>JAVGWX010000016.1:10950436-11667936 GCA_036924085.1 Ariolimax columbianus
TCCAATTTGGCCTCTAGCGTTATTCTGTCCATATATGTGTTGAAGAGTAGTGGCGACAACACACACCCTTGTCTCTCCCCGGTTGTTATCTCCCTTGTTTCGGTCAGACCATCTGTTGTTCTTACTTTACTTTGTCACTCTTGGTACAGTGCTCTAATATTCTCTAATAGTTGCCCATTTACTCCCTAGTCGTCTAGGATGACCTATAGTTTATTTCTGTCTACTCTATCAAACGCCTTTTCTTGATATATGAAAGCCACATTGATGGAGTTTCCGATCGTATTTGATGTTTGTTTCGCTTAAAAATATCGCTAAATTTGCAAATTGACCTAAATATACCCGCAAAAATATGATTCAAGTAACAATGATCCGCAATCAGTCAATGTAGCATGATCTCCAAACAAAGCAATTGCTGACTCGAATGGAGTAATTTCTACTTTGATGTTTGGCCATGCCTGCAGAATGTAAGAAAATCAGCAATCATGGGAAATAATAAGCCAGCTATGCAGACCACAGGGTGACTGAAAAAATGACAATATAAGACAGTCTATAAGAGACCATGGACTAGACTGGAACCAGGCCAAGAGGAAAACAGCAAGTATAAAAAGGATAAATTTAAAAAAATACTAAATAGATCTCAGAAGACTTTGTAATTAATTATGTTCCATAGCTCTTTGTGGTATTTATCTTAAAATAAAAATATAAGTTGTCAGATGCAGTTTTACAAGGCTAAACAAATCTGTATAAACTGCAACCCCCCCCCCCCCCCCCCCCCTCTCCCAGTCAGTTCTGTGCCCTTTTGTCATCTGCACCCATGGTGGTTGCTAGTCTGCTAATGATAGTACCTGCACTGCATATCATACATATATGAACTAAGTTGATCTTTTCCAGGAATCAGAGACAGAGAAATCGGCCTGCACATCGTGGTGGCCGTATTGTACAGCCCAAAAATACATGGCACAGTACTCGGGGCACAGGTATGATAAGTTAACTGTCTTGTTCAGTCATTTCACCTGCAGAGTGTTATCTTATTTATATATCCTGTTGTGTGTCCTAGCGTTTGTTAAGTGGCTGGTAAATGTTGTAAACCCATCATGGTTCCGGTACCAGCACAACATCGTATGCCACAGAGCATATCTACTCAGCACTGCACTATGCTGAGAATGCTCAACTTTGCATTGCACTGAGCTGAGTGTCTACCTTAGCATTGCACAGTGTTGAAAGTGTCTCGTGCCCTCTAGCAAAATGGCAACATTGCGGAACTGACTGATGAGAGACTCTCTCTGGACCCCATGTGCTGACGGAGATAGTACATTTGGTACCAACTCAACATTGCACTGTGCTGAGTGTTACCTCAGCATTGCACAGAGCTGAGTGTATTCTTCTTCTTCTTACGCTGTCAGGCGGCTGAGTGTATTCAACACAGCATTGCACTGTCTTGAGGGTGCCCAACTTGTCATTGTACAGTGAGATGTGTGTTTCAGTCCCTTTTGCAAAACTGAAACACAGGGGAACTGATGGACACATGACTTTCTTGAGGCCATGCGGTTGCTGGAAGTTGTAAGACCGCCAGGGGCTCACTCATCATAATTGTTTTAGCTCGGCACTCGACTTTGCACACCTTAGAGTGCACCATTGTGGTTGGGAAGGTGTCAGATACATTTTTGGTTTCTGACCAGGGTAGGAAACTAGAATCACCAAGAACTTATTGCACAGGGAAGCTGATTAATTAACTCTTTCACCCCAGAACCGCACTGTGAGAGTTGATTTGCTAAAACAGCTGCGTCAGGACAAGTCTGTGAACGTTTATCTAGATTTGGTTGCCAATAATTGTAAAATTAAATAATACTTATTAAGTTAAACGTGAAAATAAAAATATTCAAGTCCAATATAAACATGATGCTATTATATGTTTGTGAACCATAGAGAATGGCAACAAAAAAGGTACATATGTTTATAAGTGAGTGATTTCTATGAATTGAAAGAATTTAAATGGTATGATAGAATAATTGGTGGGTGTGAATTTTTTTGGATTACATGTATTTTTGTTTTATCACACCGATAGCTCGTATCGCATTCACTGACATCTTTGTGCCAGTCAGATTTTAAAGACTTTTATTGAATACCCATGTGGAAACAAAAACAGCCAGACTAAAAAAGAAAGAAGAGACACAACCCTGAGGTACATAATGGAAAACTAACCAAGCATGGACTGGACCCATGCATACACCAACGGTTCTGTAACACACACAACACAGAACGGAGGGGCAGGGATATTCCTGAACCTACCAAATGGTAGAAAAATAACACTGTCAGTGGCAACTGGAAAATTCTCAAGCAATTTCAGAGCGGAGGCAGAGGCACTGAGGGCAGCAGTAGAAGAAATGGTGACAGGCAAAAGAAATGAAAGCCATATAGTCCTGTTTACAGATGCCCTGGCCGTAGTCACAGCACTATAAAGCCAGAAAAATACTGAACTTAATGATTTAAGAGCAGTACTCTGTCAACTATGCCAGCAGTCCGCACCAAAAAGAGTAGTGGTACAGTGGGTTCCATCCCACTGTAACATCCAAGGCAACGAGGAGGCAGACAGACTGGCAAGACTACCACAACCAGATTCTAGTGTGACCTACGAAGAGTCCAAAAGGCTTATTAGGGCCAGATACATGGCCAAATGAGAAACAGAACATACTAGCTACACAAAAAATGATGCCTATTACCAGTTGAGCAGAAGAGAGCAGGTCGTGGTCTTCAGACTCCGCACAGGCCACAACATACTGAGGTACCACCTATTCAGTAAACTGAAGAGAGGTGGCACTGACGAATGCATTTGTGGTACAGGAAAAATGACCGCTGAACATCTGCTGCAAAACTGCCCGATATACGAGGACCAGAGAAAGCACATGTGGCCATCACCAGTGGCAACACTAGACAAGCTCTATGGCAGTGCCGACAGCCTCAGGATGACCGCTGCTTTCTTCGAAAAAATACAGGTTGACGTCTGACAGCGTACGAAGAAGAAGAATACCCATGTGTAATCCAATGGCCTGATGAAGTAATCAACCATTTCTCAGCCATTGAAGTCCAATTTTCATCACACGGAAAGCACAGTTTTAACATACTTATCACACACATGTAAATATTTATCATATTTTTGAAACCCTACATTAAACTAAAGCTGCTTATGTGTCGGAAATTCCATTGTACAAAATTGTGTAGCTTAGCAACAAAGTGAAATGTGCGTTAGATGTTGATTCAGACTTTAACAGATGTTTTGTGGGCTCTCAATCCACACCTAATGAAACTGGAAAGAGTTGAGGGAACAAACTAATAACATTACAAGTTAGTTTCTGGTCTAGAATCACGGTGGTAAGAGAAATAAAGGTAGACTAAAACACACATAGAAAAAGAGCTGCAGACAGCTGTAAAAAGTTTTTTTGTTGTTTTTTTTTTGCGTTCGCCTTATTTCTCTAATCCCCAAGGCGGTGTGCGTTGCACTGTGGTTTTTATTTTGCACCTGTCGACCCAGTACATCCGACTTCAGCATGCATTTTATGTAAGGGTCTGCTTCCTCCTGAATTTTCTAAGGGTTTGCTTCCCCGGGGTAACGGTCGGTGCTGTGATGAGGATCGAACCCAGCACCTTCTGGTTGTGAGCCGTGTCACTTAACCACTAGGCCACACCATCCCCGTAAAAAGGGTTAAGGAAGATGTGGTGAGAGCTGAAGTGAATTGCACAGTCCAGGAGAACGGAGCACATATTTAGCAAAGACCTGTGCTTCACAAGCAGCTGAAAGGTTTTGATAAATTGACCCTGCTACCAGGAAATACAGACTGCAAAACAAAGACATTCAAAGTATGGTTGGAGCTATGTCTTGTGCAGAGTACATTGCCAGGCTGGTTCCATCATCTCATGAGAATACACCCTCATTAACTTCCACTAATGGATTGCAAAGCTGGTAGATCTGGCTACAGGACAAGAGGGCGACAGGTGGATAGATGACATTAAAGTGATTGTACAACGACCGACATAATGCACTTGCTGCAGAACAGACAGCTTAAGCTCCCTGTGATGCTCAATGGCTAAATCGATAAGAAATCAGCTAACATTGATCCTGTCATGAGTAATTGAGTGAGTTGTTAATGAGTAACACTTGTTTCCTTTTGGCCAGGGGTGTCCATGAAGTACATTGAGCAGACACAAGAGTTTGTCTTTGAGCACTCAATATCTTATCAGAAGCTTCAGCTGAAATTTTTGGATGCTGTAGATTCAGTTTATGCAGAGAATGTCTTTGTAAGTTGGCCAGAGACTGATTACAAGTGTGTGAATGAATGAATGAATAGAGAATAACAACTGCTAACATGTTTGTGAATGAATGAATTGAGAATTACAACTGCTAACAAGTTTGTGAATGAATGAATAGATAATTACAACTGCTAACATGTTTGTGAATGAATGAATTGAGAATTACAACTGCTATCATGTTTGTAAATGAATGAATTGAGAATTACAACTGCTAACAAGTTTGTAAATGAATTAATTGAGAATTACAACTGCTAACAAGTTTGTGAATGAATGAATTGAGAATTACAACTGCTAACATGTTTGTAAATGAATGAATTGAGAATTACAACTGCTAACAAGTTTGTAAATGAATGAATAGAGAATTACAACTGCTAACAAGTTTGTGAATGAATGAATAGAGAATTATGACTTCTAACAAGTTTGTGAATGAATGAATAGAGAATTATAAATGCTAACAAGTTTGTGAATGAATGAATTGAGAATTATGACAACAGATCACACATTGATTCTGTGGTCAAAGTTATGAGTATCTTATGAAATTTGTATTGTTTTTCAATCTGTTTATTAAAAAAATAGGAATATGTTAGTTACAGATGATTTTTCTGTTTCCTCTAAGGACATCTTGAGAGATAATCCTTACCATGTGGACACACTGATTCTGTTAGCAGATTCCCAGAGGTTGAATGAAGATTATCAGGTTGCAGCTGAAACCATCGGTGAGTTCATTCAGATATTTTCAGATATTAAAATGTAGCATGTGATCAAGATGCTGAGCAGTGCATGAGCTGCAGCTATCAGTGACTCAAAGCTGCTACTAGCGCCAGAACCAGCGAATCAGAGCTGCCAAGGCTCTTCTACACCTCCATGCAGTGATCCTGGATAACAGGCTGCAAAAGAGCATATTGGCTAAGAAGGAATCAAAGAAAGAAGGCTAACCCGGTACTAAAAATGTCGGATGTGTCGGACCAAAAGGTGCAAATATCACAGTCAATCTGTAAACTAGGGCACAACATATTCCTGCTACTATAAAAAAAGCCATTTTCATGGCTTGGTAGTGGGAGATTTAGAATGAATGACGTAGAAGAAATGTAGCATTAGATTCGTAATCTCTCTAGGCCAACTAACTCTTTCCAGTTCTGCCAAATTTAATCTATTTGTGTCTTACCATACATGGCAAGTTGCAACTCTGTATGTCAAATAGTTGTTTTTCAAATTAGAATAAATTTATGAATACTTGATTAATACTTACCGATTGGGAAAATTGGATATGAAAGTAGCCTCCATGAAGATTGTGATACATGATAGAGCAATCACGAGTCCCCTGGAAACTACTATTATAGTTGTGACAAAACACTGCCAACCACATGAACAATCTATTTAACTAGAGAAAGGCTCTTTATAATCTATTTTCTAGAGAAAGTTCTGTATTAAATGTTTTTTTTAGAGAAAACTACCTAATCTGTTTTTGAGAGACCATCTGTAATATTTTTTTCAATAGAAATCTTAGTATCATATTTTTTCAATATAAGACTCGTGTGTCGTCAATTTTATATAGTTCTGTCAAATGTTTTTTTAAAATAGAAAGTTCTGTATCTTCTTCTTCTGTTGTCTCGCTTTCTACCGCGTTGTAGCCCAGTGTCATTGTATGTATTTGTCTTTCGCCTCTCTCGTAGCCTGAGCGATGGTTTTCTTTTCCATTTGACAGCAGGTCCCATTCACACTGTCAATCCATCTTTTCGTCGTTCTAATTCCAGCCCTTTTTCCTGATGTTCTCTTGTAAAAGGTTTCGTGAACAATGTGGTCTGATTGCATTCTCACAATCATCTATCCTCTAGAAATCTCTATCACCTGTTTTCTACATAAATCACAGTACAATCTATCCTCTAGAAATCTCTATCATCTGTTTTCTACATAAATCACAATACAATCTATTCTGATTAGAACGCTTTTTATCACCAAATTTCTATAGAAAGCACTTTGTTACTTATTTTCTATAGAAATCACTGTAAGATCACGTATTTTCTATAGAAATCACTGTACCATCGCCTATTTTCTATAGAAATCTCTATACCATCGCCTATTTTCTATAGAAATCACTGTAACATCACGTATTTTCTATAGAAATCACTGTACCATCACCTATTTTCTATAAAAATCTCTGTCCCATCACCTATTTTCAATAGAAATCTCTGTACCATCATCTATTTTCCAGAGAGAGCTCTGTATGGACTGGAGTGTGCTTTCTGCCCATTGTTTAACGTAGCATCTGGAGAATGCTATATCAACTACAAGAGAGTAGAGAACAGGTGAGTATGGGGTGTCTCTGTCACTGATAGATTGGTGGGTGCATAGTTTCTATTAGTTAATTTTGTGTAGACGTTCCTATAATACTCATTAAATGTAGTTGTCAAAGTACTGACAGTTGGGGAGAATGAAGCTTTAACATAAGTAAAACCTGCCCCTGCTGTCCCAGGACCTCATCAGGCTCCTCTGTCATCTTTGAACCAATCGACTGACCTAATATATTCCTGATAGATGAACAGAGAGAGTGGTCTTCACCACCCATGATAGACAAACAATATTGTTGTTGTAGTCGGTGACTAATCTGTGCATAGGGCAAGTAACCTCATTTTTAAAGTCCGTCATAATTTTTCTTCTTTCCAGAATTGCTGATGTCTGCTAAGCTGATTTATAAAGCTCGGGGGTCAAGAGGGGTGCATAGAATAGTAACAGTGTAACCTGCCAGGAATGTTATAAGAGATTATAAAGGTGGGTTGTCCATGGGACTGGCTACCCCATCCTGTAGAAACTCTAAACCATAAGAAAAAATAGAAGACCTTAACACCCCATGGTAAAAGAGAAACGATTAAATCATATCTGGAAAAACCATTGTTAACACAGTACAGTGCAAAGTAGTGGAACATCAGGCTGGGGTTTCTCGTATAGAATAAGAGACCGGGTCGTTGCTGAACGAAGTGGCGCATACGAGACTGCCACATCAAGTATGAGAATGGAGATGGTGGCGGTGACTGAAGCTCTGAGGTGGCTGTCTGAGACATCTTCAACAGGAGCAGTCATCGTGTCAGACTCCCAAACACTACTTCGGAAGGTGCAGAATGGGTGGCTACGACATGAGTGGATGGCAGCGCTAGAGACCTCAAAACTCCAGGGGCTGGTGTGGATCTACTGTCCTGGTTGTGCTGGGGTTCCGGGCAACGAGCGAGCTGATTTTTTGGCGTCACACGCATTCATAACAGGCACTGTGGACGTGGATAGCGGTGACATAGTGAAGGTTATCAAGGACCACCTGCTGGAAAACGACATTGCTTTGGATGAGTCTGCAAGGCACAGGCTGCGGCACTTTGGAATCAAATTAGGATTCAGTGCATCAGCGAATCTGAGAGGACGAAACAGGAAGGTGTACAACCAACAGGCTACAGGCACCATCAGCATCCACACTTTGCGCCATCTGCTGAGAGAGACTGAGCACCTATGGGTATGCCCGGAGTGCAGTGAAGTCGATTCCTAGTACAGAACAGTGTGCGGGCTAGGTTTCTTATTTCACCCCTGATAAAACAAGCCTAGGTCCTTACTTACATTTCAATCTGGATCACTTCTCTGGAAAATCGTTTATCATTTACTTGCTACAAGCTGCATCTTACAGCAGGGGAGAGAGTAGACTACCTTTGGTTGTAGCAATGTCTGGCAGATTAGTAACTCCCTGTGTCAAGAAACTCTTCTGTCTGCTGATAATGTGATGAAAAAGGCAAGCAGCTTAGCAAAGCTCAACAATTTAAGGTCTTTTATTCTCAACGGGACTTGTTCGAAGCTGCATATATTATCGGTGGTAAACCCACCCGACTCCTCAGAATTGTTAGCTCAATGCTGTACACAGCTGGGGGAATACGTTCCCCCTTTGGCCGGGGAAACAACCAGGATCTTTCTAGTTTCTGCCAAGGTTGGGGGGGAAACAGCCACAGACTCCTCAGCCTGATTATCTAGTCCGCCAAGAGCTAATCAGGTCATGCTGCCATCAGAACGATGCTTGGCTTTTCCTCAATTGTTGGTGGTCATGATCTGTTGCACCATCCTTTCTCTAGTTGTGATGTTGAACTTGATTGTTTCGTCTTCTTGTAAAAGGCGTGTTTTTGTGTTCCCCAGACAGTGCTGCCTGCAATATACTGCTGATTTGTATATTCAGACCATATTTTTGGCCAAAGACAAAGTGAATGAGATGACAGCAGTCAGCAGCCGATAGCTGACTGTTTACTTTAGTGTCGGTGAACCAGGGCTGTCTAAAATGCCATTCCGCCTCTGAGGGGCAACCGTTGAAACTGGTTGCACCCATGGCTGAGAGAAAAGAGATTGAAGAGTGAAGGCAAACCTGACCTCAAAAATGTGCCTTGCTAAAACTTGGATAAGTCGGGCCAAAAGGCGCCGATATTGTAGCCTTGCTGTGAACTACGACACAATGTAACAAATGTCTTTTTTAGGACAACCATTTTGTTTTTTGCTGAAATGGAAACTATGCTGGTACTTGTTTGGTTGAAAAATGGATTTTTAGAATTATATCAAGTAAATTGGAGCAGCTTGTAAAGTTGTGGAAAGAAAGTACAATAATTCTGCTTTATTTGAGGTCTTCTTCTGCGTTAGTCCTCAGAAGGACATTGTGGCGTAGTTTACACTGCCTTTTGGCCTAACAGATCCGATTTCAGCTTTCTTGGGGGCGATCGCTATTTTCTTATCCATACCACACTAGTGCAGCCTGTTTCCAGGGCTGCCACTTGGAGGTGGAAAAGGGTCTTGGTCAGATTTGGCTTGCTGACCCTGATTCTTCTTCTTCTTCTTCGTACGCTTGACCCTGATTCAAGCAGCCAGCTCATTCACTGTGCTGTAGCTATGAGTCGCTGCCTGCTGTCATCTCATTCACTGTGCTGTAACTATGAGTCGCTTGCTGCTGTCAGTTCATTCACTGTGCTGTAACTATGAGTCGCTTGCTGCTGTCAGTTCATTCACTGTGCTGCATCTTCTACCCCCCTCTTTATTTCTATCAACTTGTGTTCATGAGTTATCTTTGCTCAAATGGGGAGCAAAACATTGAAATGCGTCGGGCATGTAACAAAAGGCAACTGAGGAGGTTTGGGCTTGGGGCTGGATTCCCCATCCTGTAGAAACTTTAAGCCACAAGGAAAATGGTAGAAGACATCTAACTCTTTCGGTAAATGAGTAACCACTAAGTGAAGTCAAGTTAATATGACTTGAGAGTATCATTTATTATTGTGTAGCCTAACAGTTGATGACTTCCTCAATCCTAGGGCCTTTTACTTGTGCCTGTTCAAGCACATACTGAACCTGGGCAGGAGAGGATGTAACAGGACAGCCTTTGAGTTTTGCAAGCTTCTGCTGAGGTTTGTACAAGCTAGTATCTTCATGTTGCTCTCAGACAGATCATGTGTACAAGCTAGTATCTCCATGTTGATCTCACACATGTGTACTTCTTCTTCGTACGCTGTCAGACATCAACCTTCACATGTGTACAAGAAAGTATCTCCATGTTGCTCACACAGACATGTGTACAAGCTAGTATCTCCATGTTGCTCTCATACATGTGTACAAGCTAGTATCTCCATGATGCTCTCACAAACATGTGTACAAGCTAGTATCTCCATGATGCTCTCACAAACATGTGTACAAGCTAGTATCTCCATGATGCTCTCACAAACATGTGTACAAGCTAGTATCTCCATGATGCTCTCACACAGAGAATGTGTACACGCTAGTATCTCCATGATGCTCTCACAAACATGTGTACAAGCTAGTATCTCCATGATGCTCTCACAAACATGTGTACAAGCTAGTATCTCCATGATGCTCTCACAAACATGTGTACAAGCTAGTATCTCCATGATGCTCTCACAAACATGTGTACAAGCTAGTATCTCCATGATGCTCTCACACACATGTGTACAAGTTAGTATCTCCATGTTTCTCACACACAGAGAATGTGTACACGCTAGTATCTCCATGATGCTCTCACAAACATGTGTACAAGCTAGTATCTCCATGATGCTCTCACAAACATGTGTACAAGCTAGTATCTCCATGTTTCTCACACACAGAGAATGTGTACAAGCTAGTATCTCCATGATGCTCTCACAAACATGTGTACAAGCTAGTATCTCCATGATGCTCTCACAAACATGTGTACAAGCTAGTATCTCCATGATGCTCTCACAAACATGTGTACAAGCTAGTATCTCCATGATGCTCTCACACACATGTGTACAAGTTAGTATCTCCATGTTTCTCACACACAGAGAATGTGTACACGCTAGTATCTCCATGATGCTCTCACAAACATGTGTACAAGCTAGTATCTCCATGATGCTCTCACACAGAGAATGTGTACAAGCTAGTATCTCCATGATGCTCTCACAAACATGTGTACAAGCTAGTATCTCCATGATGCTCTCACAAACATGTGTACAAGCTAGTATCTCCATGATGCTCTCACAAACATGTGTACAAGCTAGTATCTCCATGATGCTCTCACACAGAGAATGTGTACAAGCTAGTATCTCCATGATGCTCTCACACAGAGAATGTGTACACGCTAGTATCTCCATGATGCTCTCACAAACATGTGTACAAGCTAGTATCTCCATGATGCTCTCACAAACATGTGTACAAGCTAGTATCTCCATGATGCTCTCACAAACATGTGTACAAGCTAGTATCTCCATGATGCTCTCACACAGAGAATGTGTACAAGCTAGTATCTCCATGATGCTCTCACAAACATGTGTACAAGCTAGTATCTCCATGATGCTCTCACAAACATGTGTACAAGCTAGTATCTCCATGATGCTCTCACAAACATGTGTACAAGCTAGTATCTCCATGATGCTCTCACACAGAGAATGTGTACAAGCTAGTATCTCCATGATGCTCTCACAAACATGTGTACAAGCTAGTATCTCCATGATGCTCTCACACAGAATGTGTACAAGCTAGTATCTCCATGTTTCTCACACACAGAGAATGTGTACACGCTAGTATCTCCATGATGCTCTCACAAACATGTGTACAAGCTAGTATCTCCATGATGCTCTCACAAACATGTGTACAAGCTAGTATCTCCATGTTTCTCACACACAGAGAATGTGTACAAGCTAGTATCTCCATGATGCTCTCACAAACATGTGTACAAGCTAGTATCTCCATGTTTCTCACACACAGAGAATGTGTACAAGCTAGTATCTCCATGATGCTCTCACAAACATGTGTACAAGCTAGTATCTCCATGATGCTCTCACACACAGAGAATGTGTACAAGCTAGTATCTCCATGATACTCTCACAGATGTCTGAGTTTGCAGTTCCTGGTTCATAGTCTGAATATTGAACATTCACACAAAGCTGTTTTGGAGCCCTAAAGAGCTCTCCAATGCACCAACCTTTATCTAGAGAACTGGACCTCATGTGTAAATGTAATAAAAAAATATGACAATCGAAATGAATAGGAAGAAGATTGTTTTTGGAATATGCCAATTATGTGACATGTAGAATGTTATTCTGACATTCAGAGATATTATGAGAGGAATATATAATTTAGAACATACAGCGCTTGAACAACACACAAAAATAAGATTTTGATTTTTATGTTTGTTCTCTTTGGCAGTCTGGATCCTGAGAGTGATCCCCTTGACTGCATGAGCATGATTGACTACTATGCGCTGCGTAGCGAGCAGTTTGACCACCTCATCCAACTAGAGCAGGAAGTAATGGTTAGTAGTCCATACAGCAACACAACTTGTTTCAGGGGCCACATGAGAAGTTCAGTGACCCAGGGGCCACATGAGAAAATCAATGATCCAAGGGCCACATGAGAAGTTCAGTGATCCAAGGGCCACATGAGAAGTTCAATGACCCAAGTGCCACATGAGAAGTTCAGTGACCCAAGGGCCGCATGAGAAGTTCAATGTCCCAAGTGCCACATGAAAAGTTCAGTGACCCAAGGGCCACCTTAGGAGACGTTCAGCAACTCGAGGACCACATGAGGAGAAGTTCAGTGACTCAAGGACCACATGAGGAGAAGTTAAGTGACCCAAGGAACACAAGAGAAGTTCAGTGACTCAAGGACCACATGAGGAGAAGTTAAGTGACCCAAGGAACACAAGAGAAGTTCAGTGACTCAAGGAACACAAGAGAAGTTCACTGACCCAAGGAACACAAGAGAAGTTCAGTGACCCAAGGAACACAAGAGAAGTTCACTGACCCAAGGAACATCCGACTTCAGCATCCATTTTATATAAGGGTCTGCTTACTCCTGCATTTTGTAAGGGTTTACTTCACTAGGGCAACGGCCAGTGCTGTGATGGGGAGCGAACCCAGTACCTTTGGGTTGTGAGCTATGTCACTTAATCACTAGCCCACACCGTCTAGCTCTAATAATTTTCTTCACAATTTTACTGAAAGCATCTGAAGTTGAAGATATCATTTATTTTCAACAAAATCAACACACTCTCCAATTGAACAAATAACTTTCTTCAAATGTGCCAGAAATATCTTCGCTGCATACAAAAATAACGGCACTTCTGTGATAAACAACATTCTTAAGTTTAAAAAAAAAATAATTGACAAATAGTTGACTTTTTGTACACAAAACATCTGGGATATTCTTCATGAGCCAATATGGTTGCTCATCCTGATCAATCAGTTAACAGGTCAGAAAGGGAATTCAAGAGCGTGGTTTTTGAGTGGAGCGTGGTGTTTGAGTGACAACTCCTTTGTATTTCCCAATGTCTCAAAATATGAAAATGTGAACAATGGAAATTTTCTTTTCTCTGCAGAGTCACGACAGCATGAGACAAGTTCCAAACTTTGCAATGTCCATACCCCTAGCTCACTTCAAAATTGCTCGACGAGATGGAGGGGACACTACCACTGCTGATCAGAAGGTCTGTGTCAAGTATGTTTATACACAGTCGTATAACACAATCAGTTGATCAATAGTGCCTGTTTGAGTTGTCTGATCAATAGTGCGTGTTTGAGTTGTCTGATCAGTAGTGTGTGTTTGAGTTGTCTGATCAGTAGTGCGTGTTTGAGTTGTCTGATCAATAGTGCCTGTTTGAGTTGTCTGATCAATAGTGCGTGTTTGAGTTGTCTGATTAATAGTGCGTGTTTGAGTTGTCTGATCAATAGTGCCTGTTTGAGTTGTCTGATCAATAGTGCCTGTTTGAGTTGTCTGATCAATAGTGCCTGTTTGAGTTGTCTGATCAATAGTGCCTGTTTGAGTTGTCTGATCAATAGTGCCTGTTTGAGTTGTCTGATCAATAGTGCCTGTTTGAGTTGTCTGATCAATAGTGCCTGTTTGAGTTGTCTGATCAATAGTGCCTGTTTGAGTTGTCTGATCAATAGTGCCTGTTTGAGTTGACTGATCAATAGTGTCTGTTTGAGTTGTCTGATCAATAGTGTCTGTTTGAGTTGTCTGATCAATAGTGCCTGTTTGAGTTGTCTGATAAATAGTGCCTGTTTGAGTTGTCTGATCAATAGTGCCTGTTTGAGTTGTCTGATCAATAGTGCCTGTTTGAGTTGTCTGATCAATAGTGCCTGTTTGAGTTGTCTGATCAATAGTGTCTGTTTGAGTTGTCTGATCAATAGTGCCTGTTTGAGTTGTCTGATCAATAGTGTCTGTTTTGTTGTCTGATCAATAGTGCCTGTTTGAGTTGTCTGATCAATAGTGCCTGTTTGAGTTGTCTGATCAATAGTGCCTGTTTGAGTTGTCTGATCAATAGTGCCTGTTTGAGTTGTCTGATCAATAGTGCCTGTTTGAGTTGTCTGATCAATAGTGTCTGTTTGAGTTGTCTGATCAATAGTGCCTGTTTGAGTTGTCTGATCAATAGTGCGTGTTTGAGTTGTCTGATTAATAGTGTGTATTTGAGTTGCCTGATCAATAGTGCGTGTTTGAGTTGTCTGATCAATAGTGCCTGTTTGAGTTGTCTGATCAATAGTGTCTGATCAATAGTGTGTGTTTGAGTTGTCTGACCTGACAGTCTCTTATTATCTATCTAATGAATTATCAAATGAGATTAAGTATTTCCACAGTTTGCAAAGGAAATTTAATTGGCTGATCTAATCACATGGTGTTATCATATGTGGCTCAAAATGGCACTTTGTACACAATGCACTACAACACAAGACCATGAGCGGAATAATTACAAAATGATGTTGCTGGGAAAATGATAATGTTCAGAATTTGAAAGAAGTGTAGATGAGATGGTGAGAAAAGATAGACGCCTTGGAAGTTAGTTGACCTTGAAATCTGCAATTAATATATGGAAATACTCTGATTAGCTTCAGTCAGACTTGGTTACTTTTCAACAACAAAAAAGATAAACTTTCATAAATTGGTGTGTGTACAGAATAAAAAGGTTGAAATTGTATGATGAAATCACAAATGTGGAACTGGGGGAATGAAGCAGGCACATATCAGTAGAACATGAGTTTGGATAGAACACACATCAACCCTTTTCAGTCCTGGATCATTTTGCCTCTTTCAATTCGGGGCAAATGCAATAATTCCATATTGTCAAATAGTTCTATTAAAAATAAAATTCATTAAAACAAATTGAGCTAAAAGTATATGATTTGAACATCATAAGACACATAATTAAACTATCTATGACACAAAGTACTCATAATAAGGATTATATATTAGTATCAAGCATTAAATGGTATTAACGAGCAGGTGGAAATTTGATGTGTCAACTTTTAAACCACTGTCTGTTATATCTTTTATTCAGAAATAGTTCTACACTAAATAACACCTGCATGTGTGAATTGTCAGCTATCTTGTAGATGACATTAAAACCTTCCTCAAATTAAATAGAATGCAAGGCATGTGTTAGAAGTCAATGTTGATGTTGTGTCGTGGAAACTTACGTTTTACTAGCAACCAGCGTCTGCAACCTGGAAAAAAAGTAGTAGAGTACAGGTTAGTTTAAATTTGTTACCAAATCTGAACTGATAAGTTGTTAGGAAGTCTTCTTTTATTTCTTCGATCAACTGATGCTCTGCTTCTAGCCTGGTGAGGTTCATGAAGGAGACTGCATTTCAGGTTTTTCCCAATCCCCCACAACTTTTCGAGCATGGTCACTTCACAGGCCAGACTGCTTCTCTTTGGTCTGCATAAGTCTGGCAGGTCTGCAGGATATGTTCTGTTGTTTGCTTGGGTGTTCTGCAATCGCATGTGGAAGTGTCTCTGGGACCCATTCTGTGGAGGTGGGCCTTGTTAAGAAGTGCACTAGCAGCTCCTGAGATGCTCAATATACATACGCATGATGGCTGAGTCCACTAAGGTGAAATCATCATTTATCTATTGTTTAGTCCATCTGGAGCAAGGGGCCACAGCAGTTGGGTTGCTTCCATAAGTGTACTCTTGCAGTTGTTAATTCTGTGGCACTTTGTTTGATATGTTGAGGTTACCTGCCCCATCCACAATCCTACTTAGTCATCATTTATGACATGCACAGCAGACAGCAGTGGCCATTTCCTTTCCTCTCGAATGAGGAACTCTGAAATCCCCACTAGGAATAGAGAAAATCAATATCATCTGATTCCCCTGGACAATGCAGCAGTTTCTTCTTCTTCTTCCACTTTCAGATATCCACTTTCAGATATCCACTTTCAGATATCCACTTGAATACATCTAAAGGTCGCAGTGGTTCGCATGAAGCTGTTGGTATCTCCATAGAGTTTGTCCAAGAATGGTATCGGTGATGGCCATATGTGCTTTCTTTATTCACCGTATGTTGGACACCTTTGTAGCAGATGTTCAGCAGTCAATTTGTTAGTACCGCAGACACATTTGTAGGTATGTCCTATTCTACGTTTGCTGACCAGATGGTATCTCAGTCTCTTTGGGCCTGCGCTGAGTCTAAAGATTACTACCTGCTCCCCTCTGTTGACCTGGTAATATGCATCATTTGGTTGTTGACCTGTGTGCTCTGCTTCCCACTTGTTCCTGTATCTACACCTGGTAAACCTCATGGTCTCCTCATAAGTTTTAACTATATCAGGTTGAGATAGCTTTCCACCTTTTCTTGACAGTCTGTCAACCTCTTCTTTGCCAAAAATAGTGCAATGTGATGGAATCCACTAATCACAACTCTCTTGAACCGGTGATACAGTTTATAAAGTATCACTCTTAGTTCCTTTAGGTCTGAATTTTTCTGCAATCCTGTCTTTGCTGTTTCAAATGTTAGAGATAATGAAGTTTAGCATTGCTAGACAAGGAGGAAGACTAACGTCTGGTCAGTCAAAACATACTGACCAGACATGTTAGTCAGGGTCAGGAAAAATATACTGGCCAAGACCCTCACCTCGGCTTCCTCATAGCCGTCCCTGGAAACGGGCTGTTTTCATGGCAGCTTGACTAACAAGTTAAGGGATCGACATGATCCCGTAGTAGTGAGCGATACCCAGATGAAGCCAAGCATAGTACAACTGTCTGGAGGACCCCGGTCCACCTTCATTAGCACGCTCGGGATGTGAAGAAAGCTACTGCAACCTGCTTTTCAGGGCGCATAAAAGAGTAAACTTATTCATTGTGGGCATTTGAAATAACAAACAACAGCATTGCTACACAAATGTGATGTCACTTCCTCCATCTTTCCGCAGCTACAAGATGCATTACTGTTCTTCCCAATGATACTGATGCCCCTGTTAGATGAGTGCAGCGTTCAGCCAGACAGGAGAGTTAGCAACCACCCCTTCTTCAGCGCAGCAGGACACAATGACAGGTAAGCTGGCTGTTTCTATCAGAATAGAGTATCTGAGACCCTGCAGTCAAAAGTTTAACTGACAAACAAGAAAGGTTTAAAATACAGAGTGAATGCAGTCAAGTGAATGGTGACTGACAAACAAGAAAGGTTTAAAATACGGAGTGAGTGCAGTCAAAGCCTGGGTGGACTCTGGAGTCGTATTGCAATCATGAAAAATCCCACACCAACTGGGGGTGAAACCAGGGGACTAATCACTTTGCTACCTCAGCTTCCAACTGAATTTCTGAACTCATTTATGTTCCTTAACATTTCATTAGTCTTGGAGTTTTCCCATCTGAACCTGATTCTGTTTATATGTTAATTCAGTGCCAGGGAGCTGGGTCGTCTAGTCACAATGTATGTGAAAAGGTGTATGTCCTGTTGGAAGGAAGCTGACGTCATGTCCTGGTTGGAGCGCAATGTTATAGCAGTCCTAGATATAGTGGACACAAGGACAGACCCAAGGCTCATAAATTATGCAGAATTGTAAGTTCACATTTAATTATTTTACATTGTGTGTATTTTGTTGTTGATTATTTGTTTTCTAACTTTTGCTTACAATTTTGGAGCATGTTGAGTATATGTGACATCATACCATACTGCGAGTCCGGAGATCCAGCAGTCGTCTTTGTCGTTCGTTCTCAATCTTCCGCTACCAAGCCCTGAAAAAGGGCTATGCAATTAGCATGATGTAGTCTGGAGAACGGAATGTGCCATAGTTTACAGCTTTACTGCGAAATTTGCACCTTTAGGTCTGACGCATCCGGCTTCAGCAGGCATTTTTGTTTGCCGGGTCAGCCTTACCTCTTCGTTCCCTTCTCCTTAACCAGTCTGCCCTATTGCAGCCTGTTATCAAGGATCACCGTGTGGAGGTGTAGAAGGGTTTTGGCAGCTCTGGGTTGCTGGTCCGGACACTAGCAGTCAGCTTTGGGTCGCTGGTCCTGACACTAGCAGTCAGCTTTGGGTCGCTGGTCCTGACACTAGCAGTCAGCTTTGGGTCGCTGGTCCTGACACTAGCAATCAGCTTTGGGTCGCTGGTCCTGGCACTAGCAATCAGCTTTGGGTCGCTGGTCCTGGCACTAGCAATCAGCTTTGGGTCGCTGGTCCTGACACTAGCAGTCAGCTTTGGGTCACTGGTCCTGGCACTAACAATCAGCTTTGGGTCGCTGGTCCTGGCACTAGCAGTCAGCTTTGGGTCGCTGGTCCTGACACTAGCAGTCAGCTTTGGGTCGCTGGTCCTGACACTAGCAATCAGCTTTGGGTCGCTGGTCCTGGCACTAGCAGTCAGCTTTGGGTCGCTGGTCCTGGCACTAGCAGTCAGCTTTGGGTCGCTGGTCCTGGCACTAGCAGTCAGCTTTGGGTCGCTGGTCCGGACACTAGCAGTCAGCTTTGGGTCACTGGTCCTGGCACTAGCAATCAGCTTTGGGTCGCTGGTCCTGGCACTAGCAGTCAGCTTTGGGTCACTGGTCCGGACACTAGCAGTCAGCTTTGGGTCGCTGGTCCGGACACTAGCAGTCAGCTTTGGGTCGCTGGTCCTGACACTAGCAGTCAGCTTTGGGTCGCAGACCACTACAGCTCATACACTGCTCAGCATCTTGATCCCATTCCAGCAGCGAATGAGCTGACAACAGCCAGGGACTCATAACTGGCTGCTTGCATCAAGTTCAGCATGCCAGAGCTGACCAAGACCCTATTCCGTCTTCATTCTGCGGACCTGGAAACAGGCGGCACTAATATAATCTGGCTAAGAGAGTTGGGGTTGCAGAGGGAAGGCAAACCTCATCCCAAAAATAATTGTACTGAAATCAGATGTGTCTGGCCAAAAGGTGCAGATATCACAGCCTCGCTGTAAACTATAATACAACCGTTTTTTAGGACCAACGTCAGAAATACCATCATTATTTTTATTAATCAGCCTCCTTGAGCGACAAGCTCATAGAGATTCTAGTTAATTGTGCTGGGGGCCTGTGACTTTCCCTTCTACCCGGGCAGAAGCCAGAAATGTAGCTGGCTCCTTCACTGCCACAAAGGAGAGCTCCAGAAATACCATACTACGCCCGGGGTCACAAATCTTGCTTCTCTTTTACCTTCTATCACTCAGGGATGTATAGGTCATCAACGAAACCTCGTCAAGCAGCTCTGTCCTGTACAATTCTCCACTTCCTTCCAGCGTTTTCCTGTTTACTTACTTCCGCATCCAGATCTTGTCTCCATGTATTCCTTGGTCTGCCTATGCCTCTCCTTCCCTGGGGGTTCCATGACAGGGATTGTCTGGTGATACTGGCCTGGGGCTTTCTTAATGAATGACCCATCCATCTCCACTTTCTTCCTAAGATTTCCTTGTTCCATTTTCCCTTGTCCAGCTCTCTCCCACAGTCTGTCGTTTGTAATTTTGTCAAACCATTTGATACCAAGAATCTTTCTCAGGTATGTGTTGACAAAACCCTGCAGTCTCCTGTCATTGTCTTTGGTCATCCTCCAGCCATCTGTTGACAAAACTCTGCAGTCTCCTGTCATTGCCTTTGGTCATCCTCCAGCCATCTGTTGACAAAACCCTGCAGTCTCCTGTCATTGTCTTTGGTCATCCTCCAGCCATCTGTTGACAAAACTCTGCAGTCTCCTGTCATTGCCTTTGGTCATCCTCCAGCCATCTGTTGACAAAACTCTGCAGTCTCCTGTCATTGTCTTTGGTCATCCTCCAGCCATCTGTTGACAAAACTCTGCAGTCTCCTGTCATTGCCTTTGGTCATCCTCCAGGCATCTGTTGACAAAACTCTGCAATCTCCTGTCATTGCCTTTGGTCATCCTCCAGGCATCTGTTGACAAAACCCTACAGTCTCCTGTCATTGCCTTTGGTCATCCTCCAGGCATCTGTTGACAAAACTCTGCAGTCTCCTGTCATTGCCTTTGGTCATCCTCCAGACATCTGTTGACAAAACCCTACAGTCTCCTGTCATTGCCTTTGGTCATCCTCCAGGCATCTGTTGACAAAACCCTACAGTCTCCTGTCATTGCCTTTGGTCATCCTCCAGGCATCTGTTGACAAAACCCTACAGTCTCCTGTCATTGCCTTTGGTCATCCTCCAGCCATCTGTTGACAAAACCCTACAGTCTCCTGTCATTGCCTTTGGTCATCCTCCAGGCATCTGTTGACAAAACCCTACAGTCTCCTGTCATTGCCTTTGGTCATCCTCCAGGTTTCCGCTCCATACAGCAGGACTGGCTTCACATTTGAATTGAAAATCCTGATTTTTGTCTTCCTTCTTATTTCCTTGGAGTTCCATATGGATTTCAACATTCCGTATGCAACTCTTGCTTTTTGTATCCTTGTTTTAATATCCTCGTCTGCTCCTCATTCCTTGTTACTTCCTAGGTACCGTCTGTTAATACTTCTATCCCTTCCAGTGGCATTCCTCTCAGCCTGATTGGTTCTGTGTTTGCTGCATTGGCCCTAATTATTTTTGTCTTTTCCTCATGGATCTTCTAACCGACTTGTGGGGGGGGGGGGGGGGGGGTCGAGCCAGCCATATGGGGAAACCCGCGGCGATGAAGCCAAGCCATCGCCTCTAACCTCTAACTGGCTCAGACTTAAATAGGTCTGGGCCACTGATTCCCCTAGTGTAGATGGACACATGTCTTACCTGTC
This sequence comes from Ariolimax columbianus, assembly GCA_036924085.1. NCBI lineage: Eukaryota > Metazoa > Mollusca > Gastropoda > Stylommatophora > Arionidae > Ariolimax > Ariolimax columbianus. Next base: position 10,971,211 of record JAVGWX010000016.1, read on the forward strand.
ATGTCGACGTGATATGTTTGGATGTTTTAGCTTTGTCTTACATATAGCGAACACACACACATACATGTACACCTCACACTCATATATATTTATCTGTAAGAAAGTCTCATATCAGCTGTAAATATGTTCTCTTATACTGCACTCACGATGCACAGGCGACAGCAGCGTTTCAAGCACCCTCCATTGCGTTTGTTGAGGCACTACTACCTGTCAGAACTTCCAGGTGTGAGGGTACCTCCGGTATGTAATCCATGACCTACCTACACTACACACCTGTATCTGCCATGATCTACCTACGCATCACACCTGTATCTACCATGACCTACCTACGCATTACACCTGTATCTACCATGACCTACCTACACTACACACCTGTATCTACCATGACCTACCTACGCATTACACCTGTATCTACCATGACCTACCTACACTACACACCTGTATCTACCATGACCTACCTACATTATAAATTTGTCCTTGACTTTTCGTCCAGTTTTATTGTTTATCCTCCATTTATAAAAATTGTTTTGCTCAATTTTCTATAGTCTGCCATGGTAAATACAGTAAACCCTCCCTCCCAAATCTGACCATTAGTTTTCTGACCATTTTGAATTGTAACTCCAACCCATGAGTCTGACAGTATATCGTACGAGTACAGCCGATTTCATCGCTGTTATCATATGCCTCAACATCATCTTTATTCATTCAGTTGGGTTTCAAAGTCGTTTGGTGCGCATCACTTAGAAATTGTTTATGTTCCATTGGTGCAAATGTACAGTAATATACACTTTATAATATAAATATTATTATTAGTAAATATTAATATAGTTATTATAATAATGCTATACTTTAATATACTACACATGTACTTTACAGTAAACAATTGAAGCACTCATAAACAGCAAGTGTTTTCCAAAGTTGTGCTTTAGTGCATCACCCACAGAAACATTGTTCACGTGCTTCTCACCCATTCACAATTAGCATAAACTTATGTGTTATATTTACATTTGGGGACAGTGATCTTGAGGTAAGTCGTCGGCCTCGAGTGCTGAAGGTCGCGGGTTCAAATCACAGTGAAGACCGGGATTTTTTGCATGTGGGCTTTCTGGTATTTCACCGGATTTCAGAGTAGTAGAGATCGGATGCCTGTGTTCAGTGCCGCTCACGTTAAAAATCCCTTGGCAGTTGAAAATCGAAAAGAGTAGGCTTAGCTGCCACTCGCCGGGCATACATTTCTCATTATGTTAAACATCTACACATTCTATTGCGGGATCCTCGCCGGTGCTACGGAGTTTGTGCCTTGTGCTGAGATACTCCAAAAATATGGAGAAGAACAGAGCACTTATGGATTAAAACGTGTGCAATGACGTTAATTATTCGACTACGCTAAACTAAACTATATTTACGTTTTTCGGCGGCCAAAATTAATTTGCATTCAAAACAAAGGCTGTGGTTCGGTATCTGAACATTTTCAGAGTCTGACCATGTTCTAGTCGCCAACAGGTCAGACTTTGGGGGGGGTTTACTGAAACTGAATTTGTGTGGCCTGAGTGAGCCTGTAGTTTATTTTACTTTGCAGCAATACTTGACAACCACACTTCTGAGCTTTGACCCATTTCCACCTGTGGACACTATCAGGTCGTATGCAAGACCACCTCGGTAAGTCAATGTATCAGCTCTACAAAAATGTTCCCATCCATCTGACAATTTCTGTACAGCAATTCAAATGTTTAAAAAAATGTGAATATGATGTCTGTGTGGACCTGCTGCATGTGTTCTTTGTTAAAACATGTGGGGATTGTGTTGAAAATAAATTTGAATCTTCAAAACTTCACTTCTTCATTTAAAATGTGAATATTGTGAGTTATTTTGCTTCATAAGGGGAAACTTTAAGTATATCTTTCCTCGTATATTATCTTTAATATTTTATTGTTCATGTATTTCTGAATTTTCTTAGATTTTTTATTGGTTGATAATATAAACCCATGTCACTGTAATCTCTTAAATGCTAATCTACATTCCAACATATCAGATTTTTTCATTCTATTGTATTGCTCATTCATTTGTCATAATTTGAGTATATATTACATGTTTGGTATCAATAAATTGATCAAAAGATTTACTCGCACAGCTGTGGACCATATGCCTTCAACACATGCACACCATCTGTGCCAGTTCAATCTACATTTTCCCAGTCTCTTTGATATTTGCCTCAAGCTCTCTCGGCCATGAATGAGGGTCAGTCTACTTCTCTTGCCTCAAGCTCTCTCCCCCATGAATAAGTAGGCCAGCCTCTACTTCTCTTGTCTCAAGCTCTCTCTCCCATGAATGAGTAGGTCAGCCTCTACTTCTCTTGTCTCAAGCGCTCTCCCCCATGTGGTAGACCTGCCTCTACCTTTCTTGCTTCTGGGATTCTAGAACAGAGATTGCCTTGTAATGCTATCAGCTGGTTTCCTTAATGTATGACCTATCCAAAGCCATCAGCTGGTTTCCTTAATGTATGACCTATCCAAAGCCATCAGCTGGTTTCCTTAATGTATGACCTATCCAAAGCCATCAGCTGGTTTCCTTAATGTGTGGCCTATCCAAAGCCATCAGCTGGTTTCCTTAATGTGTGACCTATCCAAAGCCATCAGCTGGTTTCCTTAATGTATGACCTATCCAAAGCCATCAGCTGGTTTCCTTAATGTGTGACCTATCCAAAGCCATCAGCTGGTTTCCTTAATGTGTGACCTATCCAAAGCCATCAGCTGGTTTCCTTAATGTATGACCTATCCAAAGCCATCAGCTGGTTTCCTTAATGTGTGACCTATCCAAAGCCATCAGCTGGTTTCCTTAATGTGTGACCTATTCAAAGCCATCAGCTGGTTTCCTTAATGTGTGACCTATCCAAAGCCATCAGCTGGTTTCCTTAATGTGTGACCTATCCAAAGCCATCAGCTGGTTTCCTTAATGTGTGACCTATCCAAAGCCATCAGCTGGTTTCCTTAATGTATGACCTATCCAAAGCCATCAGCTGGTTTCCTTAATGTATGACCTATCCAAAGCCATCAGCTGGTTTCCTTAATGTATGACCTATCCAAAGCCATCAGCTGGTTTCCTTAATGTATGACCTATCCAAAGCCATCAGCTGGTTTCCTTAATGTATGACCTATCCAAAGCCATCAGCTGGTTTCCTTAATGTATGACCTATCCAAAGCCATCAGCTGGTTTCCTTAATGTATGACCTATCCAAAGCCATCAGCTGGTTTCCTTAATGTATGACCTATCCAAAGCCATCAGCTGGTTTCCTTAATGTATGACCTATCCAAAGCCATCAGCTGGTTTCCTTAATGTATGACCTATCCAAAGCCATCAGCTGGTTTCCTTAATGTATGACCTATCCAAAGCCATCAGCTGGTTTCCTTAATGTATGACCTATCCAAAGCCATCAGCTGGTTTCCTTAATGTATGACCTATCCAAAGCCATCAGCTGGTTTCCTTAATGTATGACCTATCCAAAGCCATCAGCTGGTTTCCTTAATGTATGACCTATCCAAAGCCATCAGCTGGTTTCCTTAATGTATGACCTATCCAAAGCCATCAGCTGGTTTCCTTAATGTATGACCTATCCAAAGCCATCAGCTGGTTTCCTTAATGTATGACCTATCCAAAGCCATCAGCTGGTTTCCTTCATGTATGACCTATCCAAAGCCATCAGCTGGTTTCCTTAATGTATGACCTATCCAAAGCCATCAGCTGGTTTCCTTAATGTATGACCTATCCAAAGCCATCAGCTGGTTTCCTTAATGTATGACCTATCCAAAGCCATCAGCTGGTTTCCTTAATGTATGACCTATCCAAAGCCATCAGCTGGTTTCCTTAATGTGTGACCTATCCAAAGCCATCAGCTGGTTTCCTTAATGTGTGACCTATCCAAAGCCAACTTCTCCTCCTTCATATCTTGTTCCACCTGTATCTGTCCAGTTCAAAATCAGCGATGGCTAAGTTCTGCCAGGCATGTTTTCAAAGGGACTAGTAAGGGCTGAGCATGAAACCAACTATTAAAATACGAGGGACAGTCATTAAGTAACAGCAGTTTTATTATAAAGTGCATGGAAGAATATGTTCAACTGAAAATCAGATTTCAGGACACAAAATGGCTCTTTAGCAATATTTCATGTAGGGATTGTGACGATCGAGCAGTTTTAACATATGCAATATAGCGTACAACATGGCCACTCCACTGTCGACTTGCATTAGGGAAGAACAATTAGGCGTTATTAGTTTTTTGTGGTTAGAGGGTGTAAAACCTTTTACATAAGAATGAAGATTCATCATGGAAACAGCTGTTTGAGTCAGAAGACAATGTATGAATGGGTAGAAAGATTTTAAATCGGAAGACAAGATGTCATTGATGAACCGTGACATGGAAGACAAGATGTCATTGATGAACCGTGACATGGAAGACAAGATGTCATTGATGAACCGTGACATGGAAGACCAGCAAGCGTGGCAACTGACACAGTGAAACAGTAGATCGACCAGCTAGTCCGTGGCAATAGTCGAGCCACTATAGATGAAATAGCCTTAGATTTCAGCATGAGTCACAACGCCGTGCACAAAATTGTTCATGATGACTTCATTTATAGGAAAGTGTGCAGCACATGGGTCCCAAGTCAACTGACGAGGTAATGGAGGCAGTGCAAAATTGATTGAAGGTAACACCACAAGACTGTATTTTTAGATGGCATCCACAAGCTAGTGGACAGGTGGACAAAATGTATTGGACATCCACAAGCTAGTGGACAGGTGGACAAAGTGTGTTGGACATCCACAAGCTAGTGAACAGGTGGACAAAACGTGTTGGACATCCACAAGCTAGTGGACAGGTGGATAAAGTGTGTTGGACATCCACAAGCTAGTGAACAGGTGGACAAAGCGTGTTGGACATCCACAAGCTAGTGGACAGGTGGATAAAGTGTGTTGCCAGGCACAGGGACTATGTCTAAAAATAAGACACACAAAATTTATGTTTCGCACTCTTGTTTTTTCTTCTTCTGCATTCATTCTCAGTCTCCCGCTACCAAGCCCTGAACAGGGCTTTGCAAGTAGCAGGATGTAGTCCGAAGAACGGAATTAGTTGTGTCGCTAGTTTACAACTTGACTGCGATATTTCCACCTTTCGGTCTGACACAACCGTCTTCGGCTGGAGTTGTACTCTTGTAAAAATGTTATTAATAAAATTGCTGTTACTTAATGACTGCCCCTCGTAAATTTTGTTAAAATGTGTTTGAGTACAATTTACGGTCTTCCTAGCACCACCTTGATTCTGACCAAGTGTAACTGACAATCTAAATTATTTTTGATAAAACTTGCACATTTCACCTTGCAGACCAGCAGTTGTTTGATAAAACTTGCACATTTCACCTTGCAGACCAACAGTTGTTTGATAAAACTTGCACATTTCACCTTGCAGACCAACATTTGTTTGATAAAACTTGCACATTTCACCTTGCAGACCAACAGTTGTTTGATAAAACTTGCACATTTCACCTTGCAGACCAACAGTTGTTTGATAAAACTTGCACATTTCACCTTGCAGACCAACATTTGTTTGATAAAACTTGCACATTTCACCTTGTAGACCAACAGTTGTTTGATAAAACTTGCACATTTCACCTTGCAGACCAACAGTTGTTTGATAAAACTTGCACATTTCACCTTGCAGACCAACAGTTGTTTGATAAAACTTGCACATTTCACCTTGCAGACCAACAGTTGTTTGATAAAACTTGCACATTTCACCTTGCAGACCAGCAGTTGTTTGATAAAACTTGCACATTTCACCTTGCAGACCAACAGTTGTTTGATAAAACTTGCACATTTCACCTTGCAGACCAACAGTTGCCTCTCAAGATCGCAGTGGATTTTTGAGATCATTTCTGCAGTCACTTATGCCATCTTACAATCCCAATGTAAGTACAAGTTTCTCTGTCTGAATCTCGGGGAAATGGCAGAATAAGCCACTGTATTGTAGAAGATGACTAAAGAGGGCTGTGCATGTAGCTAGCAATCTCATCATGTAAATCTAATTGGTGAAGAAACTACTACCACAAGATCACAACAAATAGTGTGTCCAGTACCGGTAGTTACCACTACAACCACATTTGTGAATTATTTCAAATTTCTCAAAGTTAGACATCCCATTCTACAGGGATCAGTGGTGTGTAAAACAGTTACAGTTCGATTCGATCAAAATTTGTATCTAACACTGATGTTTCACTGTGTTACTTAGCGACCATGTTTACATATTTAGACTGACCTAAAATATGGCAGAATATCTGGCATGTGTGCAGCTTTCGTTTAATGTAGTCTACATCAAGTCTGTATTTAAAAATGTAATTCATTTTTAAACTTGTCGCATTCTGTGTGGTGAAGTTAGGACTTCAATAGTTGAGAAATAACTTATTATTTGATCAGGCCAATGATCATCCATCTGGATTACACATGGATATTCAATACAAAAATGGAATTCAATGGATTGTGACAAAAGGATTTGATGATCTGGACTTTGCAGATGAATGGCTCTTTTCTCTCGCAACCAAATGCAAAATAAAATTGAAAACTGAAATTAGGTCAGAGGTTACATAGAGGAAGAAAAAAGCACAGATTATGACAATAGAAGCACCTAACGACAATCAGATTGTGCTACGAGACATTGTACTACAAGAGGTAGAATCATTCATATATTTTGGTGGTGATATAGACATGGTTGGAGGTACTGATAGAGATATCAAAGTAAGAATGCAAAAGGTCAGGGGCTTTTATTGCTTTTTGGAATTCATGGAAATCAAAAGAAATTAAGTCCATCTCAAAAATACAGATCTTTAACTCCAATGTAAAGTTCGTCCTATTGAATGGTTCTGTGACGTGGGGAACAAAGAAAAGTACATATAAAAAGATCCAAGCTTAAATCATTGGATACCTGCGTCGAATTGAGAGAATAAAATGGCATGATAAAGTCACTAATATGAAATTGTGGGAAAGAACCAAACAGATGCTAGTTGGACTAGACGTGAAGAGAAAATGTTGATGATGATAGGACATACATTACGGAAATCAACTGATTGCATTACAAGACAGTCACTGTTCTGGAGTCCTCAGAGAAGAGAAGCCGGGGCAGACCTAAATACTCATGGAGAAGGTAAGTCAAGAAAAACTTAACAACAGAAAGGTGTGGGAAGAGCTGGAAATGATGGTGCAAGACAGCAAATATTTGTTGAGGACCTGTCCTGTGCTCTGCAGGGAATTGGAGGGTTTTTATTGACGATTGATTGATTCAATACGTCAGCTTGTCTGGGACACAGAAGAAAGTGACTGGTAATGCTGTTGATCGAATAACTCAGAAATACAACTTATAATAGTGAGTACATAAAATATTTCACTGTATTTATCTCTCCTAGAGGGTTAGCGACGTGTCATTCGTTAAAGGAAAGTGAAGCGTCTGTTATAGCCTCTCCTTTCCAGGTGTAGAGATCGCTGCTGGATTCACAGTTCGACTTGCTGGGCAGGAGTTTCCATGCCAATGGCCTCTCCTACATTATTGTGTCCCCAGCAGCACCTTCATGAGGGGCCCCCTGTTTCTCACAGAGCCTGCTGTGGGGCGTGACCAAGTACCCGGCGGTATAATTATGCGGGCAGATTGGACTCATTACCCTTGGTTGGCAGCCAATCTAAGAAAAAGTAAACTCTGACTAAACCAGGGTAGACGAGGCTCATTAACCTGCTCAGGCATTTCGTCTAGGAGAGGGGGGAACTCTGATTTTAATCACACAAATGCCAGGGAGTGCTGGCTAGTCCTGGGACGATGAAAGTATCATCGGATGTCTCGAGTAACTAGCATCTGCGGGCAACAATTCCACTGCCTTGTGGAAACCACGGGAGAGGGTAGGATTATGGGAGTAAACCCAGACAGAAAATCCAGAGTAGTAGCACCTAAGCTGAGTTGGTGCCAAATTACCATGCTCTGCATTCCTTTGGATTATACCAGGGAGGCCGAGAGGGAGATCCTGCGGTTTGGGCAGCCCAGGCTTGCACCCTGGAGAGGCTACTCACAGGACGCCATGCGCATGCTCTACAGAGACTGAGACGCCTATGATGATGCTGATTTATCTCTTCACATTGACATATACCGCTTCATACTGATGCATATGTTTATTATGAATACTTCATATCTTAGATAATTTAATTCTGTGTATTTCTTTAGGTCGTAATTTAGCCCAATTTGTTTTAAAAAAATGCCATTTGTCATTCAGAGTTGCAGCGCTTGCCTCGGACTAAGACACAGATCTACCAAATTAGGCCCGACTGTAAATGGTTATTGTGTTGTTTGGTGAAACAATTCTCGAAATGTATTTGTAATTTATATGATGCATTTTCTTTGACAAACAGGAGCCGGCTGATGAATCTAGAAGGCAACTCCAAGATGAGGATGATGCCGGAGCACAAGGCATCCCTCAGCAACTACATCAGAGTGTGAATGCTGTCATGCAGGCCATGAGACATCTAATCAACGATTCGTTCGCTGGACGGGCACCAGCGCCTGATGCAGAGAACAACCAAGAGAATGAGGAGAATGACAGAGAGTGGCAGGATGATGATGGTGGACAATAACCACCAATGGTGGACAATAACCACCAATGGTGGACCTTGAGATTTAGGTTCCATTTTTATTTTGAAATAAGCAGAAATGAGCATAAGTTCTCTTGCCACTGATTGGTCAAAGCTTTGCTCCTGACTAACCACAAATCTGATATGAGTCTGGAAGGTATGAGAGAACCAGGTCCTTGATATGAGTTTGCAAAATATGAAGAAAAAATACCAGATCACAGATACAAGTCTGCAAAGTAAAAGAGAATCATGTCAATGATATGAGTCCAGAAGGTATGAGAGAACCAGGTCCTTGAAATGAGTTTGCAAAATATGAAGAAAAAATACCAGATCACAGATACAAGTCTGCAAAGTAAAAGAGAATCATGTCAATGATATGAGTCCAGAAGGTATGAGAGAACCAGGTCCTTGAAATGAGTTTGCAAAATATGAAGAAAAAATACCAGATCACAGATACAAGTCTGCAAAGTAAAAGAGAATCATGTCAATGATATGAGTCCAGAAGGTATGAGAGAACCAGGTCCTTGATATGAGTTTGCAAAATATGAAGAAAAAAAATACCAGATCACAGATACAAGTCTAAGTTCTAAGGCTGAGTGCATTGTACTGCTTTGCATCATCTAGTCCAGTGCATCTGACTTCAGCATCTATTTTTTTTTTTAATGGATTCGCATTCACATACCATAGGGAACCAAGACACTGACAGTGTATGAAAGAAACGTGTAAAAAGGGATATAAATGTATTTATAAATTCTTGGTTTCGATTACCATTAAAATACAAATGAAAGAAAAGTTGAACCAAGTATTGTTTTCTATAAACTTTATAGATCCCCTGAGACATCAACATATTGATCTCATTGCCACAAAATACAAATGTATTGACTTATGCAAATTTAAAACAACAACAAATTTAATGATCACTCTTGAAACAAATCTGCAGCAACATACTGATCTCAGATTTGTCCAAGTGGTTTCCATGATATCCCCTTTGTGTCCAACAGAGATGAGAGAATAGGACCATTTCATAAGAGACAACCAAGTGCTACCTAACCCCACTAAGATATATGGTACTCCAACTTATGACTTTGTACAAACCCAATTCACACAGGCCAAAAGTCTTGAGTGTAGAGTAACAGTCTGGGTTTGATGGGAAGCAATAGCCCATATATGATACAGGAATACAAGGAAGATCTAGACACAACAACCCATTTACAGGGTGTTCTAATCGCTCCTGGCCCCTAGTTTTCCATTATAACTTTTTTAAATCAATGAACGTAATTCAATCAAATTTGACATGGACCTACCTTGGTGTGTGAGAAGCCGGATTTTTTTTTCTTTTGTTCATTCGCCTTATTTCTCTATTCCTCAAGGCGTATTGCGTTGCACTGTGTTTTTACTTTGCGCCTGTCCATCCGACTGTTATGCATTTTATGTAAGGGTTTGCTTCCCCGGGGTAACGGCTGGTGCTGTGATTTTGGAGTGAACCCAGCACCTTCGGATTGTGAACTGTGTCACTTAACCACTAGCCCACACCGTCCCATGATGATCTCATAGAAAATGTTGAAATTGGTTGCCACTAGCATCAAGGCATGACAGCATATTGCTTATCCATGTTACAGAAGGAATTCACCAACACATTAGAAGTCACAGACTCAATTTCCCATCAAATGTTTTCTTGCAGTTTCATGAGATTCCTTGGCTTGTTGCAATACACTTTCCCTTTCAGCGAGCCCCATTGGAAGAAATCAGGAGACCTTGGTGGCCAAAGTCCCTTAGAAATAACACGATCTTCAAAGAAGAAAGCAATTTCAGCCATGTTAACATTTGCCTGGGACGCTGCCATCAGACGTGGTCATGGACGTTTGACGTGACGGGCCCTGGTCGCCTAAGAGTACTATTGTATTGTCACATTTGAGGTGTGGCATGTGGCTCCATCCTGCTGAAAATAGCCAGTATGGAGTTCCTCATCATCCAACTGGTTCACGGAAGCATGGAAGATGTCTATGTAGACTTCTGCATCCACCATTGTATGGAAGAAGATGGGGCCAATAATGCAACGTCACAACAGAGCACACCACTCATCCAATTTTTTCATCATAGAGGTGTCTGATGCACAATGTGGAAATTCGCATTAGCCCAAATACGGGTATTTTGAGAATTGACATGCCCACTTAGGTGGAGCCACGCCTCATCGGAGAACAACATGTACTCCTGTATTCCCGAATGTGCAATGATAAACTGGTGGAGCCAACGATAGTAATTTTTTTTTTTGCGTTGGCCTTATTTCTCTATTTCCCAAGGCGGTGTGCATTGCACTGTAGTTTTTATTTTGCGCCTGTCGGCCTAGTGCATCCGGCTTCAGCATGCATTTTATGTAAGGGTCTGCTTCCTCCTGCATTTTCTAAGGGTGTGCTTCCCCGGATAACGGCCGGTGCTGTGATGGGGATCGAACCCAGCACCTTCAGATTGTGAGCCGTGTCACTTAACCACTAGCCCACGCCGTCCCCCGACAGTAATTGAGCCTCTCCTGTTCATTGGACGGTCTCATTTCTTGCACAGCAGTAACGCGATATGCATGCAGTTGTACTGTTTTGTGGCTCATTGACATGAGCTTTTGGAAGCCTCCAACGTCTGTGACAGTCTATGCAATGACTTTTGTGGGGAGACCAGCAGTCTGGTTTTTTTTACTTCCTGTACCGTTGTTTCTGGCAACTTTGAGCGTCGTCCTTGTGGACATCCAATGTTCTCGTGCTTTCTAGTTTCCTAACCACATACTAAATGGAGGATTTTGGCTGTGCTTTCCAAATCCCAAAATGTGCAATAAATTGTCTGGGGCACTCCTTTCTTGACGCAGTTTTCCAGAATGTACTGACGATATACATGCGCTCTTCATGATGGCTGGCAAACCCAAACACAGCAGCACAGTCATGTGTGTCACAAAATGTCACTTCACGCATACATGATCACTTGTGTACTACCATTATCATACTTCTCACACACCAAAGTATGTCCATGACAAATTATATTGAATTACATACATTGGTTTAAGTTATAAAGGAAAATCAGGGATTCATTATGAGTGGGATACCCTGTATAAAATAGGAATACAAGAAAGCTCTAGAAATAATAGCCTGTGTATGATACAATAAAGCTCTAGAAACAATAGCTAGCCTGTACTTGATACAAGAACGCTCTAAAAACAATAGCATGTATATGATACAAGTTGACTCTAGAAACAATAGCCTGTATGTGATGAAAGGAAGCTCTAGAAACAATAGCCCACATATGATTCAGGAATAAAAGGTAGCAGTAGAAACAATAGTCCATAAATAATACAGAAACACAAAAGTGAAATCTTTTTCCCCGGGAATCAAAAAATCTTTCAATTTAAAAAATACAAATTATAACAAATGTTCGCACATTTTACAAATCATTTTTGCTGTTGACCACCCTTAAAATACAGTTGAAACAAATCTGAGCCAAATATTGCCTTCTATGGATTAAAAAGTAAGTAGCATGTCCTTTGCTTCTTACAACCACCAACCTGTTTGGCTGTTAAAAATTTCTTGGCAAGTGTGCAGTACAGTAGGTTGCCATTACTTTCTGTACATTGAGGAACAAAAAAAAAAACCATGTCTGTCAAACTAGATACGAGCATGATTCGAACCGGGTGCGTTGGGATTGTGAAACAGGTGCTTCACCCCTAGGCCACGCAGCCTCCTATACATTGCTATCATATATTAATCAATTAAAAATACAATTTCTACATATTTATGAACATTTTTTTTGTTCATGGGGAACAGGTGACTGAATGTTTCTTGTGGTTTTCTTACTGTTATGTTGATCAAATGCTCATGATTCAAGCAAATCAAATCAAGTCAGGGGACGGCGTGGCCTATTGGTTAAGTGGCACGGCTCACAACCAGAAGGTGCTGGATTCGATCCCCATCACAGCACCGGCCGTTACCCCAGGGAAGCAAACCCTTAGAAAATGCAGGAGGAAGCAGACCCTTACATAAAATGCATGCTGAAGTCGGATGCACTGGGCTGACAGACGCAAAATAAAAACCACAGTGTAACGCACACACGCCTTGGGGAATAGATAAATAAGGCGAACGCAAAAATAAAAAATCAAGTCATTCTGGTCACACAATCTGTGCATTTTGTCAATGATTACAGATGTTTAATCATCAACAGCTGAACTCTGCTTTGTTTTATGTTTATTTATGGGAGAATTTCCCCTGTTCAATTACGAGAACTAACAAATAAATAAGATTGCGCATACACTCCTGCAGCATCCTTATCCCTTGGTGAGGATTGTACATGATCTAGGTAATTATTCCTTCTACGCCATAGGGGGTTTTACTGCCCACTTTCTGAAATATTAGCTATAGCTGTTGGATCTTCTTCTGTTGGTCCTAAAAATTATATAGTGACGTAGTTTACAATGAGACTGTGCCTTTCAGTCCAACATATCTGGTTTCAGCATACCATTTTTGGACAGGTTTTCCTTCTTGCTTCGAATCCCTATTTTCTTAGTCAGACTGTATAGTTGCAGTCTGTTTCCAAGGCTACCATTTCTTCTTCTTCGTACGCAGTCAGACATCAACCTTTATTTTTTTCAAAAAAAGCAGCGGTCATTCTGAGGCTGTCGACACTGCCATAGAGCTTGTCTAGTGTTGCCACTGGTGATGGCCACATCTACTCTCTCTGATCCTCGTATGTCGGGCAGTTTTGCAGAAAATGCTCAGTGGTCATTTTCCCGGTACCACACGGGCATTCGTCAGTGCCACCTATCTTCAATTTGTTGAATAGGTGGTACCTAAGTCTATTGTGGCCAGTGCGAAGTCTGAAGACCACGACCTGCTCTCTTCTGTTCAACTGGTAATAGGCATCGTTTTTGGTGTAGCCAGTATGTTCGGTTTCCCATTTGGTCATGTATCTAGCTCTAATAAGGTCCAATACCTGGTATATTTTCTACCACCTCTGGAAATATATGCTGCCTCCAGGTAGGTTTTCGTACAGTAGGGATGGGCTTTGGTGTTGTTAGTACGTTCATGGGGTCTTCGTGCATCTTTGCTTTGGCTATTTCTGCAAAGTTTCTCCGCTTTAGTTTCCCATTTCCGAAATTGTTTAGTCTCTGGTGCATTGGATGGTCAGTCAGTCTTCTGAGTTTCTCTGATTGCAGCTGGGCTCTGCAGTCTCTTCTGTCGGTCATGGATTGCAGATTTGTAATCTTTTCAAGTTCTACAATTGGCGTTGACTTCATGCCTCCTGTTATAACTCTCATGGCTTGGTTTTGGAGTTTGCTAATTTTATCGAAGTTCGCCTTTGCTGCTGTTGTCCATGCCGCAATGCCATACTCGAGAACTGGTCTCACTCTTTCAGTGTACAGTTTCTTTAGTATACTTTCGTCTGCTCCCCAGCTTGTGCCAGCAAGTTTCCTCATGATTGCCATTCTTTCTCTGGCTCTCATTCGGTTTCTCTCGATCTGACTTTTCCATGTCATGCGCCGATCAAATGTGACTCCCAGATAGTTTGGGTTGTCGTTTGGCTGCAGGTATTTGCCATTAAGACAATTTGGTGTTTTTGGGTTTGTTTGATAGCGAGAATATTGTACATGTCATTTTTTCCTCGTCTATTTTGACCAGCCATGAGTTCGCTCACTCTTCCAGCGATGTTAGGGCCTGCTGCATCCGATTTCTTGCTATGGTGAGATTCTTTTCAGAGGTCCACATAGCCAGATCGTTCTGCAAACATTGAGCTATGGACTCTTCTTGGTATATTCTCTGTTATGTCGTTTATATACACCAGGAAGAGTGTGGGTGACAGTACTCCCCCTTGGGGTACTCCCTGCTCGAGTGTCACCTTTTTGCTCATCTGCCCTTGTACTTGAACTCTGGCCGTTCTGTTTTTGAGGTAGTGACTAATCTATTTATACATTTTCCCACAAACTTCACTTCTTCTGAGCTTGACTCTAAGTCCTTCTTTCCAGACTTTGTCAAATGCCTTTTCTAGGTCCACCCAAACTGCTACTGTGTGTTTTTGCTTTTGGTAGGCATATTCTATTTCCTGGGCTATGAGGATGACCTGGTCCTCAGTGGATCTGTGCTGTCTAAAGCCTGCAAGGCTACCATTTGAAAGTGAAATATGGTCTTAGTCAGCTGTGGGTCGCTGGTGATCTGACCTTAAAAATATTAGGTCTCTAAAACTATCTCATGCACATGGTATCTCTATAGAACTGAAACATGACAGCATGTAGCAAGATGCAACTAAGGAAAGTTCTACATGAGGTTGGCTACCCCATCTTGTAGAAATTATAAGCCAAAAAGTTTTCTACACAACATGGCAGAAGAGATGAGTCATTCCAATATTATAAACTATATATAAATCGATTAAAACCACTTTTGACTCACTGTGCAGCATAAGGACAAGAATACCAGTGACTCATACCGAACCACAGCTGACCAAGACTTCATTCAGCTTTTAAGTACAATCCTGTACAGCACAGTTTAAAGTTGATCAGATACCACACCGAGACGAGAACACAAACCAACCCTAGATTACGACCAATCGGCCTTCATCAGGGACAACAACAATGCTGAATTAACAAATCATAGAAGGAACGAATACATGTATGGGGGATGTCCATATATAAGGAACAAATAATGTACTTATCTGATATAGTGTCTTACATCGTGACTTATCAGGTCGAAGGCTTGGCTCTAAATGAAGGATAGCAGTCCGATATGGTAGCCAGGAGAGCGTAAGAAGCGAGTGGGGAAAGTGCCGGATAAGCCAGTGATGACCAATTACGGAAAAGACAAAGTAGTGAGTGATTCAAGTAGGGAGAACATAGTGTGTGTGTGTGTGTGTGTGGGGGGGGGGGGGGGGGGGGTGTATAGATGGGGCTAGTGTGAAATTTTAAGAAAAGGTATTGGAAGATATTAATGCCATGTGTTTGGAGGCAACCCATGCTGGAGATGTCTGTTCTCAAGGGCGAATCGATGACGATCATCAAATAAACTAGGCCTGTGACACTGACATTAACCTTACCCCAGTGCTCAGAACCATTGAAGTGGTTGGCAATTGGGGAACCAATGCGGTTACTGATATCATTGAGGTGTTGTTGGAAACGCTCACGCAGTTCCATACCAGTCTCCCCAATGTATGTCATACCACACTGGCGGCAGATTATAGAATAGATGAGGTTACGGAATTACATGTGAATCCCTCTTTGATAAAGAACTCTGCTTTGGGAAAGGTAATGGAGCGAGAGAGGATGACATGAGGGCCGAAGAAGAAAAGTCCTCAACCAACAACTTCCAAGTCTGTCTCATGCCCTCATCTCCAAGATCACATTTGTCCTGCCTCCCTCAGGTTAGACTCTAGTTCTGTTTTCCAAGTGTGTTCTGGTCTGCCACTACTCTTCTTGTTCCAGAACAGTGTCTGTCTTGCAATGTCGTCTGGTGTTTTCCACAAAGCATGCCCTATACATGCCACCAAAAAAAAATTTTTTTAAGTAATCAGCTTCCACCACACTGGTTCCTCATAAGAGATCAAGACGCTGAGCAGCGCATGAGCTGCAGTGGTCAGCGACCCATAGCTGACTGCTAGGGCCAGGGCCAGCGAACCAGAGCTGAGCAGCGCATGAGCTGCAGTGGTCAGCGACCCATAGCTGACTGCTAGCGTCAGGGCCAACAAACCAGAGCTGCCAAGACCCTTCTACACCTCCATGCGGTGATCCTGGATAACAGGCTGCAGCAGGGCAGACTGGCTAAGGAGAAGGGATCGAAGAGGGAATGCTAACCCGGTACTAAAAAAATGGTTGCTGAAGTCGGATGTGTTGGACCGAAAGGTGCAAATATCGCAGTCAAGCTGTAAACTACGACACAGCGCATTCCGTTCTCTGGACTGCATTCTGCTACTTAAGCCCTTTCAGGGTTTGGTAGCGGGAGATTGAGAACGAACGCAAAAGAGGAAGTAATCCTCATAATGCTGAGCTTACTTATGAGCCTCTAAAGGTGTGCTTCCTCCTGCATTTTCTAAGGGTTTGCTTCCCTGGGTTAACGGCCGATGCTTGATGGGGTGCGAACCCAACACCTGAGCCATGTCACTTAACTACTAGCCCACGTCGTCCCTTACTTTGTCCTCTTTCATATTTCTCTCAATTTTTCTTATAAAAATCTAAAATAATTTATAACATTATATACAGTATATTAACAAAACTGCTAAAGCTAGGATGTCTTCTTTGTCTGTGGCTAATCATGCTGGGATGGCTCTGGTGAAGATCGGTGCAGAACAGCAAGACCTAGCAACATGAGAGCTGATCCAATACACCAGAGTATTCCTAACTGTTCCCTAAACAACACTTTCCCAAACACAGCCTGTAGAGATAGACAACCAAGTTAGTTTCACTGCCTCAAGAGATTTAGATAACAAATAATGCACATATGTCCAGACTTGGATAAGAAATAATACACATATATCCAGACTTAGATAACAAATAATACACATATATCCAGACTTAGATAACAAATAATGCACATATGTCCATGGTTACTTATTTACTTGTACTAAATTTATCAAGGCAGTCACTATAGCTATATATTCACTATGAGACAGAATCCGCAACACCTCCTAGAGCTTTTTGTTATTCCTGCAACGTATATGGGGTATTGTTTCTAGAGCTTTTTGTTATTCCTGCACCAAATATGGGGTATTGTTTCTAGAGCTTTCTTTCAAACCCAGTACTCCACATTTTGCAGCATTTGGTATACGTGAATAATGTATGCTGTGTACAATGACACGATTATCACGTTTAGATCATCTACACATGTTCTTTCAAAGGCTGCTGAATGGATAATAAAAATATGACTTGACTTAACCCTTCTGGTTCCACCTGAAACATAGGGCTGTAACAGATGCATTGTACCAACTTCTATTTTGTGCAGTTTTCTACAACTTGTCCCAATGGCCCTTGTTCACCAAATATTCTTTGGCTACCGTATCCTGTTCATCTCTTCCCCTGTTGTTGGATGTCACTCATACTGAGTTAAAACTCTTGACGATTCTTAGGTGGTGGGTTACAGTGGCTCTTCTTACATTCTGAGGCATACTTGAGAGGGTCCATACTATTGTATGGTTCTGTAACGTAGGGAACACAAAGACTACAACAAAAAGGGCTTAAGCTTTCACAAATGGGTTTCTGTACCGAATGGTGAGATTAAAATGATATAATAAAGTCCTTAAAGTGGAACTGTGGGAAAGAACCAGACAGATATCAGCAGCAGTTGGCGAAAGGAGACGGCGCTGTCATTGGATAGGGGACACATTGAGGAGAACAGCTGATGGCATTTCAAGACAGGCTCAGTTTTGGAATCCTCCAAGACAAGAGAAGTAGAGACAGACCTAAGCATTCATGGACAAGAGAGCTTGTGACAAACAAAAGGCAACAGGGAAAATATAACTAGAATGGGTGGTCAGGAAGCCAGCATTTATTTGTTGAGGATTATGCGCTGCAGGGAGCTGACATTTTCTTAGCAATTTTCCTCAATCTTACAGCATGTTCCAATCCTCAATCTTACAGCATGTTCCAATCCTCAATCTTACAGCATGTTCCAATCCTCTTCTTACAGCATGTTCCAATCCTCTTCTTACAGCATGTTCCAATCCTCAATCTTACAGCATGTTCCAATCCTCAATCTTACAGCATGTTCCAATCCTCAATCTTACAGCATGTTCCAATCCTCAATCTTACAGCATGTTCCAATCCTCTTCTTACAGCATGTTCCAATCCTCAATCTTACAGCATGTTCCAATCCTCAATCTTACAGCATGTTCCAATCCTCAATCTTACAGCATGTTCCAATCCTCAATCTTACAGCATGTTCCAATCCTCAATCTTACAGCATGTTCCAATCCTCAATCTTACAGCATGTTCCAATCCTCAATCTTACAGCATGTTCCAATCCTCAATCTTACAGCATGTTCCAATCCTCAATCTTACAGCATGTTCCAATCTTACAGCATGTTCCAATTCTCTTCTTGCAGCATGTCCAAAAAGATGTTGCGTGTATCTTCTTTTTCAGCGTTCATTCTGAAAGAGACATTGTGATGTTGTGTCATAGCTTACAGCCAGGCTGCGATAGCTACACCTTTCAGCCGACACACTCGGTTTCAGCACAACACTTTTGATTGAAACCATGTTTCCCTTCCCTCTAGGATCTCTATTCTCCTAGACTACACAAGTGCAGCATGTTTCCAGGGCTGTCACCTGGAGATGGAATAGGGTCATGGTCAGCTCTTGTTCGCTGACCCTGATGCAAGCAGTCAGCTATGAGTCACTGGCTACTGTCAATCCATTCACTTCTGCAATTCAGCCTCACGCATGTATCAAAACATGAGAAACATAAATACAACTGCATAGAACATCTAAAGATCTCACTCACCGATGAATCCCCATCTGGAACAGGGGGCCAGAATCCTGAACACATTCTAGAGGAATGCCCACTCTATAGGGAAATGAGATGCCAGAGTATGCAGAGCTGGAAAAAAAAGCTGTGGGGCAGCCGCTCCAACCTGGAGAAGACTACAGACTTCATCATGGCGACTGGACTGCAGATATAGCATGACCAAAAGCTGTGGAGCAGCCGCTCCAACCTGGAGAAGACTACAGACTTCATCATGGCGACTGGACTGCAGATATAGCATGACCAAAAGCTGTGGGGCAGCCGCTCCAACCTGGAGAAGACTACAGACTTCATCATGGCGACTGGACTGCAGATATAGCATGACCAAAAGCTGTGGGGCAGCCGCTCCAACCTGGAGAAGACTACAGACTTCATCATGGCGACTGGACTGCAGATATAGCATGACCAAAAGCTGTGGAGCAGCCGCTCCAACCTGGAGAAGACTACAGACTTCATCATGGCGACTGGACTGCAGATATAGCATGACCAAAAGCTGTGGGGCAGCCGCTCCAACCTGGAGAAGACTGCAGACTTCATCATGGCGACTGGACTGCAGATATAGCATGACCAAAAGCTGTGGGGCAGCCGCTCCAACCTGGAGAAGACTACAGACTTCATCATGGCGACTGGACTGCAGATATAGCATGACCAAAAGCTGTGGGGCAGCCGCTCCAACCTGGAGAAGACTACAGACTTCATCATGGCGACTGGACTGCAGATATAGCATGACCAAAAGCTGTGGGGCAGCCGCTCCAACCTGGAGAAGACTACAGACTTCATCATGGCGACTGGACTGCAGATATAGCATGACCAAAAGCTGTGGAGCAGCCGCTCCAACCTGGAGAAGACTACAGACTTCATCATGGCGACTGGACTGCAGATATAGCATGACCAAAAGCTGTGGGGCAGCCGCTCCAACCTGGAGAAGACTACAGACTTCATCATGGCGACTGGACTGCAGATATAGCATGACCAAAGATCCTGAACGACAACTGCATATCTTGTTTTTATGATACAAGCTAACCAAGAACAAATTATGTTCTGTTGAACATAATGTAACTTATTTTTAACATTACTGGGTCTTCTTCTTCTTCTTCTGCGTACACAGTCAGACAGTAACCATTATTTTCTCGAAAAAAAGCGGCGGTCATCCTGAGACTCTCGCCACTACCATAGAGCTTGTCTTGCAGTTCCACTGGCAATGGCCACATCTGCTCTCTCTGATCCTCGTATGTCGGGCAGTTCTGCAGCAGATGTTCAGTGGTCATTTTACCAGTACCGCACGGGCATTCGTCGGTACACCCTATCTTCAATTTGTTGAAGAGGTGGTACCTCAGTCTGTTGTGGCCAGTGCGAAGTCTGAAGACAACGACCTGCTCTCTTCGGTTCAACTGGTAATAGGCATCGTTTTTGGTGTAACCAGTATGTTCGGTTTCCCATTTGGACATGTACCTGGCTTTGATAAGCCGTTTTGACTCTTCGTACGTCATACTGGTATCTATTTGTGGTAGGTTTGCACCTTCTTTTGCCAGTCTGTCTGCCTCCTCGTTGCCTTGGATGTTGCAGTGTGACGGAACCCACTGTACCACTACCCTTTTTGGTGCGGACTGTTGGCACAGTTTGCAGAGTGCTGCTCTTAAGTCATTAAGCTCAGTGTTTTTCTGGCTTTTTAGCGCTGTGACTACTTCGAGAGCATCTGTCAGCAAGACTATGTGGCTCTCATTTTCACTGTGTGTTGCCATTTCTTCCACTGCCGCCCTCAGTGCCTCTGAATGGCATCACTGACAAATTTCTTTTCTTCTGTCGCATTGTTCTCCGACAGATTCCTTGGTACTGTGTTTTACGTTTTACTTTTGCATCCAACTTCAGCAACTTAAAAATTGGTAAACATTCAATAGGGTTGAATCTGAATATGGGATCAAGACGCTGAGCAGCGCATGAGCTGCAGTGGTCAACGACCCATAGTTGACTGCTAGCGTCAGGGCCAGCAAACCAGAGCTGCCAAGGCCCTTCTACACCTCCACGCGGTGATCCTGGATAACAGGCTGCAGCAGGGCAGACTGGCTATGGAGAAGGGATCGAAGAGAGAATGCTAACCCGGTACTAAAAAAATGCTTGCTGAAGTCAGATGTGTTGGACCGAAAGGTGCAAATATCGCAGCCAAGCTGTAAACTACGACACAACGCATTCCGTTCTCTGGACTACACTCTGCTACTTAAGCCCTTTCAGGGTTTGGTAGCGGGAGATTGAGAATATAAGAAAAAGAAATAATCTGAATATATTTCTGTTTGCGCTGTGAGTCATGACACTAACCATGTCTTGCTACGCAGCTCTCCACTAACAATTTAAAATAATAAAATGTACCATTTTTTTTTAAAGAAAGGAATTTCAATATCTCACCGTGAAGAAAAAATTGGCCGAAGTAGTGTAAGCTGTTGCCTCTAAAGTGCTGGAACACAAGTGCATTGATTTGGTGAAGAGTACCCACATCAGTGCATTGAAAAATATACTCCCAGCTCCAGCAACCGACCGAATGATGAGTGTAAGCTGTAGGAACAAGAACAATTGACAAGTTTGTGCATGTTATCAGGGTAGGCTGTAGAAACAAGATCAATTGACAAGTTTGTGCATGTTATCAGGGTAGGCTGTAGAAACAAGATCAATTGACAAGTTTGTGCATGTTATCAGGGTAGGCTGTAGAAACAAGATCAATTGACAAGTTTGTGCATGTTATCAGAGCAGGCTGTAGAAACAAGAACAATTGACAAGTTTGTGCATGTTATCAGGGTAGGCTGTAGAAACAAGAACAATTGACAAGTTTGTGCATGTTATCAGGGTAGGCTGTAGAAACAAGATCAATTGACAAGTTTGTGCATGTTATCAGGGTAGGCTGTAGAAACAAGATCAATTGACAAGTTTGTCATAATCAGGCAGAAAGCACATGCAGAAAGAATAAAACACCATCATAACAAGGTTAGCGTCAGATTCATGTACAACATACTGACCAAGGCCTCTACCTCACATCCATGTCATGCACATGAAAAAAAGGTATTACAGCAGCCAGGCCAACTAGGTGAAGATTGACACTGTGATCCATGCAGTTGTTAGCGTACTGAGAAGCCTTGCATTGCCCTGGTACATAAGAAGAGCCATAACAGTCCACTACCAAAGAAAATGTGACAATAGTCAAAAACTCTACGAGTAGCTTCAACAACACTGTTATTAGGCATACCTGAATGAATATAGGCATGAGTTAACATAGTATTAGTACTCACCATGAAGGATCAAGGAAGTTATTTTAATATAGAATCTACATCACTCTGCCTCCAGAGAGCAGAAGATGCAGCACAGTGAATCAGCTGACAGCAACCAGTGACTCATAGCTGGCTGCTTGCATCAGAGCCAGCAAACCAGAGCTGAGCAAGACCCTTATCCATCTCAAGCGGCGGCCCTAGAAACAGGCTGCTCTAGTGTAGTCTAGCTGAGGGATAGGGATTGCAGAGGGAAGGTAAACCCGTTGTTTACATTTTTTTAAAACAGCTGAAATCGAATGTGTCGTGGCCGAAAGATGAAGATATCACAGCTTCGTTGTAAACTACATCCTTTTCAGTTCCAATGCCGAAGAAGAAGAAGATTGTCTCCAGGCAAACCCATGGGTGCTCAGTCTCTATCAACAAATAGTGAAGGGTATGAATAGTGATGGTTCCTGTAGCTTCCCATGCTCCATCTTAGGAGCTCTTCTTTGCTCTGCCCATATCCAAAGTCAAATTACTGCAATCTGTGAATCGCCACTTTGTCTATTATAATGTCATTATCCGTGGGTCACTACAGCTGATTGGTAAGTCGCTCTCAAGAAACTAATAAACGAAAGCATGAAACAGTAGATGTTCAAATCCTGCAAGTTTCAATCACCCCTTTATCTCAAGGAAGATTAAATCAGTGGTTAGTCCTATCAGTGATGGACGATAAACTCAAAATCACAGGGACATGCTGTGCACGTAAAAAAAAATCCCTTGACAGATGAAAATTAAAAAAAAGCATGCTGTTAGCCACCGGCCTGGCAAAAAATTATAAAAGTAATGAAATTTCTACCAAATAATGACCTGCATGAAGGCCAAAAAGAGCCATCCCCTCCATCATGCAAAGATACAACAGACCAATCACATGTTTGTCTGCATGTTCAATTGTACATACATACAAAAACAAGACTTCTACATCTTCAAGTGGGGAGTCTGGTCAGACAAATATACTGATCAGACATGTTAGTCAGGATCAAGCAAAACATACTGGTCAAGACCCTCAACTCGGCTTCCTATTAACCCTACCTGGAAACGGGCTGTTTTCATGGCTAACGAGGTGAGGGATCGACATGATCCCCATAGTAGTGAGTGACATGAAGATAAAGCCAAGCATAGCCCAACCACCTGAAGCACAAAAGTCCACCTTCATCAGCATGCTCGAGATGTAAGGAAAGCTACTGCAACCCGCCACTTAACGTCCTTTTCAGGGGACACAAAAGAGTAACCTACTCATTGTGGGCATTCGAAAACGACAACAACAACACCCCCAAGCGTAGAAGAGAAGCAACTATGAAAGAGAATATGTTTCAAGCTACTAGTTTGTCCACTGCAAAATTCTGTTCTTATTCTTCGGCGTCGTCCTGAAAAGGACATTGTGTCGTAGTTTACGAGGCTGCAATATCTGCGCCTTTCGGCCCGACATATCCAATTTCCACGACTGCCATGCTGAGGCCGAAAAAGGTTTTGGTGCTGCCAAAGACAGGTGTGTCAGACCAAAAGGTGCAAATATCACAGTCAAGCTGTAAACTAGCGACAACGCATTTCGTTCCCCGGACTACATCCTGCTACTTGCAAAGCCCTGTTCAGGACTTGGTAGGCGAAGATGGAGAACGTACACAGAAGAAGAAGGTCAGCTATGGTTCACTGACCCTAATGCAAGTGCAAGTTATGATTTTTGAGTGATGTCAGCTCATTTGCTGTGCTGCATATCTGGTCCTAGTAACATACGAGACAAAAGCAGTTATCAAAGCAACAAGCAAATAAAAACGGAAAGAGACCACGATGGTCATATAGAAAATGATGCCTGTCACCAATTCTTCAGGCAATATCAGGTTCCAGCTATGCACAGGACACAACAGACTGAAATGTCATCTCTAAAATATCAGGGTAAGTAAGTAGGTCACAAATTGATATGGGATAGCAGAATAATGTAGTTTGTAGTTTTGAAAGCTGTCATTAGGTGGCAGCAACATCCAGTTTTGTGATTACTGTAGAAAATAGACGCTAGTTGTTGCATGCACATGCACAGCTCAAATATAAAATGGTATCCTTGCTCAGAGTGTACAATTAACTAACAGTGTGCTGGGGACAGAAGGATATCAATAAGGGACAATATAAGTGTAATAATAAACGGTTTTCAAGTTCGCACCTCATTTGGTTTTTTTTAATAACCATTTGTTACCGATTCACGTACTTGCCTCGTAAATTCTAGATTGTCACTATGAACCTTTGCACCTGCGGCACAGTTCCCATGACAGTGGAACACCTATTACAGTTCTGCACAACATACACTATTGAAAGAAGCAACAAGTGACAACAACCAATGTCCTTTCATGAAGAAACTGCGCCTTTTGTCAACCTCACTCTCTGGTCCTGAGCTACCTTTGGCCAGTTTTTATCAAGACGACTGGAGATAGCACAGGTTGCAGATTTTTCCTCTGGGTTTACTCTCGAAGCCTTTTCCATTAACAGGTATCCTGCAAAGCAGCGAAGAAGGATGACATCTATCGCTGTGTGTCGTGCCTTTCCCATAACCACATGAGCTCGTAGGCAAATCACTAAGTGTGTGTGGTGTGTTAGGCATGTCTTCCTGGTCACGTTCTTGTCCATTATAGTCGTTGCTAAATTAGTCACACCAAAACCGATGCTCTAGCTTGGGCAAAGGGCTCTAATCTCGCAAAGTTCAGCTGTGTGAACTCGACCGTGAAAATACGACACAGGTTTAAGCGCAGTGCTAATTCATGTAGCCGATGCCCAGGCCAGGATAATTGGAAGGAAGAAAAAAAAACTAATGAATTAATCAGTCGAATGGAAAACGACACATTTCTGTGAACACAAGTGTAAGTCATCGACTGGTATGAATTCCAGACAAATCTGTGGTCTGGCAGCATCTATAATGAACTAAGACACCAGAGCAATGTAGACTCACAAGTGGTAGGGCGCCATCTTTTCCGCTCTTCTGTAAAACTGTACGGAAACATACAAAGCCTTATGTTGACTTCTGCCTCTGCTAAAATATTTGTAGATAAACAAAGAAGAAGAGAAAACAAAGAACAAAAAAAATTATTTTAAAGACCAGCCACTAACCAAACTGAACAATTCCTCACCTCATGTGTTATTAAAATTGGAAGTGTCAACCCAAGTGTGTGATTTGCGTATAGACTGAAACCTTCCACAAGCTGCGATGTTACTGTTGATGTCAATGCAAGTTTACCACAAACTGTTGCCAAAGCTGCACAGAATCCAGCCTGTATTGCATACAAAACGCCTTGTATACCCATGCTCGAGTCTTTCTTTCTGCTTTTGTTTCACTAGAGGAGAATCTTTCCTTTTCTTTAACTCTACGCTTAATAATCCAAATAAACGCGGTAGCAACTATTAATCTCTAGTAGAATTGAATCATCAATGCAATTGAATGATTCAGTTTTTCAAAGTAAGTTATATAGAATAGATCTATACTGCTAGTTAGTGTTACTAAACTTTTCTACCTGGCTCTTCCATCATACTTCCATGTTGATGTTTAGTCTTCTTCGGGCCAACCATGAAAGTTTGGTTATAGACTTAAAATTAAGTCATTTCGGTTGTATTAGGGATAAATGGTCATTACATACTCTGTCTACCTGACTGGACCCTTGACTTTGAGAAGCACTTTTACTTTTAGTTAAGTACTAAAGACTGTGTTACTTTAGAAAAGTGGCTCTAGAGTCTGGCAAGTAGTTCAAGTACTGAAGACGTATCAGCAGGACAGAACACAGAACAGAACTCGTCACGAATGAATCAAATTTAAAGTGGTAGTTGATTGAGACTTTTCTCGTGTGGATTATAACCCTTAGCTGTATTATTATTTAGCCGCTGTTCTATGATTGATATGAATGAATTGACAGAATGCATGAAACTATCAAGAGTCCGGAAAGAATCACGAACACATTTCCGTTGGCGACATCAGTGACAAGAAGATAGAGGCTGACATTTTGTATGCCCCGAGGCGAATGTGTTTACATCTGCTTCCAAGAAGAGGAAATTAAAAACAATGTACCTGCTTCACACTAATATTTTATTTTGAGACATAATTATTTTCTTGGCACTATTTAAGTGCTTAAAACACTAATATCCTCACGAAAGTTATAAACGTTGGCGCCAAGTCTTAAAAGGTTGAAATGATTCATACTTACCTGGCATCTCTCTTCTTACGTTCTTACCTCACTCTTGTTTCATTTTAGTATGTCCAACAATCACTCTTATTAAGTCTTACACAACTTTCACACGCGACCTTAAGGTGAGGCCATTCCATTGCTGCAATGATTGCACTTTGGTTAAGTTACCTCTGAGATCGCCCTAACTAGGATAGGCACATACAAAGCTCACACGCATCTAAGCACTGGTTAGTTAATACGTCCTGACCTATTTGACTGCGTTCGGCTGGGGACAGCAAAGGGCTAAGGGACCCACCTGATGCTACTGGTGGTCACCCACCCATGTGCTGTGGAGTCAAGGCACAAGGACATGGGGCAAGAGCTATTGACCGAAAACCCAAGACACTTAAAATACTACAGTGGAATGCGGAGAGAGTCCTTAACAAAAAGGTTTCTCTAACTAATCGCCTATACGAAGGCAAGATAGACGTGGCATGCCTCCAAGAAACGCACCTCAACAACAACCACATATTCTCAATCAGAGGATACCAGACCTTCAGACTTGATAGAGGTCACAAAGGAGGGGTTCTGATACTGACACGTAACTGCATACTAAGTAGCGCAGTATCTGTAAATCACACCGGAGAAGCAGAAATTGTAGGAGTCGACATAATAACACAAGAAACGAAAATCCGTATATTCAACCTGTATGGCCCACCCAACAAAGACCTGTCGCTCTCGAGTATGGAAATCAAGGACTCCAGCTGCCTAGCGGTTGGAGACTTCAACAGTCACTCGGAGAGATGGGGATATTCAGACACAGACAAAAGAGGTGATGAAGTGGAAGACTGGGAGATAGACACAAATCTCTATCTTATCAATAGGCCAGACGACAGCCCTAGCTCGGCCAATTGGCAGGTAGCGACCACGGGCCAATTAGGCTAGGTATTGATATGGAAGAAGGCCCCCAGGAAATAAATCCGCTGCCACGTTGGAACTACAGACGACTGTGTGAAACTATCAACACACGAAATAATATGAAACCTATGGTGGAAAGCCTAAGCAAAGCAATACTGCAAGCATCCACCGAGACCATCCCAAGAGGGGCAAGGAAAAACTACAAGCCATATTGGAATCATGAACTGCAGAAAGCTGAGGATGAAGTCTCAAATGCTAGGAACATGGCAGAGAGAGAGCAATCTATGGAAGCAAATATCGCCATCACTGCGAAATACAAAAGAACACTGAACCAAATAATAAGAGACAGTTGGGAAAAAAAAAACAGAAAGCCTCAATTAAGATAAAGAAGAGAACAAACTATAGAAGTTAGTCAGAGCCATGAATGACGAAACACCATCAAATAAACAAATTACCATCAAGCAGGGTGACAACATGCTTACTGGAAAAAAAGCAGCAAATGCCTTTATAGAACATTATGCCAGAGCAAACCACATTGATGTCCCTACAGACAGGCATACAGACATAAGTGAAGAACAAAAGAGCCACGACAACATCAAGATGGCACCAGAGGAGCACATGATGGCAAAACTAACAATGAATGAAATGAATGCGGCCATGAGAACTTTAAAGAAAAAGAAATCGCCTGGAAAAGATGGGGTAACAAATGAAATGCTGATGGGGTTGGGCCAAACAGCAAAGAGGAAGTTACTTTCAGTCCTAAACCAAAGCTGGAAAAGGGGAATTGTACCACAGACATGGAAAGATGCTGTACTTATACCAGTACCAAAGAAAGAAAAAGATAGAACAGATCCAAATTGATGCAGGCCTATCAGTCTACTGAGTTGTGCAGGTAAACTGATGGAGCGTCTGATAAACACCAGACTGATGTGGCACCTGGAAGCAAAACACACATTAATTCCACAGAAAGCAGGATTTAGACAACACAGATCCACTGAGGACCAGATCACTCTCATAGCACAGGAAATAGAGGATGCTTACCAAGAGAAAAAGCATACAGTAGCGGTTTGGGTGGATTTAGAGAAGGCATTTGACAAGGTGTGGAAAGAGGGACTTAAAGTCAAGCTACGAAGAAGTGAAGTATCTGGAAAAATGTACAGATGGATCAGCCACTACCTCGAAAACAGAACAGCCAGAGTTCAAGTACAAGGGCAGATGAGCAAAAAGGTGACACTGGAGCAAGGAGTACCCCAAGGGGGAGTACTGTCACCCACACTTTTCCTGGTGTATATAAACAACATCATAGAGAATATACCAAGAAGAGTCCACAGCTCCATGTTTGCTGATGATCTGGCTATGTGGATCTCTGAAAAAAATCTCACCGTAGCAAACAATCGGATGCAGCAGGCCCTAACATCGTTTGAGGAGTGGGCGAAATCATGGCTGGTCAAAATAAATGAAGAAAAAACATGTACGATATTCTCGATTTCAAATAAACCACAGAACACCAAAATAAGTCTTAATGGCAAATATATGTGGCCAAACGACAACCCAAACTACTTGGGCGTCACATTTGATCGACGCATGACATGGAAAAGTCAGATCGAGGAAACCGAATGAGAGCCAGACAAAGAATGGCAATCATGAGGAAACTTGCTGGCACAAGCTGGGGAGCAGATGAAAGAATACTGAAGAAACTGTACAGTGTAAAAGTGAGACCAGTTCTCAAGTATGGCATTGCGGCATGGACAACAGCAGCAAAGGCGAACTTTGATAAAATTAGCGAACTTCAAAACCAAGCCATGAGAGTTATAACAGGAGGCATGAAGTCAACGCCAATTGTAGAACTTGAAAAGATTACAAATCTACAATCCATGACCGACAGAAGAGACTGCAGAGCCCAGCAGCAAGCAGAGAAACTCAGAAGACTGACAGACCATCCAATGCATCAGAGACTAAATAGATTTGGAAAAGGGAAACTAAAGCGGAGAAACTTTGCAGAAATAGCCAAAGCAAAGATGAGCGTAGACCCTATGAACACCATAACAACACCAAAGCCCCTCCCTACTGTACGCAAACCCACATGGAAGCAGCATATCATTCCAGAGGTGGTAGAAAATATACCAGGTATTGGAAACAAGAACAGCCAGACTGACAAAAAAAGAAGAGACATAACCCTGAGGTACATAGCGGAAAACTACTCAAACATGGACTGGACCCATGCATATACCGACGGTTCTGTAACAAACACAACACAGAATGGAGGGGGAGGGGTATTCCTGAGCCTAACAAATGGTAGAAAAATAACACTGTCAGTGGCAACTGGATAATTCTTAAGCAATTTCAGAGCGGAGACAGAGGCACTGAAGGCTGCAGTAAAAACAATCCTGACGGGCGGCGAAAGCAATGAAAGCCAAATAGTCCTGTTTACAGATGCCCTGGCCATTTTACAGCACTAAAAAGCCAGAAAAATACTGAACTTAATGATTTAAGAGCAGTACTCTGTCAACTATGCCAGCAGTCCGCACCAAAAAGAGTAGTGGTACAGTGGGTTCCATCCCACTGTAACATTAAATGCAAAGAGGAGGCAGACAGACTGGCAAAAGAAGGTGCAAGGCTACCACAACCAGATTCTAGTGTGACCTACGAAGAGTCCAAAAGGTTTATTAGGGCCAGATACATGGCCAAATGGGAAACAGAACATACTGGCTACACAAAAAATGATGCCTATTACCAGTTGAACAGAAGAGAGCAGGTCGTGGTCTTCAGACTCCGCTTAGGCCACAACAGACTGAGGTACCACCTATTCAATAAACCGAAGATATGTGGCACTGACGAAAGCACCTGTGGTTCAGAGAACATGACCGCTGAACATCTGCTGCAAAATTGCCCGACATACGAGGACCAGAGAAAGCACATGTGGCCATCACCAGTGGCAACACTAGACAAGCTCTATGGCAGTGTCGACAGCCTCAGGATGACAGCTGCTTTCTTCGATCAAATTCAAGTTGACGTCTGACAGCGTACGAAGAAGAAGAAGAAGAAGAAGACTGCGTTCAAGTGTGGGAAGATGCGTGCCTCCATCAGTAAAATTCAAATTCTTGCTCACTTTTTACCATCAGAGTCTTGAGGCCTTCCACCTGCGCAACCAGAGTCGCATCCTCGGGATCGTCTGGCATGACGTGGTTTCCAACAGCGAAGTGGTTCGACGTAATCAGCTTGCAGGCATTGTCTCAACAATTGATCGCCATCGTCTCTCCTTCTTCGGTCACGTTGCTCGCCTTTCCAGGGAAGTCCCAGCCCACAAGATGCTCCGATGGGCTGGTGGAGCGAGTTACGGGAAGAAGCCGTGCTCATCCTGGAGACGTCCTCGGGTACCACCCTCGCAACACCTGGCTAAAACAGATCGCCACCTCCCCAACAGAACTGCAGGCCGCCATAGACACGGCCATCAGGTGTGCTCATTGACATGGTCATTCGACGCGACGGGTCCTGGTCGCCTAAGTGTACTATTGTATTGTTGTTCCACCAAAACTATCATCCACATAGCTAAGATTATTCATTGCCACTCCTCCAATGACAAGCCCTGGTATCCCTCTATCTGTTTGAATATTTGTTTTGTTTAGATGTTGCAAAAATGCAAGGGGATAATAGGCATCCCTGTCTCACTCCTCGGTTTACATCTATATTTGGGAGAGCATAACTTTCCTGCAGCAGTTTGTTCCTAATTACTGAGCAGTCTTATGTCTTTACCATCTAGAGCTATTTCTTGTATGAATGGTCAACGCATTTATCAGTGGACATAGTGATACTTGGATGTTTCAGTATCAATGCAAGCCGGTAGTGCAAGAATGTACATTTCAGTACCCATTTAGGGGTTTCACGCCAGTGTGGAAACTGCGCTGTGTCAGTTGACGATTGGTTGTCATAGTTTCTGTCTTATCACAGTTGATCTTCATGTCATATTCTAGACAGACTGAGTCAAGACTCGTGAAGTGTAGATCCTTCTGTCTATTGTAGAAGAGGCTCTGGTGATCTGAGAAAATAAATTCGTTGAGTGATTGACTATTTGGGTAATTTTATCCATATTGATGATGTATAAAACTATATTCGTTGAGTGATTGAATATTTGGGTAATTTTGATCCATATTGATGATGTATAAAACTATATACGTTGAGTGATTGAATATTTGGGTAATTTTGATCCATATTGATGATGGATAAAACTGAGATAGTTCACATCCTTGATTCGATCAACTCCTCTTTCTTAATTCTGATATTTACATATTGGGTTGTTCCTATGTGTGTGTATATAAAGGGGCCAATTAGGGTCGCGACATGGAATGTACTGACAATAAACGGGACTGGCTATGCCACCGCGCTGCCCAGAACACTAGGTTGATTCAACATTGCAATAGCCGATGTCCTTGAAATAAGACTAAAGGGCCAAGACCAACAAGATGTCCAAGATGCATGTCTGCTGCACTCTGATGGCCTTCAACACAGAAATGGTGTGGGCTTATTTATAAGACCCCCACTTAGAGACAGTGTGGTATCCTGGACGCCATCTCGGACAGGCTCCTCGTGGCACAACATAAACATGGTCATCTCACAAAAATAGTTGCCTTCGCCCCACAAATGAGGCTCAACCCCAGGCAAAGGGCGACTTCTACCAGGACCTGGCCAATGTCTCATCCCCTCCAAATGATGAATTTATCTTACTGGGTGATTTCAACGCAGTTTCAGGGTCCCAGCGTAGGGGTTATGAATCGGTCCTGGGCTCGTTCGGCAGTGGGAATGCAAATGATAATTCATACAGGTTTCTGTCGTTTTGTGCTGCCTTCAGTATGGAGGACGGGACACGGCCCGGTCGACTGGCGCGATGGAATCGATCGTTGTCTATCTGTACAAAGGCAAGGGGAGTCGCAAAGACTGCAGTGATTATAGGCATATAACACTACTCTCGGTACCGGGGAATGTGTTTGCCCGCGCGCTACTGGCTAGACTCGAGCCTCTCTTGAGCACAAAACGTCGCCCAGAACAGTCTGGCTTCACCCAGGGTCGTTCTACAACCGACGCTATTCTTGCTCTGCGCTTCCTCGCCGAACTACACCGGGCCTTCAACCGCCCCTTGCACGCGGCATACGTAAACTTGACGTCGCCTTCGAATCGGTTGATCGGCCGGCTTTATGGAAAGTCTTCCAGGGAATAGGCACCCCGGCCCTCCTGTTGAACCTGATCAAGGAGCTACACAAGGACACCCGTGCAATAATTAGATTGAGTGGCACTATCTTTGACAGATTTTGAATGACTTTAGATGTCAGACAGGGATGTGTTCTTGACCCCGACCTATTTGCTGGGCAGTCGACTGGCTTCTTGGCCACCTCAGCGCGCACCAGAAGGGTATCGCTATTGATCAGTCAATCTTCACTGATCTCGTTTACGCGGACGACATTGTCCTATTCGGCACAGACAAATATGTGCTGCAGCGCTCTCTGGAAATGTTAGACAGCGAAACGCCATCCCTAGACATGTCTATATCCTGGGCCAAGACCAACGTTCAGAACCTCATTTCAGAAACAGGACCCCAGGGTATTGAAACTCGAGGTCACACACGAATTCATCTATCTCGGTAGCATGATATCCGATGTGCACAGCGGTCCCGATATGTTAAAGGGGCTCGGACTAGCTGCGTCTGCTATGTACGACCTCCGACGTGTGTGGAGTAATGGAAAGATCTCCCTTGGGACAAAACTCAGCATCTACCAGTCCTGCTTTACGGCTCCGAAACCTGGACATTGCTGAAACATATGTCGAGACTGGAAGCCTTTCACATGCGTAACCAGTTGTGTATCCTGGGCATCCGATGACATGACTACATCCGCAACGTGGAGGTCTCTGCTAAAACAGGCCTCCACCCAAGCTCAGAAACAATTGATCGTCGCCGAGTTTCTTTGTTCGGTCATGTTGTAGGCTGGACCAGGAAACACCTGACCACAGGATGCTACACATGCCATTATTCAGTGCCAAAAGTCTTCCCCCGACTGGCTGGAGACTGTCCCCAAACAGTATGGCTCCATCCACTAGCAACTTTCTCCTCCACCCTGGAACCACGCCACAGCTGTGGCCAACCGACGTCTAAGCGAACATTATGTGTGTTCATGCTGGTTTCAAATTTAAAACTGCATTTATTCAATTATCTGGCCATAAAACCTTAGATATTTTCCAGTGAGAATGTAGCGAAGTTAGGCCAAGGGATTTTAAAGCATATCTGGTTTTGTTTGAATACTAGCATTTACATCATCTTTGGCCGTGTTAGTTGCAAAATTAAAACTGCCCTTCTTCAATGATCTGACGATAAAGATTTATGGAATATTTGTGTAGGTTTACTCTTTTTGTGCGCCCTGAAAAGGACGTTAAGTTGCTGATTGTAGTAGCTTTTCTCTCATCCCTCTCTTGCCAATGAAGGTGGAACGGGGTCCTCCATGCGGGTGTGCTTTGCTTTACTTGCGTATCAATCAGTACTTCAGGGATCATGTCAATCCCCACCTTGTTAGCCAGGCTGACAAGAAGAACATCCTGTTTCCAGGTAGAACTACAAGGAAGTCTAAATGGAAATCAGCAAGAAAATAGTGATGACCAAATCTGTTTTTCTCAACATGAGTCACTTACAAATAAAAAGTTGAGTTGTCAGGTGTTACATATACTCATCTTTACTCTATGGCATAGAAATATGGACAACTAACAATTGGAGAAGAGAATTGATGCATTTGAAATGTTGACATATAGAAGAATGGGGCACATCTTCTGGAAAGAAAACAAAACAAATAAGGAGAAATTAGAGGTACAAAGAGAATTGATGATCAAAATCAGTTTGACAGTGGGACTGAAGATGCAACACTGAATGACCTGACAGCAGCCAATGACTTATAGCCGACTGCCTCCATCAAGGTCAACAGTTGACAAAGACTCGAATTCACCTCCAACTGGTAATCGGCTGCACTTGTGTATTCTATACACCTCTACACGATCTTGGATGGAAATCAAACCAGGTGTCCAAAAATGGCGTGATGAAACTGGATGTTTCGGGCAGGAAGATGCAGATATCTCAGTCTCGCTGTAAACTACAACACAACATCCTTTTCAAGATGACTCTAAAGGAATAAATAAAAAGAAAAAGAACATCAGACATGGCAAAACTTATTACTTCACCCCCAGTTTTATTAAATAAAATCATCTGGGTTTACCGTGTTGTTGTTCCCTTTTCCTCCAAAGTGTTTCTTTTCACAAACCATTTTGTTTTTAAATGATAAAGACATTACATATACAAACTATTTAATTTATAAAAATGTCACATCTATACAACTAAATGATAAAGACAACACACATAAAAGCGATTTAAATGATAAAGACAACACATATAAAAGCTATTTAAATAATAGACAACACACATAAAAGCTATATAAATGATAAAGACAACACACATAACATTTATTTAGATGATAAAAACAACACATATCTTCTGCATTTTTCTCAATCTCCCACTACCAAGCCCTGAACAGGACTTTGCACGTAGCAGGATGTAGTCCGGAGAACGGAATGCGTTGAGTTGCTAGTTTACAGTTTGGCTGCGATATTTGCACCTTTCAGTCAGACACATCTGTCTTCAGCAGCAAAAAAACATATAAGCTATTTAAATTATTAGGCCAACACACATACGATTTATTTAAATGATAAAGACAACACGTCATCTGTATAGGTTCGTACTTTAATGTCTCTGCATGCATGGATCTTGCCCTTTAGCATCATTCGTAGAATACTTTCACGTCGCATATTGTGGTCCAGCCAACTCGATCTTCGTTTCTGTATCATTTTCAATATTTGCCTTTGCGCGTCCACCTTATCGAGGACAATGCTATTAAATCTTCATTCTGTCCAACTCAGTCTTTCCATTCTACGATAGACAAGACACATAAAAGCTAACACAAACAATTATTAAAACAATCAGCTGTCAAAATTCTCCCTTATCATTTACTTTATTTCTTTCTTCAACTGTGACTAAATTATACATCATTCTAAAAAATAGATCACAATCTGTCTGATTGTAAAAGAATCTATATATTCAACAAAAAATATTCAACAAATTTCAGTTTTCAATTTATTTCAGCCAGAATGGCTGCAGCTTCGCATGGTTTAGAAAAAAACAAGATCAAGTTTTATCTACAGGAACAATCGGTATGCATCCCTTGGCGATATGCTGGAAGAGACTGTTGGCCTTTAGTTCTGCTCAAGGTCCAGTAATATGAGTTCTGTTTAAAATAATCATTTGGCAAAACAGTGTGATCACTTAAATTTGCTACACAGCTGCACTGAGACATCCCACGATAACTGAACCCATCCAGCCCTGATATTTGTGTCTTGCCATGAAAGATAACTGAACCCATCCAGCCCTGATATTTGTGTCTTGCCATGAAAGATAACTGAACCCATCCAGCCCTGATATTTGTGTCTTGCCATGAAACTACCAACACAATATTACTCACTTAAGACATGTTGATTTTCTGTAATGGCTCATTAACATTTCACATATTTATGTACTTAATATTTACAATTGAATGACGAATAGAATTGGCTTATGAAATTGTATATGTAGGAATGCAGATTAGTGTAAAAGAGAGTACAATGTTTTAGAGCTTCTGTTATCAATCGTACTCACAACTCAATAATTGAGCTATATTCATACATGAAAAAAACCAGATGCAGTGGTCAGCGACCCATAACTGACTGTTAGTGTCAGGGCCAGCGAACCAGAGCTGCCAAGACCCTTCTACACCTCCATGTGGTGATCCTGGATAACAGGCTGTAGCAGGGCAGACTGGCTAAGGAGAAGGGATTGAAAAGGGAATGCTAACCCGGTACTCAAAAAATGCTTGATGAAGTCGGATTTGTTGGACTGAAAGGTGCAAATATTGCAGTCAAGCTGTTAATTACGACACAACGCATTCCGTTCTCTGGACTACATTCTGCTACTTAAGCCCTTTCAGAGTTTGGTAGCGAGAGATTGAGAACGAGCTAAGCCAAGCCATACATGAACAAAAATCAATGGCTTTCTATCATAGATAATCCATGTGGAAAGATGTTCTAAAAGTTTTAACTAATTAGGTGAAATAATTTTCACAATATCCACATTTTACTGAAGGCACAAAAAGTTGAACATTTGTTTCAACAAAACTGCATATTTTAATAAAGGGCAAACTGGTTACATACGTAATCTTTGTTAAATAGGAGCAAAATGTCATCACTTCTGAAGGAAACAGGATTTCTAACTTCTTAAGAACTTGGAATTTAAAAAGAGGTGATTTTATTTTACATAAATCAGCAATTGGATCAGTGAATTTTTGCAGAGCCAATGCATCAGCCATGTTCACAGCTATCAAAAGACGAAAGATGACCTGGTGCGGGCACGTCGCGAGGTCCAACGGAATTACCAACTCGATACTCTTTGGTTCCGTACCGGGACAGAGAGGGCGAGGACGTCCAAGGAAGAGATGGGTGGACAACATCACTGAGTGGTCAGGCCTTCGTCCCGGTGAGATACATCAGGCGGCGACAGACAGAGAGGGATGGCGTGGAATTTTGGGAGTGTCTTCGTGTGTACCCAACGACCTAATGGGTTACGGGATGAACTGAACTGAATGCATCAGCTAGCTCAAACATATGATATTTGTAAGTTCAATATGTCAGTATCTTTAGCAAAATGTGTGAAGTCGGCATTTCGGTTTTGTTCAGAGTAAGAATAGGCCAACTGTATGCCTCTTGTTTAGAGACCAAGATGCTTTACTGGTAGTGACAAGACAAATCATATTTATTATAAACCGAAGTAGTACCCAAGGAAAAACAAATAGGACCAATGTGTGCCGCACCGAAAGGTGCAAATATCCCAGCCAAGCTGTAAACTCACGACACAACGCATTCCGTTCTCCGGACTATATCCTGCTACATGCGAAGACCTGTACAGGGCTTGGTAGGGGGAGATTGAGGACGAACGCAGAAGAAGAAGGACCAATGTAACCTTCCAAGCATGTTGTAAAAGATGACTAAACAGAGCTGTGCCTGGGGATAGCAAAACATCATGTAAAACAAATAGCTAGAGAATCTACCATTGCAAAATAGATCAGTGCTTTTAAACAGACTTCCAGTAAGAGGATCAACTGGGGCGGATTGAATGGATTGAGGCAGACTTCCAGTAAGAGGATCAACTGGGGCGGATTGAATGGATTGAGGCAGACTTCCAGTAAGAGGATCAACTGGGGCGGATTGAATGGATTGAGGCAGACTTCCAGTAAGAGGATCAACTGGGGCGGATTGAATGGATTGAGGCAGACTTCCAGTAAGAGGATCAACTGGGGCGGATTGAATGGATTGAGGCAGACTTCCAGTAAGAGGATCAACTGGGGTGGATTGAATGGATTGAGGCAGACTTCCAGTAAGAGGATCAACTGGGGTGGATTGAATGGATTGAAAAATATTGACAATAAGAATATATTTTTTATCATTGTGATTCACAAAATCTGTCTATGCGAGGTTTGAGTATTCTTAACAAGAACTATCCTTTGTTTGAGATGAATCAGGCATACAATGAGACATGTGAATCAGGCATACAATGAGACAGGGGAATCAGGCATCAAATGAGACATGAGAATCAGGCATCAAATGAGACAGGGGAATCAAGCATACAATGAGACATGTGAATCAGGCATACAATGAGACATGTGAATCAGGCATCAAATGAGACAGGGGAATCAAGCATCCAATGGGACAGATTAATCAGGCATCCAATGAGGCAAGTGAATCAGGCATCTAATGGGATTGGTGAAACAAGCATACAATGAGACAGATGAATCAAGCATCCAATGAGACAGGTGAATGAAGCTGAAGCATCCAATGGGACAGATGAATCAAGAATCCAATGACATGTGAATCAAGCATCCAATGAGACAGGTGAATCAAGCGTCCAATGAGACAGGTGAATCAAGCATCCAATGGGACAGGTGAATCAAGCGTCCAATGGGACTGGCGAATCAATCATTCAATGAGACTGGAGAATGAAGCATCCAATCAGACATTTGCATCACACGTCCAATCAGACAGATGCATCATATAAGGAACATTTTCAACAAACTGTAAAGCCTTTATTCCTGAAATTAGGGTGAAGGAGAAGACGATAAGGCTGAGGAATAAAGGTCGCTCGTCCAGCACATCCTCTAAGTAATGTGCAGGCTAGAATTGTGTTCTCATTTATGGTTTACTTCCATACCTAATAAAACTATCATTATGTCATTTACTTCCATTATTAGGGATCAACAGAAAGATTTACAAGAATAAGGGATGCGTGTCGTTGCAGTGCACAAACCATATTTGTATTCTATCTGGGGGGGTCAAATAAAAACTTAGCATGCACACTGCATAGGCAAGCAACCTTTATTCCAGTCTCCTTGGTGGACCGCAAAAATTGGAATAAATGCTGCAATGATATTTATTCTTTAAACTTCCATGCCTGTCATACTGTGTACATCGCAATGAGGCTTGTCAATGCAAAAGTCAATCATATTTACATACATTGAGGAATGAGACTACAGTAAGTTTAGCCACACAATAATTGCAGAGAAATAAGACAAATAGAAACTGAGAGAAACAATTACTTTTACATGGGTGAACATGACAAAATCAATTTTTCACTGTTAACTCTTTACAGTCCGCTATTAGTATGTACAAAAACATCAGTTTTTCTGTAACATTTGGTATCTAACATTAATGTTTCGTCATTTAGTTTAGAGCAAACATTTACATATTTAGACAGACCTAAAGATGGCCGACTATCTGGCACATGTGCAGCTTCTGTTTAACCCTTTCCACCCTAGCCAGATCATAACTGTCAACGTTTTACCATATCCCTAGATCCTAGTCCAACCATAACTGTCTGACGTTTTTCAATATCCCTAGACCAACCATAACTGTTCGACGTTTTTCCACATACCTAGACCCTAGCCCAACCATAACTGTCCAACATTTTTCCATATCTTTGGACCCTAGCCCAACCATAACTGTCTGAGGTTTTTCCATATCCCTAGCCCAACCATAACTGTCTGACGTTTTCTCAACTCACTAGCCCAACCATAACTGTCTGACGTTTTTCTCATATCTCTTGACCCTAGACCAACCATAACTGTCTGACATTTTTCCATATCTCTAGACCAACTATAACTATCTGACGTTTTTCCATATCCTTAGCCCAACCACAACTGTCTGACATTTTCCAATATCTTTAGACCAACCATAACTGTCTGATGTTTTTCCATATCTCTAGCCCAACCATAACTTTCTGATGTTTTTCCATATCTCTAACCCAACCATAACTGTCTGATGTTTTTGCATATGAAGGTGTTATTGTTGTTGAAAATGTTAACATGATGGAGATTCTGATACAGACATCAAAGTTGTGACTGGAGCAGCGCATGAGATGCAGCGGTAAGCAACCCATAGCTGACTGCTAGCGTCAGGGCCAGCGAACCACAGCTGCCAAGACTCTTCTACACCTTCACGTGGTGATCCTGGATAACAGGCTGCAACAGAGCAGACTGGCTTAGGAGAAGGGATCGAAAAGGGAATGCTAACCCGGTACTAAAAAAATGCTTGCTGAAGTCGGATGTGTTGGACTGAAAGGTGCAAATATCGCAATCAAGCTGTAAACTATGACACAACGCATTCCGTTCTCTGGACTACATTTTGCTACTTAAGCTTGTGTCAGGATTTGGTAGCGGGAGATTGAGAACGAACGAAGCCAATCCAAGCCAAAGTTATGTCTGTTATCAGAGACCGTTACGAATGAGCCTGAGCCAGGAGTACATTTTCACAGAATCCAGCAGCACTGTCCATGGTCTTGAAACTACTTTGTCTTCTGCTTTCAAGTCTGACATGTACATGTTTAAGCATGATTACTTTCAACGGCAGGCTCTTTCCCAACAATATATTCATCATTTCATGACAAGTCAACCCCATGGGAAATCAAAGTCTGGTGCGTTGTGTAAGCCAAGACTAACTACATGCTGAATTTCAGGTTCTACACTGGAAACATAAATAAGTTATAATCATAATGCCAATATCGATAATGTAGCTATTTACCTTCATAAATATCATTGCATTTACTTTGATAGCTACTTTACTTCTGTAAAGCTGTTGAGAATTTGTTCCAGTATAAAGGCTACATCTGCGCAACCATTTTTAGAACTTGGAAAGGATAGTGATTTTACCCCGGTGTTTTTTTTAAGATTGAAACCTGTTTCAGAGAGCCACAGACTGGTTCATTTCCAAGCAGAAAGAAAGTCTGTTTTCTGTGTTCTCAAAGGAATGTGTGGATGCTTATTGATTTTTGTCCAATGTCATTTCATTCAGGCTTGAAAAGGTCGTGGAAAAGAAGTCAAACATGAAATATTTAAGAAAGAAAAAAATGTTGTGAAAAACACTTTCTTAGCCCAACATTTAAAAAAAATGTCCGTTATATATGACAAATAACAATAACGTTATATGTTTTGAAGGTGTCCATTTATCTATATATTTAAACTTGCCATTTTTATTTTTTAATGTATAAGATATTTTTATTATTCATATATATTTTTTAATGGTTTATGTTTGCAGAAAAGAGTTATCTCACTGTCCTTAACAGCTGGGGATGTAATAATTCCAATATGTGACATTTTTATTAGATAGACATTGACATTTTCTGTGAATTTTAAAACTGTGTCATTCTGCACGATGGATTGAAAAGTTAAAGAGCTGAGAAATGACTTACTTGATCAGGCCAATGATCGTGCATCTGGATTACAGTGGATATTCAATACCAAGTCTGATTCCGATTTCCAACAGACAACAGCAAAAGGGGCAATGCTCTTGGAGGGATGTAGCAACAATATCAGCAAGTACAGTGAGCAAACATAACAAATGATGGGGTTTCCCCACCTCTGCGTTAGTGACATTCAAAGCTTCATACTGTTTTATATTTTTTATTATGAATATTTCATTTTATAAATAGTTAATTAGGTGTCTTAAGATCTTTCGATAGTAATTTTAGCTCAATTTGTTTAATATTAATTTATTTTATCTTTAGGAACATTTTTTTTCACATATAAAGGTGCGACACGCATACAAATTAGGCCGGACTGTAAAGAGTTAAACTTCATGCTTCTTGCCAGACATACTGCATGCACTACAGATGCTATACAAAAATATAGCTCAGCCATTTTCACATATAGATTGAGACCAACAGTAAGATGCACAAGAATTGCAGAGTGAAAAAGAATATAGTAAGTGTCCTGAGTTGGTTTTAGCTCATAGATATGTCTTCAACAGGTAAATTAAATCTCAAGCAATTTTATTTTATTTTTATGTTCTTTTACAGCAGATTTGTAGCACACTTCCTGTACTGACTATATTTATCCCCCTTTCGAAGAAGGGGGAAAGATAAATGAGCTAAGGGAAGCAATCAAATGTGTATCTGTCGTTTGTTTAGTGCAATTCTGGCTTTGCCCATCACCGATGAAAGTTGTTTCTGGTGAGAACTTGACAGACATATTTCCGGTGATCATGAGTGCTATGGTGTTCCAACAGCGCACATATGATGTCACAATCAGTACACAATATTTGAAAGCACCAATTGATGATGAAACTAGCTGGGCATTTATAACATCATGATCAAGTGAGCGCTGTAATAATTTAAGTGTCAGACAGCGTATGACCAGTGATGGCATCAACATTATTTTTGATAAGGCTTTTAACAATCCCTTATCAAAACATCAATCAAACTAATCATTGAATTCTTCAACATCATGTAAAGTCCCTAAGGATCCATTGGTTTGTGATCCAGAGCTGATGTTCAGCACGGAATGAGGTCTGATCATATCTTGAATCTTGCGATAGTCTGCCATGAGCTCCAAGTATTTCTGTAAGAAAAAAAAAAAGACATGAACTGAGTGATTAAACAGACAACTTGTAGCAGCAACAGACAGACAACTTGTAGCAGCAACAGACAGACAACTTGTAGCAGCAACAGACAGACAACTTGTAGCAGCAACAGCCAAACAACTTGTAGCAGCAACAGACAGACAACTTGTAGCAGCAACAGACAGACAACTTGAAGCAGCAACAGACAACTTGTAGCAGCAACAGACAGACAACTTGAAGCAGCAACAGACAACTTGTAGCAGCAACAGACAGACAACTTGTAGCAGCAACAGACAGACAACTTGAAGCAGCAACAGACAGACAACTTGTAGCAGCAACAGACAGACAACTTGAAGCAGCAACAGACAACTTGTAGCAGCAACAGACAGACAACTTGAAGCAGCAACAGACAACTTGTAGCAGCAACAGACAGAAAAGATAATAGAGATACAGACCAGAGGGTGACTGACAAGACTAGCACACATGTGAATGGCTTGGCTTCGTTCGTCAGCAACAGACAGACAAACAGAAAAGATCAAGGATACAAACCAGAGGGTGACTGACAGACTAGCACACATGTGAATGGCTTGGCCTCGATTGCCATCAACAGACAGACAAACAGAAAAAGATCAAAAGATAAAGGAGATACAAACCAGAGGGTGACTGACAGACTAGCACACATGTGAATGGCTTGGCCTCGATTGCCATCAACAGACAGACAAACAGAAAAAGATCAAAAGATAAAGGAGATACAAACCAGAGGGTGACTGACAGACTAGGACACATGTGAATGAAAGAAGACAGTAAGAAAAGGATACAGGCAAAGAAGCAGACATGACAGCCTATGTCCCTTAGCCATATCAATGTAAAGTTGTAGTTTAATGCCCACTGAGTTAGTTTACTGTTTTGTGCGCCCTGAACAGGGTGTCACGTGGTGAGTTGTAGTAGCTTTCCTCACATCTTGAGCATGCTGATGAAGGTGGACCGCGGTCCTCCAGGCTTGGCTTTATCTGCGTGACACTCACTACCACGGGGATCACGTTGATCCACACCTCATCAGTCAGACTACCTTGAAAAC
This sequence comes from Ariolimax columbianus, assembly GCA_036924085.1. Taxonomy (NCBI): domain Eukaryota; kingdom Metazoa; phylum Mollusca; class Gastropoda; order Stylommatophora; family Arionidae; genus Ariolimax; species Ariolimax columbianus. The sequence goes on from JAVGWX010000016.1 coordinate 11,014,760, forward strand.
AGACTGTATTCAGGAAATGCTACATGGAAGAGAGATTGTGGTCTAGGTCAGTATATTGTGTCTGACACTGACGTGACGTCCTGATCAGTATGTTGTGCCTGACTGGACTAGCGTCTCTCTTCCCCCAATGAAGGGTTAGATACGTGTGTAAATGTATCATCTTGATTGTTGAATTTTGCTTGAGAGGGCAATGTGGTGAAGAGTTAGTACCATGACTCACAACCTAAATTTGCCTGTGTTCAGATTCATGAAACAGCAAGGTAGTGACACTATGGAAAGTCAAACCATTTTGAGAAACTTCCTGCTGAAATCGGAGACACTTGGCCATTAGGTGTAAAACACAATACAAAGTAACTTTTTTTTTAGGATATCTGGTTATATACCTTACGGGAAACAAAAACTGCCAGACTGAAAAAGAAAGGAGATACTACCCTAAGCTTCATATCGAAAAGCTACCCAAGCATGGACTGGACCCATGCATACACCGACGGTTCTGTAACAAACAATACACAGAACGGAGGGGCAGGAGCATTCCTGAACCTACCAAATGGCAAAAAAATAACACTGTCATTCGCTACTGGTAAGTACACAAGCAATTTCAGAGCGGAGGCAGAGGCACTGAGGGTGGCAGTGGAAGAAATGGTGACACACAGTGAAAATGAAAGCCATATAGTCCTGCTTACAGATGCTCTCGCCGTAGTCACAGCGCTAAAAAGCCAGAAAAACACTGAGCTTAATGACTTAAGAGCAGCACTCTGCAAACTGTGCCAGCAGTCCGCACCAAAAAGGGTAGTGGTACAGTGGGTCCCATCACACTGCAACATCCAAGGCAACGAGGAGGCAGACAGACTGGCAAAAGAAGGTGCAAGACTACCACAAACAGATACTAGTATGACGTACGAAGAGTCAAAACGGCTTATCAAAGCCAGATACATGACCAAATGGGAAACCGAACATACTGGTTACACCAAAAACGATGCCTATTACCAGTTGAACCGAAGAGAGCAGGTCGTTGTCTTCAGACTTCGCACTGGCCACAATAGACTGAGGTCCCACCTATTCAACAAATTGAAGATAGGGTGTACCGACGAATGCCCGTGCGGTACTGGTAAAATGACCGCTGAACATCTGCTGCAGAACTGCCCGACATACGAGGATCAGAGAGAGCAGATGTGGCCATCACCAGTGGAACTGCAAGACAAGCTCTATGGCAGTGGCGACAGCCTCAGGATAACCGCCGCTTTTTTTGAAAAAATAATGGTTACTGTCTAACTGCGTACGAAGAAGAAGAAGATATACCTTACGGGATCAAGATGCTAAGCAGTGCTTGAGCTGCAGCGGTCTCAGCGACCCATAGCTGACTGCTAGCATCAGGACCAGCGAACCAGAATTGCTAAGACCCTTCTACACCTCCATGCGGTGATCCTAGATAACAAGGGATCGAAGAGGGAATGCTAACCTGGTACTAAAAAATTACTTGTTAAAATCAGATGTGTTGGACCGAAAGGTGCAAATATCGCAGTCAAGCTGTAAACTACGACACAGCGCATTCCATTCTCTGTACTACATTCTGCTACTTAGGCCCATGTCAGGGTTTGGTAACGGGAGATTGAGAACAAACAAAGCCAAGCCATATACCTTACCTTTTTTTTAAAACAGAAAATGTATTTATTAATGTGTGTAATATTCTGACATAAAATTAATAATATCACTTAACTCTTTCAGAACGAGAAGCCACATTTTCTCCTGTCGTTCAGGATAGGCAATTGTTAGGGACAGGTGATTTTAAGATATTTTTTATTACAGACTTTTTAAATACTTCAGAAACGTAAATTTATTCAGTTTCGTTTTGATAAAACTGGTAAAAGTCAACAGCTTTGAAAAAAAAATGATTTGATATTATTAATAGCGAATCTGCACGTATTGATCTGGTCTTTTTTCTGCACAAGAAGCGCTTAGTTTCTTTGAAACTAATTCTGATAATGAAAATATACTTATTTTAGCTCTTGTGATGATTTTTATAGTCAATCTGAATTATTCTGACGGAGAAGTAAATTTTTCACAAAAAGTGGGCATTGTCGAATAAAATAAACATTGAATTTTTGTGGCCGGAGACAATAAGTATACATTTTGTTTGGGTTTCCCGCATGATAGACGGTTTACATATCTGAAATGAAAGTAGATCTATTTTTCTGTAGTATGACTATAAAGAAACTAATGTAGAGCAGGTGAAACCTGAAATTTAAAAAAAATGTAATGTTACCCGTTTAAAGTGAACATTTCCGCGATAAGTAACAATGATTCTTAACTTAGTGTCTTTATACTTGTTTAGAAGACTCTGCAAAGCCTGTATACAACCAGTCCCATTGACATTTCCTTGCTTTAAGAGCTATGCGCATACAATCTATTTTTGAATGCATTAATTGTCTCTGCCTCCACTACTTCCTATGGCAAAGCATTCCAAGCATTCACCACTCTCTAACTAAAAACATATTTCCTAATATCTAATTTGGTCCTTTCTTTAGTTAATTTGTAGCTATGCCCTCTTGTTCTTGTAGTTAGTTGTTTTTTTGAAAAACTTATTATAGTCTAATTTATTTGTTCCTTTGATTATCTTTTAAACCTGTATTGTCACATCAAATTTGTCTCTTTTCTAGACACTGTAGGCCGGTTTTTCTGAGTCTTTCCTCATAACTGTAATTCTGGAATCCCACTATCAGCTTTGGCGCTCTTCTTTGTATTCTTTCCAGCATGTTTATAACTGCTCATTGATAATGACATCTGTACACAGTAAACCAATTTAGGTCTAACTAATGCTTTATACAGTTTGACAATCACTTCCTTGCTCCTATGTTTAATATTTCTTTTTATCATACCTAACATTGCATTTGCCTTTTTCACTGCTACCTGGACTTGCTCACTCACTTTACCTGTATGATCTATTATAACTTCTAGGTCCCTTTCCTTTTCTATTATTGCTCTCACCCATTCTGTAATTATGTTCCATATTGGATCTACCATGTGAATGACTGTTCATTTATCTACATTAAACTCCATTTATCAGCTCACAGACCATTCTCAAATTTTATCTAAATCCGACCTCAATATATCTACCTCTGATTTAGATGAGACACTACTGCATAGTTTTGTGCCATTAGCGAATTTTGCAATCATGGATCCGATATCAATGTCCAAACATTTATATATATCAAACACAAATTTGGTCCCAAAACTTAGTCATGTGGCACTCCACTTTTTACTTCACACCACTCAGAGTACTCCTTATTTATGCCCTCTCTCTGCCTTCTTCCAGTTAACCAATTTTCTAAAAATTGCCCTATGCTAGACCAACATCATGTTAGATTATTTTATAAATGGATGTTGTTTCAAAACAAGTGTGTTACACATGACAAAGCATATGGATTAGCAGTCTATATTAATCTGACATGTTACATTTGTTTTCTGCACAGTATTTTGTTGTATGTTTCTTACCTCTTTACTCTTTTTAGACACAGAGATATATTTATATCATTTATATTTTATGACTCCTCATGCAATGCCATATATGACACAGACACATATGATAATATAAAACACAGTGACATGTTAACTAACACTTTATGAAAATCTTAGAGGGATGGAAAATTTTGCTACATCCTGAAAGAGTTAATAAAAACTGAACCCATTGGACTAAAGTAACAAAAGTCCTGTCATACTTCACATTGTCTAGATCATTATATTCCTGTGTCATATTAGGCATGCTGGTTAAAGTAACGAAACAGTGTCACATTTCACCTTATTCAGATCATTATATTCATGGCTTGTATTAGACATGCTGGTTAAAGTAACGAAACCGTGTCACATTTCACCTTATTCAGATCAGTATATTCATGGCTCGTATTAGACATGCTGGTTAAAGTAACGAAACTGTGTCACATTTCACCTTATTCAGATCATTATATTCCTGGTTCTTTTTGTTAAACAGACGTATTTTCTGGCTTGTGTTGGAATGACCAATCAGTCGGCTGCTCTCCTCGAGAAGCTGGCTGTTTACCTCTTTCACGATCAGCAGTTCCTGAAGATGAAGGAGTAATGGTCTGTTACACAGACAAGGGTTAGAAGTCAGTGAGACACACATTCTAATCCAGTGTTTCTCAAATGGTTGCTGCTGCACCCACCTAATTGTAACACTGAACATTTATTTATCGGCTATATTAGGTATGTTTTAACAAGATCAAGGCAAATAACACTCACTGGAGTGGCATCAGGGTTGACAAGAATGGGACCCCTGTAACCTTCCAAGCAGGTTATTTAAGGTAACTACAGAGGCTTGATTATGGAGTTAGCAACCTTATCATGTAAAACCATTACTTTAAAATTGCTTAGCTACAGGCTTCCTGCAAAGGGGCCAGCTGTAGTAGTAGCTCTATACTTCACTTGGAGCAAATAGTAAAATAAATCAAAATAAAACTGATCTTAACTTAACTTAACGTCTTTATACTGGTTTAGAAGACCCTGCAGAGTCTGTATACAACCAGTTACATTTACATCACCTTGCTCTAAAAGCTATGCGCATCCAGTTTATTCTTAAATGCATTAACTGTCCCTGCCTCCACTACCTCCCCTGGCAATGCATTCCAAGCAGACACCACTCTCTGACTAAAAAAATATTTCCTAATATCTAACCTGGACCTCTCTTTAGTCAGCTTGTAGCTATGCCCTCGTGTTATTGTAGGTGGCTGTATTTTAAAAAACTTGTTATAGTCTAATTTATCGATTCCTCTGATCATCTTATAAACCTGTATTAAGTCACCACGAATTCTTCTCTCCTCGAGACACTGCAGGCCGGTTTTTCTGAGTCGTTCCTCATAACTGTAATTCTGGAATCCCACTATTATCTTTGTCGCTCTTTTTTGTATTCTTTCTAACATATTTATGTCCCCTCTATGATAAGGACTCCACACCTGTACACAGTACTCCAATCTAGGTCTAACTAAAGCTTTATACAGTTTGACGATCACTTCCTTGCTCCTATGTTTAATATTTCTTTTTATCATACCTAACATTGCATTTGCCTTTTTCACTGCTACCTTAACTTGCTCACTCACCTTTCCTGTATGATCTATTATAACCCCTAGGTCCCTTTCCTTATCTATCTTTCTAATATTGTTTTCTCCCATTCTGTTATTATGTTCCATATTGGATCTACCCATGTGGATGACTGTACATTTATCTACATTAAACTCCATTTGCCAGCTTACAGACCATTCTCGAATTTTATCTAAATCCGACATCAATATATCCACTTCCGCTTTAGATGAGACACTACTGCATAGTTTTTTGTCATCAGCAAAGTTTGCAATCATGGATCTCATATCAATGTCCAAATCATTTATATATATCAAGAACAAAATTGGTCCCAAAACCGAGCCCTGTGGCACACCATTTTTCACTTCACTCCACTCAGAGTACTCCTTATTTATGCCCACCCTCTACATTCTTACAACTGGAATTCATTATTTACAAATTGCACCAATTTTGAAACACCCTTCTTCTTCTTCGTTTGTTCTCAATCTCCCGCTACCAAGCCCTATACAGGGCTTTGCAAGTAGCAGGATGTAGTCCGGAGAACGGATTGCGTTGTGTCGCTAGTTTACAGCTTCGACTGTGATATTTGCAACTTTCAGTCCAACACATCCGTCTTCGGCAGTTGAAACACCCTATAGTGCTTCTTTCAACTAAGAGGAGGCTGATAAATGCACTATTTATTCCTACATTGTGTTACTAATGTCAATCTTGGCCCATACTAGATATACATAAGAGTAAGATCCAGAGCTGTGAGATGCGCTGTGTGAGAAGTGCAGCCGAAAAGACAATCCGTGACTGAATCTCCGCAACACCACGGTGAGACAGATAATTGGGACAGACCCAGCTAGTGCCGACACTGACGCACAACAAATCAAGCGGTTTGGTCATTTAGTCAGAATGCATTATGAACAGCCTACAGAAAGGGTATATCATGTGCAGGTTTCCGGTACACGATCAAGGGATAGACCTCAACGTCAGTAGATCGAGGGTGTCTCTAACACTATTAGGAAGTTACCCCTGACAATAACATAAGCCTCCCACTTGGCGATAACAAGAAATCTACACATCCTGCCTCTCAGCGACGCCGTATGGCAAGGGCAGTAGAACAAAATATGAAGATTTACAAATTTAATTTAGAGCACTTTTATTTCAAAATAGTCTAGTTAGAGTATTTTATTTTTATTTTTTGCAAAAAGAGGACACCCTGATAGGCAGGAAAAGTCAAAATTATAATAAAGAGAAATGCAATGAAACAATACTTAAAAGCCAAGAATAAAACAGGAAAAATCTAAATTATAATAAAGAAAAATGCTACCCGGGGAAGCAATCCCTTAGAAAATGCAGGAGGAAACAGACTCTTACATAAAATGCATGCCAAAGTCGGATGAACTGGGCAGAGAGGCGCAAAATAAAAACCATAGTGCAACACACACCGCCTGGGGTATAGAGAAATAAGACGAACGCGCACCCAAAAAAATTTCAGCTACTAAGGTGAAACTTCTTTATTTCAATATGGCTTATCACTGACTGTCTTCTGCAGAATTAGATAAATAGCAGAATCTTTTTTCAAATTCAACAACCATAGCTGAATATGACGTGCTGAAAATTAGTGCAGCTGCAGGGGAAATTATGTCAATTTTTTAGTGCAGCCTGGTGAAGGTTAAGAAACCCTTTTCTAAATCAAATAGAAAAAATAATGTAGAACAATTGTAGATAGTAATGGATGATCATGTGAGCTACAAGCATGCAAGAGCAATCTTTTCGGCCATATCCAAACTCAAAAATAGTTTCAACTGGAGAGATCAGATTACAATTTTCAAGTTGTGACCAAAACATGTACTACTCATCAACACCTACACAGAGAGACAATACAGGCCCCATGCCATATTGTAAAACAGGATAGAGGAAATATTACAAAGCTACCTTCTGGATTGCCCACCATTTTCAGAACTGCAGAAGCAACTACCATCAAAAATCCTGGGGAGGAAGCCTAATGTCTGGTCAGGCACAACATACTGATCGGACATGTTACTCAGAGTCAGACAAAACATACTGGCCAAGACCCTCACCTCGGCTTCCTCGTAGCCCTTTCTGAAACCGGCTGTTTTCATGGCAGCCTGGCTGGCTAACGAGGTGAGGGATCGACGTGATCCTCATAATAGTGAGCGACACGTAGATGAAGCCAAGCATAGCACAACCGCCTAGAAAACTGCGGTCCGCGTTCATCAGCACGCTCAGTATGTGAGGAAAGCTACGACAACCTGCCACTTAACGTCCTGTTTAGGGCTCACAAAAGAGTAATCCTACTCATTGTGGGCATTCAACAAGAACATCAACAACAACCACAAAAATCCTGCCATTGACCACATATTTACAGACACAAAACAATGACAGCAACATGCATATTCCACTACTTCAGCAGGGGAGAAGAGTGAAAACTTGTTATCCTCGGGATCAGACAAGTCCAAACATTTGTACAATAGCTGACACTGCCAGAAATATTATCAGAATACAATCTAAAGTTTATAAGACCAGATCATCATTGATTGTAAATACCAATGGAGCAATCCAAATTGAGAACAAAGTACTCTTACATTGGCCAGTTTGGATTTCTCCTCTTGAAGACTTTCAACTTTGGAACTAAGTTCCATCTTCTCCTGGTAGTGTGCATCAAGTCTTGACTGTAGTCTATAGGGGTATAACAATCAGATTGTTGCTCATGACAAGGTGGAAATTCTGAAGCTAACAGACAAATATATTTATTTTTTTAAATGGTTAGCGAACCAGCAACATTGAGTAAAATTTTGACAAATTTAGACATGCTAGAAGTTCAAACCTTCACTCCCATTAATAATAGTTAAACATTCAAGTACAGCCAAGTGGTCTGCCAGGCTCTTTCTGTGTGACAAGAACAAGAGTAGCTCCACTGCCTCACAGGGAGCATGTCATAAGAGATGACTGTGTGACATGGCATTACATTGGCCATGTTTATGTGGTTTGTTTAGAGCATCATAGATGGCGCCTAACAGGCTGCGGGTCTACTTTGCTCTAGTGTTTGAGTCTATTAAGATGGACCCGCACATCGGTTAACCACACTCCGTAAGCTGTTCCAACGCAGCGGAGTATTAAGCTGCTCGAGCCTGGCCCTCTAATCAGGAAATCCTTCTCCCGGCTACATCCAGTTCATTACAGAGCTGGGACCTGCACATGGGCATCTGCCCCCGTAGAAGTACAGGTCGACTAAGAACAGAATAAACACCGTTTTATTTAAGTCATACTAGACAAACAACCCCTTTAATACTGGACAGGTTTAATCCTATCTAAAACAGACTATTGATTCAACAGGTAGAAATTATACCAAGCCTGCAAAGATTTGAGAAGAGATATGCAAATTTTAATGCGTGTGATTTTGACCAACGCATGCCTGTGGAGAACAATGATTGAGTTTCTAGACCCAAGAAGAAAGTTGAGCATGAACACCTGGATCTAGGTCATGAATAAATTAGAAGCATTCTTTTTCTTCTGCGTCTTCTTCTGCGTACAGAAGCATTCAATTGTGCCTAGAAATGTAGTGCATTCTCTGACTTCCCCGCCAAAAGGTCTGGGATTTGGCGAGTAGGGGTAAAAAAATATGATCTACCGATGTTTTGCGTCCAACATATGCTATTCCGAAATTTGCATAGGCAGGTTTTTGGGTTATATAAATTTAGGTTCCGTACCAGCGAAGGACAGTCAAATTTTTGAGAGTCAAGCGGTTAGGCTCAGTCAGCGATATATTGGCAGAGAAAGAAAAGTCGTGAACCTTTAAGCAGACAACAGTAATTCAAGTTCAGATATCCAGCAGCCTAACAAGGGGAGTTAAATAGTGATGTTTAAAGTAAGCAAAGTGTTAGCAATAGATATAGCAGTGTGCCATGAGGGAACTGCATGAAGCAGCCATCTTCCATACTATAAATCACCTTGCAGCAGAGACTGAGTTTTCAAATTAAAGTTTTCTCCAGAAATTCAATGTCTACTAGAAATATATCTGAAGTCCAGCATTTAGAAGACGTTTTCTCAAGAAATTGTGTCCACTAGAAGTATATCTGGTCCAGCATTTAGCAGAAGTTTTCTCAAGAAATCCAATGTCTATTAGAAATATATCTGAAGTCAAGCATGAAAGTGAAATTAGACATGAAAGCAAAGAGTAACATGAAAGCAGAGTGGCATGAAAGCAAAGAGTGGCATGAAAATGAAGAATAATGTCAAAGTGAAATAGACACGAAAGCAAAGAGTAACATGAAAGCAAAGAGTGGCATGAAAGTGAAGGGTGGCATGAAAGTGAAGGGTGGCATGAAAGTGAAGAGTGGCATGAAAGTGAAGAATAACACCAAAGTTAAAATAGGCATGAAAGCAAAGAATAACACGAAAGCAAAGAATAACATGAAAGCAAAGAGTGGCACGAAAGTGAAGAGTGGCATGAAAGTGAAAAGTGACACGAAAGTGAAGAGTGGCATGAAAGTGAAGAATAACGTCAAAGTGAAAATAGACACGAAAGTGCAGAAAATATTCTCTGATCCCTCTACATGATTGAAAAGACTCAATCATCTACATGAAATTTAATAGAAAATATACACTTAATCTTTCTCATCTTCTTCTTTCATTCCCCCTAACAAAAGAATCTATTCACATGTGTATGTTAATATAAGGAAAAATACTCTGTGGGTGAAAGGTGTGAACCTCGCCAGAAAGAAGAATAATTTCTTACCTTTCAACTTCCAGGAGATACTGGTCCCTCCTAACTTCTGATGATAACAGCCTATAACAGAAAAGTGACAACAAATCTTCAATTAGTCAAAGCAGTAATGTAAGGTCATTCATTCTCGGCTAATTTATTCTGGGTAGTATGTAAGATGACCGCGCCTGACTGGCTGCGCTCTCGACTCGCTCCAGTGTTTGTGCCGTTTTCTGAAGTCATTCTTGGCTAATTTATTCTGGGTAGTATGTAAGATGGCTGCGCCTGACTAGCTGCGCTCTCGACTCACTCCAGTGTTTATGTCGTTTTCTGAAGTTTGCTAGTTCTGTTCAGATTATAATTCACGACTCCTTCATCAAGCGGTATCAAGGTCTTTATTCTGTGGAATTCATGTGCTTTCGTTTGGTTATCCTATTGTTATGCTGCATTTTGCTGCGGCTGGGCCTGGCTTAAGCCGTGGGAAAACAGTCTAATATGGCGTTGGAACATTCCACTTGACTACACCACAGAATTCAACCCAAGTTATAGCTTCTCAAGGGCCTTCCCTACATGGACTGAAGCCACCTACCTCCCACCGGAGGTTACACCATACCTCTCCCAACCTCGTATTCTCAGCACAGCAAGTGTCACGCTGACACAATCCAGAGGCCATGGTGCCAGGTTGCGAAGATAGTTAGACAGGGACAGACAAGGAAAGCCGACACAAACATTGGTTCAATACACACTCCTCGATGCCCTCATCCAGAGGCTGTGGAGAACTGGGCTCCACTGTAGGGATTTCGGTCAACACACTACACACGAACAATCCTAAGTAGTTAGACACGGCCTTTGATGCCTAAGCGAACATTATTATTATTATTCTCGGCTTTATCTTTCCTTTGCCTGTGCAGCATGAGTAAAGGGCCATTATTAACCCTTAGAGCGCCCTTGTAACACCCTAGTAGACCAACTCAGCCTACAAAAACGGTGTGCGGAAAAAAAAATTTTTTGTTTGCAACGGAGCCACTCCCGACAGCCATTTTTTACTGCTGAATACGTCACCCATATATACACGCTATTTTGCCGGTTAAAGTGGATGGTAGGGAAAAATGCGCAGTGAACTAGGTGACTGCGTCAGTGACTCACCCCTGACTGCTTGCGTCATGGTCAGCAAACCAGTACTGTCCATGTGACCAATTATAATTTTTCTTCTTTGTACATCATCCTGAAAATGACATTTTGTTATGCTGTGTCACAGTTTACAGTGAGACAGCGAAATCTGCACCTTTCTGCTCAACACATCAGGTTTCAATTGGGTTTGTGGGTACTGACTTTGCTTTCTCACTGTGATCCCTATTCTCTTAGCCAGACTACACAAGTGCAGCCTGTTTCAAGGGTTGCCGCTTGGAAGCGGAATAGCGTCTTGGCCAGCTCTAGTTCGCTAATCTTGATACAAGTAGCCAGCTATCAGTCGATGGTTGCTGCCAGCTCATTCTACTTCTTTGTTCTCAATCTCCCGCTACTAAGCCCTGAAAAGGGCTTTGCAAGCAGCAGGATGTAGTCAGGAAAATGGGATGCGTTGTGTTGTAGTTTACAGCTTGGCTTTTGGTCCGACACATCCGACTTCAACAGGCATTTTTTAGTATCAGGTGCCTTCCCTCTTTGATCCCTTCTACTTAGCTAGTCTGCTCTGTTGCAGCCTGTTATCCAAGATTACAGCGTGGAGGTGTAGAATGGTCTTGGCAGATTTGGTTCGCTGGCCCTAACGCTAGCAGTCAACTATGGGTCACTGACCGCTGCAGCTCCTGCGCTGTTCAGCATCTTGATCCCATCAGATCATTCAATGTGCTAATCTTCGGCCCCACAAGACGATCTTAGAGACCCAAAAAAAATGAAGTACTCACAATTCTTTCAGGACCTGGCTGTGGTCCTTTAACTGAGCTAGATCATTGTCCAGAACTTTCTTGCTTGCCTGCTCACGTTTCAGCAGTTCCTCTTTCTCCCTGACGGTGCTCTCCAAAGACTTCACTCTACGACAGATACCAGATGATGAGAAATAATAACATTAGTCTCAGACCTTCACTTTAGTTTTATGGTTCATGGTAAATACTGAGGAAATATATAGATACCATTTCATTCAATTGGGCTGAAGGGCGAGAGCCCAGATGGATCGGTAAAAAAAAACTGGCCCCACAAATACATAAAAGCACAATAAGGAAATTTTAGATTAGACAAAAATATTAAGTGACTTTAAAAGGTGCTTCAACAGGATAAGACGAAATAATGAATTGACAAGCAGATGCCAAGTTTTGTTACTTAAAGTAAATCTTTAATGTCAATTTAAAAAAATAAAAAAATCATTAGCTCATGTAAATCTCTGTCAAGTTTTTTTTAAACTCATTAGCTCAAGTAAATCTTTAATGTCAAGTTTTTTAAAACTTATTAGCTCATGTAAATTTCTGTCAAGTTTTGTTACTTAGCTCATATAAATCTCTGTCAAGTTTTGTTACCCATCATCTCATGTAAATCTGTTAAGTTTTGTTACTTAGCTCATGCAATTCTGTTATTTTTTGTTACTTAGCTTATGTAAATCTCTATAAAGTTTTTTTGTTGCTTATAAGCTCATATAAATCTCTGTCAGAGTTTTGTTATTAGCTCATGTAAATCTCTGTGCAGTTTGGTTTTTTACTTATTAGCTCATGTAAATCTTTAATGTAAAGTTTTGTTACTTATTAGCTCATGATGTAAATCTCTGTCAAGTTTTGTTACTTATTAACTCATGATGTAAATCTCTGTCAAGTTTTGTTACTTATTAACTCATGTAAATCTGTCAAGTTTTGTTACTTATTAGCTCATGTAAATCTTTAATGTAAAGTTTTGTTACTTATTAGCTCATGTAAATCTCTGTCATGTTTTGCTACTTACCAGCTCATGTAAATCTTTAATGTCAAGTTTAACTACTTATCTGTTGATGTATGACTCCATGTCAAGTTTAACTCTTATCTGTTGATGTATGACTCCATGTAAAGTTTAACTACTTATCTGTTGATGTATGACTCCATGTCAAGTTTAACTACTTATATGTTGATGTATGACTCCATATCAAGTTTAACTACTTATCTGTTGATGTATGACTCCATGTCAAGTTTAACTACTTATCTGTTGATCTATGACCACATGTCAAGTTTAACTACTTATCTGTTGATGTATGACCACATGTCAAGTTTAACTACTTATCTGTTGATGTATGACCCCATGTTAAGTTTAACTCTTATGTGCTCATCAATAACGCTGATGTTTTTTCTCCTGATTGTCCACTTACACATCTTTGTTGTTTGCCTTAACTTTGTTGAGTATATGCTGAAGTTCCTCAACTTCCTGTCTACTTGTTTGCAAGTTGTCCTTCATTCTCTCCAATTCTGTAATCTGCATCTGTAATATCACATAACTGAATTAGCTATACAACATTGGCATATTGTGTTTGAGCACTGGTTGAGTCTAAGGTTGCTGGAGTAACCAAGTAGATTGGTACTAGGACAGGAAGAGACCCTGGCTAGACTGGCAAATCTCTACACCCGAGGTAGGCTGGCAAACCTCTACACCCGAGGTAGACTGGCAAACCTCTACACCCTAGTTAGACTGGCATAAATCTATACTCTGGGTAGACTGGCAAAACTCTACACCTGGGGTAGACTGGCAAACCTCTACTGATCAGACATGTTAGCCTGGGTCAGGCACAACATAATGATCGGACATGTTAGTCAGTGTCAGGCACAACATACTGATCGGACATGTTAGTCAGTGTCAGGCACAACATACTGGCCAAGACCCTCACCGTAGCTTCCTAGTAGCCCCTGTCTGGAAACAGGCTGTTTTCATGGCAGCCTGGCTAACGAGCTGAGGGATTGACATGATCCCTGTAGTTGTGAGTGACACACAGATGAAGCTAAGCATACCACAACCGCCTGGAGGACCCCGGTCCACCTTCATCAGCACGTTAGGGATGTGAAGATACATTCACATAGAAATAACATGACATGATGTTGCAAACACAAGGAACTAAAGTCACTAAGACGAAGCAATAACTGACCTTCAGCTGTTTGATTTCATCATTTTTATCTTTCCTTGACTGCTCACATTCTAGGAACACCAGGTTTAGCTTCTTGTAGTTCTGGTGTAATCTACTCAACCATTAAGGAAATTCTAGCCAGCTCTGACTTAGCAAATCTTTCTTTCCCAACTAAATAAAAAGGAATTAAATAATTAATCAATATCATATTTTCACCTCTAATGGATGATGCTGGATAGGTCACATATTGCAAGTGCCCTAAGCCAGTATCACGAGGAAAAGTCTGTCGTGGAAACCAAGGAGAAAAACAGACAAAGGAATGTCAAAGAACACATGGAGATGAGATCTAGAGGCTTCTTCTTTGTTCATTCTCAATCTCTTGCTACCAAGCCCTGAAAAGGGATTTGCAAGTAGCAGGATGTTGTCTGGAGAACAGAATTTGTGCCGTAATGTAAAGCTTCTTGATTACAATATTTGCACCTTTGGGTCTGACACATCCGACTTCAGCAGAGATTTTTGAGAAATGGGTTGCCTTTGCTCTTCGATCCCTTCTCCTTAGCCAGTTTTCTCTATTGCATACTGTTATAAAGGATCACCACGAGGAAATATAGAAAGGTCTTGGCAGCTCTAATTCGCAGGCCCTAACGCTAGCAGTCAGCTATAGGTCACTGACCACTGCAGCTCATGAGCTGATCAGCATCTTGATCCCGGATATATATATATATATATATATATATATATATATATATATATATATATATATATATATATATATATATATATATATATATATATATATAGATATGGTCTATAAATAGATTTGGTCATCCTTATCCACTTCCTGTCTTCCATTTTCGGTTTTTTACATTTTCAAGATGTGATAATCTCTTATATAAAATCAAGAGATTATCACATCTTGAAAATGTAAAAAAACTGAAAATGGAAGACGCGAAGTGGAAATCAGGAAGTGGATAAGGATGACCAAATCTATTTTCACTAACACGAATCATGTGCTGACATCCAAATAAGTCACTCATAAATTACAAATGAGAGTGGTCAGGTATTATGTATACTTGTCTTTACTGTATGACATAGAAACAAGGACAATGAATGAATGATTGGACAATAGAATTGATGCCTTTGGTGCAGACTCGAGTCGAGCAATCTTAACTTTCATGTCTGCAGAATGACAGAAGATCAGCTAACACGGCCATCATGGGAAGTAAAGAGTCAAGGATTCAGACCCCGAGGATGACTTAGAGTCCGCTGGGATGATAACTTCTTTGTCGATTAACTAATGCTATGCTTCTTGCCTGGTGATGTTCACGAAGAAGACTGTTTTACACTATTTTGATCTACAGTACCATCGCAGGCTCGGCTTATTTAAAAAAAAATTGTAGCTGGCTCTTTTTGTTATATTGTATAGCACTTAAAAACCTGTTGTGACCAAGGGTTCCACAGGACACTTTTTTGAGAATCCTTGAGTTAGAAAATTGAATAAAATAACACACATTGAAGCTTACTGTCTAAAAGAGAAAGTTATCTATTATACTGATACAAGTATAGAGCAATAAAGGATATGATTCCAGTTCTATATTTTTCTGATGCAGTTTCTTCTTCATGCCATCTGTATTTTCATCCTGGCTGTTGACCTCTCGAAGCCGTTCTTCATACCTCTGTACAGCATCTTGCATCGCTTGTTCCGTCTCCATCAGCTGTGATTAAAGTCATGCATCAGAAGATGAATTTTCTCGTCAAGAATGTTACAAAACTTCTCACATGTAAATATATCATTTCAGACAATAACAGAGTAGGCCTCTTGTTTGCTGCTTGGGGATCAATAAATCAATTTTCAATACAGCAACTGGAAATACATCAATAGGAATGACAGAAACTTGGAACACTGACAAAAAAACAACTGAGAGTACAGCAAAAAGACTAAGTAGTCTTCACAAAAACAGCAGCATACCTTATGTTTGTAAGTAGTCTTCACAAAAACAGCAGCATACCTTATGTTTGTAAGTAGTCTTCACAAAAACAGCAGCATACCTTATGTTTATAAGTAGTCTTCACAAAAACAGCAGCATACCTTATGTTTGTAAGTAGTCTTCACAAAAATAGCAGCATACCTTATGTTTGTAAGTAGTCTTCACAAAAACAGCAGCATACCTTATGTTTGTAAGTAGTCTTCACAAAAACAGCAGCATACCTTATGTTTGTAAGTAGTCTTCACAAAAACAGCAGCATACCTTATGTTTGTAAGTAGTCTTCACAAAAACAGCAGCATACCTTATGTTTGTAAGTAGTCTTCACAAAAACAGCAGCATACCTTATGTTTGTAAGTAGTCTTCACAAAAACAGCAGCATACCTTATGTTTGTAAGTAGTCTTCACAAAAACAGCAGCATACCTTATGTTTGTAAGTAGTCTTCACAAAAATAGCAGCATACCTTATGTTTGTAAGTAGTCTTCACAAAAACAGCAGCATACCTTATGTTTGTAAGTAGTCTTCACAAAAACAGCAGCATACCTTATGTTTGTAAGTAGTCTTCACAAAAACAGCAGCATACCTTATGTTTGTAAGTAGTCTTCACAAAAACAGCAGCATACCTTATTGTAACAGACCCTCTGCTTGCCCTGGCCGTGATCTAACTTAGAACCATTCTCACACTCATCCACATCATCATGACCATACTCAGTAAATGACATATCACACATCAGGTGGCATATTTATTATATCATACTCATATCATAGAATGAGTAGAGAAATTACAAACACAATATAATACATATCTTAACTAAACATTCTATTAAAACGGGAATTGTAAGCATTAGCTATTGATGGAATTCCCAACTATCTAAAAAACCCAGTTCTATTGCCTTGCAATTTCATCACACACACATCGCCTTAACTGCGTCTTCAACACACCTTATCAAATACTCTTCCTCACTGAAATCCCCTCAGGCGGGCGATCTCGACATAACTCGTTCACAATGTGTCCTTGCTTACAAACACACTTTCACATTATCTATTAATGCAAAACTCACACACCTATTTGAGCGATCCTGTTCTATCACTAAACATTCGTCCAACCGTCTATCAATCGCTCCTCTATCTAAAGTCGGTGAGTTAAAACACACTGTCTACATTCAGTCCCTCTCTCTCCCATACAGCCTCTCTCTATCTAGCCTCTCCATCTCTCATCCAGCCCCCCATCTCTCATCCAGCCTCCCGAGCTAAACTTTGTCTCGAGTTATATATCCTCAAGCAAGGCCAGAGCTTGACCAATCGATCTCAGGTATGGTCATCTTCAATTCCAATTGGAACGAAACACTTTGCACACCTGTCACTCATTCTCTCGCAGCAAGCCCCGTTGCCAATTTCGTCTGTCAATCAATCTCCCCCTACCAAAATCGGAAGGCCAGTGGTCAGTTTCTACCTGTCCACATTCCTTAACCCAACTCTGTTCTCCTTTGCTGAGACAGTGAGTGACCTTGACATGCATTCATGTAGCTTTAAGCTTTAACATGTTCAGGCATCCTAAACTCCCCTTGCTCCGGCGGGAACTGTTACATTATGTTTGTAAGTAGTCTTCACAAAAACAGCAGCATACCTTATGTTTGTAAGTAGTCTTCACAAAAACAGCAGCATACCTTATGTTTGTAAGTAGTCTTCACAAAAACAGCAGCATACCTTATGTTTGTAAGTAGTCTTCACAAAAACAGCAGCATACCTTATGTTTGTAAGTAGTCTTCACAAAAATAGCAGCATACCTTATGTTTGTAAGTAGTCTTCACAAAAACAGCAGCATACCTTATGTTTGTAAGTAGTCTTCACAAAAATAGCAGCATACCTTATGTTTGTAAGTAGTCTTCACAAAAACAGCAGCATACCTTATGTTTGTAAGTAGTCTTCACAAAAACAACAGCATACCTTATGTTTGTAAGTAGTCTTCACAAAAACAGCAGCATACCTTATGTTTGTAAGTAGTCTTCACAAAAATAGCAGCATACCTTATGTTTGTAAGTAGTCTTCACAAAAACAGCAGCATACCTTATGTTTGTAAGTAGTCTTCACAAAAACAGCAGCATACCTTATGTTTGTAAGTAGTCTTCACAAAAACAGCAGCATACCTTATGTTTGTAAGTAGTCTTCACAAAAATAGCAGCATACCTTATGTTTGTAAGTAGTCTTCACAAAAACAGCAGCATACCTTATGTTTGTAAGTAGTCTTCACAAAAATAGCAGCATACCTTATGTTTGTAAGTAGTCTTCACAAAAACAGCAGCATACCTTATGTTTGTAAGTAGTCTTCACAAAAACAGCAGCATACCTTATGTTTGTAAGTAGTCTTCACAAAAACAGCAGCATACCTTATGTTTGTAAGTAGTCTTCACAAAAACAGCAGCATACCTTATGTTTGTAAGTAGTCTTCACAAAAACAGCAGCATACCTTATGTTTGTAAGTAGTCTTCACAAAAACAGCAGCATACCTTATGTTTGTAAGTAGTCTTCACAAAAACAGCAGCATACCTTATGTTTGTAAGTAGTCTTCACAAAAACAGCAGCATACCTTATGTTTGTAAGTAGTCTTCACAAAAACAGCAGCATACCTTATGTTTGTAAGTAGTCTTCACAAAAACAGCAGCATACCTTATGTTTGTAAGTAGTCTTCACAAAAACAGCAGCATACCTTATGTTTGTAAGTAGTCTTCACAAAAACAGCAGCATACCTTATGTTTGTAAGTAGTCTTCACAAAAACAGCAGCATACCTTATGTTTGTACTCTTCAACACAAGCTTGCATTTCTTGACAAATAATCTGGAAATGTGAAGGGGAGAAAAAAACCTACAAATTATGGATAATTCTTACAAGTTGACAAATATGCTATTGATTCAGGTGAGTAACTTGTTAGGTACTTTTAAGATCACATAATCATTCTTCAGTTTCTAGTTATTGACAAAAATTGTCATTTTCATTGTTAAATATACAAGGGGCTTGTCATAAGTCTTTACCCTGACTTTGAAGGAGTAGGAGGAGAAAGGTGTAAGTTGGCACATATGTAGCTCATTCAATTTGTACTGGAGTTGAGAAGTATGAATTTCCCTCCTCGACGGGTTTACCCGGTATGGTGCATGGCGCAACACTCCTTATTGACCAGATCTGCTACTCTAATGGTTTTTCAGAACAATGAAGAAATCAGAGGCTAGAACTGTGATAACATTCTTGATGTTGCAGGGAAAAACACCTACAGAAATACATAAGGAGATGGAACCAGTGTTTGAGGAGATCTGTCCTTCGTATGCTTCTGTAAAAAAACTGGTGTAGGCAGTTTAAGTGTGGCCGTTCCCATGTTGCTGATCTTCCAAGATCAGGAAGACCAACCTCAGAGTGCAGCGATGAAAATGAAGTGAAGAAAATAATTGATCAGGATAGGAAAATGACAATTGCAGAGATATCTGTATATACTGAATGAAAGTACAGTATTTATAATTTTACACAACAGACTGAACATGAGAAAAGTGTGTGCACGCTGGGTCCCGCGTCTGCTGACATGTGAACAGAAACAAACGAGGGTTGATTGCTGTGGCCAGTTGCTCAAAATGTGCTGGTTGATAAACATGTTGCTGACCATGGTGACAGTGTCAATGAGACTTGTATTCACCATTATGACCCAGATTTTTTCTTTCCCCAAAATTAAAAAAACAGCTGAAAGGAAATCATTTTGACAGTGACGAAGATGTCATACTTGTTTGTGATAACTGGTTTAGTTTGAAAAATAGGTTACTTTATTCGGAAGGTCTTTTCAAGGCCACGCAGAGATGGCAGAAATGTATACATTCAGGTGGTGGCTACAATGAGAAGGACTAAGCCCTGTGCCAAATTTCAACTTTCTCCTCCTACTCCTTCATGGTCAGGGTAAAGACTTGTATATGTGCTAAGAGCTGGTGATGGTCTGGCTTGGCTTCATTCATTCTCAATCTCCCACTACCAAACCCTGAAAGGGCTTAAGTAGCAGAATGTAGTCCAGAGAACGGAATGCGTTGTCATAGTTTACAGCTTGACTGCGATATTTGCACCTTTCGGTCCAACACATCTGACTCCAGCAAGCATTTTTTCAGTACCAGGTTAGCATTCCCTCTTCGATCCCTTCTCCTTAGCCAGTCTGCCCTGCTGCAGCCTGTTATCCAGGATCACCGCGTGGAGGTGTAGAAGGGTCTTGGCAGCTATGGTTCGCTAGCCCTGACGCTAGCAGTCAGCTATGGGTCGCTGACCACTGCAGCTCATGCGCTGCTCAGCATCTTGATCCCTGGTGATGGTCTGATCCTCTGTTCTTCTCTTTAAATCAGACTCTTCAACCTTTTATACTTGGAACCCACTTTTATAACTTTCGTGAGGGTAAATTTTCCTTTTTACTCCCTAAAATCTAAATTGAAGAAAATGCAGCTATCGTGCACTGTCTGAGTATTTTTGATGTTTTAATCATCATGTAGCATGTCCTTTGCAAAACATCGCTCACATCACAGCCCGTCTGAAAGAAACTGGATCTCTTGCCAAATCTCCAGCCTGCTCCAGAGTAATGCCCACGCATTCCTTGACATCTTGGTGACAGACATTGCCTTCTTGGTTTGTATCTGTCTTTCTTGCCTGGCGCCATACCTTCCGTTATCGTTCTCACAGAACTTTGTGTCTTTTGATGTGACCAAAAATTTTTAAATTTTCGGTTCATGATTAAATTTATGAACCAGTTTTCCTCTACATTCAACTCTTGTGGAATGTCTGCATTTTCCCTTTATTTCAACCTATAATCCTGCTTTAGTACCAGTCAACCTTTAATCTTGCTTTAGTACCAGTCAACCCATAATCCTGCTTCAACACTTGCCACACTATAATCCTGCTTTAGTACCAGTCAACCTTTAATCTTGCTTTAGTACCAGTCAACCTATAATCCTGCTTCAACACTAGCCACACTATAATCTTGCTTTAGTACCAGTCAACCTATAATCCTGCTTTAGTACCACTCAACCTATAATCCTGCTTTAGTACCAGTCAACCTATAATCCTGCTTTAGCACCAGTCAACCTATAATCCTGCTTTAGTACCAGTCAACCTATAATCCTGCTTTAGTACCAGTCAACCTATAATCCAGCTTTAGTGCCAGTCAACCTATAATCCTACTTTAGTACCAGTCAACCTATAATCCTGCTTTAATATTAGTCGTCCTATAATATTGTCATTATATCATGTTTTCTCTACAATCCTGCCCGAATATATCATATCACCTGTTCCCTGCAATCTTATATCATCTTAGCCACGTAATCTTATTCCAATATTATCTTAGCCATGTAATATTATTCTTATATCATGGTAGCCATGCAATCTTATTCTAATTTCACAATAACCCTTTTATCTTTTTCTAAAATCCCATTTGCCCTATAATCCTATCCCAATATCCACATGGGCACACAACTAATATTTAATGTGTGTATTTATCCAAGGAGTTGTATAAGTCTCATAACTTACGTCTTGAGCTCCAAGTTGGGTCTGTAAACTGGTTATTGACTCGATCTGTCTGAAGACTGTATTGTTCATACTGTCTTGATCCTCTTGCAGATTTGCAATCTGAGTTAAGTGGAAGAATCTAAGTCGAGTGAAACAATCCAAGTCGTTTAGAGTGAAATGTTTACATGATGATGATCAATGGAAGAATCTAAGTCAAGTGGGGGACTAACGTCTGGTCAGATAAAATATACTGATCAGACATGTTAGTCAGGGTAATGTAAAATATACTGATCAGACATGTTAGTCAGGGTAATGTAAAATATACTGATCAGACATGTTAGTCAGGGTAATGTAAAATATACTGATCAGACATGTTAGTCAGGGTAATGTAAAATATACTGGCCAAGACTCTCACCTCAGCTTCCTAGCAGCCCTTCCTGGAAACGGGCTGTTTTTATGGCAGCCTGGCTAACGAGGTGAGAGATAAATGCGATCCCCGTAGTGAGCGACACGCAGATGAAGCCAAGCATAGCACAACCGCCTGGATGACCTCAGTCCACCTTCATCAACATGCTCGGGATGTGAGGAAAGCTACTACAACCAGCAACTTAACGTTCTTTTCAGGGCACACAAAAGAGTAACCTACTCATTGTGGGCATTCGCAAACAAGTCAAGTCGTTTAGAATGAAAAGTTTGTATGATGATGATGAACGAATGAATCCAAGTCAAGTGGACAACAATTGGACCACAAGTCAAGCGGACAACAATTGGACCACAAGTCAAGCGGACAACAATTGGACTGCTAGTCAAGCGGACAACAATTGTACCGCAAGTCAAGCGGACAACAATTGGACCACAAGTCTAGCGGACAACAATTGGACCGCAAGTCAAGCGGACAACAATTGGACCGCAAGTCAAGCGGACAACAATTGGACCGCAAGTCAAGCGGACAACAATTGGACCACAAGTCAAGCGGACAACAATTGGACCACAAGTCAAGCGGACAACAATTGGACCACAAGTCAAGCGGACAACAATTGGACCACAAGTCAAGCGGACAACAATTGGACCACAAGTCAAGCGGACAACAATTGGACCACAAGTCAAGCGGACAACAATTGGACCGCAAGTCAAGCGGACAACAATTGGACCGCAAGTCAAGCGGACAACAATTGGACCACAAGTCAAGCGGACAACAATTGGACCACAAGTCAAGCGGACAACAATTGGACCACAAGTCAAGCGGACAACAATTGGACCACAAGTCAAGCGGACAACAATTGGACCACAAGTCAAGCGGACAACAATTGGACAAAGAAAAGTAGATAGAGTTTTGAAAAACTAGAAGGTAGCATTGCAGAAGTTTGACTATCAAAGCAGGCATGTGAAGCAAAGAGCCAAGGATCTAGACCCCTGGGTAGAAGCCTCTATACCCCAGGGTAGAAGAGGAGCAACCAAATAAATTTTAATACAGCATAAATGGCAAATAAGTATAAATAAATAACATTTGATGAGCCACAATGCAAAGAAAGTTTTGATAAATTAATATCAATATGAGTGGCACACCAAACAATCCTGATCAAGCTACAGTAGTAAGTTTATTTGTTCATCATCTTGGAACCATTGGACCCATGGTGCACGACTAACACGGTATTCAGAAACCATAAGATGGTAGCGTCTTTCCGAGCAGCAACAAACTCCCTGGAGTCTTCAGCCTGTCGTCCATCATTTGTACAGTACCTCAGATCTGATTCATGGATTACATTTAGACTTCATCAAGTTGTTTTAGATCAACTCTCTTTCACTTTCGTTCTGGAGTCCATAGTATGACAGTTTATGTCATCAAGGTCTCTTTTCGGAGGACATAGCTGACCCAGTTCCACTGCCGAACAGTTATGGTGGTGTGCATATTTTTTTGTTTGCTATGGGCAAGTGATTCTTGATTTTTAATGGTGTTCAACATGAACAATTTTCTTAACTTCTTGTTTTCTTCTCTCCAGCGCTCCACTTTTTATGTTTCTCTTCAGCGCTCTACTTATTATGTTACTCTCTAATACTCTACTTTTTATGTTTCTCTCCAATACTCTACTTTTTATTTCTCTCCAATACACTACTTTTTATGTTTCGCTCAGCACTCTTTTATGTTTCTCTCCAATACTCTACTTTTTATGTTACTCTCTAATACTCTACTTTTTATGTTTCTCTCCAATACTCTACTTTTTATTTCTCTCCAATACACTACTTTTTATGTTTCGCTCAGCACTCTTTTATGTTTCTCTCCAATACTCTACTTTTTATGTTACTCTCTAATACTCTACTTTTTATTTCTCTCCAATACACTACTTTTTATGTTTCGCTCAGCACTCTTTTATGTTTCTCTCCAATACTCTACTTTTTATGTTACTCTCTAATACTCTACTTTTTATGTTTCTCTCCAATACTCTACTTTTTATGTTTCGCTCAGCACTCTTTTATGTTTCTCTCCAATACTCTACTTTTTATGTTACTCTCTAATACTCTACTTTTTATGTTTCTCTCCAATACACTACTTTTTATGTTTCGCTCAGCACTCTTTTATGTTTCTCTCCAATACTCTACTTTTTATGTTACTCTCTAATACTCTACTTTTTATGTTTCTCTCCAATACTCTACTTTTTATTTCTCTCCAATACACTACTTTTTATGTTTCGCTCAGCACTCTTTTATGTTTCTCTCCAATACTCTACTTTTTATGTTACTCTCTAATACTCTACTTTTTATGTTTCTCTCCAATACTCTACTTTTTATTTCTCTCCAATACACTACTTTTTATGTTTCGCTCAGCACTCTTTTATGTTTCTCTCCAATACTCTACTTATTTTGTTACTCTCCAATACTCTACTTTGTATATTACTCTCCAACACTCTACTTTTTATGTCACTCTCCACTTTTTATGTTTCTCCCCAACACTACTTTTTTCTCTTCCTCTCCAGCACTCCACTTTTTATGTTACTCTCAAAACACTCCACTTTTTTCTCTTCCTCTCCAACACTTCACTTTTTCTTTTCCTCTACAGCACTCCTCACCAGATGGAAAGTAAAAAATTATGGTATATTCTTAGTTTGGTTTTATGCTGTTCTCTAAAGAATTCTAAATGCTATTTTAGCTGACGATACTGTAAAGAGTTTTTTTAATTGTATTTTGGCTGACCATACTGCAAAGAATTGTAAATGGTATTTTGGCTGACCATACTGCAAAGAATTCTAAATGATATTTTGGCTGACCATACTGCAAATAATTCTAAATGGTATTTTGGCTGACCATAGTAAAGATCCTGTTATGCCATGCGGTACATAGGAAATATCGTGTTAGGCCTATATTATTTTGTAACCCACTCCACATAATAGATGATGTATTTTGACTGGCCATACTGTAAAGAATTCTGGATGGCATTTTGACTGGCCATACTGTAAAGAATTCTAAATTGTATTTTGGCTGGCCGTACTGTAAAGAATTCTAAACTGTATTTAGGCTGACAAAGTTCTGTCAATCTAAATATCAAAACATGTTACCTCAAAATTTTTTCTTTCAATTTCCGTCTCATATCTGTCTTTCTTATTGGCCAGCTCCATGATGGCAGAAGTCAGCTCGGCAGAAGATGTCTCTTGTTCACGTTTCAGCTCTTCCAACTCTTGTCTGTAGTTCTCTAACTCTGACTTTAGAGCCATGTTGGAGGCTTCAGTTCCTGCCAGATTGGTCTTCATCTCGTGCATCTTGGTCATCAAGTTGGAGATCATTTCCTGTTAAGACGAACAGGCAAAGCTGACACAGCAAACAAAATGATATTGGGCTCTCTTCTGACAACATGCTCAACTCTTTTCCAAAGTTAATATGATATGATGGTGCACATAATGTAGGCTAGACGTAACACATAACTATCAACCACCACAAAGACTTACATAATGGTTACAAACCTAGTATTTTTTCCCTATCAAATTTATTAAGCAAAAATGGCACAAAACTGTTATAAAATTTCAATTGTATTCGATACATGTCTTCCAGCGCCAAAAAATGTGCATGGATTACTTTTGTTGAGTATCACCAATCATGAACCAGGTTGTTTAAATTTTGGTGTAAGGCTGCAGTTGCTCCCATCTTGCAGACACGTTGTGCAGTCGGATGAAGACTTAGAACAGTGAATGAGCTGACAGCAGCTAGTGACTCATAGCTGGCCGCTTGCATCAGGGTCAGTAAACCTGAACTGATCAAGACGGGATTTAAACTCCAAGTGGCGGATCTGGAAACAGGCTGCACTAATGTAGTCTGAGTAAGAGATTAGAGATCGCAGTAGCGAGGCAAACCCAGTACCCAAAAAAAGCCAGCTGATACCGGTCGTGTCTGGCCGAAAGGTGCAGATATCGCAACCTCGCTGTAAACTACAACACAACATCCTTTTCAGAGCAAACGCAGAAGAAGTAGAAGACACTTTGTGGAACTGTAGCAAGTCATTGATGTGGTTGAACCTCGGCTGACGTCCAAAGGTGAGACAATCTCATTCAGTCACTGCAATTTTTCATTACAATATGTTCAACTGCTGTAATCGACTCTGGCGTCACTATTATGTGTGCCTGACCTGGTCGAAAACAGTCTTGTCACTGAACTCACACCGATTTGGAACTTCCTACTCCACTAGAACATTTGTTGGAGTGACAGACAAGCATCACCATACTGAATCTTTATTGGGGATCAAGACGCTGAGCAGCGCATGAGCTGCAGTGGTCAGCGACCCATAGCTGACTGCTAGCGTCAGGGCCAGCAAACCAGACCCTACATCTGAACGCAGTGATCCTGGATAACAGGGTGCAGCAGGGCAGACTGGCTAAGGAGAAGGGATCGAAGAGGGAATGCTAACCCAGTACTCAAAAAATGCTTGCTGAAGTCGGATGTGTTGGACCAAAAGGTGCAAATATCGCAGTCAAGTTGTAAACTACGACACAACACATTCCGTTCTCTGGACTACATTCTGCTACTTGAACCCTTTCAGGGTTTGGTAGCAGGAGATTGAGAACGAACGAAGAAGAAGAACCTTTATTGGCTGATAAATTTAGGTAGGTTTCACCTTTTGTTGCTAAAAAAACGGATAACTGCACACTGCTACTTTTTTGTGCATGACACTAATGGTGTGACTATCTTTATGGCTATTATATCGTGATGTGGCTCATCTGTAGTGATACCACCTACAGGACACTCCTGAAAGTCCTTAGCATTAATATGGCCAACTTATGTGTGGTGACAAGAGTACAGTGTTTTAAATTTCTATCCCAATTTTAAGATTTCAAATTGAAGGCCCCTCAGAAAACATATACATCAAACAACACAACAGTGAAGTAATAGGCACTTCTAAATTCTTCTTCTTCATCGTACGCAGTCAGACATGAACCTTAATTTTTTTGAAAAAAGCAGTCGTCATCCTGAGGCTGTCGACACTGCCATAGAGCTTGTCTAGTGTTGCCACTGGTGATGGCCACATCTGTTCTCTCTAATCCTCGTATGTCGGGCAGTTTTGCAGCAAATGTTCAGCGGTCATTTTCCTGGTACCAAACGGGCATTCGTCAGTGCCACCTATCTTCAATTTTAAGTCTATTGTGGCCAGTGCGAAGTCTGAAGACCACGACCTGCTCTCTTCTGTT
This sequence comes from Ariolimax columbianus, assembly GCA_036924085.1. Taxonomy (NCBI): domain Eukaryota; kingdom Metazoa; phylum Mollusca; class Gastropoda; order Stylommatophora; family Arionidae; genus Ariolimax; species Ariolimax columbianus. The sequence goes on from JAVGWX010000016.1 coordinate 11,041,803, forward strand.
CAACTGGTAATAGGCATCGTTTTTGGTGTAGCCAGTATGTTCGGTTTCCCATTTGGTCATGTATCTAGCTCTAATAAGCCGTTTTGACTCTTCGTATGTCATACTAGTATCTGGCTGTGGTAGTCTTGCACCTTCTTTTGCCAGTCTGTCTGCCGCCTGGTTGCCTTGGATGTTGCAGTGGGATGGAACCCACTGTACCACTACCCTTTTCGGTGCGGACTGCTGGCATAGTTGACATCATTAAGTTCAGTATTTTTCTGGCTTTTTAGTGCTGTAACTACGGCCAGGGCATCTGTAAGCAGGACTATTTGGCTTTCATTCCTTTTACCTGTCACCATTTCTTCCACTGCCGCCCTCAGTGCCTCTGCCTCCGCTCTGAAATTGCTTGTGTATTTTCCAGTAGCGAATGACAGTGTTATTTTTCTGCCATTTGGTAGGTTCAGAAATGCTCCTGCCCCTCCGTTCTGTGTAGTGTTTGTTACAGAGCCGTCGGTGTATGCATGGGTCCAGTCCATGCTTGGGTAGTTTTTCGATATGTAGCTCAGGGTAGTATCTCTTCTTTCTTTTTCAGTCTGGCAATTTTTGTTTCCAATACCTGGTATATTTTCTACCACCTCTGGAAATATATGCTGCCTCCAGATAGGTTTTCGTACAGTAGGGATGGGCTTTGGTGTTGTTAGTGCGTTCATGGGCTCTTCGTGCATCTTTGCTTTGGCTATTTCTGCAAAGTTTCTTCGCTTTAGTTTCCCATTTCCAAAATTGTTTAGTCTCTGGTGCATTGGATGGTCAGTCAGTCTTCTGAGTTTCTCTGATTGCAGCTGGGCTCTGCAGTCTCTTCTGTCGGTCATGGGTTGCAGTTTTGTAATCTATTCAAGTTCTACAATTGGCGTTGACTTCATGCCTCCTGTTATAACTCTCATGGCTTGGTTTTGGAGTTTGCTAATTTTGTCAAAGTTCGCCTTTGCTGCTGTTGTCCATGCCGCAATGCCATACTCGAAAACTGGTCTCACTCTTCCAGTGTACAGTTTCTTTAGTATACTTTCGTCTGCTCCCCAGCTTGTGCCAGCAAGTTTCCTCATGATTGCCAATTTTTCTCTGGCTCTCATTCGGTTTCTCTCGATCTGACTTTTCCATGTCATGCGCCGATCAAATGTGACTCCCAGGTAGTTTGGGTCGTCGTTTGGCTGCAGGTATTTGCCGTTAAGACTTAATTTGGCGTTTGTTTTATAGCGACAATATTGTACATGTGGTTTTTTCCTCGTCTATTTTGACCAGCATTGAGTTCGCCCACCCTTCCAGCGATGTCAGGGCCTGCTGCATCCGATTTCTTGCTATGGTGAGATTCTTTTCAGAGGTCCACATAGCCAGATCGTCTGCAAACATTGAGCTATGGACTCTTCTTGGTATATTCTCTGTTATATTAATTATATACACCAGGAAGAGTGTGGGTGACAGTACTCCCCCTTTTTGCTCATCTGCCCTTGTACTTGAACTCTGGCCGTTCTGTTTTTGAGGTAGTGACTTATCCATTTGTACATTTTCCCACAAACTTCACTTCTTCGTAGCTTGACTCTAAGTACCTCTTTCCAAGCCGCTACTGTGTGTTTCTGCTCCTGGTAGGCATCTTCTATTTCCTGGGCTATGAGGATGACCTGATCCTCAGTGGATCTGTGCTGTCTAAAGCCTGCTTGCTGTGGAATTAGTAAGCGTTTTTCTTCCAGATGCCACATCAGTCTGGTGTTTATCATACGTTCCATCAGTTTGCCGACACAGCTTAGTAGGCTGATAGGCCTGTATCCATTTGGATCTGTTTTGTCTTTCCTTTAGCACTTCTAAATTGAAGCAGACAGGACACTAAGAATGCAAGAAATGAATACTGTCTATAAAACAAAAATGGTGACCACATCAAAGAAGGGTCACATATCCTTCTCTTTTCACCCGACAACGTTCATTCCCGAATATTCCTGCATTAAGTGAAACATGGAGCAACAGAGAATGAATTGGTTTAGCCACCTTGTGAGAATGCGACCAGACCACATTATTCATGTAACCCTCTACAGGAGAACATCAGGAAGAAGTGTGAGAGGTAGATCGAAGCAAAGGTGGATAGACAGCGTAAACGAGACCTGTAGTAAAATGGGGGGAAAATGTTACTCAGGCTACGTGAGAAGCGAAAAACAAATACATACCACGACACTGGGCTACAATTCAGTAGAAAATAAGACGACAAAAGAATAAAAAGTGAAACCCGCATCTAAACTCGACCCCTGATCCTTCCTAATTACTCCACTAGGAGCATAGTGTCATCGCTGTAGTTTGCCTCCCTGCAGGAAGCCTGTGCCAACACATTTGATTGCTATTTCAGTGACGCCTTCTGCAGCACTTTCTTTTACATTGTCAACCCCATGTACAACCCTCATTAATTGTTTTTATATTAGCACAGAAGGATATAGTTTTCATATTCATTCAGACCCTATAAGGTACTCTGGGATCCACACAAGGGAAAACAGGTTCCCTAATATAATTCTTCTTCTTTTGTTCTCAATATCCCGCTACCAAGCCCTGAAAAGGGCTTTGCAAGTAGCAGGATGTAGCCAGAAGAACGGGATGCATTGTGTCGTAGTTTACAGCTGGAATGCTATATTTGCACCTTTCTCTGTTCCCAGCAAATCTCTTCAGCCCTGTATAGCCAGAGACTGGTGTTGAAGTCTTCTGATCATGTCTGGTCACTGATCCCAGCAAATCTCTTCAGCCCTGTATAACCAGAGATTGGTGTTGAAGTCTTCTGATCATGTCCGGTCACTGATCCCAGCAAATCTCTTCAGCCCTGTATAGCCAGAGACTGGTGTTGAAGTCTTCTGATCATGTCCGGTCACTGTTCCCGGCAAATCTCTTCAGCCCAGTATAGCCAGAGACTGGTGTTGAAGTCTCCTGATCATGTCCCGTCACTGATCCCAGCAAATCTCTTTAGCCCAGTATAAACAGAGACTGGTGTTGAAGTCTCCTGATCATGTCCCGACACTGATCCCAGCAAATCTCTTCAGCCCAGTATAATATATACCTTGTTATCTTCAATAATTTTCTCCTGCTGCTCAATTGCCTTCTCCTGCTCTGCCTTGCATGCCAAGGCTGATTCAAGCTCCGCTTCCTTGAAGTCTAAGTTAGCCTTTGCTTGTTCTTTATACTCCCTATAATTGTCCAGCTCTCCAGATGATGACTTCAAAGCCTGATGACCAAATAAAAATACACAATTTAATGTCAAATATCAGATTTCTAGACAAAACATCATAAAAACAAACTATATTTCTTTGTTCAACCACTCAAACAAAATGATTCTTAGATCAGACTACAACTGTCTCTTCCATTTCACACCCAACAAAAACTAGCTAACAGATGTTGTTGGTATGGATCCAGCAGCATCCGGGCTCTCGCCCTTTCGCCCAGTGCCATGTAATGGGAATGTCTTGCGAAAAACAGATCTGACTGGAGAAGCGCAGTCAAAGCGGATGTAGCTATCGGCGAAGACGACCGTGTTGTGAAAGATCAGAGCAGACGCGAGACCCGGAAATCTCGAACAGCGGGAACACCATCGCCTTCTACAAACCTCGTATGCCCGCTATCTAGCAGATGTTTTAGTGCCCGCATTGGCCTACAGTCACATGTGCACCCATACCCAACAGGGAAATCTGTGACAAGGATGATGTCGGCGGTCCTCATCGACAAGGATGGACGACTATTATTATAATATCACCTTTACCCTATAACCATGTCCTAATAGCAACTTTACCCGATAACCATGTCCTAATATCACCTTTACCCGATAACCATGTCCTAATATCACCATTGTCCTATAAGCATACGCTAGTATCACGACCTATGACCATGTCCTAACATTACCTTTACTCTAGAAACATGTTCTGATATCACCTTAACAATGTGATACTGTCTTAATGTCCCATTTGCCATAAAATAATGTCCTAATATCACTGTTGCTCCACAATCCTGTCCTAATATTACATTTGCCCTATAATCATATCCCAATATCACATCACCGTTACCATGTAATCTTGCTCTAATATCACTTTTACATAATAATCTTGTTTTAATATCATCTTCACCCCATTTGAAATATCACATCCACTCTTGAAATATCCCATCCACTCTATAATCCTAACCGAATACCATATCACTTATACCATATAATCATGTTCTAATATCACACATACCCTGTAATCTTGTTCTAACTTTTCTCTCTTCCTCAGTTCCTGATTCCTGGAATCCTCCAGCTCAAGGGCATGGTTTTCCATGAAAGAAATGGTCACTTGGGCAGTTTCTAGTTCTTCCTGGAAATGATACAAAATTGAAATTTTAAAAGCATTTCTTCCCACACTTTGTAACACATTTAAAAACACCAAAAAACGTAAGTCACAGTTTATGTTCAGTGGCATAGGTCCGGCTATCCTACTCTGCAGAAACTACAAGCCACAAGACAAGAGAGCCTCTGCACGTAATTGTAGAAGAAGTGCTTGGTTATTCAAGTCATTCCTCTTCAAAATGAACTGTTCATGATAGATTATCATTGTCATGTGCCATTCCCCTCGGCACACGTGATTATGGATCTCCACTTATTCTTCTTCTTCTATCAACTGATGTTATGCTTCTAGCCCAGTAAAGTTCATGAAGGATAGTGCGTTTCACGTCTTCGCTGCTCCCCCGCAGCTTTTCGAGCATGGTCGCTCCCCCGGGCCACACTGCCTCTCTTTAGGGTCTGTATAAGTAGGGCATGATATGTTCTGGTGTTTGTTTGGATGCTCCACAATCACACGTGGCGGTGTCTCTGAGACGCAGTCTGTGAAGGTGGGCCTCGAGTCTGCAATGTCCTATTCTGAATCAGAAGATCTTTGTCTGCCCATCTCTGGCAAGTTTGTTCTTGCTATCATTTTCTGTCTTGTACTCTTTGTGCTGGTCTCTCCATCATTCCATCCTCATGAATGGTTTAATGAGTGTCTTTGCTTCTTTACAGCTCTGTGGCTGGTGTTGTCCCTTGCGGCTTTTGCGAGCTCATCTGCCTTCTCGTTTGTGCGGATTCTACATTGGGCCGGAATATACTGTAGTACTAGATCTGTTTTTTGGGACAGCAATTTGATGTTGTATTTTATTTCGTGTGAGAGTCTATCTTGTTTGGGGCTTGAGATGGCTTGGAGTATGCTCCTGGAGTCTGTTAGCATGACTGTCATTCTTGTAGTATGGATCTTCACAAATTCCATAAGTTTTGTTGATCCATGTACAACATCCAAGTGGTTTCCTCTTGTCTTCTGCATGTAGTAGCTTTTGATAAGTCAATATCATATCTGCAAGGCAGCAGGCGGTCTGAAATCAGTTTTTCTTCTACACAGAACATCTAGCTACAGGTGCCTCAAAATGAATAGTTGCATCCAATTATTAGTTCTTCTTCATTCGTTTGCAAACTCAGGCTACCAAGTCCTGAAAAGGGCTTTGCAAGTAGCAGGATGTCCGGAGAACAGAAGGCGTAGTTTACAGCTTGGCTGCAACATTTGCACCTTTTAGTCCAACACATCCGACTTCAGTATGGCATTTTTGTGTAACTGGTTAGCCTTCCTTCTTCGATCCTTTCTCCTTAGCCAGTCTGCTCTGTTGCAGCCTGTTATTCAGGATCATCGTGTGGAGATGGAGAAGGGTCTTAGCAGCTCTGAATGAATGACGCTGGAAGTCAGCTTTGGGTCGCTGACCGCTGTAGCTCATACACTGCTCAGCATCTTGATCCCAATTAGTTATTGATGTGTCCCAATATAAAGTTAAACAACAACCACATTGCCTATATCTCTGTTGCTTCAATTATTCATTAACCAGCATTGTACATCAGGGGCCGAAGACGAGGCACAGTGAATGAGCGGACAGTAAGCAGCGACTCATAGATCACTACTTGCATCCAGCAAACCAGAGCAAATAATGACAAAACATATAATATTCCTGAAAGCACAAGTGTTAATATGTTCATTTAATTATTGATCCAGGAAAATCATGTTACACAATATATTTGTCAAATTACTCAACAAATTGTGATACATTATTTTTTATTTTTCCAGTAACCCAAGTACAAATTATGATAACATATTTATTTATTCAAAAACCCAAGTACAAATAGTGATTAAATATTTCTTTATCCAGTAGCCTAATTACAAACTCTGATAACATTTATTTATATATCCATTAACCAAATTACAAACTCTGATAACATTTATTTATATATCCATTAACCAAATTACAAACTCTGATAACATTTATTTATATATCCATTAACCAAATTACAAACTGTGATAACATTTATTTATATATCCATTAACCAAATTACAAACTCTGATAACATTTATTTATATATCCATTAACCAAATTACAAACTCTGATAACATTTATTTATATATCCATTAACCAAATTACAAACTCTGATAACATTTATTTATATATCCATTAATCAAATTACAAACTGTGATAACATTTATTTATTTACCCAGAACCCCCAAGTGTAAAGAGGTACGTCTCATATTTATTTATTCAGTAAATCATATACAAAAAAGTGATACCTTCAATGCTCCAAGCTCCTTCAAAGCCTCTTCATAATCTCTAGTGGTGGTTTCAAGATCTATATTGGCCTTTGAGAGCTGTCAGAACATGTCAAGAAAACATTTTGTTAAAGAAAGAAAAATAAATAAAGTCATGCTGGAAGACAACTACTACACTTTGTTGAAGATTCAAGAAATTTGAGTGGTCCTGGAAACTCAAAATATTTGCCAAAAATTGTTAATGCCAGCATAAAAGAAATTTGCCGTTATCAGAAATTAGTTATAAATTTGTATTCTATGAACTGTCCATTCTTTATCTCTTGACAGAACATGGAAAATCCTGTAATTTTATTTTTTTGGGAAAATTCTACTTTAACGGTGTTAAATTATTAAAAAAACTGAAATGGCATCAATGCGAGGCCCACTATGACCAGTCCCAAGACAGGAAACGGCCAAAGGTGATAAGGATGAAGAAGAAGATACTACACTCCTGGCAGACCCATAGGTGTTCAGTCTCTCCCAACAAATGACAAAGTGAATGTATACTGGTGGTACTTGTAGCTCCCTAACTATGTGTGTAAGAACAACTAACTTGTAATCCTGGTATTCAATAAAACATTGGATATCTGATGCCAGGTAGCCAGAAGACATCTACATACATATCTGTTCTTTGCCTTGGAGAACAACATGGTATCAAGAACCTCTCGCATGCCATTTCTCCATCTTATTGGTGGACGTCCTGGAGGCCGTCTAAAGTCGTAGGGCCACCAGTACATAACTTTATGTGTCCCTTGTTTGTCAGACAAGCATATTTTTTAATTTTTTTTTGCGTTCGCCTTATTTCTCTATTCCCCAAGGCGGTGTGCGTTGCACTGTGGTTTTTATTTTGCGCCTGTCGGCCCAGTGCATTAGACTTCAGCACGCATTTTATGTACGGGTCTGCTTCCTCCTGCATTTCGTTTACTTCCTCGGGGTTTCGGCCGGTGCTGTGATGGGGATCGAACCTTCGGATTGTGAGCCGTGCCACTTAACCACTAGGCCATGCTGTCCCAAAGACAAGCATATAAAATGACCCACCCATCTGTATTTTCTTAATAGCGCTGTATCCACGACGTCGTTGAAAGAGGTCTGATGCCCAATATCAGTGCTATGTATGCGGTCTCGTAGTGAGACTGACAGTATTCTTTGTTCCATCGCTACAATTAATCTCACATTAATTGGGGGAAATTAACAAATACAGCATTTCTAGTATATACACCAATGAAGAGAAGACATGAACTTAAGCAGTCAACCAGACCCAATTCACGAACTCAAAAAAAAACAATAAACTACCTTATTTCGTCTGAGAACTGGTCACTGCAGACTACTAGAACATCTATACCGACTAAAGATCTCGCACACTGATGAATACCCATGTGAAACAAGGGGCCAGAATCATGAACACGTTCTGCCCACTCTATAATGAAACGATATACCAGAACATCTATACCGACTAAAGATCTCGCACACTGATGAATACCCACGTGGAACAAGGGGCCAGAATCATGAACACATTCTGCCCACTCTATAGTGAAACGATATACCAGACCTGGCTGAGACAAAATCTGTGGGACAGCTACTCCGACATGGTAAAGTCTACAGACTTCATCATGGCCACTGGCCTGCAGATATAGCATGACCAATGATCCTGAACTCAAAGAAAGAAGATAGCAGGTCTGATAGAAAGATGAACACAACATTCTGAACGATTGATAAGCATGGCAGGTCTGGAAAACAAAAAAGATGAACAGTACATTTCTTTTAAAAACTCAAAACATTTTTTAAAGAAAAATTAAGATGAATTCTGATGAGAAAAAAAAAGAATTTTCCTAATATAAACAACAAAGAAAGACAATGCGGAACGACGACATTTGAAGTATGGTCGACACAATAAGTTAGTTTAGTCATCTTATGAGAATGCACCCTCATCAACTTCCACTGATGGCTTACAGCGCTGGTAGATCTGGCTACAGGGCAAGGGGAAGCAGGTGGATAGATGACAGAGTGATTGTGCGGCGACACGGGCTCACATCGACCGACACAACACACTGGGTGCAGGATAGACAACTTAAGCTCCCTACGACGCTCAACGGCACAAGTAGAAAGAAAACTAACTCACTAAACAACTGGTCATACAAATTGAAGAACTTGTGTGAATGAAGGTTTACCTTATTCTCTATTGATTGTATTTCCTGTGTGAGAGCAAGTTGGGCTGCCTTGTGGTTTTCTTTTTCCTCTTTGAGCTGCTTATCTGCCGACTTCAGAACCAGGTGTAGGTCTGTGTTCTCATCATTCAGCACTGAACAGAGGCATTACAAACACAAGTTTACTTTAATCTTCACAGGAAGGAGTGGGTGGGAGGAGTTGATGAAAGGAGCAAGTGGGAGGAGCTGATGTGGGATGAGCTGGTGTGGGATGAGCTGGTGTGGGATGAGTTGGTGTGGGATGAGCTGGTGTGGGATGAGCTGGTGAAAGGAGCAAGTGGGATGAGTTGGTGTGGGATGAGTTGGTGTGGGATGAGCTGGTGTGGGATGAGCTGGTGTGGGATGAGCTGGTGTGGGATGAGCTGGTGTGGGATGAGTTGGTGTGGGATGAGCTGGTGAAAGGAGCAAGTGGGATGAGTTGGTGTGGGATGAGTTGGTGTGGGATGAGCTGGTGTGGGATGAGCTGGTGTGGGATGAGCTGGTGTGGGATGAGTTGGTGTGGGATGAGCTGGTGAAAGGAGCAAGTGGGATGAGTTGGTGTGGGATGAGTTGGTGTGGGATGAGCTGGTGTGGGATGAGTTGGTGTGGGATGAGTTGGTGTGGGATGAGCTGGTGAAAGGAGCAAGTGGGATGAGTTGGTGTGGGATGAGTTGGTGTGGGATGAGCTGGTGTGGGATGAGCTGGTGTGGGATGAGCTGGTGTGGGATGAGCTGGTGTCGGATGAGTTGGTGTGGGATGAGCTGGTGAAAGGAGCAAGTGGGATGAGTTGGTGTGGGATGAGTTGGTGTGGGATGAGCTGGTGTGGGATGAGTTGGTGTGGGATGAACTGGTGAAAGGAGCAAGTGGGAGGAGTTGGTGTGGGATGAGTTGGTGTGGGATGAGTTGGTGTGGGATGAGTTGGTGTGGGATGAGTTGGTGTGGGATGAGCTGGTGTGGGATGAGCTGGTGTGGGATGACTGGCGTGGGATGAGTTGGTGTGGGATGAGCTGGTGTGGGATGAGTTGGTGTGGGATGAGTTGGTGTGGGATGAGTTGGTGTGGGATGAGTTGGTGTGGGATGAGCTGGTGTGGGATGACTGGCGTGGGATGAGTTGGTGTGGGATGAGCTGGTGTGGGATGAGTTGGTGTGGGATGAGTTGGTGTGGGATGAGTTGGTGTGGGATGAGTTGGTGTGGGATGAGTTGGTGTGGGATGAGCTGGTGTGGGATGACTGGCGTGGGATGAGTTGGTGTGGGATGAGCTGGTGTGGGATGAGTTGGTGTGGGATGAACTGGTGAAAGGAGCAAGTGGGAGGAGTTGGTGTGGGATGAGTTGGTGTGGGATGAGTTGGTGTGGGATGAGTTGGTGTGGGATGAGTTGGTGTGGGATGAGTTGGTGTGGGATGAGCTGGTGTGGGATGAACTGGTGTGGGATGAGCTGGTGTGGGATGAACTGGTGAAAGGAGCAAGTGGGAGGAGTTGGTGTGGGATGAGTTGGTGTGGGATGAGTTGGTGTGGGATGAGCTGGTGTGGGATGAGTTGGTGTGGGATGAGCTGGTGTGGGATGAACTGGTGTGGGATGAGTTGGTGTGGGATGAGCTGGTGAAAGGAGCAAGTGGGAGGAGTTGGTGTGGGATGAGTTGGTGTGGGATGAGCTGGTGTGGGATGACTGGCGTGGGATGAGTTGGTGTGGGATGAGCTGGTGTGGGATGAGTTGGTGTGGGATGAGCTGGTGTGGGATGAGTTGGTGTGCGATGAACTGGTGAAAGGAGCAAGTGGGAGGAGTTGGTGTGGGATGAGCTGGTGTGGGATGACTGGCATGGGATGAGTTGGTGTGGGATGAGTTGGTGTGGGATGAGCTGGTGTGGGATGACTGGCGTGGGATGAGTTGGTGTGGGATGAGCTGGTGTGGGATGACTGGCATGGGATGAGTTGGTGTGGGATGAGCTGGTGTGGGATGAGTTGGTGTGGGATGAGCTGGTGTGGGATGAGCTGGTGTGGGATGACCGGCGTGGGATGAGTTGGTGTGGGATGACTGGCGTGGGATGAGTTGGTGTGGGATGAGCTGGTGTGGGATGAGCTGGTGTGGGATGAGCCAGTGAAAGGAGCTGGTGTAGGATGAGCCAGTGAAAGGAGTTGGTGTGGGATGACTGGCGTGGGATGAGCTGGTGTGGGATGACTGGCGTGGGATGAGTTGGTGTGGGATGAGCTGGTGTGGGATGACTGGCGTGGGATGAGCTGGTGTGGGATGACTGGCGTGGGATGAGTTGGTGTGGGATGAGTTGGTGTGGGATGAGCTGGTGTGGGATGAACTGGTGAAAGGAGCAAGTGGGAGGAGTTGGTGTGGGAACAATTGACTGCTAGTATCAGAAACCCAGAGCTGCCAAGACCTTTTTCCACCTGCATGTGGTGATCCTGGATAACAGGCTGCAACAGGGCAGACTGGCTACGGAGAAGGGATCGAAGCTGGAAGGCTAACCCAGTACCTAAAAAATGCCATGCTGAATTAGGATGTTTCGGACCGAAAGATGCAAATATTGCAGCCAAGCTGTAAAAAACAACGCATTCCGTTATTCGGACTACATCCTGCTACTTGCAAAGCCCTTTTCAGGGCTTGGTAGCGGGAGTTTGAGAATGAATGACGGAGAAGATAGTTATGAGGAAGAAGGTCACCCCTTTATTCTCTGAGAAAATGAGTTACTAGATCTGTTACTTCTGTTTCACATATGCTTGTCCCACTTTTGATGGCTATGAAGTATAAGGTCACTGCTACTGTTGGTCCCTTACAGGAAGTCTGCAATTTATATGTTCTTGGTAAAGATGGTGTCTAATGTACTTGGATTGATGTGGACTGGTTGCCAGTTTCATGCACAACAATATTTATGAACCCTTTACAAAATAAATGTGAAGTCAAGTCTAGTGGTTCTCTTCTTTCCTCTCAATGGTCCTTTGAAGAAACATCTTAGAGAATGCTAATGAATGTTAACTTGCAAGAAAAATGGCAACCTTAGGCAACATGGGTCAATGATCATTTATAAGACAGGGATCAAGATGCTGAGCAGCGCATGAGCTGCAGTGGTCAGCGACTCATAGCTGACTGCTAGTGTCAGGGCCAGCGAACCAAAGCTGCGAAGACCCTTCTACACATCCACGCGGTGATCCTGGATAACAGGCTGCAGCAGGGCAGACTGGCTAAGGAGAAGGGATCGAAGAGGGAATGCTAACCCGGTACTCAAAAAGTGCTTGATGAAGTCAGATGTGTTGGACCGAAAGGTGCAAATATCGCAGTCAAGCTGTAAACTACGACAACGCATTCCGTTCTCTGGACTACATTCTGATACGTAAGCCCTTTCAGTGTTTGGTAGCGGGAGATTGAGAATGAACGAAGCCAAGCCATTTATAGGATAGTGAAGACATTACTGATGACAGTGCACACATACTTATTTCACAGATGATAATTGGTTAAACCTGACTTACACTTCAGATCACTTTTCACTGTATCAATCTCTTCCTTCAGGGTGTTTACAGCACTGGTGTAGTCATTTCTCCTGGCAGTGTTTTCCACTCTCTCCTTCTCTAATACCTGTAACAGGTAAAGGAAAATTGGTTTTATCATCACACAGGCAAAAAAACTGGGTTTTATAATCACAGAGGCAAAAACTTGAATTTATTTTCATGTAGGCAAAAACATGATTTTATTATCACACAGACAAAAACTGGACCATTATCATACAGACAAAAACTAGGCCATTATTATACAGACAAAAGCTAGGCCATTATTATACAGACAAAAGCTAGGCCATTATTATACAGACAAAAGCTAGGCCACTATCATAAAGACAAAAGTTAGACCATTATTATACAGACAAAAACTAGACCATTATTATACAGACAACAACTAGGCCATTATCTTACAGACAAAAAACTAGGCCATTATCACACAGACAAAAAATTACAGACATCCAGTACCAACAATTGCTACGATGTCCAGGGATGATTTCTAGATTTTTTTATGACCGAAATATATATTTACAAAATTCCTAATAAACAAAACTGCATAAAACGGTCTATAGATGCACACATAAAAATGGAGAAAAAGCTTACAAATTGCGGGCAATAGGTACTAGTTAATACTTCTATACGCGTTACTTGCTGTCAGTCTGAGATCTCAAACTGACATATGATCTCAAATCTTCTGAGTCTGACCTAAATACCTCTGGTTAAATTTTATTACCAGTAAAATTATATTTGGGCAAATAGACACAATTTCTAAAAATTATGCTGGTTTATATCAGTTCTGAAACATGAACATTTTTTAATTTTTGGACCATTACAATGCTGGGGATACATTTAGTTTTAAGGTCATGCTCCAGATATTTTCAACTGACAGCACTGATTTTGACCGAGGGCCATAGGTTGCTGATTCATGCCATAGGGGATAATTTTTGTCATTAAAATATATATATATATATTTACATAATTTTTAAATAACAAAATACACACAAAAACATGTAGGTCGTAAGAAACTATAGAGTTTATACTTGTATAAGAGTGACCAACTGTCTATCACAAATCTCACGACTGATACACGGCCTAGAATCTTCAAACATTTTGGTTTATTAAAATAAAATGTTAAAAATAAATGTAGACCTGGAGTGAGAGGTGATAAAAATTCAAATAATACCACCTACCCCAGACAGTTGTGTGTTGTATAGGTCCAGTTTCTCTACCTGTTGTTTCTGACGCAACATGTCAGCCTCGTACTCATCTAGACTCTCCTGTAATATTTCAAGTAATGTTTCAGACATTTAATACCAGTCCTGGAATATTGAGGATTTTATCCCAAGACATTTAATACCAGTCCTGGAATATTTAGGATTTTATCCCAATACATTTAATACCAGTCCTGGAATATTGAGGATTTTATCCCAAGACATTTAATACCAGTCCTGGAATATTGAGGATTTTATCCCATGACATTTAATACCAGTCCTGGAATATTGAGGATTTTATCCCAATACATTTAATACCAGTCCTGGAATATTGAGGATTTTATCCCATGACATTTAATACCAGTCCTGGAATATTGAGGATTTTATCCCAAGACATTTAATACCAGTCCTGGAATATAGAGGATTTTATCCCAAGACATTTAATACCAGTCCTGGAATATTGAGGATTTTATCCCAAGACATTTAATACCAGTCCTGGAATACTGAGGATTTTATCCCAAGACATTTAATACCAGTCCTGTAATATTGAGGATTTTATCCCAAGACATTTAATACCAGTCCTGGAATATTGAGGATTTTATCCCAAGACATTTAATACCAGTCCTGGAATATTGAGGATTTTATCCCAAGACATTTAATACCAGTCCTGGAATATTGAGGATTTTATCCCAAGACATTTAATACCAGTCCTGGAATATTGAGGATTTTATCCCAATACATTTAATACCAGTCCTGGAATATTGAGGATTTTATCCAAATACATTTAATACCAGTCCTGGAATATTGAGGATTTTATCCCAAGACATTTAATACCAGTCCTGGAATATTGAGGATTTTATCCCAAGACATTTAATACCAGTCCTGGAATATTGGAAATATTATCCTAGACTTTTAATACCAGTCTTGGAACAATGAGGATTATATCTCAATAATTAGGGATATTTGTGAAAAGCATGAAAGTCATATATATATACATATATATATACAGAGAGAGAGATAGAGAGAGAGAAAGAGAAACAGAGAGAGAGAAAGAGAAAGAAAGACAGTGTGAAACAGACATAATTAAATAATGAAATGGTTTAACCTGGCAAATATTTTTGTTGATAATTGTTTCATTATGTCTTCTTGTGAATTCCAGCTGCTGTGATATTGAGTTCTTCAAACTTCCCATCTTTGTGTGAAGACTCATCTCTATTGGCCAGTGCTGAGTACACAGAGGTTAGTTTTTGTTGTTGTTTTGCATTGGTCTTATTTCTCTATTCACCAAGGCAGTGTGCGTTGCACTGTGTTTTTATTTAGCGCCTGTCGGACCAGTGCATCCGACTTCAGCATGCATTTTATGTAAGGGTCTGCTTCCTCCTGCATTTTCTAAGGGTTTGCTTCCCCGGGGTAACGGCCGGTGCTGTGATGGGGATCGAACCCAGCACCTTCGGATTGTGAGCCGTGCCACTTAACCACGCCGTCCCCTGTGTGGTGATCTCAAATTAATTAATAGTCTGGGCATTACAAATGAGCAAAACACCTCATATTATATATAGAATTTTAGCACATTTTTATTTAGTATACAGAATGATATAATCAGAATTATTCGAACGTCATAAAAAAAAAAATTACAAATATTAGTCCACTCGTCATATCCTTGTTGTCAAGCTAGTGAACAGAAATCTATAAAGTCCACACAGAATAGTGTCCACTTATGTCTGAAAGTGACTGCCACATTTTGTCATGATATCCTCTATCGTTAATTAAAAAATAATTTTATATTTCATGGTCACAATAAAAAATCACTTTATTCTTCAAGGGTGGGTGGTGCATAATCTTCATCGGCACTATCATCGATGATAAAATTAAGATTTCAACTTTGTTACTGCCAGAATTGTCATGATCTCCATTTCCCCACATATATTCATCATGTAAACACAAAGTTTATTGTGCCTCGTCAGCTGTGACACATTCACAACTTACAATGTAAACACGTTTCTTTTAAATTG
This sequence comes from Ariolimax columbianus, assembly GCA_036924085.1. Taxonomy (NCBI): domain Eukaryota; kingdom Metazoa; phylum Mollusca; class Gastropoda; order Stylommatophora; family Arionidae; genus Ariolimax; species Ariolimax columbianus. The sequence goes on from JAVGWX010000016.1 coordinate 11,057,328, forward strand.
ATCAAAATTAACCTGAATTCTGGGGAACAGAGATGCTAGTCCAGACAGGCACAAAATACTGACCAGGACATTGCGTCAGGGTCAATACACTGACCAAGACCACAACCTCTCTTCCACCTAGTGTTCCCTGAAACAGGCTGTTTTCAAGGCAAACTGGCTGATGAAATGTAGATTTATGTGATCCCCATAGTAGTGAGCGCCATGCAGATGAAGCCAAGCATAGCACAACCGTCTAGAGGACCGTGGTCCACCTTCATCAGCATGCTCGGGATGTGAGGAAAGCTACTATAACTAGTCACTTAACGTCCTTTTCAGGGCGCACAAAAGAGTAAACTTACTCATTGTGGGAATTAAACAACCTGAATTCAATTCCACGAACATCTATATCGAGGCAAATATAATAAGAACTCTTCTCGATTGAAATTGGAATTAGTTTTTATAAGGTAACTTATAAGTTTAGCAAAGAAACAAAAGAAGCCATTAACTAGTTTACTCATAGCATACTCACTCAAAAACCACATTTTAATGAGTTACTTTTCATTCTTGGCTGCTGTTTCTGATTTTAGATTAGTATATTTATTTATAGGGACCCAGCGATCTCGAGGTACGGTGCTCGCTTTGGTTGCTGGAGGTCATGGGTCCAAATAACGATGTAGACCGGGATTTTTATAAGGATAAACTAAAGTATTATATGTCAAACATGCAGAAATGAAAAACCTATTAAATGAACATGGTTAATTAAACATATAAACAGTTTCAAATATTTATGAAAGATATATTTTTAATACTAGTGAACATGAACTATCCCCACTCAAAAAATCATTATTTTCCAATTCAATCCATGAATGAATAAGCACCAATGCTTGCTTAGCTGAGAATCTTTGCTTGCGGTTATTTGGACTTGAAGTCATTTTTAATAACGAAAATGTAATATGTTTACCAAAACTACTGACAAACAGATACCAGTATTTCAAATGGCCGACATTCCCACACAAAGTTTTAAAAAAAAATTGTGATGCTAATGTCTAGTGTTGATTTAATTGGACACAAATTTGGTCAAATTGTCTGTAACTCCGCACAAAAATAGTATTAAGAGGCAGTGGTTGACTGGTTTCTCAAAGGGAGCCCTGGATAAAAGGAAATGGTTTCTCAGAGGGCGCCTCGGATACTAGAAGTTAAAGTAGCTATTCTGTTTCTAAGAATCGACGTCACTGCACTCCTGGCATACCCATAGGTGCTCAGTCTCTCTCATCAAATGGCATACGGAATGGATGCTGATGGTCCCTATAGCTCGCTAGTTGTACACTCTCCTGCTCTGTCCTCTCATGGGCCCAACTTCGCTCGAACCTTGTTTAATGTCAAAACTTTGCAGTCAGTGGATTGCTGCATCATATATTGCGGTGTCCTCATCCAGCAGGAGGTCATTGATTATTTCAAAATGTCACTTCTATCCATCACTAATGTGCCAATGATGGGAGCTTGTGAAGCCATGATGTCAGCTCTTTCATTGCTTTGAACACCGGCATGAGCAGGGCAGTAGATCCATGTCAACCCTTGGAGGTTTGAGGCCTCAACAGCTGCTATCCACTCATACCTAAGCCATCTCTTCTGTACCTTCTGAATTACGACTTGCTCGTCTGTCACGATGACTGCCCTTGCTATAGAAGTCTCAGATATCCATTTCAGTGCTGAGGTCACTGCTTCCGTCTCCATTCTCATACTGGAGGTAAAGTGCCTAGACATTAGCAACTGAAAATGTGACTTTTTAAGTGGCTAGACGTATTCAAAGAATTAATATCAGTATTGGAACATTCAATTTTGCATTTGTTATTGCTTTGTAAAGTTTAACCTGCTTTTACTAAAACATGTAATTTCAACAAGTCTTTTAGGTATTATTAGGACACACGGACCATTTCAAAAATGTTTAAAAATGATTACCAACCACTTCTTCTTGAAATGGCTGTATTCCGAGTGTCTACTTATAACTATTTGTTGAGATATTCTCATATATAACCGTACCTTCAGTTTGCCATTTTCCATCTGCAGCGTCCGAATTTCGTCCATCAGGGCATCATGAGCTCCTTCTGCTAAATCTTTGGGAAGGATACAGTCTGTGATGCCTGGCTCCAGATCAGAGATGTCGCCAACAGCCTGGTCTTGAGTGCTAGGAGAGTTCCCTGACAACTTAGGCGTGGTCATGACCTGAAACAACATTTCATGTACATCGCTGATGAGCCAAGATAATTCATGGATCTCACATCATTTTTGATCATTTGTTAGCTGTTCTTTGTCCCATTCTGGTGAGACACACCTCTTTCAATCATAGACTAATCACTTAAGAGCAGTACTCTGTCAACTGTGCCAGCAGTCCGCACCAAAAAAGGGTAGTGGTACAGTGGGTTCCATCCCACTGCAACATCCAAGGCAACGAGGAGGCAGACAGACTGGCAAAAGAAGGTGCAAGGCTACCACAACCAGATACTAGTATGACATACGAAGAGTCAAAACGGCTTATTAGAGCTAGATACATGACCAAATGGGAAACCGAACATACTGGCTACACAAAATACGATGCCTATTACCAGTTGAACAGAAGAGAGCAGGTCGTGGTCTTCAGACTTCGCACTGGCCACAATAGACTGAGGTACCACCTATTCAACAAATTGAAGATAGGTGGCACCGACGAATGCCCGTGTGGTACCGGCAAAATGACCGCTGAGCATTTGCTGCAAAACTGCCCGACATACGAAGATCAGAGAGAGCAGATGTGGCCATCACCAGTGGCAACACTAGACAAGCTCTATGGCAGTGTCGACAGCCTCAGGATGACCGCTGCTTTTTTCGAAAAAATAAAGGTTGATGTCTGACTGCGTATGAAGAAGAAGAAGAAGAAGAATCATAGACTTAGTCTTTTAATTACATCAGGACATATTTATCATCTTGATGGTTCGACAACTGGCCTGGAATCAGACCTGGTGTGAGCTGAATTATTTAAACATGCTGGAAAGGATATAAAAAAGAGCGACAAAGCTGATAGTGGGATTCCTGAATTACAGTTATGAGGAAAGGCTCAGAAAAACCAGCCTACATTGTCTAGAAAAGAGTACAATTTGAGGGGACAATACAGGTTTATAAGATAATCAAAGGAAAGGTTAAATTAGACTATAAGTTTTTCAAAATACAACCACCTACAAGAACAAGAGGGCATAGCTACAAATTAACTAAAGAACGGTCCCGATTAGATAATAGGAAATATTTTTTTTGGTCAGAGGGTGGTGAATCCTTGGAATGCATTGCCCCAGGAAGTAGTGGAGGCAGTGACAATTAATGCATTTAAGAATAGATTTGATGCACATATCTTTTAGAGCAAGGAAATGTAAATGAAACTGATTGTTTACAGACTCTACATAGTCCTCTGATCCAGTATAAAAACGTTAAGTTAAGTTGTTTTAAAAAAAAATAAAATCCTTAAATTAAAACAAAAACTACCAATAACTGAAAAAGATCGATTATTTTTCTGTTCAATTTGTGTGTGTGTGTGCACCTAAAAGCAGTATGCATTGCACTATGTTTTATGCCTAAGTCAAATATAACAGCATTATAAAAAATATCATTAGCATTATCAAATATAACATTAGCATTATCAAATATTAACATTAGCATTATCAAATATAACATTAGGATTATCAAATTATAACATTAGCATTATCAAATATAACATTAGGATTATCAAATATAACATTAGCATTATCAAATATAACATTAAAATGATCAAATATAACATTAGCTAGAGGGGGAAGGCTAACGCGGTACCCAGACTAGCTAAGGAGAAGGGATCAAAGGAGGAAGGCTAACGCAGTACCCAGACTGGCTAAGGAGAGCGGATCAAAGAAGAAAGGCTAACACGACACTAAAAAATGCCATGATGAAGTTGGATGTGTCGGACCAAAAGGTGCAAATATTGCAGCCAAACTGTAAACTATTAAACAATGCATTCCGTCTCCAGACTACTTGCAAAGCCCTTTTCAGAGTTTGGTAGTGGGAGTTTGAGAACAAACAAAGAAAAAGACTTAAGAGATGATAGATTGCATTTCTGATAATATATCTGTAGACCATCTGCAGACTTGACAGACCATCTGCAGACTTGACAGACCATCTGCAGACTGGATAGACCAACTGCAGACTTGACAGACCATCTGCAGCCTTTACAGACCATCTGCAGACTTGACAGAACATCCACATCCTTGACTAAACATTCACATCTCTGACAAGACATCCACATCACTAACAAAACATTTGTATGACTGATAGGAAATCTGCAGCTCTAACAGAAAATCTGCAGCATTCACAGAACATCTGCAGCATTCACAGAACATCTGTAGCGTTCACAGAACATCTGTAGCGGTCACAGAACATCTGCAGCAATCACAGAACAGCTACAGCGTTCACAGAAAATCTGTAGCATTCACAGAATATCTGCAGCATTCACAGAACATCTACAGCGTTCACAAAACATATGCAGCATTCACAGAACATTTGCAGCATTCACAGAATATCTGCAGCATTCATAGAACATATGTAGCATTCACAGAATATCTGCAGCATTCATAGAACATCTGTAGCCTTCACAGAATATCTGCAGCATTTATAGAACATCTGCAGCATTCACAGAACATCTGCGGCATATGTGGAATGTTTGCAGCCCTGACAGAATATTAGTAGCAATGACAAAACATCTGCACAAACAGAACATACACAGCAACGATCAAACATCAGCTCCTGGACAGCAGCAGAAATGACAGAAAATCTGACAACATCGACACACACACACACTGAAAGAATACCCACACTGACACATCAGCAGCTGACACCTCAGCAGCTGATACCATAAACAGATCTGACAAAACATCTGCACCGACTTGACATGCACCAATGTGACATTCTAAGCCACTTATCCTATCTCACACATACAGACACAAACACATCCGGCCTGCTCACATTACCTTCAGAGTCTGACAGTGGAGATCTTTTAAGGCATTACATTCTATCCTGGCCTTAAGCTGGTGTGCCTCCAAGACTCTTTCCAGTTCTGCGATCATCTTACGACAGGACACTAACTCAACCTCCATTTCCATCTGACGATTGTCAGCAGTTTTCATCACATCCAGGGCCTGTTGTTTTAGCTGTTTGGGATAATTGCACAACTTTAATTCAGTCCATCAACTGTAGTTTTACTTTATAATTACAGATTTATAGACAAGTGGATAGATAACATCTACACTTCATAACTTCAGATATATGACTTTATGGATAAGTCAACATCTGTTTTTCATAACTTCAGATTTATAGCCTTATGGATACATCAACATTTATACTTCAAAACTTGATTTTTAGCCTTGTGGACAATTCAACAGCTATACTTCATAACTTCAGATTGATAGACTAATGGATAGGTCAATATTATACTTTATAACTTCAGAATTATAAGACAGTAGATTGTCCAATATTATTAACCTTACGCACGCTATGTCCGATCCCTTCTAACCAACTCGGCCTACAAAAACGGTGTACGGGAAAATTTTTTTGATCTGTTTATTTTGTTTGTTTAAATGAAAGAACTACGTTTGAATTGGAAACTAACAGTTGTGTCGATATTGTAAACACAGTATCGATACGTTGTTGTGGTTTCCATGGTTTTCTATCGAAGCGACTTGGCCTAGTGGTCGCGTCCAAATTTTTAATGAGATTTTCAACTTCATCTTTTTGAATCTCAAAAACTAACAAACACACAACAACAATAAGACCAACATGTTCGTTATGCTATTGTGTGTCTACACGCCAGAAAATCATATTTATTGACAAACAAACATAAAAATTTTCTAAGACGACTACCAAAGCGAGAAATTAAGAAAATTAATTAGGTCAAATTTTTTGAAAAAACTGCTGGCGTGCTAAAGGTTAAATTATAATTTCAGATTTATAGAACAGTAGTTATTCATTTATACTTCATATTTATAATCCTGATGATTATCAAACATAATATATATATAACAGCAACAGTTTAACTAAACTTTGTACCTTAATATTTATAGAAAGTGTATAACTAATATTTACTTACTAAAAGGGGACATCTTCTGGCATTTTTATATAAAAAGAGGACAAATAAAATAAGACAAAAAAAAAGGACATAACTAAATTCAATAACATCACTATCGGTTACTAACATTATGACAAAATAAAGAATAACGTACAAGATTATGTGGGGGTTTAAAAAACCACTTTAACAGACAAAATTATGTGGGGGTTTAAAAAATCCACTTTAACAGATAAAATTATGTGGGGGTAAAAAAACAACACTTTAACAGATAAAATTAGGTGGTATTTAAAAAAACCAGTTTAACAGATAAAATTGTGGTATTTAAAAAAACCACTTTAACAGACAAAATTATGTGGGGGTTTAAAAAACCACTTTAACAGACAAAATTAACATTCCCCATAATCTGTACTGGGAATGAAAGAATAGTAATCATTTCTACATGATCTGTATAGGAGCCAGCTGGCGAGATAGAATGCCCAGTCCTCATAGAGCCAGGAACAGGTGAATTGGGCATGCTGTTCGTATGCTCGATAAGCGCCTCCCTAAGCAGCTGTTGTCTGGTGAGCGCAGGACAGGCTAACGGTGCGGGATATGGTGGAGTTGGGTCGGGGAAGGAAGGACGGGAGATACGATACAAAGGTTCTAGGAAAGTCTCTCAGAACAGTTTTCTTATTGATGTTGCCTCATGGAAGCTGTTTGCACCGAGTCGCTCAGCCTGGCGCACTGCCATTGCATGCACACATGGTGTATGCACAGACGAGACAATATTCATCGCTGCAGTGCAGAAAAACCAAGCTGGAGGATAGAAAAGTATGCAGGACGGTAAAATCACAGACACTGCCCATATGTGTTCCACGCACGGCAGTCTCTGCCACGCTGGTTTCGGACTGAACAGTCAAGTCTCTGCCATGATCGGTTCGGACTGTACAGCCAAGTCTCTGCCGTACTCGTTTTGGACTGTACAGCCAAGTCTCTGCCACGATCGGTTCGGACTGTACAGCCAAGTCTCTGCCGTGCTCGTTTTGGACTGTACAGTGATCACATCTGAATTTAGAGGTCTGAAGCTGTCACCATCTTCTAAATGAGGCGACTAAGCAGGGTTGGACACTGGACTTGTTCCTTCTTGTAACAGCTGTAAGTCACAAAAACTTCAACAGATTTAGACAGGCCAACGTTTGATGACTTAGCATGTATTTATTAAAGACCTACGCTCCACAAGATGCTGAAAAGGTTTTGATTTGATTGGCATAATCAGTTTTGATAAAATTGTATTCTACTCTGTCGAAGACAAATGTGTCGGACTGAAAGGTGCCAACCAATGATTTAAGAGCAGTACTCTGTCAACTATGCCAGCAGTCCGCACCATAAAGAGTAGTGGTACAGTGGGTTCCATCCCACTGTAACATCCAAGGCAATGAGGAGGCAGACAGACTGGCAAAAGAAGGTGCAAGACTACCACAACCAGATACTAGTGTGACATACGAAGAGTCAAAAAGGCTTATTAGAGCTAGATACATGACCAAATGGGAAACAGAACATACTGGCTACACAAAAAACAATGCCTATTACCAGTTGAACCGAAGAGAGCAGGTCGTGGTCTTCAGACTTCGCACTGGCCACAATAGACTGAGGTACCACCTATTCAATAAATTGAAGATAGGTGGCACTGACAAATGCGTGTGCAGTACTAGGAAAATGACCGCTGAACATCTGCTGCAAAACTGCCTGACATACGAGGATCAGAGAAAGCAGATGTGGCCATCACCAGTGGCAACACTAGACAAGCTCTATGGCAGTGTCGAGAGCCTCAGGATGACCGCTGCTTTTTTCGAAAAAATAAAGGCTGACGTCTGACAGCATACGAAGAAGAAGAAGAAAGGTGCCAATATTGCAGTCAAGCTGTAACCTAGCAACACAGTGGATCCAGTTCTCCGGATTACATCCTGCTACTTGCAAAGTCCTGTCCAGGGCTAGGTAGCAAGAGATTGAGAACGAACACAGAAGAAGTATTCTACTAGGGACAATGCTTATCAAGTGTATCCCAGGGTCCCTTGTGTAGAGGCAAGACTAGGGCACTACACCTCCATGCATGCCATGAAAGGTGACTAAAGGGAGTTGTGTATGGGACTAGCAATGTCATTGTGTGAAACAAATTGCTACAGAAACTATCACTAGACAAGCACACAAAGTTCATTGATGCAGGCTTCCTGGAGTAGGTCAACTGTAGTGGTGGCCTTATTTATGCTCTGGCTGGAGTGAAAAGGGGACAACAACTGGGGCATTGCCTTTTTCAACAGGACATAATTTCTTTTAAATTATCATAGAATTGAAAGCATGGGATTTCATTTAACAGGCTCTGGTAAATGAAATGGGATTAAGATGCTGAGCAGCGCATGAGCTGCAGAGGACAACGACCCAGAGCTGACTGCTAGTGTCAGAGTCAACGACCCAGAGCTGCCAAGACCCTTCTACACTTCCATGTGGTGATCCTGGATAACAGGCTGCAACAGAGCAGACTAGCTAAGGAGAAGTGATCGAAGCGGGAAGGCTAACCCGGTACCCACAAATGTCTTGCTGAAGTCGGATGTGTCGGACCGAAATGTGCAAATGTCGCAATCAAGGTGTAAACTATGACACAACGCATTCCGTTCTCTGGACTACATCCTGCTACTTGCCCTTTTCAGAGTTTGGTAGCAGGAGTTTGTAAACGAATGAAGAAACAAAACAGTTGTTTTCAAATGCAAACAGGGGACATGAGGTCAGATTTTGGTCATTATGTTGTTACTTGTGACCATGACCTTGCCCTACAAAAAAACAACAACTAATGAGGACTTTTATGGAGCTAGCTATATCATTATGTAAAACACTACTTCAGAAACCACCACTGTAAGAACACACAAAGTGCTTCCATACAGGCTTCCTAGAGGAGGCCAGCTGCAGTGGTGGCCCTATACTTTGTAAAGAGCAACGTAGAGGCAAGAAATAAATCTATCAATAATCTACTCTACATTCATACTACAAAATTATACGACAGACCAGCAGCCAATCTCTGTGTTGGAAGTGTGTAACTCACATTCTCAATTTGTTCCTGAAATGCCTTCACTTCCCGACGATGTTTCTCTAATGCAACAAGTGAGAGTCCATCTTTCAAAGGAGATCCTCGCAAGCCTCCACAGGGGCTGCCTGTACTAAGCTCTAAAGGAGAGAGTTCATCTGAGGTCACAAGATCACATATTATATCTAATTCAACATCACGTGTATATATATTGTTCAACAGCAACAAACGGTGTATTAAAGTGACAGACAAACATGAGAATTATGAGATTGAATATATATATATATATAAATATATATATATCCAATCTCATAATTTTCATGTTTGTCTGTCACTTAAAGTCACCGTTTGTTGTTTTTGGAGTCACAGCACCACGTGATTGTCAGCATCCACTCATATAAATTGGCGTAGAAAATGTATAACTCTTTAGGTCCTTGGTTTCTGTTTGCTTTTTCTCCTTTCAAAGTTGTATAATAAAAACCTTTTAAATTTGTTTAAATTATTTTGAAAACCATTATTGAAGGTGTACAATTGATTTCTCAATTTCTGAATATAAATTTTATACATTTAATATTTTACGCTGCAATATTTGTAAATCTCTTTTGAGTCCGTGAATTGTGCAACCAAAAGTAAGTGTGTGATATGTGAATCTAATAGTTGAAAGTTCATAGTAACAATTTTAGAAGAGTCAAGCAATGTTACTCTTTTACACTGTTGCTATACTCCACCAGCTTTGTTGCACTCCCCTGACGAACAAATAATGAAAACATGAAAATAAATTTGTCTTTAAAATCAATTTTCCACCTGTAACATGTAAGCACAGCAAGTAGTTCAGAAACATTTGTATGACCCACGATATCATGCGAGTGGAAAATGTAGAAACCCTTAGGTAGCTGGCTAAAATCTGTCAACTGGAATTTAATTTTAAAGTTGTCTGATAAAAACTTTTTCACATACTATTTTATTTTCTATCTAAGAACATCCGTCATTATTGACAAGCTATTACTGTTTTTATAACTATGAATATAACAACCAAAGGCCGCCGTCCATCGTAGACGATGATGACATAATTAATTTTGCTAGCGCTATTTTTAGCAAGGATTAAATGCGCTACTTTTTATCCTTACTCTCTCATTTCATGCCGCCAGACCCCAGTGGCAAGTCAAGGACTAGACGACTAGGGGGCGACTACGAGATGCAGGGGACTCCACATCAAGCACCCATGAAAAAGACGGCGGAATCCAGAGTCGAACACACACCACCTGATCAGGAGGCCGACGACTTAACCACTTCGTCATGGAATCCCCGAATATAACAAAAACGTCAGAATTCATACAAATAAGTTTACAAGAAGAAAATAGATTTTATATGAATGAAGACCCATGATCTCACAACCTACACAACAAACAAAGCTGTAACCCTCTAATTTCATAACCTACACAACAAACAAAGCTGTAACCCTCTAATTTCATAACCTACACAACAAACAAAGCTGTAACCCTCTAATTTCATAACCTACACAACAAACAAAGCTGTAACCCTCTGATTTCATAACCTACACAACAAAGCTGTAACCCTCTGATTTCATAACCTACACAACAAACAAAGCTGTAACCCTCTAATTTCATAACCTACACAACAAACAAAGCTGTAACCCTCTAATTTCATAAATTACACAACAAACAAAGCTGTAACCCTCTGATTTCATAACCTACACAACAAACAAAGCTGTAACCCTCTAATTTCATAACCTACATAACAAACAAAGCTGTAACCCTCTAATTTCATAACCTACACAACAAACAAAGCTGTAACCCTCTGATTTCATAACATACACAACAAACAAAGCTGTAACCCTCTAATTTCATAACCTACACAACAAACAAAGCTGTAACCCTCTAATTTCATAACCTACACAACAAACAAAGCTGTAACCCTCTAATTTCATAACCTACACAACAAACAAAGCTGTAACCCTCTGATTTCATAACCTACACAACAAACAAAGCTGTAACCCTCTAATTTCATAACCTACACAACAACCAAAGCTGTAACCCTCTAATTTCATAAATTACACAACAAACAAAGCTGTAACTCTCTGATTTCATAACCTACACAACAAACAAAGCTGTAACCCTCTAATTTCATAACCTACACAACAAACAAAGCTGTAACCCTCTGATTTCATAACCTACACAACAAACAAAGCTGTAACCCTCTAATTTCATAACCTACACAACAAACAAAGCTGTAACCCTCTGATTTCATAACCTAAACAAACAAAGCTGTTTGGCCCAGGAATCTACATCACGATAAGGCAACAACCTCAAACAGTTACGACGACCATATCAAATATAAAACATAGTGGCATTTGCCTTTTCACACAATATCTTGTATTAACCTTTGTAAAGCTTAAGTTCCTTGAAGATTCTCTCTAGCTCAGCAATCCTGGTTACGTCGTTATGCACATTTCCCAGAGATTCGCGGGCTCTCAACCGCTTCAGCTCGCTGCGCAGATGTTTGTTTTCTCCAGCATACTTAGCCAGCATTGGGTTGTTCTCCAACTGTTGTCGCAGTACTTTGATTTCGTCACGCAGGCACTTCTGATCACATAACAACAAAATGGATCACATGACAACAAAATGATCATTTACAGCACACAAAACGATCCTTTACAAAACAATAAAATCAATCAATCACTCAAGAGCCCTTTAACTCCTCATGGAGCATAGGTCTTGAACAAAGCATATCCACCAATCATGTCTATCATATGTTAACCTTTCTAAAATTGTCCACGATAGACCAGCGTATTCCGGCAGTTTGCTTCAACTTCACATCTCCAAATGTGCTGAGGTCTGCCCTTATGTCTTGTATCTTTGGGGGTTTCAAATCAGAGACTGCCTTCTATCTTCTTCTTGTGATTGATATTTACACCTTCAGAAAAGTTGTTCTGATGAAATCTATCCTCTTTAGCTGCTCCATACAGCTTTGTGTTGAGCGTTGAATCATCTGGCCAGAAAGTCTTCTTTAACCTTTACCGTTCCTATGGAGTGAGATACGATGACTTGGCCCCGTTCAAATGGCGTTGAACCCCACCAGCTTTAGGGTCAATTGCTTTATCGTATATAAACTATTGTTAATGCTATAGTAACAGCTGAACATACTGCTCTTTTGATTGTAGAGAGTTACAGCTTCTGTCATGCATGTTTAGACAAAGAAAATGGTGACTGTGAAACTTGTTTTAGATTTTGGAAAGGGTTTCTTCTGTTTTTCGTTAGAATTTTAAGATTTCCCCATTATTGAGAATGGGTAAGTTAAGTTTCTGCAACAGATTTTTCTGAGGTAGATCTATTTAGTATCTTTATGTAGATACAATAATTATGTTTATAGTTGAAATAACAGACATAACCATTACGGTAAACATCAAAAGCAGGCCTAGTACATTTTTAGGAGAATTTTTTTTGTCCCCGTAGCTACCGGGTGAGTCCATATGTTTGTGCTATTTTCCACCACTATCACCTTCATCTTCTTGTATCTCAGAAACTAACATACGAGCAATAACACCAACAAGTTCTTTAATAATATTTGTCTCTAGATAAACAATAACAATTTAAAAAATTAAAACAAGAAATTAGAGGTTCTCAAAATCATCAACCACGTTGGGGCATGACGTGCAGAAAAATTATGCAGATACAGGAAATAGACGTAATTTTGTAAACTGGGAATTAGAAGGTCAGGCTACACACTGTCTAGGAATGTTATCAGAACTCTTCCCCAAGATATGCCCTATCCAGATTCATCTCCGTCTCTTTACTTTGTGTGGCATTGACAATCGACAGGTCCTATACTAGAGGTCGCTATCAGTGACCTTGCCATACCATTTCAAATCTATTAAACGCCACAAGCCTGAACTTAATGACTTAAGAGCAGTACTCTGTCAACTATGCCAGCAGGCCGCACCAAAAAGGGTAGTGGTGCAGTGGGTTCCATCTCACTGCAACATCCAAGGCAACGAGGAGGCAGACAGACTGGCAAAAGAAGGTGCAAAACTACCACAACCTGATACTAGTATGACATACGAAGAGTCAAAACGGCTTATTAGACCAAATGGGAAACCGAACATACTGGCTACACCAAAAACGATGCCTATTACCAGTTGAACAGAAGAGAGCAGGTCGTGGTCTTCAGACTTCGCACTTGCCACAACAAACTGAGGTACCACCTATTCAACAAATTGAAGATAGGTGGCACCGACGAATGCCCGTGTGGTACTGGGAAAATGACCGCTGAGCATTTGCTGCAAAACTGCCCGACATACGAGCATCAGAGAGAGCAGATGTGGCCATCACCAATGGCAACACTAGACAAGCTCTATGGCAGTGTCAACAGCCTCAGGATGACGTCTGCTTTTTTAGAAAAAATAATGGTTACTGTCTGACTGCGTACGAAGTAGAAGAAATGCCACAAGCATCTGTTTACGAATGTTTGTACTTAAATCATTTGCCTTTGTTGCCCTCCAAGCCTCTAAACCAAAACAGTAGTACTGACTTTTCATTGATGTTGACTATTTTAATTTTTGTCGTATATTTTATTTCCCTAAAATCATTTACAAAACATTAAATGATAATTTACAACATCAATCAAAACCTTTCAGTCATATGCAGAGCATAGGTCTTCAACAAATATTCATCAAGTATTCCTGTCCTGTGCCATCCTTTACAGCTATGTCCACATCTTCCCTGCTGCCTTTATATGTTTGTCGCAAGCTCTCATCTCCATGAGTGTTTAGGTCTGCATCTCTGCCTATGTCTTGGGAATTCCAGAACAGTGACTATCTTAAAATGCTGTCAGTTGTCTTCCATAATGTGTGTCCTATCCAATGTCAGCACATTCTCCTTGCATTAAGTCCCACATCAGTGACTTTATCATAACATTTTAGTGTCCTCATTTTGGCGCAGGCATCCATTGATGAAAACTTGGACCTTTCTCTTTGCAGTTTTCATTGTTTTCCACATTACAGGGCTATATAGGACAGACTTTACATTGCAGTTGAAGATCTGCATTTTTGTGGTGAACAAATTTATTTTGATTTACATAAATTTCCTAAAGCAATGAAAACTCCTTTCACCTTTTTTGAATCCTAATTATTAAAACGTGTAATTATTATTTAGGTCTCCTAACCAACAAGAGTTTGTTGCTATGTAACAATGTCCAACGGTAGGTTTTGATTCCTTTTTTGACAGTTAAACTGAACCTGATGTTTTGCGCACGTCTAATCTTTCCATACTGGACTGGAAAGGGTTAAACAACTACAGCAACAACAACCTCATTTTACCAGAAGACTGAAGAATTGCCAGAAAGAAAAGGGTTAACATACTACTGACCACAAGAGCATCTTTTTCTGTGTCAGAGAAAGTCTTGGATGTTTGCTGCAGAGTTTGGATATGATTCTCCCTGAATTTGATGATCATCTTGGTTGACTGGATGTACTTATCTTTCTTGTTGCACAGTTCTTGAAGATGGTTGACTACATCTTGTAATGCCTGCACAAACAGAAATGAGGTTGTATCCATCATTTTTACAACATTTTTATCCTAAATGTGAAACAAAGAACTGAAATCCATGACTGCTTATGCCAGTCTATATTTAAGCACTCTAGCCTACATACAATTAGGTAATTTGTCTTCTTTCACAGGGGGTCGCTGTAGTCAAGAGGTTTAGGCACTCGCCTCTCAAGGTGATGAACGGAAACGGTGGGCGACCGAAACCCGCAAGTTTCAAGCGACCCCTGGTTTCATGGTAGGTAAGACCAGAGTGCTTGCATCCCGAGTTATCTCCAGTGATCTTGACCAATAGTCTTGCCACTGATCCAAGATAACTCGGGATAAGAGTGAGATTGATGACCAGCGTATATTCTTCCTCACTATAATCCAAATACAGCGTACATCACATTATTAAGACAAAACCATCTGATGTTGTGGCCATCACTCTCTTCACGATAGGCAATAACTTCTTTCACAGCATTCATCCTGAAAAAGGCATTGTAACATAGTTTGCAGCAGGCTGCGATATCTGTACTTTCCAATACATCTGGTTTCAGCTGACGTTTTTAGGTCCTGAGTTTGGTTTCCCCACTGCGATCCCTGTTCTTATAGTCAGACTACAGTAATGCAGCCTGTTTCCAGGGCCATTTGGTTGGAAGCAGAATAAGGTCTTGGTCAGCTCTAGTCTGGTGACCCTGATGCAAGCAGTCAGCTATGGCTGCTGTCAGCTCATTCACTTTGCTGCATGCATCTTCAGCCCCAGTTGGATACTTAAAGCATCATCCTGTGTCATTTTTTCACAACATTAAGCGCATAGCCACTACGACTTCAGCTGGGGAAGAAGACTAACATCTGGTCAGGCAAAATATACTGATCAGATTTTAGTCAGGGTCAGACAAAACATACTGGCCAAGACCCTCACCTCGGCTTCCTAGTAGCCCTCCCTGGAAACGAGCCATGTTCATGGCAGCCAGGCTAATAAGGTGAGGGTCGACCTGATCTCCGTAGTAATGAGTGACACGCAGATGAAGCCAAGCATAGCACAACCGCCTGAGGACCCCGGTTCACCTTCATTAGCACGCTCGGGATGTGAGGAAAGCTACTGCAACCTACCACTTAACATCTTTTTCAGGACCCACAAAAGAGTAACCTACTCATTGTGTGCATTCGCAAACAACAACGAGGCTACCAGACATGCACAACCCTGCTTACTTGCCACATATTATGGTAAGGATTTCAACTCAATCTACTCCAAGGTCTGTATGTGGATTCATTAATATACAGTGGGTCTCATCATAGTAAAGCATGTTAACTTATTTTGTTCTCCTTTCTTGTAACCAAGTGGTACAGCCGTCGCTGAGGTACGGGTCATCAAGTAAATATTTTTTATATTTCAAAATGTTTTCTGTAAAACTAAATAATAATGAAAACAGGAAAAAGAGCATATCAACTGTCACAAAAACAATGACGTGTCCGAAGATGGATCAGCGAATGAGCTGACAGCAACCAGCGACTCATAGCTTGCGTCAGGGATCCATAAGTGCACAAGACCCTATTCAGCTACCAAGTGGTGGACCTTAAAACAAACTGCAACCAAGCAGCCTGACTAAGGGATTATGGATCGAAGTAGGAAGCCAAACCTGGTACCAAAAATTATGTCCTGAAATCAGATGTGTCTGTCTGAAAGGCGCAGATATTGCTGTAAACTATGATACAACATTATAAACGTCCTTTTCAGGACAAACTCCAAAGAAGGTTGGTCCACCGGGGTCTTTGTGTATGACGAGGACAAGAATAGCACCACTGCCCCACAGAGAGCATGCCGTAAGAGGCGACAACTGTGTGACATGGCATAACACCGGCCATGGTTAAGTGGTTTGTTCAGAGCAGCATTGATGGTGCCTAACAGGCTGCGGGTTTACTTTGCTCTAGTGTTTGAATCTATTGTTGGACTCGCACATCGGTTAACCACCCCCCTGTAAGCGCTTGTCCCAACGCTGCAGAGTATAAGCTGCTCGAGCCTAGTCTGCTAAGCAGGAAATCTTTCTCCCGGCTACATCCAGCTCATACTAGAGCTGGGACCTGCAAAGGGGCATCTGCCCTTGTAGAATTACAGGTTGACTAAGCATTAAGAACTTAAAACTCCAAAGAATAAGAAGAAGAAAAATTATGCCATTAGCATGACAAAAGCTGAGGCCACTAACCTTTTTTTCATTGTCTGACTGTTCTCTGAAATACATGGCATCAACAAAGTTCTTCTTCCATTCCATGTCAAGGGCACTCAAAGATTGGCCATCTGGCGTGGAAGCATGATAATATAGTCACAATAAATTACAAGTAGAAACACTAGGTGAAAAACCAAATCACTAGGTGAGGAAGCTTTTACCTGTCAACTATGTAACTTGGTGACACGCACATGCTCATAAAATTATAATTATATAATCATTTTCGGCATTCATTAAACTTGTATGAGTGCATCTTTTTTTTTTCATATTCAAATCAAACTTGTGGACATGGTAAGGAACACATACTCTCACACATCAAACTTGTGGACATGGTAAGGAACACATACTCTCACACATCAAACTTGTGGACATGGTAAGGAACACATACTCTCACACATCAAACTGGTGGACATGGCAAGGAACACATACTCTCACACATCAAACTTGTGGACATTGTAAGGAACACATACTCACACATCAAACTGGTGGACATGGCAAGGAACACATACTCTCACACATCAAACTGGTGGACATGGCAAGGAACAATGTGTATACATACACACAGTCATGCATTCACTTGAATGTATTAACTCCGTCTTTTCTTGCATGCCATCCCATCATCCTCATCTTGAGAACTTGTCAGCTCCATGTGGTATCTTCCATAGATACATGTCAAGTCTTGCTGTCCTTGTCATCTGTTCGAGCCCTTTCTACATTGTTCCTCATTCCTTTTTTCCGTCACTAGCTCTCTTCTCCATATGTTTTGGTCTGCCCCTCTCTTGCCTTGGTGATTCCAGTATTGCAGGTGGCTAACAAACTTCATCACCAGTTATATGTCATCCACATTAACAAGCAACTGATGCATATTCCAATTTCAATGAATTCTTCTTCTGGATTAATCCTAAAAAGGACCCTGTGTTGTAGTTTATAGCGAGGCTGTGATATCTCCACCTTTTGGCCTGACACATTCAATTTCAGCAGCCCTTTTTGGGTATCGGGTTAGGCCTTCCCACTGCGACCTCTATTCTCTTAGCCAGACTACACTAGTGCAGCCTGATTCCAGGACCGCCTCTTGTTGGCGGAGTAGGTTCTTGGTCAGCTATGGTTCACTGACCCTGATGTAAGTAGCCAGCTATGAGTCACTGACTACTGTCTACTCATTCACATCTTAGTCTCTGTAGACCATGCGCTAAGCGACCTGCCCAGCAATGTCTCCTATATTTAGAAACTGTCTGTTTTGTCTGCAAAAAAGTGACAGTCCCCACCACAGATCGTAGAACCGAGTTGAGGAGGCTGACTTGCAAGGGTATTTCTCAATCTTTTCAGTATCTCTCTTCTCCCCGCAGCCAGAAGGCATCAGCAGCTACCACACCACTGTGCTGCATCTTAAACCCAATTGCAACTACTGAGAACAAACTCTTCTGTTTGTTTCTTATCCGCACGCAGGCAAACATCTGATTGTTGAGTTTAATATTTGTTGAATAAATTGTATTTCATAACTCCTGGTTAAGTTCAGTGGTTAATGTCAAGATCAAGTAGACTCCTAATATTGTCAGTAAGGGTTAATTCCTAGTGACAAGGCACAGGATAGACATCATCTCTTTGGTTATATCAGAAAATGAGTGGCCTTTCATGCTGTGCTCTTATCATTTGGAATTATTAGTTGTCTGTTGATGCGAGTCTAGCTGTGCCTTGTGTCAGTTAGCCTTGAGCGAGACTTTGTTTTTATGGTGTGCTCGTTGACTGGGGTTAATCACCTCTGGTAAATCATTTAACCTTTAGCATGCCCTTGTCCGATCCCTTCTAACCAGCTCGGCCTGCAAAAACGGTGTGCGGAAAAATTTTTTTTTTTTTTGAACGGAGTCACTCCTGACAGCCATTTTTTACTGCTGACTACGCCCTCCATATATACACGATATTTTGCCGGTTAAAGTATTGTGTGTTCGATTTCAAATGGCTTTTGAACAGTTTTAATTTTGTATACGCCGTTTGGAGCAAGCCGACTTTTTGCGAAAGGGGAAGTAGGTTGTTGAGAAAGATTTTTATCGCGTAGATCTGTTTATTTTGTTTGTTTAAATGAAAGAACTACGTTTGAATTGAAACTAACAGTTGTGGCGATATTGTAAACACAGTATCGATACGTTGTTGTGGTTTCCATGGTTTTCTATCGAAGCGACTAGGTCTAGTGGTCGAGTTCAAATTTTTCCCGAGATTTTCATAAATTTTCAACTTTCATCTTTTTAAATCTCAAAAACTAACAAACATACAACAAAAACAATAACACCCACATGTTCGTTATGCTATTGTGTATCTACACGCCAGAAAATCATATTTATTGACAAACAAACATAAAAGTTACAAATTTTGAAAGACGACTACCACAGCGACTAATTAAGAAAATTAATTCGGTCAAATTTTTTTCAAAAATTATGTAGCGTGCCTAAGGTTAAGGACTTCAGGGGATGGCGTGGCCTAGTGGTTAAGTGGCATGGCTCACGATCCGAAGGTGCTGGGTTCGATCCTCATCACAGCACCGGCCGTTACCCCGGGGAAGCAAACCCTTAGAAAATGCAGGAGGAAGCAGACCCTTACATAAAATGCATGCTGAAGTCGGATGCACTGGGCCGACAGGCGCAAAATAAAAACCACAGTACAACGCACACTGCCTTGAGGATTAGAGAAATAAGGCGAACGCAAAAAAAAAAAGAAAAAGTAAGGACTTCTTGTAGATGAATGTATTGTATTTATGTGTTTGATGCTACTCATGCTGAGATGTTCACTCCACACAATTATTTCTGGTAGAAAATTGCAGGGGCTCTTATATTGTGGGTGTACTGAAGAATGTGGACCTAGGTCATCTTTGCTGTAGTGCAGGGGGTGACAAATGTTTAGAATCTATGAGCAAGGTAAAAAATGTAGGAGCTGGGCGTTGTCATGGATGGAAAATTTCTTGTATGGTTGTTGGAAATCTTAATTCTTTAACTCCTGAATTATTTTCCTCGTCTGAACAGAATTGTCTTACTTTGGACTTTAAACCACCAAATGTCAACAACTTCACACCTCTGTAACTTTTCTTTCTTTTGGTAAAAGAACCTAACATAATATATAAAATTGCAGTGAAATGATTGCACAACAAGAACAATTTGCAAGTAAGACATAATATTGTAGGATTATATATGTATGAGAAAACAACAAGAAACTTGACCCCCGAAATTGTATTCCAAGCTTAGTGGAACATGCATTCAGGTGTCAGAAGTATTTAAAATGTTTATTTTTACAATCTATATCCATATATGCATTGATAAATGAGTTTCCCATAAAGAATGTATTAATTAATAAAAGAATACCCCAAAGTCCACACACACTGCAAATTAGAAATTTAACGACCCATTTTTGCTATTCCTTATTTGTGTTTTGCCGCAGCTACTGCTTAACACGACCTTGAAAGTTGGCGAAGGGAGAGGAAATTACGTTGGAAGATATATTACGTCTAAAACTGATGGGCGATATATGCGAGTAAGTATGACACTAGTCCTGAAACATCGACATTTCTAGGCAGCATGGATTTGTCGCGCTCTGCTGTAATGCAATGCTATGCTTCTCGGTTAGTTTACCACCACATGCATCAAAAAGTGTTTTAATATTAACCAAACGTGCACATCCGACCCATACTTTTGGTTAATTGCCAGTATAAAGAATAAAACTAATCACCATGGAAACTAGCTATCAACTAACCTGACACCTTCAGATCAGAAGGGAAAGGCTCATGACCTGCAGTGTTCTGTATATTTTCTAGCAATTCTTTCAAGCGACGAATTTCATTCTGCAGCTTTTGATTATTACCATGGACATCTTCGTTAACAACAGCCTGAAACAAGGAACCACACAACAGAGATAAGTCACAGAAAATGCAATATAACCTTTAGCACACCCTTGCGGACCAACTCGGCCTACAAAAAACGGCACGTGGAAAAAAAAATATTTTTGTGAACGGAGCCACTCCCGACAGCCATTTTTCAAATGCTGAATTCGTCACCATATATACACGGCATTTTGCCGGTTAAAGTATCATATGTTAGATTACAATTGGCTTTTGAACAGTTTTAATTTTGTATACGCCGTTTGGAGCAAGCCGACTTTTTGCGAAAGGTGAAGTAGGTTGTTGGGAACGATCTTTATCGAGTAGATCTGTTTATTTTCTTTGTTTAGATGAAAGAACTACGTTTAAATTGGAAACTAACAGTTGTGTTGATACTGTAAACACAGTATCGATACATTGTTGCGGTTTCCATGGTTTTCTATCGGAGCGACTAGGCCTAGCGGTTGAGTCCAAATGTTTCCCCAAGATTTTCATAAATTTTCAACTTCATCTTTTTGTATCTCAGAAACTAACAAACACACAACAAAAACAATAACACCCACATGTTCGTTATTCAATTGTGTCTCTACACATAAGAAAATCATATTTATTGACAAACAAACAGAAAAGTTACCAATTTTGAAAGTCGACTACCATAGTGAGAAATTCAGAAATTAATTAGGTCAAATTTTCCCAATTAAAAAAAGGCGGTGTGCTAAAGGATAAATAGTGTCTCCAAAAAAGAAAAAAAAAGATATCCACCATTGTATACTATCATGTATTTTCACAACCCCATGACCCAGCCAAGAAACAAACGAAGAGACCAGAGTTTGATCTTCAAGCTGAGAACAGGCCATGCCCCTCGCAACAAACATCTGAATAGAATAGACCCACTAGGTGAACCAAACTGCAGATTCTGCCACGACCACTAGGAGTCAGTCAAGCACCTTCTGACTTTGTGCCCAGGGCTGGACAATGTGTGAGACCTGTTGCTCCCACCACACCCCACCTTAGACAACACTACAACAATTGAGGAGGATGTGTGCTTTCATCCAGGAGGCATTGGGCTGTCAAGAGCTGCCAGCTCACAGTTAAAGGGATCATATCAACATCATGTACTTCATCTTCTTAAAAGGACTTTGCAAGTAGCAGGATGTTGTCCGGAGAACAGAATGTGTTGTATCATAGTTTACAGCTAGACTGCATGAAATGTTTGTACTTTTTGGTCTGACACATCCGATTTCAGTAGGTATTTTTGAGTACCGGGTTTGCCTTCTCTCTTCGATCGCCTCACCTTAGACAGTCTGTTCTGTTGCAGCCTGTTATCCAGGATCACTGCGTTGAGGTGTAGAAGGGTCTTTGCAGCTCTCGTTCGCTGGTCCTGACGCTAGCCGTCAGCTTTTGGACGCTGACTGCTGCAGCTCATGCAGTAGTTTCTTGATCCCCATCATCATGTACAATATATGCTATTTTAATGTAACCAACACAGATTACATTGGTGGGCTAAATTTCCTCATTCTGGACGAACACAGAGGCTACAACATCACTGATCAATCACCTCGTCCCCGATACTCTACTGTAATTCAGTCTAGGTTTCAACCAGTCTCTATTGCAATTATGCCACGTCTGCTACATAAACAGAACAGTGTTTAGTCTTTACCGGGGTGTTTACGTAGCTGGGTGTTTACATCAGGGTCAGTGAACCATAGCTGACCAATACCCTATTCCACTTCCACGTGGCGGCTGTAGAAACAGGCTACACTAGTCTGGCCAAGAGATAGGGATCGCAGTGGAAAGGTACTCAAACCAGTACTCAAAAAAGTAAGTTGAGATCGGATGTACAGGACCGAAAGGTGCAGTTATCGCAGCCTTGCTGAAAACTATGACACAACGTCCTTTTCAGAACGAACACTTAAGAAGATACAAAAACTGAATATATCTTGTGTCGTTGTCTGGCTGTTGGCCACTGTCTGAGCAAAAATTCTAATGGTAACGATATTTCTACCCAGACAAGATGTTGCTAGACCAATGCACAACCTATTGCAGTGGCTCTATTCTTTTCTCCCAAGATTCACACTCACAAAAAGCCAAATAACATACCTTATTTTTTATCAGTTTTGCACTTCTAGCAAAATTTAAAGTTGAAAGAGTTTCTCCAAAACATCTGGAATGTTAAGTTAAAAAATGTCACAGTTTAGTCACAAATTGTAATTGTCACATTTATATTGCTGTAAGTCATTTAGATTAGTAGAGAGCAACCATAGCATCTCTCCTCCATTAAAGTAAAAACAAAGCAAAAGTTGATAATAACATAAATAAACATGGCTCAGATGCTGCGCCACAACAGAAACAATACCCACTTACCACCACAAATGGCCACCATTATACTACAAGTATTTTTGCACTCTATGTTCATTGGTGGTATTATTATTTTTATTTGTGGTGTTACTTGTCTCTGATTAAGACCCTGTGGCCGTAATGTAGGTTTCGTTTAGTTTGGTTTCTATTCTGACATGATTCGTAAGCCATACTTTTATGCTGTTGCCAACTCTCCCCCATTTCAGGAACCAATGAATGAATTATGAAGGTGTAGCTAACATGGTTAACTGATCCACTACGATAGGCCGACATATCAGCTCAAGAATAATATCTGATCCCATAGATAATTTTTGGTACAATAAGTTACCTATTTCTAAATTCCATGTCTTTATTTATTCTCATAGATTTAAAGCAGAAAGTCTGTCAGTTTGTTTATTATCCAATTCTAAACCATTCCCTGGACCTGAATCAAATTTAGAAGTTACCTTCAAGGGTCCTTACGATAACCAACCCCTATTTCCAGATTTCATACAACCATCATCCTTACTAGAAAAACACAGGAGTAAGATCCAGAGCTGTGAGATGCACTGTGTGAGAAGCGCAGCCGGAAATACAATCCATGACCGAATCCATAACACCATACAGACAGATAGTGAGGGCAAACCCAGTTAGTGTCTACATTGACGCAAAACAAATCAAGCGGTTTGGTCATTTAGTAAGAATGCATTATGACCAGCCTGCAGCAAGAGCATACCATATGCAGATTTCCAGTCCACGTGCAAGGAGCAGACCTCGACATCGGTTGATCGAGGGTGTCTCTGACACTCTCAGGAAGTTACACTTAACGACAGCACAAGCCTCCCACTTGGCGATAACAAGAAATCTACGCATCCAGTCTCTCTGCGATGCCGTATGGAGGGCAGTAAGACAAAAAAGAGAAGATTTCACCACTGGCTAAAATTTGTGAAATTTCAAATTTGTGATAGAAGGACTGGACAAATTTAATTTTAAACGTAATATGAACTCTCGATGGAGAGAGCAAGAAAGCGAGGAAGGAGATGAATGTCTTAAAGACCAAAGCGTAGTGCAATCGCTTTATCACTTGTGATCCAGTCTTCCTTGACGATGTATGATTAGAGGATGTCAACGAGTACATCTTGGGCGCCTTCTCAATATGCAGAATAAACTGAAACTTGAACTGACAAGACGTCGCCGTGTAGGTTGGGAGGCCTTCTCGTCTAGTAACACGGTCCTGGGCGGTTGTCATGACCAAGACCTACATCTTCAATTCCACTGTACTCCCTGTAATGTGCTACGGGGCTGAAACGTGGACACTAACAAAATCACTAGAGAACAAATTGAGAGTTACCCAAGCCTCCCTTGAGACTCTAG
Organism: Ariolimax columbianus; assembly: GCA_036924085.1. NCBI lineage: Eukaryota > Metazoa > Mollusca > Gastropoda > Stylommatophora > Arionidae > Ariolimax > Ariolimax columbianus. The sequence goes on from JAVGWX010000016.1 coordinate 11,081,818, forward strand.
GTTAGAATCACTCTCTGGAACCAACGCATGCAAGGTCTCCACATTTCTGACATTAGATGATTGTCCCTGTTGAAGGATGCGGTAATCCATGCAGACAAGGCAAAACATAGATGGGCAGGTCACATGTTATGATGAAACAATGCTCCATGGAGCACAGCAACAGCAGTCTGGATAGCCCAAAGGTAAGAAGAGACAGCAGAGAAAACCTCCGATGCATTGGTCAGACTCCCTTGCCGTACACTGCAACATCCGAGATACCACTAAAGGAGCCCTTACCACACACTGGACTTTCATGGCCCAAAGACGGGATCTACTGGAGACGAAGTTGGGACCGCAGCTACGCTTAGGAACGGGTCATCAAGATCAAGATATAAACTGACTCCATAGACCAAATCCGGAGTATGTGCATATGTTACGCTGAATTCCCATTACACACATTCAACTAATTGTGGGATTGCCTCAGTTACATAACTTTCTAATCTTCTTCTTCGTACGCTGTCAGACATCAACTTGAATTTGTTTGAAGAAAGCAGCTGTCATCCTGAGGCTGTCGACACTACCATAGAGCTTGTCTAGTGTTGCCACTGGTGTTGGCCACATGTGCTTTCTCTGGTCCTCATATGTCGGGCAATTTTGCAGCAGATGTTCAGCGGTCAATTTCTCTGTACCATAGGTGCATTCGTCAGTGCCACCTATCTTCAGTTTATTGAATAGGTGGTGCCTCAGTCAGTTGTGACCTGTACTGAGTCTGAAGACCATGACCTGCTCTCTTCTGTTTAACTGGTAATAGTTTTCATTTTTTGTGTAGCCAGTATGTTCTGTTTCCCATTTGGCCATGTATCTGGCCATAATAAACCTTTTGGACTCTTCGTAGGTCACACTAGAATCTGGTTGTGGTAATCTTGCACCTTCTTTTGCCAGTCTGTCTGCCTCCTCGTTCCCTTGGATGTTACAGTGGGATGGAACCCACTGTACCACTACTCTTTTTGGTGCGAACTGCTGGCATAGTTGACAGAGTACTGCTCTTAAATCATTAAGTTGAGTATTGTTCTGGCTTTTTAGTGCTGTAACCACGGACAGGGCATCTGTAAACAGGACTATCTGGCTTTCATTGCTTTCGCCTGTCAGCATTGCTTTTACTGCAGTCTTCAGTGCCTCTGCTCTGAAATTGCTTGAGAATTTTCCAGTTGCCACTTTTTAATCAAAATTTGCTGAATAATTAATTCAGTGAAAGTTTATTATAGGTATGAATTATTACACCATGAATGAATTTTTTTTAACACGAGATTGGCGTAACGCAAACGGGACGCTCAATGTTTTGTTTTTTTTAGCTTAGGGATGATGGTTAAGTATGGAGACAGTTGTCGGATTCAGGGGAGAGTGTGTGAGTGGGCAGAAATATTTTTAAACAAAAAACAAAATGACATTGATGAAATGGTGTGAGACCACAAAGTGTGGCAACTGACACAGTGAAACGGCAGATTGATCAGCTAGTCCGTGGCAACAGTTGAGTCACACTGAGGAAATAGCCATATATTTCAACATGAGTCATGGTACTGCACATAAAATTGTTTATGATGACCTTGATTACAGGAAAGTGAGTAGCAGATGGGTTCCTAGGCAGCTCTTCGATGATCACAAGTGCGCACGGCCGACGATTTGTTAGGAGCATTTGGGCCATCATGCTCGTGAAGGAGAGGTTTGTCTTCATCAAATTGTGACAGGAAAAGAGTTTTGGGAACACCATTATGAACCAGATAGTAAGAGACAGTTGATGGAGTGGAAGTACCTGTTTGTCTATGGCTAAGAAAATAATTCAAGACACAGACTTCCACTGGAAAGTCACAACAACCATCTTTTGAGATGTTAATGGTCATATACTGGTGTCTTTCCAGGAAAGGGATGAAGCGGTTGTTACTGTTTGATACACTGTATTGCTAGTGAACAAGTTGAAGCCAGCGATACAATCGAAGCGCCAGGAATTTCTCTCAAAACGGGTAATGCTGCTGCACAGCAACGCCCGACCACATACGGCTGCGCATACAGTGTATTCAAATACATCTAACGTACAGTCTTAAATTTACGGTGTCATAGGTTTGCACATAACAAGGTAATGGATGTGGTGCAAAATTATTCACACCAAAAAACTTTTTTCCAGAGGTCATCCACAAGCTAGTGGACAGGCGGATAAAGTGTGTTGTCAGGCAGACGGACTATGTGGAAAAATAAGACACCAAAAAATATATTGTTTGTATGCTTGTAAAAAAAAAGTTATTCATAAAATTCCTGTTACTTAATTACTATCCTTTGTACATTCATCCTGCACATATACATGCCCCCCTACTGCTACAGCTTCCAATCTCTTACCTGGAGTCAGGGTGTACACAGGCTATCATTCTAGTCTTGGTATTTCCACCCAGAGAGTCCTAATGCGAGGAAGTAAAAAAATACAACAATTACAATTTGGTTGATCCAGCATGGCTACACACTACAAGCATGTTCATGAAACCAATATCCTTGGACAATATCAATTATGATCAAATGGTTTTTGCCCCATCTATACTCAGCAACTATAGTGTGGATATTGCACTTCACTTAGTCACTCACTCCTCTTCTATCCCTATGGAAGTGTATGAGTATGGTTTATACTTGCAATCGAGGAACTGAGACGCTATTGCAGTCAGGTAAAACATACTGACTAGGATGTCACATCAATGTCAGGCAAAATGTACTGACCAAGACCATTATTTCTCTTCCATGTAGCGTTCCCTGGAAACAGCTGATTTCAAGGCAGCCTGGCAAACGAGATGTTCATCGATGTGATCCCCGTAGTAGTGAGCAACACACAGGTGAAGCCAAGAATAGCACAATCGCCTGTAGGACCACGGTTATCAGCATGCTCGGGATATGATCAGAGCTACTACAACCTGCCACTTAACGCCCTTTTCAGGGGGCACAAATGAGTAAACTTATTGTGGGCATTAAACAACAACAACACTTGCATTCAAGTGTGCAGACACCCAAGTACTTGGCTTGTCTTTGGATGATTGGGGAGCTGGACCTCCCTTTTGGTTTTCATACTGGTTATCTTCTTCTACATCATTCGTTCTCAAACTCCCGCTACCAAGCTCTGAAAAAGGCTTAGTAAGTAGCAGGATGTAGTCCGAATGTATTGTGTTGTAGTTTACAGCTTGGCTGCGATATTTGCACCTTTCGGTCCAACATCTTCAGCAGTCATTTTTGAGTACAGAGTTGCCTTCCCTCTTTGGTCCCTTCTCCTTAGCCAGTCTGCTCAGTTGCAGTCTGTTATCCAGGATCACTGCATGGAGGTGTAAAAGAGTTTTGGCAGCTCTGACTCTGATGCTAGCAGTTAGCTATGGGTTGCTGACAGCTGCAGCTCATGTGCGCTGTTAAGCGTTTTGATCCCCATGCTGGTTACCAATGAGGATGGATCTGTCGGACCGAAAGGTGCAAATATTGCAGTCAAGCTGTAAACTAGCGATACAACGCATTCCGTTTTCTGAACTACATCCTGCTACTTGCGAAGCCCTGTTAAGGGCTTGGTAGTGGGAGATTGAGAGCGAACGCAGAAGAAGATCACCTTTAGAATTTTTGTATGGACAGTGGCTACACCGTCCGCGCTTTATGATTTGTTAACTGCCAAAGATTCTTTTAAATACACAGTATGTACACAGGAACATTTTAGTTTTTCTTCCATCTCCAATAAAACCAGATGCTGATCTCACCTCCCTTGCGACCAAGGAATGCTTGAACCATGCATGTTTTCACAGTGTGAACGCTGAAACTTATTATGGAAAGTTAAAATTGGACAACTGCACAACCCATTCAAAACACCTTTGAGATAAAGTGGTTAGAGCTCTTGCTTCTCATGGCAAAGATACCTGGCTCATCTCTCAACACTAGTGGGAAGGCAGTAGTGAGGAAGGGGAATTGACTAAGGTGACGTTCGAAGCTATTCATGTTGAGTTAACTCTTGATGTATCTTTGTTAGCAGTTTACAGGGACTCTTCTTACATCCTGAGGGGTAATTGAGAAGGTGGACAGGGATTCTTCTGACTGTATTATAATGTCCCTCAGTAAGCTTACCACCATGGGGATTACAGTGTCGACTCCCAACTCGTTGGCCAGACTGTGACACAACTTATTTTTAGGAGCACAAACAGGGACATGAGGTGAGGTCCTGATCAGACAGCAATTAAGGTTTGCTGAGGTCCAGCACAATGAACTTTGTAACACTTCATCCCCAAGAGCAGTGTCTGCCATGGGACCCCTTGACCACTACAGAGAAATCTGTTACTAGGAACTTCAGTCAGACAGCTCTTCCCATGTTAGCCTGCCTTGCCGAGGTTGGAGCTCTTACATGAGGAACGACTCAGAAAAACCGGCCTACAGTGTCTCGAAGAGAGAAGAATTCGTGGTGACTTAATACAGGTTTATAAGATGATCAGAGGAATGGATAAATTAGACTATAACAAGTTTTTTTTAAATACAGCCACCTACAATAACACGAGGGCATAGCTACAAGCTGACTAAAGAGAGGTCCAGATTAGATATTAGGAAATATTTTTTTAGTCAGAGAGTGGTGTCTGTTTAGAATGCATTGCCAGGGGAGGTAGTGGAGGCAGGGACAGTTAATGCATTTAAGAATAAACTGGATGCTCATAGCTTTTACAGCAAGGTGATGTAAATGTAACTGGTTGTATACAGACTCTGCAGGGTCTTCTGAACCAGTATAAAGACGTTAAGTTAAGTTATGTCCCAAAAACTTGGGAGCTATGCCGGTGGGACTATTACTCTTGGCAGGGTCACCAAAGCTGGACAGGTCCTTGGAGAGGGGCCAGATTAAGTGGTTGAGAAGCAGGTGGCACCTTTGCTCATTTGATACAATCTACTAGGTACTGGGAAATGCCAGACGTAAGTTTAAATGGCAAATTCCTGCAGCCAAATGACAACCCAACCTATCTGGGAGTCACATTTGATCGGCGCATGACATGGAAAAGTCAGATCGAGAGAAACCGAATGAGAGCCAGAGAAAGAATGGCAATCATGAGGAAACTTGCTGGCACAAGCTGGGGAGCAGACGAAGGCATACTAAAGAAACTGTACACTGGAAGAGTGAGACCAGTTCTCGAGTATGGCATTGCGGCATGGACAACAGCAGCGAAGGCGAACTTCGATAAAGTTAGCAAACTTCAAAACCAAGCCATGAGAGTTATAACAGGAGGCATGAAGTCAACGCCAATTGTAGAACTTGAAAAGATTACAAAACTGCAATCCATGACCGATAGAAGAGACTGCAGAGCCCAGCTGCAGTCAGAGAAACTCCGAAGACTGACTGACCATCCAATGCACCAGAGACTAAACAATTTGGGAAATGGGAAACTAAAGCGGAGAAACTTTGCAGAAATAGCCAAAGCAAAGATGCACGAAGATCCCATAAACGCACTAACAACACCAAAACCCATCACTACTGTACGAAAACCTACCTGGAGGCAGGATATATTTCCAGAGGTGGTAGAAAATATACCAGGTATTGTAAACAAAAAACTGCCAGACTGAAAAAGAAAGGAGAGATACTACCCTAAGCTTCATATCGAAAAGCTACCCAAGCATGGACTGGACCCATGCATACACCGACGGTTCTGTAACAAACACTACACAGAACGGAGGGGCAGGAGCATTCCTGAACCTACCAAATGACAGACAAATAACACTGTCATTCGCTACTGGTAAGTACACAAGCAATTTCAGAGCGGAGGCAGGCAGTGGAAGAAATGGTGACACACAATGAAAATCATATAGTCCTGCTTATAGATGCTCTCGCCGTAGTCACAGCGCTAAAAAGCCAGAAAAACAGTGAGCTTAATGATTTAAGAGCAGCACTCTGCAAACTGTGCCAGCAGTCCGCACCAAAAAGGGTAGTGGTACAGTGGGTCCCATCACACTGCAACATCCAAGGCAACGAGGAGGCAGACAGACTGGCAAAAGAAGGTGCAAGACTACCACAAACAGATACTAGTATGACATACGAAGAGTCAAAACGGCTTATCAAAGCCAGATACATGACCAAATGGGAAACCGAACATACTGGTTACACCAAAAACGATGCCTATTACCAGTTGAACCGAAGAGAGCAGGTCGTTGTCTTCAGACTTCACACTGGCCACAATAGACTGAGGTACCACCTATTCAACAAATTGAAGATAGGTGGTACCGACGAATGCCCGTGCGGTACTGGTAAAATGACCGCTGAACATCTGCTGCAGAACTGCCCGACATACGAGGATCAGAGAGAGCAGATGTGGCCATCACCAGTGGAACTGCAAGACAAGCTCTATGGCAGTGGCGACAGCCTCAGGATGACCGCCTCTTTTTTCGAAAAAATAATGGTTACTGTCTGACTGCGTACGAAGAAGAAGAAGAAGAATGTCAGACGTGCCGTTACTACAGATGAGCAAGCATGACTGACTGAAGAATGATGAGGTGGCCTACTTAGACGTGTGCCTGCCCCATCCTTGGCAGTGTGACAATCCTGGGACACCAAAACACTGTATTGCCTCCTTTCAGGGATAATCAAAGGACGCACCTATGCCCTCCGCTTCAATATCTTGATGCCTCTAAGACTTTATACGGTATCTAAATCTTTATATGAACTCAAAACTAAAGAAGACGTGTGCTTTTCATCCAGGTAGCATTGGGCTGTCAAGAGTTACCAGCTCACAGCTAAAGGAATTATATCCTCTACATCAGACACATAATAAAAATGACCTTAGACAAGACAGAGTTTGTACTCACTCGTAACAAAAACGTCAGCTTGGAGTCTCTGTATGGGATATGTCGTTTCTTGCCATGGCTGAGATCCACAAGAGACATGATCACGTTACCAAGTACAGACAGGGATTTATTGATACTGCCTGCTTCCTGAAACCAAGACAGACATAATAACTATATTATTGCTTGAACGTCTGCGTGTGTCTGTTTGTCTGACATGTGCGGCAGAAGATCTGAATGGCTCATTGAATCATGACATCATCAGTTGGTTGCATGTAATAAAAACAAAATGGCAGCAGTTTTTTTTCTTTCTGACTTGGATCAAGGAAACATCTTCAATTTGTTTATGTATTATTTATTTAGACAATTTTTAAAATTTTATTAGTAAATGGACTGATTGATTATAGTTCCCCACTGCAAATGTGTTGGGTTCGATCCCTATAATTGACACGTTCCAGCAGTAAGTAGGTACCTGACATACTGTTAAAGAAAGAAAGGCTGTGAGGAAGGGAACTGGCCACCCTACCTCATTAAGCAGCTGAGACCTAGTACAATGAAGTCTTTAACACTTCATCTCTGATAGCAGTATCTGCTATGAGACCACATTTGCGTTACTTAAACTCTAAAACAGACACTGGTTATCTGATATGGTCCATCTACTGAAGTACAAATGGCAAGTAACAACATTTAATATTATGAAGACAAATGGCATGGAAAACTGACAATGTCTGTTTACAGAGAAAAGAGCAGAGACTTTAAATGTTTGATCAAGAAATAGTTAGGGAAATTTCAAATACCACATAGGGGGACTGCATGGCCTAGTGGTTAAGTGGCACGGCTCACAACCAGAAGGTGCTGGGTTCGATCCCCATCACAGCACCGACCGTTACCCCGGGGAAGCAAACCCTTAGAAAATGCAGGAGGAAGCAGACCCTTACATAAAATGCGTGCTGAAGTCGGATGCACTGGGCTGACAGGCACAAAATAAAAACCACAGTGCAACGCACACAGCCTTGGGGAATTGAGAAATAAGGCGAACGCCAAAAAAAAAAAAAAATTACCACATAGACAAAGATCATGGACTAAAGATGGATCTTCTTCTTCTGTGGCATTCACCCTGAAAAGGGAGCTCTGTAGCTTACAGCGAGGTTGCATTATCAGCGCCTATTGGCCCGACACATCTAATTTCAGCTGGCTTTTTCGGGTACCGAGCTTGCCTCTCCACTGCAATCCCTAATTTCCTAGCCAGACTAATGTAGTCCGGCCTGTTTTAAGGGCCCCTATGGTTCTCTGACTAATGCAAGCAGCCAGCTTTGAGCCCCTGGCTGCTGTCTGTTCATTCACTGTCACTGCTGCAACTTTGATCCCAGATGAAGATTCCTACAAATATGACTATTAATTATTCACTTGGTGCCAAGCAAAGTCTTCCATGCAGCATCTGTTCTCAAACACAAGACCCCATGGGATATCACTGAAAAAGAACCAATTATCACTTGATGAGACCCTGCTGAAGCTGGATCTGTCAGACTAAAAGTTGCAAATATTGCAGTCAAGCTGTAAACTACAACACAGCGCATTCTGTGCTCCGAACAAGATCCTCCTACTTGCAAAGCTCTTTTCAGGGCTTAATAGCGGGAGATTCAGAACGAAGAAGAAGACTTGATCAGATGCACATAAAGAAAGGGAAAGAGATGAAAATTAAAGTTGCAGACAAACAAACCTTCAACCTGGTTCCTCCAGTGTTGGTATCCTTTTGCCGCTCGGACCCAGCCAAGTCCACCAAGTTCAGCTGAGACGTCCGGATATTCTGCACCCCACCTGCGTCTTCCTGCAGATATTCCATCATTTGCTCATTGTCATAAATTACTTTAGCTTCTTTTACAAAATGCAGTAGAACAGTGGTTCTCAATCTAGGGTCGAAGAACCACAGGATATTTGTAAATGATGAAAGGGCTCACTATGAAGTGTGGAAAACAAGCGTCAGAGTGACAGAGCAGTTAGACCATCTGTCTCTCACAGCAAATAGACATTTGGTTAGTTAGGAAGGACAAGGGAACTTGTCATCTCAATTTCCAAAAGCTTAACTTGGTTCACTATTGTAATATTTTGTTTTCATTTGTCTGGTCCATAATAAAAGTTTACAATAGTGCTCCACTATAGGAACACGCTTATACAAACCTTTTGAATTATAACCTGAACCCTTACATACAAACATTGTCATATCACGATTTTTAAACCAACAAATCAATCCATTTCAATGACTGTACGCCATGTTTTCCTCCAGTTTGATTTTCTTCTTCTTCTTCTTCGTTCATCTTCAGACCTCAACTTCAATGACTCCAACGAAGGCAGCAGTCGACTCAAGGCTCTGTACGCTTCTGTACAGCGTTTCGTAGAAGGACACTGGCTGTTGCCATATGCTACTTCTTTTGTCGGTATACAGTGGACATGACTGCAAAATATGTTCTGCCTTCATGGGTGCTGTGCTGCAGGCATAAAGGTCTGTAGTGCCATTCTTGAACTTGTACAGATGACATCTAAGTCTGTTGTAACCTGTGCGTAGCCGGAGAATTATCACTTGGTCTCGCCTGGAGAGTTGATAGTAGGCATCATTTTCTATGTGGCCAGGGTGGTTTTTTCCATTTTGCACTGTATGTTGCCCTGATGAATGCTTTTGTCTCATTGTATGTGATTTCTGTATCACTCTGCTGCAGCATTCCTCCCTAGTTTGATTTTGAAAGGCATGCTTCTATTGTCATGTGCATCTGTCACATTTGTGTTTTTAATACTCATATTGAATCTAAAGTCTGGTGATACACATTCCAGTTTCAAAATAAATGTAAAAGGTTATATAGCACTACAAAAGTCAATAGCCTCTTACGGTGAAATGCATTGAGAAAGGAGACAGACCTCAATGCAGCAAATTACATTGCATTCCTTCTCCAAGAAGTAATCCCTGCATACATCACCAGTCAACCTTCAGACCTAGAGTTGCTGTCAGCAGATCCAGAGAGAGCTGTCATCATTAGCCCCTGTACAATCACTACAAAATTCTCCATTTCCAAAATAAATACATTGACATTTGCTAAACATCCCGCCAAGGCAGAATTTAAGACCTACAACTTTATTCAAGACACCTAAATCACCATCAATCTATCCATTCATCTTCCACTTCTGCAAAAAAATAAAATATTTGAAGGTAAGATTTTATTATTTCAATTTTTTTTGGTTTATTCCTGTTGATTTTGCTTTTGCAAGCATTTTCAAATGATATATAGTACTTTTGTTTGCGGCCAAAATGCAATTTTAAGGTATTTTAAAAAATTAATTTTACTTCATGGACAAATCCACTTTATGAATATGCTCTGGTGCCTATTCATTCATACAAATGTGGTACTACTGTATTTAGGCCAAAGCGTTGGTAGATGTCTGTTCCCGTTCTCAAGTAAAACTTCTTTTACTTTCCTTGCATTTCAGTCTTCTTATTTAGCGCTCGTCCTGAAAAGGACGTTGTGATGCAGTTTACAGCGAGGCTGCGATATCTGCACCATAGGCCTGACATCTGATTTCAGCCAGCTTTATTTTTGGGTACAACATTGTGATTCCTATTCATTCTACACTTGTGCAGCCTGTTTCCAGGGCCGCAGCATGTAGGCGGGATACGGTTGGTCAACTATGGCTCGCTGATCCTGATGTTGGCTGCTCATTCCCTGTGCTGCACCTTTAGCTCCTACATTTCGGTCAGAACTGGTATTGAGTTTTACTCTAGTCTCACATACAATTGAACTGAACTGAGAGGTGATTGCAGCAACAGTAAACTACTTGATTCTGAACTAAATGCAAACTGTGCAGTGTACCTGCGGACAGATTCTCACCTTTGATTCGATCATGACAGTAAACACAGCATGGGAACGAGAGCTCTCTCTGTTCATTGAAGTGGCAGCAACCCTTCTGTTGAGCCATCCCATGATTAATACCTGAACAAAATACAGACAGATAAATGTTCCTGCTCAACATGAAATATGGTCATGGTTGTGTGAATCATATAACGATAACCAGCTCAAAGACCCATATCTTATCTTTATACTGATAACCAGTTCAAAGACCCATAAATTATCTTTGTTTTACTTTTTTGTTGACCCAGTCTCAATCAATTTACCAGTTGATTACTGGAGGACGGGAGCGACCTACCCCTACCAGGCACGTCCACAGTGGCAGATAGTGGAACGGCCTCCAGATATGGAGCATCAGCTGCGATATAAGCCAGGTATAATAACTGGACGAATAAGCAGTCGTGGACCAAACAGTGGTGTATTCCAGCAGTTTACAGCAAGGTTGTGATATCTGCCTTTCTCTGTCCGACACACTGATTTCAGCTGGCTTCTTTAGTGCTGAATTTGCCTAACTACTGTGACCCCTATTCTTTTAGCCAGGCTAGTGCAGCGTTGTTTCCAGGGCCGCCACTTGAAGGCGGAATAGGTCTTGTTCAGCTCTGGTTCACTGACCCTAATGAGCCGTTAGTTGCAGTCAGCTCATTCACTATTCTGCTTCTTCGGCACCGACTACGCAGTAAATGACAGGATGCCAGTCAGCGACTCATAGCTGACTGCTTGCATCAGTGTCAGCAAACCAGAGATGACCCTTTTCCACCTCCAAGTCACAGCCCTAGAACCAGTCTGCACTAGTGTAGTCTGGCTGGAAGATTAGTGATCAAAGAGGGAATTCAAACTCTGTCCCAAAAATGTGTCATGCTGAAACTGAAACTGATTGTGTCTGCAGATATCGATGTAAACTATTAAACAATGCAACAAAATGCCATTATCAGGATTAACACCAAAGAACAAAAAAGTCAATTTCTTATTCTCCTTAATAACAGGTCCCAAAATCCACAATGGGTTACAGGCCCCCTTTTCTTCTTCTCCTTAATAAAGGGTCCCATGATCCATTATAGATCAGTCGCTTTTTTTCTTCTCCCAACAATAACGGAACACAGGATCCACAATGAGTCACAGTCACATCTTCCTCCACTTCACTTCTCATGAAGTAGAAGACTCGTTACAGGAAGTATGCACCCTCACATTGTGTGCTCCTGCAGTGGTGGTTTCTACAGCAATGTTTTGCGTTATATAAAGCAGCAAGCCTTATTCATAACCCTCTTAAGTCACCTTTCCTGGCATGTATGGAGTGACAGCCAAGTCTTTCCTCCCAAGTAAGGGTCCCTGGGATTCACAGTCACCCTGGAATGTAATCATGAACACAAAAAATAATATGTGCTGGAACAACTAACTAGGCCACTCACCTGATAAGCATCACTGGGGTTGCAGATGACCTGCTCAATGAGGCCGTCCACAAACACTCCTTTATTCATGTTTTCCCTCAAGTGAAGCCCCTGAGAAGCTGGATCCAGGAGATCAAATATTTGTTCTTGGTAAATCTCCAAGAAAGAGCAGCGACACAGAAACTGTTTTTTGCTGCCATGCTGTGAGAGTAAAAGGGCATATTAGGTACATTGCTGTATGTGTGTTTCCTTCTACGTCTGGTCTCAATCTCCCGCTACCAAGCCCTGAACAGGGATTTGCAAATAGCAGGATGTAATCGAGAACTGAATGCGCAGTGCCGCTAGTTTACAGCTAGACTGCAATATTTGTGCCTTTCGGTCCAACACATCAGTCTTCGGTAGGGCATTTGTGTCTAATTTAAAATAATTGGAATGGGGTTAAAGATGCAGCACAGTGAATGAGCCGACAACAGTCAGCGGCTCATAGCTAGCTGCTTCCATCAGGATCAGCAGCGATCAGACCCTATTCCACCTCCAAGCGGAGGTACTGGAAACAAGCTGCACTAGTGTAGTCTGGCTAAGAGAAGTTGTTGAATCCCCACAATGAGTAGGATTACTCTTTTGTGTGCCCTAAAAAAGACAAGTGGCGGGTTGTAGTAGCTTTCCTGCTGATGAAGGTGGACCGGGATTCTCCAAGTGGTTGTGCTATGCTTGGCTTCATCTGCGTGTCACTCACTACTACAGGGACCACGCTGATCCCTCACCTTGTTAGCCAGACTGCCATGAAAACAGCCCGTATCCATGGAGGGCTTTGTGGAAGCCGAGGTGGGTCTTGGCCAGTATGTTTTGCCTAGCCCTGCCTAATCAGTATGTTTTACCTGGCCCTGCCTAACCTGTCTGATCAGTATGTTTTACCTGGCCCTGCCTAACCTGTCTGATCAGTATGTTTTACCTGGCCCTGTCTAACCTGTCTGATCAGTATGTTTTACCTGGCCCTGCCTAACCTGTCTGATCAGTATGTTTTACCTGGCCCTGCCTAACCTGTCTGATCAGTATGTTTTACCTGGCCCTGTCTAACCTGTCTGATCAGTATGTTTTACCTGGCCCTGCCTAACCTGTCTGATCAGTATGTTTTACCTGGCCCTGCCTAACCTGTCTGATCAGCATGTTTTGCCTGACCAACAGTCTTCCTTCCCCTGGCTAAGAGATTGCAGTGGGAAGGCAAACCCGGTAACCAAAAAAGACCTAAAATCGGATCTGCTAAAAGGCACATATATCGCAGCCGTTCTGTAAACTATGCCACAGCATCCTTTATGGGACGAAAGACAAAGATATACTTGGAATTCTGGTATTCAAACAGGCAGGTTATTCTTGCTGCCAGGTAGTCAAATTCTATCAGTAGCATGATCTTTATTTTGCAATGTTTACTTCCTGTGGCTCATTAGGCCTGAGGGGAAGGTAGATGAAATATTGGGTAGAAATTTCATTACTTGTTATAATTTTGCTTTGGCAGTGGCTAACAGACTACTCTTATCAATTTTCAACTGACAAAGATTCTTTTATGTGCACTGCGTGTACACTGGTTCTCTTGAGTTTTTCCCATCAGTCTCCAAAATGACTTGCCACTGGTCTCACCTTCCTTGAGACTATGGATACTAGAAACTTGAGGGATTCAAATCCACACCATTTAGCTCTTTCATTTCTTGAGGAGCTGGTGCTTTTACCTCTCAGCTGTAGCGCCCCACTAATTTTATATTGTTTGTAAACATACTTTCCACTATTTCATGCTTATTGACCTGTGACCCTTATTGATCAGTGTTAGATATGTCATAAAAGACAACTAACAGTGCAGTGCTGTGCTAACTAACCCCTCTAATGTAGAAGACACTACAACTCATGGATTTTACACTCCACCATTAACCATATAAAGCGTGCACAGAATGTAGAACCGCCATCTTAGCAGTTTGGAAGGAAACTAGAAACAACAACACCCCCCCCCCCTCCCCCCCTCCATATAGTAGAGGACTGAATGACTCATTCTACCATACCAGGAATCAGAAGAGGAACTGAGCTGTAGTGCTACAATAAGGGTCGAGGGCTATATTTGTTGGAGGAGGGGTGGTTGGGGCAGTGTGTGTTTGTGGTAGTGGTTTTTTTGTTTGTCTCTTGATAGCTGAGAGGTAAGATGTTAGCCTTTCAAGTTATGAAGGCGCAACACGGAGAGTATTCAAATACTGCAAGTTTCAAGTAACGCATAGTCTCAAGACTGGGCTTTAGTCTTATTGGAGATGGACGAGTCATATGTACGAGCTATGCACTTAGAAGAACCATTTTCTAAAATTGAAACGAGCACGTTGTTACCCACTGACTGAGTAAAAATTATAAATGCAACAAAATTCTTACCCAATAGGTTTCATGGGTAAAAGCCAAAGGAGGCGTATCCTCCATTATGCAAAGACACAACAGGATAATCATCTGCTTCTGGACACACTAAATTATAAGTATATACAAAAATCAAAAATACCTCTAGACCCCACAGGTAGATGTATGACGAAGTGAAAGGAATGTTCATTTTAAATTTTGTAATTAAGTGTTAAGTCTTCAGCAGTTGTTTTTTTTATATTTTTGTGTGTGTGTGTGTGTGTGTGTTCGCCTTATTTCTCAATAGTTAGTTTTCTTTCCACATGTGCCGTTTAGCGTCGTGGGGAGCTTAAGTCGTCGATCCTGCTCCAAGTGCGTTGCGTCGGTCAATGTGAGCCCTTGTTGCTGCATAATCACTCTAATGTCATCTATCCACCTACCTCGCGGTCGCCACCTTGCCCTGTAGCCAGATCTACCAGCATTGTAAGCCATCAGTGGAAGATGATGAGGGTGAATTCTCATGAAGACACAAGACGTAGTGCCGACCATACTTCGAATGTCGTCATTCCGTATTCTGTCTCTTCTGGTAATCTCTTTACTGGTATTTCTCTTTACGTTCAGGATATTTTGGTCATGCTATATCTGCAGGCCAGTCGCCATGATGAAGTCTGTAGTCTTCACCAGCTCGGAGCGGCTGTCTCACAGCTTTTGTCTCAGTTCCGCACCCTCTGGCCAGGTCTTGTATCTCATTTCCCTATAGAGTGGGCATTCCTGAAGAATGTGTTCAGGGTTCTGGCCCACTGTTCTACATGGACATACATCAGTGTGTGAGATCTTTAGTTGGTATAGATGCTCTAGTAGTCTGCACTGTTCAGTTCTCAGGCAAAATAAGGTAGTTTGTTGATTTCTTTTGAGTTGGTGAATTTGGTTTGGTGTACTGCTTATGTTTCTGTCTTCTCTCCATTGGTCGTAGTTTATAGTGCAGCTGTAATATCTGCATATTTCGACCCAACTCATCCGATATGGTCTACTGGGGTCTTTGTGTATGACAAGGACAAGAATAGTACCACTGCCTCACAGAGAGCATGTCGTAAGAGGTGACTGTGTGACATGACATAACACCAGCCATGGTTAGGTGGTTTGTTTAGAGCAGCATAGATGGCGCCTAACAGGCTGTGGGTCTATTTTGGTCTAGTGTTTGAGTTTATTAAGATGGACTTGCACATTGGTTAACCCTCCTCCGTAAGCGCTTGTCCCAACACAGCGGAGTATTAAGCAGCTCAAGGCAAGCGCACTAAGCAGGAAACGCTTCTCCAAGCTACATCCAGCTCATACCAGAGCTGGGACCTGCGCACCTGTAGCAGTACAGGTCGACTAAGAACACATCCATTTTCAGCATGCCAATTTTGGGACCAGGTTTGCCTTTCAACTTCGATTCCTAATCTCTTAGCCAGGCTGAATGGTTGTAGCAGATCAACTCCCTTACTTGATAGCAGCCTCTGAATAACTTCATTTCTGGTTTCTTTCCTAGAACTGACAGTATAAATATTCAACACAGACCATGACTACAGAATATAAAACAATGCATGATTTTATTAAATAACTTGATATAATTACACAAATACATTACTAGACTCATCAATAATTGAACACAACTCAGAGGTTTTATGCCATAGCAGGGTCACTCCTCTGCTCTAAACGACCTCCAGGTTTGTATATTGGTCCAATCCAATCTATTTCTAAATGGCACACTACACAATCTATTTGTTAATGGTTCTTATACAATGTCAATCTTTTGCTGGCATTTGGTCCTATATGCTATAAGTCTGGTTTCGAGATATTGAGGTACATAAATAGATATTGGCAACTTTTGGAATATCGACCGGTCTTTGAGATACACAGACAGACCTGAGCCACTCCTGGGCTATCGACAGGTCTTTGAGACACACAGACAGACCTGAGCCACTCCTGGGCTATTGACAGGTCTTTGAGACACACTGAAAGAACTGAGCCACTCCTGGGCTATCGACAGGTCTTTGAGACACACAGACAGACCTGAGCCACTCCTGGGCTATTGACAGGTCTTTGAGACACACTGACAGACCTGAGCCACTCCTGGGCTATCGACAGGTCTTTGAGACACACTGACAGACCTGAGCCACTCCTGGGCTATCGACAGGTCTTTGAGACACACAGACAGACCTGAGCCACTCCTGGGCTATCGACAGGTCTTTGAGACACACAGACAGACCTGAGCCACTCCTGGGCTATTGACAGGTCTTTGAGACACACTGACAGAACTGAGCCACTCCTGGGCTATCGACAGGTCTTTGAGACACACAGACAGACCTGAGCCACTCCTGGGCTATTGACAGGTCTTTGAGACACACTGACAGACCTGAGCCACTCCTGGGCTATCGACAGGTCTTTGAGACACACTGACAGACCTGAGCCACTCCTGGGCTATCGACAGGTCTTTGAGACACACAGACAGACCTGAGCCACTCCTGGGCTATCGACAGGTCTTTGAGACACACAGACAGACCTGAGCCACTCCTGGGCTATTGACAGGTCTTTGAGACACACTGACAGAACTGAGCCACTCCTGGGCTATCGACAGGTCTTTGAGACACACAGACAGACCTGAGCCACTCCTGGGCTATTGACAGGTCTTTGAGACACACTGACAGACCTGAGCCACTCCTGGGCTATCGACACGTCTTTGAGACACACTGACAGACCTGAGCCACTCCTGGGCTATCGACAGGTCTTTGAGACACACAGACAGACCTGAGCCACTCCTGGGCTATCGACAGGTCTTTGAGACACACAGACAGACCTGAGCCACTCCTGGGCTATCGACAGGTCTTTGAGACACACAGACAGACCTGAGCCACTTCTGGGCTATCGACAGGTCTTTGAGACACACAGACAGACCTGAGCCACTCCTGGGCTATCGACAGGTCTTTGAGACACACAGACAGACCTGAGCCACTCCTGGGCTATTGACAGGTCTTTGAGACACACTGACAGAACTGAGCCCCTCCTGGGTTATCGACAGGTCTTTGAGACACACAGACAGACCTGAGCCACTCCTGGGCTATTGACAGGTCTTTGAGACACACTGACAGACCTGAGCCACTCCTGGGCTATCGACAGGTCTTTGACACACAGCCAGACCTGAGCCACTCCTGGGCTATCGACAGGTCTTTGAGACACACAGACAGACCTGAGCCACTCCTGGGCTATTGACAGGTCTTTGAGACACACTGACAAACCTGAGCCACTCCTGGGCTATCGACAGGTCTTTGAGACACAGACAGACCTGAGCCACTCCTGGGCTATCGACAGGTCTTTGAGACACACTGACAGACCTGAGCCACTCCTGGGCTATCGACAGGTCTTTGAGACACACTGACAGACCTGAGCCACTCCTGGGCTATCGACAGGTCTGTGAGACACACAGACAGACCTGAGCCACTCCTGGGCTATCGACAGGTCTTTGAGACACACTGACAGACCTGAGCCACTCCTGGGCTATCATAAGGTCTTTGAGACACACTGACAGACCTGAGCCACTCCTGGGCTATCGACAGGTCTGTGAGACACACAGACAGACCTGAGCCACTCCTGGGCTATCGACAGGTCTTTGAGACACACAGACAGACCTGAGCCACTCCTGGGCTATCGACAGGTCTTTGAGACACACTGACAGACCTGAGCCACTCCTGGGCTATCGACAGGTCTTTGAGACACACTGACAGACCTGAGCCACTCCTGGGCTATCGACAGGTCTTTGAGACACACTGACAGACCTGAAGCCACTCCTGGGCTATCGACAGGTCTTTGAGACACACTGACAGACCTGAAGCCACTCCTGGGCTATCGACAGATCTTTGAGACACACAGATAGACCTGAGCCACTCCTGGGCTATCGACAGGTCTTTGAGACACACTGACAGACCTGAGCCACTCCTGGGCTATGAACAGGTCTTTGAGACACACTGACAGACCTGAGCCACTCCTGGGCTTACGACAGGTCTTTGAGACACACTGACAGACCTGAGCCACTCCTGGGCTATCGACAAGTCTTTGAGACACACTGACAGACCTGAAGCCACTCCTGGGCTATCGACAGGTCTTTGAGACACACTGACAGACCTGAGCCACTCCTGGGCTATCGACAGGTCTTTGAGACACACTGACAGACCTGAGCCACTCCTGGGCTATCGACAGGTCTTTGAGACACACTGACAGACCTGAGCCACTCCTGGGCTATCGACAGGTCTTTGAGACACACTGACAGACCTGAAGCCACTCCTGGGCTATCGACAGGTCTTTGAGACACACTGACAGACCTGAGCCACTCCTGGGCTATCGACAGGTCTGTGAGACACACAGACAGACCTGAGCCACTCCTGGGCTATCGACAGGTCTTTGAGATACACAGACAGACCTGAGCCACTCCTGGGCTATCGACAGGTCTTTGAGACACACTGACAGACCTGAGCCAGTCCTGGGCTATCGACAGGTCTTTGAGACACACTGACAGACCTGAGCCACTCCTGGGCTATCGACTGGTCTTTGAGACACACTGACAGACCTGAAGCCACTCCTGGGCTATCGACAGGTCTTTGAGACACACTGACAGACCTGAGCCACTCCTGGGCTATCAACAGGTCTTTGAGACACACTGACAGACCTGAAGAGACTCCCTGGCTATCGACAGGTCTTTGAGACACTGATAAACCTGAAGCCACTCCTGGGCTATCGACAGGTCTTTGAGACACACTGACAGACCTGAGCCACTCCTGGGCTATCGACAGGTCTTTGAGACACACTGACAGACCTGAGCCACTCCTGGGCTATCGACAGGTCTTTGAGACACACTGACAGACCTGAGCCACTCCTGGGCTATCGACAGGTCTTTGAGACACACTGACAGACCTGAAGCCACTCCTGGGCTATCGACAGGTCTTTGAGACACACTGACAGACCTGAGCCACTCCTGGGCTATCGACAGGTCTGTGAGACACACAGACAGACCTGAGCCACTCCTGGGCTATCGACAGGTCTTTGAGATACACAGACAGACCTGAGCCACTCCTGGGCTATCGACAGGTCTTTGAGACACACTGACAGACCTGAGCCACTCCTGGGCTATCGACAGGTCTTTGAGACACACTGACAGACCTGAGCCACTCCTGGGCTATCGACTGGTCTTTGAGACACACTGACAGACCTGAAGCCACTCCTGGGCTATCGACAGGTCTTTGAGACACACTGACAGACCTGAGCCACTCCTGGGCTATCAACAGGTCTTTGAGACACACTGACAGACCTGAAGAGACTCCCTGGCTATCGACAGGTCTTTGAGACACTGATAAACCTGAAGCCACTCCTGGGCTATCGACAGGTCTTTGAGACACACTGACAGACCTGAGCCACTCCTGCGCTATCGACAGGTCTTTGAGACACACTGACAGACCTGAGCCACTCCTGGGCTATCGATAGGTCTTTGAGACACACTGACAGACCTGAGCCACTCCTGGGCTATCGACAGGTCTTTGAGACACACAGACAGACCTGAGCCACTCCTGGGCTATCGACAGGTCTTTGAGACACACAGACAGACCTGAGCCACTCCTGGGCTATCAACAGGTCTTTGAGACACACTGACAGACCTGAGCCACTCCTGGGCTTACGACAGGTCTTTGAGACACACTGACAGACCTGAGCCACTCCTGGGCTATCGACAGGTCTTTGAGACACACTGACAGACCTGAAGCCACTCCTGGGCTATCGACAGGTCTTTGAGACACACTGACAGACCTGAGCCACTCCTGGGCTATCAACAGGTCTTTGAGACACACTGACAGACCTGAAGAGACTCCCTGGCTATCGACAGGTCTTTGAGACACTGATAAACCTGAAGCCACTCCTGGGCTATCGACAGGTCTTTGAGACACACTGACAGACCTGAGCCACTCCTGCGCTATCGACAGGTCTTTGAGACACACTGACAGACCTGAGCCACTCCTGGGCTATCGATAGGTCTTTGAGACACACTGACAGACCTGAGCCACTCCTGGGCTATCGACAGGTCTTTGAGACACACAGACAGACCTGAGCCACTCCTGGGCTATCGACAGGTCTTTGAGACACACAGACAGACCTGAGCCACTCCTGGGCTATTGACAGGTCTTTGAGACACACTGACAGAACTGAGCCACTCCTGGGCTATCGACAGGTCTTTGAGACACACAGACAGACCTGAGCCACTCCTGGGCTATTGACAGGTCTTTGAGACACACTGACAGACCTGAGCCACTCCTGGGCTATCGACAGGTCTTTGAGACACACAGACAGACCTGAGCCACTCCTGGGCTATCGACAGGTCTTTGAGACACACAGACAGACCTGAGCCACTCCTGGGCTATTGACAGGTCTTTGAGACACACTGACAGAACTGAGCCACTCCTGGGCTATCGACAGGTCTTTGAGACACACAGACAGACCTGAGCCACTCCTGGGCTATTGACAGGTCTTTGAGACACACTGACAGACCTGAGCCACTCCTGGGCTATCGACAGGTCTTTGAGACACACTGACAGACCTGAGCCACTCCTGGGCTATCGACAGGTCTTTGAGACACACAGACAGACCTGAGCCACTCCTGGGCTATCGACAGGTCTTTGAGACACACAGACAGACCTGAGCCACTCCTGGGCTATTGACAGGTCTTTGAGACACACTGACAGAACTGAGCCACTCCTGGGCTATCGACAGGTCTTTGAGACACACAGACAGACCTGAGCCACTCCTGGGCTATTGACAGGTCTTTGAGACACACTGACAGACCTGAGCCACTCCTGGGCTATCGACACGTCTTTGAGACACACTGACAGACCTGAGCCACTCCTGGGCTATCGACAGGTCTTTGAGACACACAGACAGACCTGAGCCACTCCTGGGCTATCGACAGGTCTTTGAGACACACAGACAGACCTGAGCCACTCCTGGGCTATCGACAGGTCTTTGAGACACACAGACAGACCTGAGCCACTTCTGGGCTATCGACAGGTCTTTGAGACACACAGACAGACCTGAGCCACTCCTGGGCTATCGACAGGTCTTTGAGACACACAGACAGACCTGAGCCACTCCTGGGCTATTGACAGGTCTTTGAGACACACTGACAGAACTGAGCCACTCCTGGGTTATCGACAGGTCTTTGAGACACACAGACAGACCTGAGCCACTCCTGGGCTATTGACAGGTCTTTGAGACACACTGACAGACCTGAGCCACTCCTGGGCTATCGACAGGTCTTTGACACACAGCCAGACCTGAGCCACTCCTGGGCTATCGACAGGTCTTTGAGACACACAGACAGACCTGAGCCACTCCTGGGCTATTGACAGGTCTTTGAGACACACTGACAAACCTGAGCCACTCCTGGGCTATCGACAGGTCTTTGAGACACAGACAGACCTGAGCCACTCCTGGGCTATCGACAGGTCTTTGAGACACACTGACAGACCTGAGCCACTCCTGGGCTATCGACAGGTCTTTGAGACACACTGACAGACCTGAGCCACTCCTGGGCTATCGACAGGTCTGTGAGACACACAGACAGACCTGAGCCACTCCTTGGCTATCGACAGGTCTTTGAGACACACTGACAGACCTGAGCCACTCCTGGGCTATCATAAGGTCTTTGAGACACACTGACAGACCTGAGCCACTCCTGGGCTATCGACAGGTCTGTGAGACACACAGACAGACCTGAGCCACTCCTGGGCTATCGACAGGTCTTTGAGACACACAGACAGACCTGAGCCACTCCTGGGCTATCGACAGGTCTTTGAGACACACTGACAGACCTGAGCCACTCCTGGGCTATCGACAGGTCTTTGAGACACACTGACAGACCTGAGCCACTCCTGGGCTATCGACAGGTCTTTGAGACACACTGACAGACCTGAAGCCACTCCTGGGCTATCGACAGGTCTTT
The DNA here is from genome assembly GCA_036924085.1 of Ariolimax columbianus. Classification (NCBI taxonomy): domain Eukaryota; kingdom Metazoa; phylum Mollusca; class Gastropoda; order Stylommatophora; family Arionidae; genus Ariolimax; species Ariolimax columbianus. The sequence continues at coordinate 11,104,266 of JAVGWX010000016.1, forward strand.
GAGACACACTGACAGACCTGAAGCCACTCCTGGGCTATCGACAGATCTTTGAGACACACAGATAGACCTGAGCCACTCCTGGGCTATCGACAGGTCTTTGAGACACACTGACAGACCTGAGCCACTCCTGGGCTATGAACAGGTCTTTGAGACACACTGACAGACCTGAGCCACTCCTGGGCTTACGACAGGTCTTTGAGACACACTGACAGACCTGAGCCACTCCTGGGCTATCGACAAGTCTTTGAGACACACTGACAGACCTGAAGCCACTCCTGGGCTATCGACAGGTCTTTGAGACACACTGACAGACCTGAGCCACTCCTGGGCTATCGACAGGTCTTTGAGACACACTGACAGACCTGAGCCACTCCTGGGCTATCGACAGGTCTTTGAGACACACTGACAGACCTGAGCCACTCCTGGGCTATCGACAGGTCTTTGAGACACACTGACAGACCTGAAGCCACTCCTGGGCTATCGACAGGTCTTTGAGACACACTGACAGACCTGAGCCACTCCTGGGCTATCGACAGGTCTGTGAGACACACAGACAGACCTGAGCCACTCCTGGGCTATCGACAGGTCTTTGAGATACACAGACAGACCTGAGCCACTCCTGGGCTATCGACAGGTCTTTGAGACACACTGACAGACCTGAGCCACTCCTGGGCTATCGACAGGTCTTTGAGACACACTGACAGACCTGAGCCACTCCTGGGCTATCGACTGGTCTTTGAGACACACTGACAGACCTGAAGCCACTCCTGGGCTATCGACAGGTCTTTGAGACACACTGACAGACCTGAGCCACTCCTGGGCTATCAACAGGTCTTTGAGACACACTGACAGACCTGAAGAGACTCCCTGGCTATCGACAGGTCTTTGAGACACTGATAAACCTGAAGCCACTCCTGGGCTATCGACAGGTCTTTGAGACACACTGACAGACCTGAGCCACTCCTGCGCTATCGACAGGTCTTTGAGACACACTGACAGACCTGAGCCACTCCTGGGCTATCGATAGGTCTTTGAGACACACTGACAGACCTGAGCCACTCCTGGGCTATCGACAGGTCTTTGAGACACACAGACAGACCTGAGCCACTCCTGGGCTATTGACAGGTCTTTGAGACACACTGACAGAACTGAGCCACTCCTGGGTTATCGACAGGTCTTTGAGACACACAGACAGACCTGAGCCACTCCTGGGCTATTGACAGGTCTTTGAGACACACTGACAGACCTGAGCCACTCCTGGGCTATCGACAGGTCTTTGACACACAGCCAGACCTGAGCCACTCCTGGGCTATCGACAGGTCTTTGAGACACACAGACAGACCTGAGCCACTCCTGGGCTATTGACAGGTCTTTGAGACACACTGACAAACCTGAGCCACTCCTGGGCTATCGACAGGTCTTTGAGACACAGACAGACCTGAGCCACTCCTGGGCTATCGACAGGTCTTTGAGACACACTGACAGACCTGAGCCACTCCTGGGCTATCGACAGGTCTTTGAGACACACTGACAGACCTGAGCCACTCCTGGGCTATCGACAGGTCTGTGAGACACACAGACAGACCTGAGCCACTCCTGGGCTATCGACAGGTCTTTGAGACACACTGACAGACCTGAGCCACTCCTGGGCTATCATAAGGTCTTTGAGACACACTGACAGACCTGAGCCACTCCTGGGCTATCGACAGGTCTGTGAGACACACAGACAGACCTGAGCCACTCCTGGGCTATCGACAGGTCTTTGAGACACACAGACAGACCTGAGCCACTCCTGGGCTATCGACAGGTCTTTGAGACACACTGACAGACCTGAGCCACTCCTGGGCTATCGACAGGTCTTTGAGACACACTGACAGACCTGAGCCACTCCTGGGCTATCGACAGGTCTTTGAGACACACTGACAGACCTGAAGCCACTCCTGGGCTATCGACAGGTCTTTGAGACACACTGACAGACCTGAAGCCACTCCTGGGCTATCGACAGATCTTTGAGACACACAGATAGACCTGAGCCACTCCTGGGCTATCGACAGGTCTTTGAGACACACTGACAGACCTGAGCCACTCCTGGGCTATGAACAGGTCTTTGAGACACACTGACAGACCTGAGCCACTCCTGGGCTTACGACAGGTCTTTGAGACACACTGACAGACCTGAGCCACTCCTGGGCTATCGACAAGTCTTTGAGACACACTGACAGACCTGAAGCCACTCCTGGGCTATCGACAGGTCTTTGAGACACACTGACAGACCTGAGCCACTCCTGGGCTATCGACAGGTCTTTGAGACACACTGACAGACCTGAGCCACTCCTGGGCTATCGACAGGTCTTTGAGACACACTGACAGACCTGAGCCACTCCTGGGCTATCGACAGGTCTTTGAGACACACTGACAGACCTGAAGCCACTCCTGGGCTATCGACAGGTCTTTGAGACACACTGACAGACCTGAGCCACTCCTGGGCTATCGACAGGTCTTTGAGATACACAGACAGACCTGAGCCACTCCTGGGCTATCGACAGGTCTTTGAGACACACTGACAGACCTGAGCCACTCCTGGGCTATCGACAGGTCTTTGAGACACACTGACAGACCTGAGCCACTCCTGGGCTATCGACTGGTCTTTGAGACACACTGACAGACCTGAAGCCACTCCTGGGCTATCGACAGGTCTTTGAGACACACTGACAGACCTGAGCCACTCCTGGGCTATCAACAGGTCTTTGAGACACACTGACAGACCTGAAGAGACTCCCTGGCTATCGACAGGTCTTTGAGACACTGATAAACCTGAAGCCACTCCTGGGCTATCGACAGGTCTTTGAGACACACTGACAGACCTGAGCCACTCCTGCGCTATCGACAGGTCTTTGAGACACACTGACAGACCTGAGCCACTCCTGGGCTATCGATAGGTCTTTGAGACACACTGACAGACCTGAGCCACTCCTGGGCTATCGACAGGTCTTTGAGACACACAGACAGACCTGAGCCACTCCTGGGCTATCGACAGGTCTTTGAGACACACAGACAGACCTGAGCCACTCCTGGGCTATCAACAGGTCTTTGAGACACACTGACAGACCTGAGCCACTCCTGGGCTTACGACAGGTCTTTGAGACACACTGACAGACCTGAGCCACTCCTGGGCTATCGACAGGTCTTTGAGACACACTGACAGACCTGAAGCCACTCCTGGGCTATCGACAGGTCTTTGAGACACACTGACAGACCTGAGCCACTCCTGGGCTATCAACAGGTCTTTGAGACACACTGACAGACCTGAAGAGACTCCCTGGCTATCGACAGGTCTTTGAGACACTGATAAACCTGAAGCCACTCCTGGGCTATCGACAGGTCTTTGAGACACACTGACAGACCTGAGCCACTCCTGCGCTATCGACAGGTCTTTGAGACACACTGACAGACCTGAGCCACTCCTGGGCTATCGATAGGTCTTTGAGACACACTGACAGACCTGAGCCACTCCTGGGCTATCGACAGGTCTTTGAGACACACAGACAGACCTGAGCCACTCCTGGGCTATCGACAGGTCTTTGAGACACACAGACAGACCTGAGCCACTCCTGGGCTATTGACAGGTCTTTGAGACACACTGACAGAACTGAGCCACTCCTGGGCTATCGACAGGTCTTTGAGACACACAGACAGACCTGAGCCACTCCTGGGCTATTGACAGGTCTTTGAGACACACTGACAGACCTGAGCCACTCCTGGGCTATCGACAGGTCTTTGAGACACACTGACAGACCTGAGCCACTCCTGGGCTATCGACAGGTCTTTGAGACACACAGACAGACCTGAGCCACTCCTGGGCTATCGACAGGTCTTTGAGACACACAGACAGACCTGAGCCACTCCTGGGCTATTGACAGGTCTTTGAGACACACTGACAGAACTGAGCCACTCCTGGGCTATCGACAGGTCTTTGAGACACACAGACAGACCTGAGCCACTCCTGGGCTATTGACAGGTCTTTGAGACACACTGACAGACCTGAGCCACTCCTGGGCTATCGACAGGTCTTTGAGACACACTGACAGACCTGAGCCACTCCTGGGCTATCGACAGGTCTTTGAGACACACAGACAGACCTGAGCCACTCCTGGGCTATCGACAGGTCTTTGAGACACACAGACAGACCTGAGCCACTCCTGGGCTATCGACAGGTCTTTGAGACACACAGACAGACCTGAGCCACTCCTGGGCTATCGACAGGTCTTTGAGACACACAGACAGACCTGAGCCACTCCTGGGCTATCGACAGGTCTTTGAGACACACAGACAGACCTGAGCCACTCCTGGGCTATTGACAGGTCTTTGAGACACACTGACAGAACTGAGCCACTCCTGGGTTATCGACAGGTCTTTGAGACACACAGACAGACCTGAGCCACTCCTGGGCTATTGACAGATCTTTGAGACACACTGACAGACCTGAGCCACTCCTGGGCTATCGACAGGTCTTTGACACACAGCCAGACCTGAGCCACTCCTGGGCTATCGACAGGTCTTTGAGACACACAGACAGACCTGAAGCCACTCCTGGGCTATTGACAGGTCTTTGAGACACACTGACAAACCTGAGCCACTCCTGGGCTATCGACAGGTCTTTGAGACACAGACAGACCTGAGCCACTCCTGGGCTTACGACAGGTCTTTGAGACACACTGACAGACCTGAGCCACTCCTGGGCTATCGACAAGTCTTTGAGACACACTGACAGACCTGAAGCCACTCCTGGGCTATCGACAGGTCTTTGAGACACACTGACAGACCTGAGCCACTCCTGGGCTATCGACAGGTCTTTGAGACACACTGACAGACCTGAGCCACTCCTGGGCTATCGACAGGTCTTTGAGACACACTGACAGACCTGAGCCACTCCTGGGCTATCGACAGGTCTTTGAGACACACTGACAGACCTGAAGCCACTCCTGGGCTATCGACAGGTCTTTGAGACACACTGACAGACCTGAGCCACTCCTGGGCTATCGACAGGTCTGTGAGACACACAGACAGACCTGAGCCACTCCTGGGCTATCGACAGGTCTTTGAGATACACAGACAGACCTGAGCCACTCCTGGGCTATCGACAGGTCTTTGAGACACACTGACAGACCTGAGCCACTCCTGGGCTATCGACAGGTCTTTGAGACACACTGACAGACCTGAGCCACTCCTGGGCTATCGACTGGTCTTTGAGACACACTGACAGACCTGAAGCCACTCCTGGGCTATCGACAGGTCTTTGAGACACACTGACAGACCTGAGCCACTCCTGGGCTATCAACAGGTCTTTGAGACACACTGACAGACCTGAAGAGACTCCCTGGCTATCGACAGGTCTTTGAGACACTGATAAACCTGAAGCCACTCCTGGGCTATCGACAGGTCTTTGAGACACACTGACAGACCTGAGCCACTCCTGCGCTATCGACAGGTCTTTGAGACACACTGACAGACCTGAGCCACTCCTGGGCTATCGATAGGTCTTTGAGACACACTGACAGACCTGAGCCACTCCTGGGCTATCGACAGGTCTTTGAGACACACAGACAGACCTGAGCCACTCCTGGGCTATCGACAGGTCTTTGAGACACACAGACAGACCTGAGCCACTCCTGGGCTATCAACAGGTCTTTGAGACACACTGACAGACCTGAGCCACTCCTGGGCTTACGACAGGTCTTTGAGACACACTGACAGACCTGAGCCACTCCTGGGCTATCGACAGGTCTTTGAGACACACTGACAGACCTGAAGCCACTCCTGGGCTATCGACAGGTCTTTGAGACACACTGACAGACCTGAGCCACTCCTGGGCTATCAACAGGTCTTTGAGACACACTGACAGACCTGAAGAGACTCCCTGGCTATCGACAGGTCTTTGAGACACTGATAAACCTGAAGCCACTCCTGGGCTATCGACAGGTCTTTGAGACACACTGACAGACCTGAGCCACTCCTGCGCTATCGACAGGTCTTTGAGACACACTGACAGACCTGAGCCACTCCTGGGCTATCGATAGGTCTTTGAGACACACTGACAGACCTGAGCCACTCCTGGGCTATCGACAGGTCTTTGAGACACACAGACAGACCTGAGCCACTCCTGGGCTATCGACAGGTCTTTGAGACACACAGACAGACCTGAGCCACTCCTGGGCTATTGACAGGTCTTTGAGACACACTGACAGAACTGAGCCACTCCTGGGCTATCGACAGGTCTTTGAGACACACAGACAGACCTGAGCCACTCCTGGGCTATTGACAGGTCTTTGAGACACACTGACAGACCTGAGCCACTCCTGGGCTATCGACAGGTCTTTGAGACACACTGACAGACCTGAGCCACTCCTGGGCTATCGACAGGTCTTTGAGACACACAGACAGACCTGAGCCACTCCTGGGCTATCGACAGGTCTTTGAGACACACAGACAGACCTGAGCCACTCCTGGGCTATTGACAGGTCTTTGAGACACACTGACAGAACTGAGCCACTCCTGGGCTATCGACAGGTCTTTGAGACACACAGACAGACCTGAGCCACTCCTGGGCTATTGACAGGTCTTTGAGACACACTGACAGACCTGAGCCACTCCTGGGCTATCGACACGTCTTTGAGACACACTGACAGACCTGAGCCACTCCTGGGCTATCGACAGGTCTTTGAGACACACAGACAGACCTGAGCCACTCCTGGGCTATCGACAGGTCTTTGAGACACACAGACAGACCTGAGCCACTCCTGGGCTATCGACAGGTCTTTGAGACACACAGACAGACCTGAGCCACTCCTGGGCTATCGACAGGTCTTTGAGACACACAGACAGACCTGAGCCACTCCTGGGCTATCGACAGGTCTTTGAGACACACAGACAGACCTGAGCCACTCCTGGGCTATTGACAGGTCTTTGAGACACACTGACAGAACTGAGCCACTCCTGGGTTATCGACAGGTCTTTGAGACACACAGACAGACCTGAGCCACTCCTGGGCTATTGACAGATCTTTGAGACACACTGACAGACCTGAGCCACTCCTGGGCTATCGACAGGTCTTTGACACACAGCCAGACCTGAGCCACTCCTGGGCTATCGACAGGTCTTTGAGACACACAGACAGACCTGAGCCACTCCTGGGCTATTGACAGGTCTTTGAGACACACTGACAAACCTGAGCCACTCCTGGGCTATCGACAGGTCTTTGAGACACAGACAGACCTGAGCCACTCCTGGGCTATCGACAGGTCTTTGAGACACACTGACAGACCTGAGCCACTCCTGGGCTATCGACAGGTCTTTGAGACACACTGACAGACCTGAGCCACTCCTGGGCTATCGACAGGTCTGTGAGACACACAGACAGACCTGAGCCACTCCTGGGCTATCGACAGGTCTTTGAGACACACTGACAGACCTGAGCCACTCCTGGGCTATCATAAGGTCTTTGAGACACACTGACAGACCTGAGCCACTCCTGGGCTATCGACAGGTCTTTGAGACACACTGACAGACCTGAGCCACTCCTGGGCTATCGACAGGTCTTTGAGACACACAAACAGACCTGAGCCACTCCTGGGCTATCGACAGGTCTTTGAGACACACTGACAGACCTGAGCCACTCCTGGGCTATCGACAGGTCTTTGAGACACACTGACAGACCTGAAGCCACTCCTGGGCTATCGACAGGTCTTTGAGACACACTGACAGACCTGAGCCACTCCTGGGCTATCGACAGATCTTTGAGACACACAGACAGACCTGAGCCACTCCTGGGCTATCGACAGGTCTTTGAGACACACTGACAGACCTGAGCCACTCCTGGGCTATGAACAGGTCTTTGAGACACACTGACAGACCTGAGCCACTCCTGGGCTTACGACAGGTCTTTGAGACACACTGACAGACCTGAGCCACTCCTGGGCTATTGACAGGTCTTTGAGACACACTGACAGAACTGAGCCACTCCTGGGCTATCGACAGGTCTTTGAGACACACAGACAGACCTGAGCCACTCCTGGGCTATTGACAGGTCTTTGAGACACACTGACAGACCTGAGCCACTCCTGGGCTATCGACACGTCTTTGAGACACACTGACAGACCTGAGCCACTCCTGGGCTATCGACAGGTCTTTGAGACACACAGACAGACCTGAGCCACTCCTGGGCTATCGACAGGTCTTTGAGACACACAGACAGACCTGAGCCACTCCTGGGCTATCGACAGGTCTTTGAGACACACAGACAGACCTGAGCCACTCCTGGGCTATCGACAGGTCTTTGAGACACACAGACAGACCTGAGCCACTCCTGGGCTATCGACAGGTCTTTGAGACACACAGACAGACCTGAGCCACTCCTGGGCTATTGACAGGTCTTTGAGACACACTGACAGAACTGAGCCACTCCTGGGTTATCGACAGGTCTTTGAGACACACAGACAGACCTGAGCCACTCCTGGGCTATTGACAGGTCTTTGAGACACACTGACAGACCTGAGCCACTCCTGGGCTATCGACAGGTCTTTGACACACAGCCAGACCTGAGCCACTCCTGGGCTATCGACAGGTCTTTGAGACACACAGACAGACCTGAGCCACTCCTGGGCTATTGACAGGTCTTTGAGACACACTGACAAACCTGAGCCACTCCTGGGCTATCGACAGGTCTTTGAGACACAGACAGACCTGAGCCACTCCTGGGCTATCGACAGGTCTTTGAGACACACTGACAGACCTGAGCCACTCCTGGGCTATCGACAGGTCTTTGAGACACACTGACAGACCTGAGCCACTCCTGGGCTATCGACAGGTCTGTGAGACACACAGACAGACCTGAGCCACTCCTGGGCTATCGACAGGTCTTTGAGACACACTGACAGACCTGAGCCACTCCTGGGCTATCATAAGGTCTTTGAGACACACTGACAGACCTGAGCCACTCCTGGGCTATCGACAGGTCTGTGAGACACACAGACAGACCTGAGCCACTCCTGGGCTATCGACAGGTCTTTGAGACACACAGACAGACCTGAGCCACTCCTGGGCTATCGACAGGTCTTTGAGACACACTGACAGACCTGAGCCACTCCTGGGCTATCGACAGGTCTTTGAGACACACTGACAGACCTGAGCCACTCCTGAGCTATCGACAGGTCTTTGAGACACACTGACAGACCTGAAGCCACTCCTGGGCTATCGACAGGTCTTTGAGACACACTGACAGACCTGAGCCACTCCTGGGCTATCAACAGGTCTTTGAGACACACTGACAGACCTGAAGAGACTCCCTGGCTATCGACAGGTCTTTGAGACACTGATAAACCTGAAGCCACTCCTGGGCTATCGACAGGTCTTTGAGACACACTGACAGACCTGAGCCACTCCTGCGCTATCGACAGGTCTTTGAGACACACTGACAGACCTGAGCCACTCCTGGGCTATCGATAGGTCTTTGAGACACACTGACAGACCTGAGCCACTCCTGGGCTATCGACAGGTCTTTGAGACACACAGACAGACCTGAGCCACTCCTGGGCTATCGACAGGTCTTTGAGACACACAGACAGACCTGAGCCACTCCTGGGCTATCAACAGGTCTTTGAGACACACTGACAGACCTGAGCCACTCCTGGGCTTACGACAGGTCTTTGAGACACACTGACAGACCTGAGCCACTCCTGGGCTATCGACAGGTCTTTGAGACACACTGACAGACCTGAAGCCACTCCTGGGCTATCGACAGGTCTTTGAGACACACTGACAGACCTGAGCCACTCCTGGGCTATCAACAGGTCTTTGAGACACACTGACAGACCTGAAGAGACTCCCTGGCTATCGACAGGTCTTTGAGACACTGATAAACCTGAAGCCACTCCTGGGCTATCGACAGGTCTTTGAGACACACTGACAGACCTGAGCCACTTCTGCGCTATCGACAGGTCTTTGAGACACACTGACAGACCTGAGCCACTCCTGGGCTATCGATAGGTCTTTGAGACACACTGACAGACCTGAGCCACTCCTGGGCTATCGACAGGTCTTTGAGACACACAGACAGACCTGAGCCACTCCTGGGCTATCGACAGGTCTTTGAGACACACAGACAGACCTGAGCCACTCCTGGGCTATTGACAGGTCTTTGAGACACACTGACAGAACTGAGCCACTCCTGGGCTATCGACAGGTCTTTGAGACACACAGACAGACCTGAGCCACTCCTGGGCTATTGACAGGTCTTTGAGACACACTGACAGACCTGAGCCACTCCTGGGCTATCGACAGGTCTTTGAGACACACTGACAGACCTGAGCCACTCCTGGGCTATCGACAGGTCTTTGAGACACACAGACAGACCTGAGCCACTCCTGGGCTATCGACAGGTCTTTGAGACACACAGACAGACCTGAGCCACTCCTGGGCTATTGACAGGTCTTTGAGACACACTGACAGAACTGAGCCACTCCTGGGCTATCGACAGGTCTTTGAGACACACAGACAGACCTGAGCCACTCCTGGGCTATTGACAGGTCTTTGAGACACACTGACAGACCTGAGCCACTCCTGGGCTATCGACACGTCTTTGAGACACACTGACAGACCTGAGCCACTCCTGGGCTATCGACAGGTCTTTGAGACACACAGGCAGACCTGAGCCACTCCTGGGCTATCGACAGGTCTTTGAGACACACAGACAGACCTGAGCCACTCCTGGGCTATCAACAGGTCTTTGAGACACACTGACAGACCTGAGCCACTCCTGGGCTTACGACAGGTCTTTGAGACACACTGACAGACCTGAGCCACTCCTGGGCTATCGACAGGTCTTTGAGACACACTGACAGACCTGAAGCCACTCCTGGGCTATCGACAGGTCTTTGAGACACACTGACAGACCTGAAGCCACTCCTGGGCTATCGACAGATCTTTGAGACACACAGATAGACCTGAGCCACTCCTGGGCTATTGACAGGTCTTTGAGACACACTGACAGAACTGAGCCACTCCTGGGTTATCGACAGGTCTTTGAGACACACAGACAGACCTGAGCCACTCCTGGGCTATTGACAGATCTTTGAGACACACTGACAGACCTGAGCCACTCCTGGGCTATCGACAGGTCTTTGACACACAGCCAGACCTGAGCCACTCCTGGGCTATCGACAGGTCTTTGAGACACACAGACAGACCTGAAGCCACTCCTGGGCTATTGACAGGTCTTTGAGACACACTGACAAACCTGAGCCACTCCTGGGCTATCGACAGGTCTTTGAGACACAGACAGACCTGAGCCACTCCTGGGCTATCGACAGGTCTTTGAGACACACAGACAGACCTGAGCCACTCCTGGGCTATCGACAGGTCTTTGAGACACACAGACAGACCTGAGCTACTCCTGGGCTATCGACAGGTCTTTGAGACACACAGACAGACCTGAGCCACTCCTGGGCTATTGACACGTCTTTGAGACACACTGACAGAACTGAGCCACTCCTGGGTTATCGACAGGTCTTTGAGACACACAGACAGACCTGAGCCCCTCCTGGGCTATTGACAGGTCTTTGAGACACACTGACAGACCTGAGCCACTCCTGGGCTATCGACAGGTCTTTGACACACAGCCAGACCTGAGCCACTCCTGGGCTATCGACAGGTCTTTGAGACACACAGACAGACCTGAGCCACTCCTGGGCTATTGACAGGTCTTTGAGACACACTGACAAACCTGAGCCACTCCTGGGCTATCGACAGGTCTTTGAGACACAGACAGACCTGAGCCACTCCTGGGCTATCGACAGGTCTTTGAGACACACTGACAGACCTGAGCCACTCCTGGGCTATCGACAGGTCTTTGAGACACACTGACAGACCTGAGCCACTCCTGGGCTATCGACAGGTCTGTGAGACACACAGACAGACCTGAGCCACTCCTGGGCTATCGACAGGTCTTTGAGACACACTGACAGACCTGAGCCACTCCTGGGCTATCATAAGGTCTTTGAGACACACTGACAGACCTGAGCCACTCCTGGGCTATCGACAGGTCTGTGAGACACACAGACAGACCTGAGCCACTCCTGGGCTATCGACAGGTCTTTGAGACACACAAACAGACCTGAGCCACTCCTGGGCTATCGACAGGTCTTTGAGACACACTGACAGACCTGAGCCACTCCTGGGCTATCGACAGGTCTTTGAGACACACTGACAGACCTGAAGCCACTCCTGGGCTATCGACAGGTCTTTGAGACACACTGACAGACCTGAGCCACTCCTGGGCTATCGACAGATCTTTGAGACACACAGACAGACCTGAGCCACTCCTGGGCTATCGACAGGTCTTTGAGACACACTGACAGACCTGAGCCACTCCTGGGCTATGAACAGGTCTTTGAGACACACTGACAGACCTGAGCCACTCCTGGGCTTACGACAGGTCTTTGAGACACACTGACAGACCTGAGCCACTCCTGGGCTATTGACAGGTCTTTGAGACACACTGACAGAACTGAGCCACTCCTGGGCTATCGACAGGTCTTTGAGACACACAGACAGACCTGAGCCACTCCTGGGCTATTGACAGGTCTTTGAGACACACTGACAGACCTGAGCCACTCCTGGGCTATCGACACGTCTTTGAGACACACTGACAGACCTGAGCCACTCCTGGGCTATCGACAGGTCTTTGAGACACACAGACAGACCTGAGCCACTCCTGGGCTATCGACAGGTCTTTGAGACACACAGACAGACCTGAGCCACTCCTGGGCTATCGACAGGTCTTTGAGACACACAGACAGACCTGAGCCACTCCTGGGCTATCGACAGGTCTTTGAGACACACAGACAGACCTGAGCCACTCCTGGGCTATCGACAGGTCTTTGAGACACACAGACAGACCTGAGCCACTCCTGGGCTATTGACAGGTCTTTGAGACACACTGACAGAACTGAGCCACTCCTGGGTTATCGACAGGTCTTTGAGACACACAGACAGACCTGAGCCACTCCTGGGCTATTGACAGGTCTTTGAGACACACTGACAGACCTGAGCCACTCCTGGGCTATCGACAGGTCTTTGACACACAGCCAGACCTGAGCCACTCCTGGGCTATCGACAGGTCTTTGAGACACACAGACAGACCTGAGCCACTCCTGGGCTATTGACAGGTCTTTGAGACACACTGACAAACCTGAGCCACTCCTGGGCTATCGACAGGTCTTTGAGACACAGACAGACCTGAGCCACTCCTGGGCTATCGACAGGTCTTTGAGACACACTGACAGACCTGAGCCACTCCTGGGCTATCGACAGGTCTTTGAGACACACTGACAGACCTGAGCCACTCCTGGGCTATCGACAGGTCTGTGAGACACACAGACAGACCTGAGCCACTCCTGGGCTATCGACAGGTCTTTGAGACACACTGACAGACCTGAGCCACTCCTGGGCTATCATAAGGTCTTTGAGACACACTGACAGACCTGAGCCACTCCTGGGCTATCGACAGGTCTGTGAGACACACAGACAGACCTGAGCCACTCCTGGGCTATCGACAGGTCTTTGAGACACACAGACAGACCTGAGCCACTCCTGGGCTATCGACAGGTCTTTGAGACACACTGACAGACCTGAGCCACTCCTGGGCTATCGACAGGTCTTTGAGACACACTGACAGACCTGAGCCACTCCTGGGCTATCGACAGGTCTTTGAGACACACTGACAGACCTGAAGCCACTCCTGGGCTATCGACAGGTCTTTGAGACACACTGACAGACCTGAAGCCACTCCTGGGCTATCGACAGATCTTTGAGACACACAGACAGACCTGAGCCACTCCTGGGCTATCGACAGGTCTTTGAGACACACTGACAGACCTGAGCCACTCCTGGGCTATGAACAGGTCTTTGAGACACACTGACAGACCTGAGCCACTCCTGGGCTTACGACAGGTCTTTGAGACACACTGACAGACCTGAGCCACTCCTGGGCTATCGACAGGTCTTTGAGACACACTGACAGACCTGAAGCCACTCCTGGGCTATCGACAGGTCTTTGAGACACACTGACAGACCTGAGCCACTCCTGGGCTATCGACAGGTCTTTGAGACACACTGACAGACCTGAAGCCACTCCTGGGCTATCGACAGGTCTTTGAGACACACTGACAGACCTGAGCCACTCCTGGGCTATCGACAGGTCTGTGAGACACACAGACAGACCTGAGCCACTCCTGGGCTATCGACAGGTCTTTGAGACACACAGACAGACCTGAGCCACTCCTGGGCTATCGACAGGTCTTTGAGACACACTGACAGACCTGAGCCACTCCTGGGCTATCGACAGGTCTTTGAGACACACTGACAGACCTGAGCCACTCCTGGGCTATCGACTGGTCTTTGAGACACACTGACAGACCTGAAGCCACTCCTGGGCTATCGACAGGTCTTTGAGACACACTGACAGACCTGAGCCACTCCTGGGCTATCAACAGGTCTTTGAGACACACTGACAGACCTGAAGAGACTCCCTGGCTATCGACAGGTCTTTGAGACACACTGACAGACCTGAGCCACTCCTGGGCTATCGACAGGTCTTTGAGACACACAGACAGACCTGAGCCACTCCTGGGCTATCGACAGGTCTTTGAGACACACTGACAGACCTGAGCCACTCCTGGGCTATCGATAGGTCTTTGAGACACACTGACAGACCTGAGCCACTCCTGGGCTATCGACAGGTCTTTGAGACACACAGACAGACCTGAGCCACTCCTGGGCTATCGACAGGTCTTTGAGACACACAGACAGACCTGAGCCACTCCTGGGCTATCAACAGGTCTTTGAGACACACTGACAGACCTGAGCCACTCCTGGGCTTACGACAGGTCTTTGAGACACACTGACAGACCTGAGCCACTCCTGGGCTATCGACAGGTCTTTGAGACACACTGACAGACCTGAAGCCACTCCTGGGCTATCGACAGGTCTTTGAGACACACTGACAGACCTGAGCCACTCCTGGGCTATCAACAGGTCTTTGAGACACACTGACAGACCTGAAGAGACTCCCTGGCTATCGACAGGTCTTTGAGACACTGATAAACCTGAAGCCACTCCTGGGCTATCGACAGGTCTTTGAGACACACTGACAGACCTGAGCCCCTCCTGCGCTATCGACAGGTCTTTGAGACACACTGACAGACCTGAGCCACTCCTGGGCTATCGATAGGTCTTTGAGACACACTGACAGACCTGAGCCACTCCTGGGCTATCGACAGGTCTTTGAGACACACAGACAGACCTGAGCCACTCCTGGGCTATCGACAGGTCTTTGAGACACACAGACAGACCTGAGCCACTCCTGGGCTATTGACAGGTCTTTGAGACACACTGACAGAACTGAGCCACTCCTGGGCTATCGACAGGTCTTTGAGACACACAGACAGACCTGAGCCACTCCTGGGCTATTGACAGGTCTTTGAGACACACTGACAGACCTGAGCCACTCCTGGGCTATCGACAGGTCTTTGAGACACACTGACAGACCTGAGCCACTCCTGGGCTATCGACAGGTCTTTGAGACACACAGACAGACCTGAGCCACTCCTGGGCTATCGACAGGTCTTTGAGACACACAGACAGACCTGAGCCACTCCTGGGCTATTGACAGGTCTTTGAGACACACTGACAGAACTGAGCCACTCCTGGGCTATCGACAGGTCTTTGAGACACACAGACAGACCTGAGCCACTCCTGGGCTATTGACAGGTCTTTGAGACACACTGACAGACCTGAGCCACTCCTGGGCTATCGACACGTCTTTGAGACACACTGACAGACCTGAGCCACTCCTGGGCTATCGACAGGTCTTTGAGACACACAGACAGACCTGAGCCACTCCTGGGCTATCGACAGGTCTTTGAGACACACAGACAGACCTGAGCCACTCCTGGGCTATCGACAGGTCTTTGAGACACACAGACAGACCTGAGCCACTCCTGGGCTATCGACAGGTCTTTGAGACACACAGACAGACCTGAGCCACTCCTGGGCTATCGACAGGTCTTTGAGACACACAGACAGACCTGAGCCACTCCTGGGCTATTGACAGGTCTTTGAGACACACTGACAGAACTGAGCCACTCCTGGGCTATTGACAGGTCTTTGAGACACACAGACAGACCTGAGCCACTCCTGGGCTATTGACAGGTCTTTGAGACACACTGACAGACCTGAGCCACTCCTGGGCTATTGACAGGTCTTTGAGACACACTGACAGACCTGAGCCACTCCTGGGCTATCGACAGGTCTTTGAGACACACTGACAGACCTGAAGCCACTCCTGGGCTATCGACAGGTCTTTGAGACACACTGACAGACCTGAGCCACTCCTGGGCTATCAACAGGTCTTTGAGACACACTGACAGACCTGAGCCACTCCTGGGCTATCAACAGGTCTTTGAGACACACTGACAGACCTGAGCCACTCCTGGGCTATCGACAGGTCTTTGAGACACACAGACAGACCTGAGCCACTCCTGGGCTATCGACAGGTCTTTGAGACACACTGACAGACCTGAGCCACTCCTGGGCTATCGACAGGTCTTTGAGACACACTGACAGACCTGAGCCACTCCTGGGCTATCGACAGGTCTTTGAGACACACTGACAGACCTGAAGCCACTCCTGGGCTATCGACAGGTCTTTGAGACACACTGACAGACCTGAAGCCACTCCTGGGCTATCGACAGATCTTTGAGACACACAGACAGACCTGAGCCACTCCTGGGCTATCGACAGGTCTTTGAGACACACTGACAGACCTGAGCCACTCCTGGGCTATGAACAGGTCTTTGAGACACACTGACAGACCTGAGCCACTCCTGGGCTTACGACAGGTCTTTGAGACACACTGACAGACCTGAGCCACTCCTGGGCTATCGACAGGTCTTTGAGACACACTGACAGACCTGAAGCCACTCCTGGGCTATCGACAGGTCTTTGAGACACACTGACAGACCTGAGCCACTCCTGGGCTATCGACAGGTCTTTGAGACACACTGACAGACCTGAGCCACTCCTGGGCTATCGACAGGTCTTTGAGACACACTGACAGACCTGAGCCACTCCTGGGCTATCGACAGGTCTTTGAGACACACTGACAGACCTGAAGCCACTCCTGGGCTATCGACAGGTCTTTGAGACACACTGACAGACCTGAGCCACTCCTGGGCTATCGACAGGTCTGTGAGACACACAGACAGACCTGAGCCACTCCTGGGCTATCGACAGGTCTTTGAGACACACAGACAGACCTGAGCCACTCCTGGGCTATCGACAGGTCTTTGAGACACACTGACAGACCTGAGCCACTCCTGGGCTATCGACAGGTCTTTGAGACACACTGACAGACCTGAGCCACTCCTGGGCTATCGACTGGTCTTTGAGACACACTGACAGACCTGAAGCCACTCCTGGGCTATCGACAGGTCTTTGAGACACACTGACAGACCTGAGCCACTCCTGGGCTATCAACAGGTCTTTGAGACACACTGACAGACCTGAAGAGACTCCCTGGCTATCGACAGGTCTTTGAGACACTGATAAACCTGAAGCCACTCCTGGGCTATCGACAGGTCTTTGAGACACACTGACAGACCTGAGCCACTCCTGCGCTATCGACAGGTCTTTGAGACACACTGACAGACCTGAGCCACTCCTGGGCTATCGATAGGTCTTTGAGACACACTGACAGACCTGAGCCACTCCTGGGCTATCGACAGGTCTTTGAGACACACAGACAGACCTGAGCCACTCCTGGGCTATCGACAGGTCTTTGAGACACACAGACAGACCTGAGCCACTCCTGGGCTATCAACAGGTCTTTGAGACACACTGACAGACCTGAGCCACTCCTGGGCTTACGACAGGTCTTTGAGACACACTGACAGACCTGAGCCACTCCTGGGCTATCGACAGGTCTTTGAGACACACTGACAGACCTGAAGCCACTCCTGGGCTATCGACAGGTCTTTGAGACACACTGACAGACCTGAGCCACTCCTGGGCTATCAACAGGTCTTTGAGACACACTGACAGACCTGAAGAGACTCCCTGGCTATCGACAGGTCTTTGAGACACTGATAAACCTGAAGCCACTCCTGGGCTATCGACAGGTCTTTGAGACACACTGACAGACCTGAGCCACTCCTGCGCTATCGACAGGTCTTTGAGACACACTGACAGACCTGAGCCACTCCTGGGCTATCGATAGGTCTTTGAGACACACTGACAGACCTGAGCCACTCCTGGGCTATCGACAGGTCTTTGAGACACACAGACAGACCTGAGCCACTCCTGGGCTATCGACAGGTCTTTGAGACACACAGACAGACCTGAGCCACTCCTGGGCTATTGACAGGTCTTTGAGACACACTGACAGAACTGAGCCACTCCTGGGCTATCGACAGGTCTTTGAGACACACAGACAGACCTGAGCCACTCCTGGGCTATCGATAGGTCTTTGAGACACACTGACAGACCTGAGCCACTCCTGCGCTATCGACAGGTCTTTGAGACACACTGACAGACCTGAGCCACTCCTGGGCTATCGATAGGTCTTTGAGACACACTGACAGACCTGAGCCACTCCTGGGCTATCGACAGGTCTTTGAGACACACAGACAGACCTGAGCCACTCCTGGGCTATCGACAGGTCTTTGAGACACACAGACAGACCTGAGCCACTCCTGGGCTATTGACAGGTCTTTGAGACACACTGACAGAACTGAGCCACTCCTGGGCTATCGACAGGTCTTTGAGACACACAGACAGACCTGAGCCACTCCTGGGCTATTGACAGGTCTTTGAGACACACTGACAGACCTGAGCCACTCCTGGGCTATCGACAGGTCTTTGAGACACACTGACAGACCTGAGCCACTCCTGGGCTATCGACAGGTCTTTGAGACACACAGACAGACCTGAGCCACTCCTGGGCTATCGACAGGTCTTTGAGACACACAGACAGACCTGAGCCACTCCTGGGCTATCGACAGGTCTTTGAGACACACAGACAGACCTGAGCCACTCCTGGGCTATCGACAGGTCTTTGAGACACACAGACAGACCTGAGCCACTCCTGGGCTATCGACAGGTCTTTGAGACACACAGACAGACCTGAGCCACTCCTGGGCTATTGACAGGTCTTTGAGACACACTGACAGAACTGAGCCACTCCTGGGTTATCGACAGGTCTTTGAGACACACAGACAGACCTGAGCCACTCCTGGGCTATTGACAGGTCTTTGAGACACACTGACAGACCTGAGCCACTCCTGGGCTATCGACAGGTCTTTGAGACACACTGACAGACCTGAGCCACTCCTGGGCTATCGACAGGTCTTTGAGACACACTGACAGACCTGAGCCACTCCTGGGCTATCGACAGGTCTTTGAGACACACTGACAGACCTGAGCCACTCCTGGGCTATCAACAGGTCTTTGAGACACACTGACAGATCTGAGCCACTCCTGGGCTATCGACAGGTCTTTGAGACACACAGACAGACCTGAGCCACTCCTGGGCTATCGACAGGTCTTTGAGACACACTGACAGACCTGAGCCACTCCTGGGCTATCGACAGGTCTTTGAGACACACTGACAGACCTGAGCCACTCCTGGGCTATCGACAGGTCTTTGAGACACACTGACAGACCTGAAGCCACTCCTGGGCTATCGACAGGTCTTTGAGACACACTGACAGACCTGAGCCACTCCTGGGCTATCGACAGGTCTGTGAGACACACAGACAGACCTGAGCCACTCCTGGGCTATCGACAGGTCTTTGAGACACACAGACAGACCTGAGCCACTCCTGGGCTATCGACAGGTCTTTGAGACACACTGACAGACCTGAGCCACTCCTGGGCTATCGACAGGTCTTTGAGACACACTGACAGACCTGAGCCACTCCTGGGCTATCGACTGGTCTTTGAGACACACTGACAGACCTGAAGCCACTCCTGGGCTATCGACAGGTCTTTGAGACACACTGACAGACCTGAGCCACTCCTGGGCTATCAACAGGTCTTTGAGACACACTGACAGACCTGAAGAGACTCCCTGGCTATCGACAGGTCTTTGAGACACTGATAAACCTGAAGCCACTCCTGGGCTATCGACAGGTCTTTGAGACACACTGACAGACCTGAGCCACTCCTGCGCTATCGACAGGACTTTGAGACACACTGACAGACCTGAGCCACTCCTGGGCTATCGATAGGTCTTTGAGACACACTGACAGACCTGAGCCACTCCTGGGCTATCGACAGGTCTTTGAGACACACAGACAGACCTGAGCCACTCCTGGGCTATCGACAGGTCTTTGAGACACACAGACAGACCTGAGCCACTCCTGGGCTATCAACAGGTCTTTGAGACACACTGACAGACCTGAGCCACTCCTGGGCTTACGACAGGTCTTTGAGACACACTGACAGACCTGAGCCACTCCTGGGCTATCGACAGGTCTTTGAGACACACTGACAGACCTGAAGCCACTCCTGGGCTATCGACAGGTCTTTGAGACACACTGACAGACCTGAGCCACTCCTGGGCTATCAACAGGTCTTTGAGACACACTGACAGACCTGAAGAGACTCCCTGGCTATCGACAGGTCTTTGAGACACTGATAAACCTGAAGCCACTCCTGGGCTATCGACAGGTCTTTGAGACACACTGACAGACCTGAGCCACTCCTGCGCTATCGACAGGTCTTTGAGACACACTGACAGACCTGAGCCACTCCTGGGCTATCGATAGGTCTTTGAGACACACTGACAGACCTGAGCCACTCCTGGGCTATCGACAGGTCTTTGAGACACACAGACAGACCTGAGCCACTCCTGGGCTATCGACAGGTCTTTGAGACACACAGACAGACCTGAGCCACTCCTGGGCTATTGACAGGTCTTTGAGACACACTGACAGAACTGAGCCACTCCTGGGCTATCGACAGGTCTTTGAGACACACTGACAGACCTGAGCCACTCCTGGGCTATCGACAGGTCTTTGAGACACACAGACAGACCTGAGCCACTCCTGGGCTATCGACAGGTCTTTGAGACACACAGACAGACCTGAGCCACTCCTGGGCTATTGACAGGTCTTTGAGACACACTGACAGAACTGAGCCACTCCTGGGCTATCGACAGGTCTTTGAGACACACAGACAGACCTGAGCCACTCCTGGGCTATTGACAGGTCTTTGAGACACACTGACAGACCTGAGCCACTCCTGGGCTATCGACACGTCTTTGAGACACACTGACAGACCTGAGCCACTCCTGGGCTATCGACAGGTCTTTGAGACACACAGACAGACCTGAGCCACTCCTGGGCTATCGACAGGTCTTTGAGACACACAGACAGACCTGAGCCACTCCTGGGCTATCGACAGGTCTTTGAGACACACTGACAGACCTGAGCCACTCCTGGGCTATGAACAGGTCTTTGAGACACACTGACAGACCTGAGCCACTCCTGGGCTTACGACAGGTCTTTGAGACACACTGACAGACCTGAGCCACTCCTGGGCTATCGACAGGTCTTTGAGACACACTGACAGACCTGAAGCCACTCCTGGGCTATCGACAGGTCTTTGAGACACACTGACAGACCTGAGCCACTCCTGGGCTATCAACAGGTCTTTGAGACACACTGACAGACCTGAGCCACTCCTGGGCTATCGACAGGTCTTTGAGACACACTGACAGACCTGAGCCACTCCTGGGCTATCGACAGGTCTTTGAGACACACTGACAGACCTGAGCCACTCCTGGGCTATCGACAGGTCTTTGAGACACACTGACAGACCTGAGCCACTCCTGGGCTATCGACAGGTCTTTGAGACACACTGACAGACCTGAAGCCACTCCTGGGCTATCGACAGGTCTTTGAGACACACTGACAGACCTGAGCCACTCCTGGGCTATCGACAGGTCTGTGAGACACACAGACAGACCTGAGCCACTCCTGGGCTATCGACAGGTCTTTGAGACACACAGACAGACCTGAGCCACTCCTGGGCTATCGACAGGTCTTTGAGACACACTGACAGACCTGAGCCACTCCTGGGCTATCGACAGGTCTTTGAGACACACAGACAGACCTGAGCCACTCCTGGGCTATTGACAGGTCTTTGAGACACACTGACAGACCTGAGCCACTCCTGGGCTATCGACACGTCTTTGAGACACACTGACAGACCTGAGCCACTCCTGGGCTATCGACAGGTCTTTGAGACACACAGACAGACCTGAGCCACTCCTGGGCTATCGACAGGTCTTTGAGACACACAGACAGACCTGAGCCACTCCTGGGCTATCGACAGGTCTTTGAGACACACAGACAGACCTGAGCCACTCCTGGGCTATCGACAGGTCTTTGAGACACACAGACAGACCTGAGCCACTCCTGGGCTATCGACAGGTCTTTGAGACACACAGACAGACCTGAGCCACTCCTGGGCTATTGACAGGTCTTTGAGACACACTGACAGACCTGAGCCACTCCTGGGCTATCGACAGGTCTTTGAGACACACAGACAGACCTGAGCCACTCCTGGGCTATCGACAGGTCTTTGAGACACACAGACAGACCTGAGCCACTCCTGGGCTATCGACAGGTCTTTGAGACACACTGACAGACCTGAGCCACTCCTGGGCTATGAACAGGTCTTTGAGACACACTGACAGACCTGAGCCACTCCTGGGCTTACGACAGGTCTTTGAGACACACTGACAGACCTGAGCCACTCCTGGGCTATCGACAGGTCTTTGAGACACACTGACAGACCTGAAGCCACTCCTGGGCTATCGACAGGTCTTTGAGACACACTGACAGACCTGAGCCACTCCTGGGCTATCAACAGGTCTTTGAGACACACTGACAGACCTGAGCCACTCCTGGGCTATCGACAGGTCTTTGAGACACACTGACAGACCTGAGCCACTCCTGGGCTATCGACAGGTCTTTGAGACACACTGACAGACCTGAGCCACTCCTGGGCTATCGACAGGTCTTTGAGACACACTGACAGACCTGAGCCACTCCTGGGCTATCGACAGGTCTTTGAGACACACTGACAGACCTGAAGCCACTCCTGGGCTATCGACAGGTCTTTGAGACACACTGACAGACCTGAGCCACTCCTGGGCTATCGACAGGTCTGTGAGACACACAGACAGACCTGAGCCACTCCTGGGCTATCGACAGGTCTTTGAGACACACAGACAGACCTGAGCCACTCCTGGGCTATCGACAGGTCTTTGAGACACACTGACAGACCTGAGCCACTCCTGGGCTATCGACAGGTCTTTGAGACACACAGACAGACCTGAGCCACTCCTGGGCTATCGACAGGTCTTTGAGACACACAGACAGACCTGAGCCACTCCTGGGCTATCGACAGGTCTTTGAGACACACAGACAGACCTGAGCCACTCCTGGGCTATCGACAGGTCTTTGAGACACACAGACAGACCTGAGCCACTCCTGGGCTATCGACAGGTCTTTGAGACACACAGACAGACCTGAGCCACTCCTGGGCTATCGACAGGTCTTTGAGACACACAGACAGACCTGAGCCACTCCTGGGCTATCGACAGGTCTTTGAGACACACTGACAGACCTGAGCCACTCCTGGGCTATCATAAGGTCTTTGAGACACACTGACAGACCTGAGCCACTCCTGGGCTATCGACAGGTCTGTGAGACACACAGACAGACCTGAGCCACTCCTGGGCTATCGACAGGTCTTTGAGACACACAGACAGACCTGAGCCACCCCTGGGCTATCGACAGGTCTTTGAGACACACTGACAGACCTGAGCCACTCCTGGGCTATCGACAGGTCTTTGAGACACACTGACAGACCTGAGCCACTCCTGGGCTATCGACAGGTCTTTGAGACACACTGACAGACCTGAAGCCACTCCTGGGCTATCGACAGGTCTTTGAGACACACTGACAGACCTGAGCCACTCCTGGGCTATCGACAGATCTTTGAGACACACAGACAGACCTGAGCCACTCCTGGGCTATCGACAGGTCTTTGAGACACACTGACAGACCTGAGCCACTCCTGGGCTATGAACAGGTCTTTGAGACACACTGACAGACCTGAGCCACTCCTGGGCTTACGACAGGTCTTTGAGACACACTGACAGACCTGAGCCACTCCTGGGCTATCGACAGGTCTTTGAGACACACTGACAGACCTGAAGCCACTCCTGGGCTATCGACAGGTCTTTGAGACACACTGACAAACCTGAGCCACTCCTGGGCTATCAACAGGTCTTTGAGACACACTGACAGACCTGAAGAGACTCCCTGGCTATCCACAGGTCTTTGAGACACTGATAAACCTGAAGCCACTCCTGGGCTATCGACATGTCTTTGAGACACACTGACAGACCTGAGCCACTCCTGGGCTATTGACAGGTCTTTGAGACACACTGACAGACCTGAGCCACTCCTGGGCTATCGACAGGTCTTTGAGACACACTGACAGACCTGAGCCACTCCTGGGCTATCGACAGGTCTTTGAGACACACTGACAGACCTGAGCCACTCCTGGGCTATCGACAGATCTTTGAGACACACAGACAGACCTGAGCCACTCCTGGGCTATCGACAGGTCTTTGAGACACACTGACAGACCTGAGCCACTCCTGGGCTATGAACAGGTCTTTGAGACACACTGACAGACCTGAGCCACTCCTGGGCTTACGACAGCTCTTTGAGACACACTGACAGACCTGAAGCCACTCCTGGGCTATCGACAGATCTTTGAGACACACTGACAGACCTGAGCCACTCCTGGGCTATCAACAGGTCTTTGAGACACACAGACAGACCTGAAGAGACTCCCTGGCTATCGACAGGGCTTTGAGACACTGATAAACCTGAAGCCACTCCTGGGCTATCGACATGTCTTTGAGACACACTGACAGACCGGAAGCCACTCTTAGGATATTGACAGGTCTTTGATACACTGACAAACCTGGAGCCATTCCTGGGCTATCAACAGGTCTCTGAGACACACAGACAGACCTGAAGAGACTCCATGGCTATCGACAGGTCTTTGAGACACTGATAAACCTGAAGCCACTCCTGGGCTATCGACATGTCTTTGAGACACACTGACAGACCTGAAGCCACTCCTGGGCTATTGACGAATCTTTGAGACACACTGGCATTCATTGTCAGCTATAGACAATTCGGTGCAAACCTTAGCTTCACCAATGTTCTGATTTCTCATGTCAAGCTCCCCGCTGTTCATTCTAGAGCTAAAGCTGCGACCTCAAGAGTGAACTGTAGGTCTGCTCTCTAGAAGTGATCTGCTCTGGTATCCCAAATACACTGATAACACTTTTTATGCGCCTCCTAAGCTCCGCCCTCCTTACTTGGTTGCAGATAGGAGCTAACCATGCCATCCTAAATTCGTCTACTACATGGACAATTCTTGCCACTGTTTTCGTGACCTGCCTGATACTCAAGATCCCAGTTCCTAGATTCTTCCTAAATGGCAATTACCCACTCCCTTGTGCCTATGCCCATTATAGTACTGGTTGATTTGAAAGAGACTCTTAAGTTAACATAAGACAGTCACGTAAAGTACCAGCTGGATCTGCTTCTGTCACCAAAGGTCGAATTTTGAGAATAATTTACAAGTTGGACATGCAAGGTTTATGTCTATTCTTTTTCCAGTTCTATTATGCTGGGACCTATTTCTTATATTTTGCTAAACTTTGGGGTGATCCTGACCAGTGGCCTAAAAATACAGCTTCTTAAGGTACTTTTATTCTCTAGTGACCTTGCTATGTGGAACTAGTTCCGGGTTCCATGGCAGCGAATCATGGACAATCAGTAAGTAAGCGCATAGATCTTTGGAAGCAACGGAGATGTGGTTTTACAGAAGAATGCTGCGGATCCAATGGCCTATAAAGAAGACTAACGATACAGTACTCAAAGAGACACAAACACAACTTATTGCAAGGATCAGAACAAGGCAGTCATCCTTTTTTCAGGCAAGTTATGAGAAACGGTGATTTGGAGTATGTTGTGACAGTGAGATAGAGAGATAGAGTAAGGCCGCGAGAGAAGATATTGGACAGCCTGACAGAACGGCATGGGCAACAATCAGCAGAGATGGTAAGCGACACACATGATAGAAGTGGATGGAGGATATAATTACCTTTCGGGATCAAGATGCCGAACAGTGCAGGACCTGCAGTGGTCAGTGACCCATAGCTGACTGCTAGTGTCAGGGAGAGCAAACTAGATCTGCCAATATCCTTCTACATCTGGATAACAGGCTGCAACAGAGCAGACTGGCTAAGGGGAAGGGATCAAAGAGCTACGGCTAACCCGGTACTCAAAAATGACTGCTGAAGTCAGATGTGTCGGATTGAAAGGTGCAAACGTCACAGTCAAGCTGTAAACTATGACACAACGCATTCCGTTCTCCGGACAACATCCTGCTACTTGGTAGCGGGAGATTGAAAACAAACGAAGAAATACTTTTCTGCTTCAACTAGTGACCAAGCTTAAAAAAATAACTGTTTATGTAAATGGGGACCTGACCTATAAGTTGGGGAAGGTATAAACAGTAAGGAAGGGACCTAGCCACCCCACCTCACACTTAGTGCATGAAGAGTTATCTTCATCCCTGACGGCAACTGTTGCCATGGGACTGACCTTTACCTTTAAACAAATAACTAGTCTTGACATTCATGCTTCTGACAACAAACTACTATCGCCAAAAGATGCAGATAATAGACTTTCACGACATACTGTCCTTACCAGTTCCTGTTGATGAGCAATCAGGCTGAACAAGTACTCAAAGCTTCTGGGGATGACTCCTCGTAGTTCATGTTGAAAACTTTCAGAGTTTTCTGACGGACCTGCATTTTGTGGACATTGGTTAAAGTTAGGGAAGGGGCGGCGAGGCAACGAGAAAAACAACTGGTCATACACCTTACAAAAGTTGAGACCTGGAACAAGATTTAACACCTCATCCCCAACAACATTACTATAGAACTGCCATTTTGTAGTCTCACATTCAGGCACATCATTTGCACAAATGTTGATCATTACATGAGAATTTTCAGAACTTCAAGTTCATGTGATTACCTCTCATATATTTTGCCCTCATCTACTGCCTCATTACATCTCTTCTCCTATCTTGAAGAGAGCACTGGGAAATCACTTCAGTTGACACCCTTACAGGAAGCCAATGGAAGAACCCTAAAGTTGATACAGGAAGCCTAAATCAAAGCCTTTGATGAAGTTGCTAGTCCTATGTACAATCCTCTTTAGTCGCCTTTACCTACATGCTTAGGTTACCATAATTCTGTCTTTCCTCCTTGAATACCAATCTCTTAAGACTAACCTTTATATAACGAACCAACAAGACTTTAATCATATATTTTTACCTCCAACCAACAAGACTTTAATCATATATTTTTACCTCCAACCAACAAGACTTTAATCATACATTTTTACCTCCCAACCAACAAAACTTCAATCATACAATTTTACCTCCCAACCAACAAAGACTTTAATCATACATTTTTACCTCCCAACCAACAAGACTTCAATCATACATTTTTACCTCCAACCAACAAAACTTCAATCATACATTTTTACCTCCCAACCAACAAAGGCTTTAATCATACATTTTTACCTCCAACCAACAAAACTTCAATCATACAATTTTACCTCAAAACCAACAAAGACTTTAATCATACATTTTTACCTCCCAACCATCAAAACTTCAATCATACATTTTTACCTCCCAACCAACAAAACTTCAATCACACATTTTTACCTCCAACCAACAAGACTTCAATCATACATTTTTACCTCCCAACCAACAAGACTTTAATCAAATATTCTTAACTACAAACATCCTATATTTATAACAGTAAAGTCTTCTTTTCTCACTTACCGAGCATTGTGAATGTCTTTCCTGACCCAGTCTGTCCACTGAAATTATGGGAAAGTGAGTATCATTATCTACATATATCATGACGATCAATTCTTTCCACATTTGTCTTTACATGCTCCAAGAAATTTAAGTCAAAATGAAATTATATGTCCTACTTATGTTGCTATGTTACCAATACTTGCTGAGATAGAAGCAAGATTAAATTGAGAAACAGAAGTATGGCACGTCCGATCCCTAATGATAGTATCAATCAACTAACAAGAAGGATCCAAGCACCGTTTTCTGGCTGAGAACCCAACATCACCCAATTATCAAGAATGTGTGTGTATCAAATGCACACAATGAGTAGGTTTACTCTTTTGTGAACCATGAAAAGGACTTTAAGTGGCAGGTTGCAGTAGTTTCCTCACATTCCGAGCATGCTGATGAAGGTGGACCAGGGTCTTCCAGGCGATTGTGCTATGCTTGGCTTCATCTGCGTGTCACTCATTACTACGGGGATCATGTCGATATTGAACCTTGTTAGCCAGGTTGCCATGAGAACAGCCTGTTTCCAGAGAGGGATACGGGGAAGCCGAGGTGAAGGTCTTAGCCTGTATATTTAGCCCGACCCTGGTTAACATGTCTGATCGGTATGTTGTGCCCAACTAGACGTTACTCTTCCTCCCCAGCATGTGAACATAATCAGCCAAAACACACTCCTGAGTGCCAGCAGACCTAAACAATCATGGAGAGGGAGATCAAGCACAAATTTTCAACGGTCAGGAAAGACGTGCGCAACGCTGGAAATGATGGACGTGACAGGAAAACATGGCAAGAATTTGTTCAAGACCTATGCTCCACAGGGAGCTGAAGGGTTTTGACTGATTTGATTGAACTACTAGATTTTTCAAACCTTTTCCAAGAAAGTAACCAATTTATGTTCTGTCTTCTTGTATTTACATTAAATGGGACATTTCAATACTGCTCTTCTCTAATATATTTCTAAAACAGTTGTAACGGTAACTTCTATAACGAACAACAAACCTACTACACATAACAGACACAGAAATACTTACTAAGCAAATATTGTTCCGTTGTAGCCAGCTACACAGCTCTCTATAATCTTCTTTCCAACTATCGAAAACACTGCCTCCTGTAATGTTTCAAAGTACAAACATAAAGGTCAAGAGATACTTTGTTTGTTGTTGTTAATGCCCACAAAGAATTAGTTTACTCTTTTGTGCGCCCTGAAAAGAGGGTAAAGTGGCGTTTTTAGATTTATTTTCCTCACATCCAGAGCGTGCTGATGAAGGTGGGCTGCGGTCCTCCAGGCAGTTGTGCCTGCCTTCATATGCGTGACACTCACTACTATGGGGATCACATCAATCCATATCTTGCCAGCCAGACTGCATAAAGAATTTTAATTTTCAATGAATAAAATAGAATTCTGATCATTTTTTTAAATAGAAAAAATGGAATTCTCCATTCATGTATTGATTTTTTTGTTTTTTTTGTGCTCCTGTGTCAGAATACAGAATTGGGATCAGGACGCTGGACAGCGCATTCGCTGCAGCGGTAAGCGACCCAAAGCCAACTGCTAGTGTCAGCGAACCAGAGCTGCCAAGACCCTTCTACGCCTAAAAATCCATTGGCAGAAATTTAAAAAAGAGTAAGCCGCTGCCCGAACAAAATTTTTAAATTCTAGTTAAAAATCTTCCCCCAAGGCCTAGTAAGTCGCAGGAAGTTGTAAAATACCTACTACATATAGCTGAACCCTTCAGCTAATTGGCAATAGACATTAACATGCCTGTTTGAATACCAGATAAAAGAAAAACCTATCATGCCTTCCAGGTCAAGTGAGCAGCATTAAGTCTCTTTTTTCCCTCCAGGCAAAATATAGGATTAGTCTCCTTTAGTAAGCATGCTTCAAAGTACTTATTGACATTTTGCAATGGTCGTTTCTGTAGCAATTTGTGTTACATGATGAGGCCACTAGCCCCATGCACAACTCTCTTTAGTTGCCTTTTACGAAAGGTGCGGAGGTGCAGTGATCCTATCCTTTCATCCACAGTAAGGGGTCCCGAGACCCACTCTGGAAATATATTAAGTTCACAGTCATACAACAAATTCCTCCTGCAAACACCAGCAATGAGAATCAACAACGTAGTTATAAATGTAGTTATATTTCAAAGTAGGCCATAATTATGTCCAGGCGTCTGATGCTACACATAAAATTAAACCTAGCACAAATCAAAACATATGCTCTAATATTCAAAATCATTGAACATATTCGTTCCAGAATGTAGTCTCCCTACACCATGGCAGTTCTGTATGCACCTCAGTTTAAGATGAGTCAGCTCACGTCATACAAAGACATCCCCATGCTGTCCGTAATGTTCTGATGCCAACCTCTTTTCCATCTTCCAGAAACCATGCTCATCATTTTCATACTCTCCAGACCGTTATGTTTCTTCAAATAACTGAAACATCAAAACTCTTTTCTTACGATGATATCTAGTAGCCAATTTTCTGTAATATTCAATGATTTCAAAATGTATGTCTTTTTTTCTGTCCATTATTTTTTGCAACATCCTTCAGTAACACTAGATTTAAAAAATGTTGATCTTTTTTTTGCACCTGATTTGTTTGGCTTGGCTTGGTTCGTTCTCAATCTCCCACTACCAAACCCTGAAAGGGCTTAAGTAGCAGAGTGTAGTCCAGAGAACGGAATGCATTGTGTCATAGTTTATAGCTTGACTGCGATATTTGCACCTTACGGTCCAACACATCCGACTTCAGAAAGCATTTTTTTAGTACCGGGTTAGCCTTTCCTCTTCAATCCCTTCTCCTTAGCCAGTCTGCCCTGCTGCAGCCTGTTATCCAGGATCACCGTGTGGAGGTGTAGAAGGGTCTTGGCAGCTCTGGGTTGTCTGTCATTGGCTGCTGCAGTTCATGCATTGCTCAGCATCTTGATTACACTTTCTGGGATCTAATATCCATCTAAACTGAAAACATCACTGCACTTCAAACGATTCTGATGTTTTTCCATTCAACCTTACTACTGCCTGTTGCTTGTGATATAGCTGTGCAATTAGGTGTGTGATATGTTTCAAGAAACCCCATTGTCCAAGATAGTCCACAACTGTTGATGTTTTAAGCGTTTGACGTGCTTTTGTGCATTTCACAGGGCAGTCATGCCATTCCATCATCGGTGAGGTCGTTGGAACACACGTGAAGACATCCTCACAACTCCATGCCATCTCCCTCTGTCAGCGGCCGCTGCCTATGCCTCCTCTGGTGGGAGATTGGTCCATTCTTTTATGTTGTCTTCCCACCTCTTTGTCGTCTGCCTTGTACCTTTCCGTGCAGGATCGTATTTGCAAGACCATTTGATCTTGATATGTGCCCAAACCAAGAGTTTCCTTCTTTTGACAGTTGTCAAGAGGTCTTCAAAAGGCCCTATTGTTGTTGTAATTCTTTTCTCCTTGTAACTCGATCTTTGTACATGACATTTAGTAGTCTTTGGAAATATCTCATCTCCAAGGTCTGTACCCTCGGCTGATGGTCAGCTGTAATTGTCCATGTCTCACGAGAATAGAGGAATATTGACAGGACCAATGTATGCATTAATCTTATCTTAATGCATATGGCTAAACGTTTATCTAGCCAGATTTTGTTACGCCGTGCAAGCGCAGCTATTGTCTGTGCTATTCTGGCCAACACCTCACATTGTTATCCTTCATTACTGAAAGGAAATTGAACAATTTAAATTTTCTTCTTATTTATTATCAGACATTCCTACCAATGACTCCAACAAAAGCAGCAGTCATCAAGGGTTCATGCCACAGGTGCACAGATCTGACCAGCCAATCTCAAATTTTCTAGAAAGATACAACCTCAAAATATTGTGTTCAGGGTGTATCCTGAAAATGGTCACTTGATCTCCCAGGGAGCTGAGAGGGAAAAATTGCAAATTAACCTGGTGGTTTATTTCTCATTTTGATTTAAAGGCAGCCAGCGAATCATAGCTGAACTGCTTGCGCCAGGGTCAGCAAGCTAGAGCTGTACACACCCTATTCAGACTCCCAAGGGGAGTCTGTAGTCTGGTTAAGAAAATAAATATTTAAAAAAGGAAAAACCGGTGGCAAAACTGGTCCCAGAAATGTGATATTCTCAAAACAACTGTGCCAGGCTGAAAGGCTTTCAACCTAGCTGTCAATACCAACACAGTATGGCAAACATTTTGAAGACCATCTTCAGCTTTTATCTGGAAAAAGATGGTGTCCTAGTGTAAAGTCAAACTGCGATATCTGCGCCTTACGGCCCGGCAAATCCGATGTCAGTCGGCTTTTTAGCACTTGGTTAGTCTTTCCACTACGATCCATATCCCTTGGCCAGACTACATTAGTCACAAGCGCAGGCTGTTTCCAGGGCCGCCATGTGGAGGCCAAATAGGGTCTTGGTCAGCTATGGTTTGCTAACCCTGATGCCCTTTTCAAAACAAAGGATGAAGAAGAACTTTGTTGCAAAGCTCCCCCCCCCCCCTCCCCTTTGTTTTCTAGAGCACCACAGTAAGTTGATATCCACTGAATAGTTCTCTTTTGAAAGCACAAGTTCAGGTTGACCCCTGACAGCGTACGAAGAAGAAGAATAAAGCACAAGTTAAGGTGTTCAAGTAAACCTGAAACGTCTTCAAATCTAAAGTACTGTTGTCTCATCTGTGCAGTTATCATTGCGTGTTTGTCTTAACAAATGCACAGCACAGAGAAACAAATACAATAACATAAATATGTTTTAACCTTCAGCACGCCAGCAGTTATTTGAAAAAATTTGACCTAATTAATTTTCTTAATTTCTCGCTATGGTAGTCGTCTTCTAAAATTTTTAATTTTTATGTTTGTTTGTCAATAAATGTGATTTTCTGGCGTGTAGATACACAATAGCATAACGAACATGTGGGTGTTATTGTTGCTGTTGTGTGTTTGTTAGTTTTTGAGATTCAAAAAGATATAGTTGAAAATTTATGAAAATCTCGGAAAAAATTTGGACTCGACCACTAGGCCTAGTCGCTTTGATAGAAAACCATGGAAACCACAACAACGTATCGATACTGTGTTTACAATATCGACACAACTGTTAGTTTCCAATTCAAACGTAGTTCTTTCATTTAAACAAATAAAATAAACAGATCTACTCGATAAAGATCTTTCCCAACAACCTACTTCCCCTTTCGCAAAAAGTCGGCTTGCTCCAAACGGCGTATACAAATTTAAAATTGTTCAAAAGCCATTTGTAATCGAACATACGATACTTTAACCGGCAAAATATCGTGTATATATGGAGGGCGTATTCAGCAGTAAAAAATGGCTGTCGGGAGTGACTCCGTAAAAAAAAAATTTTTTTTTTTCCGTACACCGTTTTTGTAGGCCTAGTTGGTTAGAAGGGATCGGACATAGCGTGCCTAAGGTTAACAAGTGAATAAAGGGATTGTACAAACCTGAGTGATGTCTGCATCTGCAACATTGTCATAAGTGAATATTTTCGGCTCTGGCTTTGTACGCAAGATGACAGCACAGTCAGTTGTGTTTACATCAAGGACTCGAGGGGCAAAGTCATTTTCACTTATGCTGGGATCAGGCGGCCTCACCCGCAGAAAGATCTTTATGGAGTCACCTTCAGCAGATGTGCTGTAAATATTGTGAGTAAATATCAATGATTGAATATCTCTATTGTAGCCATATTTGTCTTCATTCTTCTTCTTCGTTCGCTCTCAATCTCTCGCTACCAAGCCCTGAACAGGACGTAGCCCAGAGAACAGATTGCGTGGTGCCGCTAGTTTACATTTTGAATGCGATATTGGCACCTTTCGGTTCGTCGCGTCAGTCTTCTGCAGCACCATATTTGTATAAGAAGAGATAAAATCTTACTTACTTAGTAGCCCCTCTCCTACCCAGAGGTGTAGAGTTGTCTACTTTACTTACTTAGTCGTCCCTCTCCTACCCTGGGGCGTAGAAGCTCGTCAGAAAGAGCAACCAGACTATTTTATCTGCCGACCACCTCATGTTATTGTTCCAATCTAGTCCTCGGTCTCTTAAATACTGTCTTATGTTGTCATCCTAACGGACTTTTGGTCAACATGGGGGTCTAGATCCTTGACATTTTGCTTCCTACGCCTGCCTAGGTAGCCAATCCTCTATCATTATGCAATGTTACATTCTATTCTGTTCAAATTTCTATCTAGTTTTCTTAGCTTGCTTCCTGATGTCTGTGCCAGTTCAACGTCTTCAAGGTTGTTTTTGTATATACTTCTTCTTCTGCGTTTGTTCTCAATCTCCTGCTACCAGGCCCTGAATAGGGCTTTGCAAGTAGCAGGATGTAGTCTGGAGAACGGAATGCGCTGTCAATAGTTTACAGCTTGACTGCGATATTTCCACCTTTCGGTCCCATACATATGATTTCCTCCGGTTGGTTAGTTATTGATCCAGCAGTCTGTGGGCTTCTACCAATTGTTCCAATGCCATATTATTGCATCTGCAAGTGTTTGTGAGCTGTTGTTTAGTATACAGAGTGTTCCATTTGTCTGTCTCTGAGGATCAAACTCTTTCTTAGCACAAACAGGAGCCCAATAAGATACATAGGGACCACCCACAAAAATGTTGTTTGTTAAGGTTCTAAACTTCTTTTGGCAACTAGTTTTTTTGGTTATATCTTAGCATGCGAACCATAAACAAACCTTCTTCGTCGTTCATCCTAAAAAGGACACTGTGTTATAGTTTATAGCGAGGCTACGTTATATGGACCTTTCGACCAGATTCATCTGATTTCACCTGTCTTTTTTTGGGTACTGGGTTTGTCTTTCCGCTGGAATTCCCATTCTCTCATCCGACTACACTAGTGCAGCCTCTTCCCAGACTAGTTGCAAAACAGGGTCTTGGTCAGCTGTGGATCACTGACCCTGATGCAAGCAGCCAGCTATGGGTCACTGGTCAGCTCATTCCCTGCTGAATCTTCAGTCACAAATAAATATTTAACATCCACCCAGGCCTTCATCCATACTGATGTTGTCTGTCCATCTGTACCTCTGCCGCCCTTGCACTCTACTCTGCCCTCCAAAACAACCTTTCACAGACTGTCATGGCGCTTGACATGACCAAAATATTTTATTTTTCTGCTTTTTATTTCCTTCAGAAAAGTCTTTTCCACCTGGAGTTGTTTCGCCAGAACCTCATTATTGGTTTTCAGAAGAAACTCGTCCAAGATGGAAGTATAATACCAGATAATACCTATGAAGTAATACCAACCTTGTAGGTGAAATTGTCTCCATGTTGTTTTCTTAACAATAAAATTGGACTTGTCCTACTTTGTTGAATCTGAAAGTGTAAGATTTGACCAGACCTGATATAATAACTGAGAAAATATTTGAATACGCCAGTAATGTGATTAGGTTTCACAAACTGAAAGAATATGGGGCTGGCATTAGAAATCTATATGTTCTACATTATAAATAGGTAGTGTAAATATTCTGCATTGTTTTGTTATATGTTGACATTTTATGTTATAAATAAGAAATGTTGATATTCTATGTTATAAATAAGAAATGTTGATATTCTACATTATAAATAAGAAATGTTGATATTTTATGTTATAAATAAGAAATGTCTTCTTGTGATTTCATCCTGAAAAGGGCGTTTGTGGCAGTTTACAGTTAGGCTGTGAAATCTGCGCCTTTCGGCCCAACACATTTGATTTCTGCATGGCATTTTTGTGACTGGGTTTGCTTTCCTTCTTCTTCTTCTGCGTTCGTTCTCAATCTCCCACTACCAAGCCCTGAACAGGGCTTTGCAAGTAGGAAGCAGCCGGGGAATGGAATGCGTTGTCACTAGTTTACAGCTTGACTGCAAAATTTGCACCTTTAGGTCCGACACATCCATCTTCGAGTCCTAATTTCTTAGCCAGGTTACATGGTTGCAGTCCATTTACAGGGCCACTTGGAGGTAGAATAGGATCTTGGCCAGTTATAGGTCACTGACCCTGATACAAGCAGCTGGATATGTGCCAATGACTGCTATCAGCTCATTCACAGTTGCATCTTCAACATTCTTCATATCCTAATAAGAAATGTAGATGTTTCTAAATATAAATAAGAAATGTAGATGTTTCTAAATATAAATAAGAAATGTAGATGTTTCTAAATATAAATAAGAAATGTAGATGTTTCTAAATATAAATAAGAAATGTAGATGTTTCTAAATATAAATAAGAAATGTAAATGTTTCTAAATATAAATAAGAAATGTAGATGTTTCTAAATATAAATAAGAAATGCAGATGTTTCTAAATATAAATAAGAAATGTAGATGTTTCTAAATATAAATAAGAAATGTGGAATTTCTCACAACAACGAGATATGTTTTTCATTTAGTATTCTATATAATAAATATAAAATTTAGACGAGGAAATATAAAAAAGATTGAGGTCGTCTATTAGCAGACTATGTCATTAGAGATGAAGTTATTTGAGACTTCATTGTACTATGTCCATCTTTTTGTTAGGTGGGGTGACCAGTTCCCATCTTCACTCTCTTTTCGTCAGTAAACATAAGATAGCCATTTACAACTACAAAGCGTTAAGACTGAGTATTGAACCCAGTACACTTTCCATGAGAAACGAGCTCAAACTACTCTACCACTACAAATACAGACACCTGTCGGCCAAAGATGGATGTGCCGGACTGAAATTTGCAAATATTGCAGTCAAGCTGTAAGCTAGCAACACAATGACTACATCCTGCTATTTGCAAAGCCCTGTTCAGGGCTTGGTAGCAGGAGATTGAGAACGAACACAGAAAAAGAAGAACACATGAAATAGACAGATCTGCTGTCTGGCATCATATGATTGTGAGGTGGGTAGTTCTTGTCAGATGCTCAAACCATTACAAAATTATCTTTTTGCCGAAATAAATATATATATTCACATCAAATAAAATATATATACAACAGAATGTGTGATTAGTGTCATTCATGTATGTATTTGTGTGTGTGTGTATATATATATATATATATATATATATATATATATATATATATATATATATATATATATATATATATATATATATATAATCTTCTTTTACCACTGTGGAGTTGTAGAGGTTATTGGTACTTGCAGTTGAGTATACAAACAAGATGAGTGACATGTTGTATTTATATTTAAATGTGAGTAAATCATATGTTGAATTTATTTTAAATACAAAAAGTAACCCATCATATTTCTTTCGGAATGTATAAAACTCAACTGTGTTGTGTTTTCAAGAAATATATGAACAATGTAGCCTACAATTTTGAAATTTAAATAATGGACTTTTAAAAAATTCATTATTTAGATTTTCCTAAGATAATGACAACTGATAAGACAAAACTCCAACCCAAAATCGAGATCGCTGACGAAGAGATTGAAAATGTTGAACATTTTGAATATCTGGGATTAATACTAAATAACAATGGAGACTGAACAAAGGAAGTAAGAAGACGACTGACTATGGCAATGCAGAGGCTAAGGAGTATGCAGAACCTATGACATAATACAAACAAGGAACTAAAACTAAAGATCCTAAGAACATACATTTTTCCTGTGGCAACCTATGTATGTGAAACATGGACGATTACAAAAGCACAAAGAGCGAAGATCGGTGCTTTTGAAACACAGTGCTACAGGAGAGTCCTGAAAATCCTGTGGACAAAGAAAGAAAGAAACAAACCCATCCAGCAAGACCTGAATGTTGAGGAGAATTACTTATAAATATTGTAATGACCCGAAAACTGAGGTTTATTGGATACGCTAAACAACACAACAGACTGGAAAGCCAGACAGGAACCGACCGAGAAGACGATGGATCCAGGATATCAATAAGCCGCTGGATTTGACCTTGGAGCAGGCCGGAAGACTGTTTCCTACAGACAGGCTGTCATGAGAACGATGTTCTAAATAAAGGATTAAAGAATGAAAGTCTCAAATGTTATGGGGTTTTACCACATGCGAGTGCGCGGTCTACGGGCTGTGAGTTTAGTTTATAATCTCAATGTGGGATCAAGATGCTGAGCAGTGCATGAGCTGCAGTGGTCAGCGACCAAAAGTTGACTGCCGGGGACACAGAGCTGCTAAAACCCTTCTTCACCTCCACGTGGTGATCCTGCTGCAACAGAGCAGACTGGCTAAGGAGACGGGATCGAAGAAGGATGGCTAACCTGATATCCAAATATGGCTTCCAAAGTTGGATGTGTTGGACCGAAGGGCGCAAATATTACAGTTAAGCTGTTAACTATGCCGCAGCGCATTTCATTCTTCGGACTACATCCTGCCACTTACAAAGTCCTTTTCAGGGCTTGTTAGCGGGAGTTTGAGAAACAACGATGAAGACGAAAATCCCAATGTGTCAGGTTGCACTTAGTTTGACAGACTTTGTATGTCAAGAGTTTCTTCATGGTATGACCGCTTCTCCCAGTTGACCTAGCCATAAATTGGTACATGATAAAGCCACGGCAAAATTATGGAGCAGCTGCGCGAGCGATGGAGTAACTACTTTTCAGCAATGAAAGGAACTGAGCACATTTGGATGTGCTCAGGTTAAATAAGGTCAGTTCCATCAGCCATTTTCTATTTTCCATTTACCAACGTACACTTTCATGGGTTTTATAAGGATTTTATAAAGTTGATAAATAGCGTAATAATATCAATATCTTTCTCTATTCCCCAAGGCGGTGTGCATTGCACTATGTATTTATTTTGGGCTTGTTGGCCTATTGCATTCAACTTCGGAATGTATTTTATGTAAAGGTCTGCTTCCTCCTACATTTTCTAAGGGTTTGCTTCCCCGGTGTAATGGCCGGTGCTGTGATGGGGAGCAAACTCAGCACCTTCGGGATGTGAGTCATGTCACTTAACCCCTAGTCCACACCGCCCCCCTGTCACTGACTTAAAACACTGTAGAAGAAGATTGATTGTAAGATGTGATAGGATACTTGAGAAAGGATAATACATATATTAAAAGAATTGTAATAATGTAAATGATGATATATTGAATGACACAAATGTTGTATGTTGATGAAACATTATACTCCTTGCTGAAGTCGGATGTGTTGGACTGAAAGGTGCAAATATTGCAGTCAAGCTGTAAACTATGACACAACACATTCTGTTCACTGGACTACTTAAGCCCTTTTAGGGCTTGGTAGCGGGAGATTGAGAACGAACGAAGTAAAGCCAAACATTATACTCTGCAAAAATGCCATCTAGGACCTTCAGTGCTAAAGAAAACGTCTTTATACTGGTTTAAAAAACTCTGCAGAGTCTGTAAACATCCAGTTTCATTTACATTTCCTTACTCTAAAAGCTATGTGCATCCAATATATTTTTAAATGTATTAATTGCCCCTGCCTCCATTATTTCCTGTGGCAATGCATTCCAAGCATTCACCACTCTCTGACTTAAAAAATATTTCCTAATCTAATTTATCCTTTCCTTTTATAATCTTATAAACCTGTATTAAGTCACCTTGAATTCTTCTCATTTCTAGACACTGTAGGCCAGTTTTTCTGAGTCTTTCCTCATAACTGTAACTCTGGAATCCCACTATTAGCTTTGTCGCTCTTTTTTGTAGGTAATGATTCACTTCAAAGCTGGAAAAGATAGACTAATGTCCTTGTTAGATGCTAAATGCAACAGCGCATGAGCTGCAGTGGTCAGCGACCCATAGCTGACTGCTAGCGTCAGGGCCAGCAAACCAGATCTGCCAAGACCCTTCTACACATACACGCGGTGATCC
Organism: Ariolimax columbianus; assembly: GCA_036924085.1. Classification (NCBI taxonomy): domain Eukaryota; kingdom Metazoa; phylum Mollusca; class Gastropoda; order Stylommatophora; family Arionidae; genus Ariolimax; species Ariolimax columbianus. Next base: position 11,144,139 of record JAVGWX010000016.1, read on the forward strand.
TGGATAACAGGCTGCAGACTGGCTAAGGAGAAGGGATCGAAGAGGGAATGCTACCTAAAAAAAAATGCTGGCTGAAGTCAGATGTGTTGGACCGAAAGGTGCAAACTTCACAGTCAAGCTGTAAACTACGACACACAACGCATTCCGTTCTCTGGACTACATTCTGCTACTTAAGCCCTTTCAGAGTTTGGTAGCGGGAGATTGAGAATGAACGAAGCCAAGATGCTAAATGCAGTTGATGATTGCAAGTTTAAGGCAAAGGAAATTGGTTGGAACAACATACATCAACTACAGCTTCAAAAAACAAACAAAAAATAATTTCAACAGCTGGTGAGAATGCAGGCCCAGTATAAGTAGTATAGAAGATAAAGTAATTTAACCGCTGGTTAGGAATGAAGTGTTAGAGACTTCAGTATACTAAGCTTCAGCTTTGTGAGGTGGGCCGTTCCCTTCATCGCTCTTTTCCTTACCTAACCGTGTCAAGTACCCATGTACAGTTGGGTTGACTGGAGCTGCCAGTAGTGGAAGTTGAACCCCGCACCTTTGCCATGAAAAGCAAGTGCTCTACCACTGCGCTAATCAGCCGTTCATTATATAGAATAGTCAGCTGCAATTCTAAGTTTACCTTAATCTTTGGCAGCGGCTGTGGATTTCCAACTTGAAGAGAGAGATGTATCCTATACAATACTATACATTTCTGACACAGTAACAGTGACATACCTATGTAAGATGAAGGTCAATGATTTTGTAAACAGGATCCAGGGACTGCACTTTTCAAAAGTTTTCTTTCTCCTAAATCACAATAAATTTACATTGACAATCAAGATAAATAGTGGGAAAAATAAGACAAGAAAATTCATTTTAAACTTAGTTCAACTGTCAAAAAGACCTATTTAAAACAACACTGAAATACTGCCTATAAAAATATCTGGTCAATAGGTTAAGCTGTTTGCCTATGTCAGTATGTAATTTATTCATATGAAACAACCATTGAAGAGAAATAATCGCAAGGAATTTAACTACTATTAGTAGTATGATTGTTTCCAAGTTACTCTTGATTATTAATGTCTTCATATCAGGGCCGAGGACTGTAGACCTTAACTTTACTTTATTATACTGTTTCAAAAGGCTCTACAGAAACTGTATTCAACCATTTTATTCCATTCCATAAATACTGAAAATAACTGTGAGCATCAAATTTACTTTTGAATGCATTAACAGACCCATTTCACGTGGTAATGCATTCCAAGCGTTCGCCGCCCGGACTAAAAAAAATATTTCCTAATATCTAACCTGGACCTGTCTTTACACAATTTGAAGCTATGCCCACTTGTTCTTTGAAAAACTTGGTAAAGTCTATTTGATCCTTACCATTATCTTTTAAACTTGTTTTAAGTCACCTTGAATTCTAGGGAGGAAGACTAATATATACTATATATAAGTCCATAAGACATATTAGTCAGGGTCAGGCAAAACATACTGGCCAAGACCCTCACCTCGGCTTACTAGTAGTCCTCCCTGGAAGCAAGCTGTTTTCATGGCAGCCTGGCTAACGAGGTGAGGGAACGACATGATCCCCATAGTAGTGAGTGACACGCAGATGAAGCCAAGCATAGCACAACCTGGAATTCTTCTCTGTTCTAGACATTGTAGGCCAGTTTTTCCTGAGACTTTCCACATAACTATGATTCTGGATCCCACTATCAGTTTTGTAGCTCTTCTTTGTATCCTTTCTATCATGTTTATATCTACAATATGATAAGCACTCCATACCTGAACACAGTACTCCAACTTAGGTTTTACCAATGATTTATACAGTTTGACTATCACTTCTTTGCTCTTATGTGTAATGTTTATTTTTATCATATCCAGGATTGCATTAGTCTTTTTCACTGCCACTTAACTTGCTCCCACACCTTTCCTGTATACACCTAGATCCCTTTCCTTTTCTATTTTCTTAATATAGTTATTTCCCATCCTGTAAATATATTCCTTATTGAACCTTCCCATGTGGATGGCTGTACATTTTTCTACAATGCAACTCTCAAACCATTTTTAAAATATTATCTATGGTTGATCTCGATATATCCACCAACGCATGAGATGAGACCCTGCCGCATAGTTTAGTGTCATCTACAAATTTTTCAATCATAGACCCAATGTCATTGTCCAAATTATTTAAAAATATCAAGAACAAAATTGCCAATACCATTGAGGTATTCTATCAAAGGCCTTTGCAAAATCCAGATAAATAGCATCCATCGGCTCTTCACCATCTTCTTCTTCTGCGTTTGTTATCTCTCGCTACTAAGCCCTGAACAGGACTTTGCAAGTAGCAAAATATAGTCTGGAGAACGGAATGTGTTGTGTCGCTAGTTTGCAGCTTGACTGTAATATTTGCACCTTTTGGTCCAACACATCCATCTTCAGCAGAAGACATTTTTTTTATACCGGGTAAGCCTTCCCTCTTCGATTTCTTCTACCTTAGCCAGCCTGTTATGAATTCCAATATATTTGTTACACGATCTCCCTTTAGTAAATCCATGCTGACTATTCCTAATGAGATTAAATTTGTTTAAGTACTTTACTATGGTGTCTTTGATAATTGACTAACATTTTGCAGAGTATGGCTTGGCTTCGTTCGTTCTCAATCTCCCGCTACCAAACCCTAAAAGAGCTTAAGTAGCAGAATGTAGTCCAGAGAACGGAATGCGTTGTGTCATAGTTTACAGCTTGACTGCGATATTTGCACCTTTCGGGCCAACACATCCTACTTCAGCAAGCATTTTTAGTACCGGGTTAGCATTCCCTCTTTGATCCCTTCTCCTTAGCCAGTCTGCTCTGCTGCTGCCTGTTATACAGGATCACCGCGTAAAGGTGTAGAAGGGTCTTGGCAGCTGTTTCGTTGGCCCTGGCGTTAGCAGTCAGCTATGGGTCGCTGACCACTGCAGCTCATGCGCTGCTCAGCATCTTGATCCCTGCAGAGTATGACGTCAAACTGAATGGTCTATAATTGGCTGGATCTGAATTCCTGTTCTTTTTGAACAAGGCTTTACATGGCCAAGGGGATCACATCTGCATCTTTCCAATCCATTGGTGCCTTGGAACAATCACATTCTCAAAAGTGTGAAAATAAAATACAGCCAATGGCTGGTTTCTAAGTTCAAAGTAATTTTTTATGAATACTGTCTTGATTCTGACATTTATCCACTTTCAACCTCTCCAATTGTTTAAAAACTATTTCCTCAGTAATGCAGAATAATTGTGTCCACGGAGCTCTGGAAATTATTTAATTTAAGGCCCTAGGACTAGGAGTAGTCTTCTTTCGGCACTTTCGTGAAGACTGAGCTAAAGTTAAAGTAGAACTGACTTAGATTAATAATAGCTTTAAAATAATATTGTCACGTATTATTCATCCCGTACTATTTTTGAGTGAGCCAACTGTGTCTTTCATTCTGTTTAACGAACGAGTCGACCATAAGAAAAGAAGCTCTTGACGTCTTGTTATTACTCTATCCGTCCTGATCTTTTGAGCAAGTTTCTTTTCAAAGACAATTTTTGCTGCTATTTTCACTTTGTTTTGTATGTATGTCCAAATAATATCTTAATATTCATTGATGTTTCATTTGATTTTCCATGCTCTATAATAATGAATAAACTACTATTATACAATATTATACATTTTTCCAAGCTTAATAATTAATTCTTATCTAAGTTCTAGTCTACATTTAACTACGGATTGAGTTTTCTTTTTTTTTTCGTTTGGGGTTCTATCTCAAATGTAGCTCTGTCCTGTGTTTGTGTACAAGTTCAGCTAACTTACAACACAAGACAAGTTGAATAAATGAAGAAGTACAACTACAACGTACAGACGACAGGAGACGTGCTGAAGGCCGACTAGTCGGACTACTACTATTAGCGACTGTATTCACACTACTTAACTACAATGACAATCATAATGTACTCTACGTGACTACATCAACATAGTCACCAAGTCAGTGTCACTAGTTTCTGAAAATTTAGTTTGCAACAAACGAATTCATTCCTGTTTCTTTATTAAGTTTTGTAGTTTGTTATACAAAAAAATAGAACACAGTTATAACTTACACCATAATTTAGGTCTTGCATTTTGAGTCCTTTGAATCCACCGCTTGTAGTCAAACTTCCGGTTCTGGCAGAGTTGAGCCAAAATTAGTCATGACGTGCTTCGTGGAATTTTGATTCCTTTGTCACAAATCTTTACACTTTGTACTTTTAAAAATGTTCCCCATTAAATTCATGCCCTGATACATAAAATAAATGAAAAAATGTACTCTACATTTTAATAATAATACTGATATACGAGTGGCAAGAAATATATCCAGTATAAGTGCAGTAAAATAACACACATTTAACGTCATTTCTTTTCTGGTCAGGTCAGGTCATCCTGTAACCGATGAGGTCGTTGGGGCACACATGAAGACATCCTCACATCTCCATGCCATCATTCTCTGTCAGCGGTCGCTACATGTGCCTCCTCTGGTCGGAAATTGGTCCATTATTTTATGTTGTCCTCCCACCTCTTTTTTGGGACGACCTCTTCGTCGTCTGGCTTGCACCTTTCTATGCAGGATGGTATTTGCAAAACCATTTGATCTCGATATGTGACCGTACCAAGCGAGTTTCCTTCTTTTAACAGTTGCCAAGAGGTCTTCAAAAGCCCATATTGTTGTTGTAATTCGTTCTCGTATTTCCTCACTCGATCTTTGTACGAGACGTTTAAAAGTCTTTGGAAACATCTCATCTCCAAGACCTGTATCTTCTGCTGCAGGTCAGCTGTAACTGTCCATGTCTCACAAGCATAGAGGAATATTGACAGGACCAATGTACACATTAATCTGATTTTCGTGCATATTGCTAACCGTTTATCTTGTCAAATTCTGTTAAGCTGTGCAAGCACCGTTGTGCTATTCTGGCCAAACCCTCTCATTTTGATTCTTCATCACTGACAATCGAACCCAGATATTTAAAACGGTCGACCACTTCGAGTTCCTGGTCATTAGCTTTTATCCTACTGTTGAAGCATGTAGCGTTGTTTGTCATTAAATTTGTCTTTTCGGCGTTAATCTCCATACCACAATCAAGCGCTGTTTCATCGAGCCTTCTGGCCCATTCTTGGAGTTCCGCTTCTGTGCTCGACAACCCGTCGATGTCATCTGCAAAACAAAGGTTGCTAATCTTTCGGTCTCCTATCTTGACAGTACCAACGTGACCTCCAAGTGCCTCACTCATAATTGCCTCAAGGAATATGTTCAAAAGTGTTGGGGAGAGTGTCCAACCCTGTCTCACACCGACTGATGTGCGAAACCAGTCCCCACGCCTCCCATTCACAAGAACTGCGCTGCACGCCTTGTCATACAGGTGTTCAAGGACCTGTATAGTATTTCCGTTGATTTTATACATACTCATTGTTGCCCATAGCGCTTTATGTCATATCCTATTAAACGTCTTCTTGAAATCAACAAAAACATGAAACATTGTTTGCTGCTGTTCTAAATATTTCTCGTTTAGCAGTCTTAAATTAATTATTTGTTCTGTAGTGCTTCTTCCCTGTCTGAAACCTGCCTGCTCCTCAGCAATAATGTTCTCTGCTTGGGGTTTCAATCGGTCGAGAATTAATCTAAGCCTGACCTTGCTAGGGTGGCTAATGAGACTTTTTGTTCTGCAATTTTGGCACAGCTTTAGGTTTCCAGACTGATGTAACGGTATAACCATCGATTTTGTCCATTAGTCAGACCATTTTCCCGTCGCCCATATTTTGTTGCAGATGTGTGTCAGGCCTTCCACCACTACCTCCCCACCTGCCTGAAAGAGCTCTGCTGGTATACTGTCCACACCGGCCGCCTTCCCTCTTCTCGTTGTCTTTACCACTGCAGCTACCTCCTCCTTTGTTATCAGTTGGTTATCCTCTATAGTTGTTGTGTTGGAGGAATTGTTTTCTCAGGTTCGTTCCGTTCCTCATAGTTGTTTAACCCGAAACAGTACTCTGCCCATCGTGCCAGTACGTCATTGTCCTCAATAAGGCACTTGCCGCTTTTATCCTGGATCATAATGTTTCTGCCTTGTCTAGGTGTTACCAGTTCTTTGACATCTTTGTATGCGCTTTTAGCATCATTTCTGTCTAATCTCTCTTCGATGTTTGTACACTGCTCACATATCCACGCTTCTTTCGCCTCTCTCACCGTTTGTTGTATCGCTTTTTTGACTTCTTTATATCTGCCGTCCCCATCAGGTGGATGTTTTTGGTCTTTCAGTGACCTTTTTCTATCACAAAGGTATAGAACTTCTTTGGTCACCCCGCCATGTTTCCGCTTTAAAAGAAGAACCGACTTCACATTTGAGTTGGCGATCTTTAGCTTAGTATGCGTTTGATAATTTTAAATGTATACATGACAAAGGTCACTCTTTCATTTTGTATGGTGTTTTTTTTTAAACATCTGCATCGCCTGTCTTGTTTTATTTTAAAATGCTCATTATGTAAGTGACGTTCTCTACCTCATTCAGTGGTCTTCCTCTCAGTTTGGTGGGAAAACACTTAAACAGTGTTGTTGGCCGCATTTATTTAATACATTTTTTTCGGCTTTGATTTTCAGACCTACTTGCTGTGAGATTATGTCAAGTGTGTCCGTCTTCTTCTACATTTGGAGTTAGCTATGATGCAGGATGTTTATGTAGTCTGCAAATGCCAGGGGTTCCACCTGTTTAAATACGGTTTACTGGATTCCATCTTCTTTGTTCGTTCTCAATCTCCCGCTACCAAGCCCTGAAAATGGCTTTGTAAGTAGCAGAATGTTATCAGGAGAACGGAATACGTAGTGTCGTAGTTTACAGATTGACTGCGATATTTGCATCTTTCGGTCCGACCTCATCAGGCCTTTTCGAGTACCAAGTTAACCTTCCCTCATCATTAGCCAGTCTGCCCTGGTGCAGCCTGTTATCCATGATCGCCGTTTGGAGGTGTAGAAGGGTCTTTGCAATTCTGGTTCTCTGGCCCTCACGTTAGGGGCCACCTTTTGGTCACTGTCCGCCAAAACTCATGCCCTATGCTTTCTCATCTTATTTTATATATCCCACATTATGGAAAGGTCTGCTGGCTTTAGTTCTTTTTTGTTCTTTAGTAGTTTCCCTTTTACCACCACTAGATTGTGGTCTGAGACTATACCCGATCTCGCAAAGATCGTCTACATTTTATATTTATACAGATGTGACCAATGGTTACATGATTTGGGTGTATCCCTGTCTCCTTATGAATTTTCTTGTGAGGTAGCAAGCTTTCTGTAATGACGAGTTCGTTTCCTGCGCAAAATTCGGCAAATATCTCAAAATTGTCATTCATTAGTTCAGACTATTTTTTTTACCCATAAACTCTTTGTAACCTCTATTTTACATTAGTCTCACATTCACTATCATCATATCTTGTGGCTGTCTCGTCCAACAGATTTTGCAGTTTAGTGTAGAAACGGTCTTTAAATAATTATTAATTTCCGTTTATTGAAGAATAATAATGTAGGACGTTTAGTTTTATCTTGTAATTTGTGGTCCTAAAGGATGCTACGATGAGTTTTGAACCAGCTGAATGTCACTCAGTAAGAGTGAAATGTCCGATTGTTGTCTCTGCCTGTGCCATCCATGACGACCCTCTCTTGATCCCTTGTTGTCTGAGATACTACTGTGCAGAGGGTGCCGCGTGTCTGTGATGACACACATATAGGCTTTGACTTGTGCCAGTTTATGTCTGGATGTCACCGCTAACAATCCCAACATGAACCACATCATCACAATCGGGGTATCTGTAGTGCAGCCCAAAACCAGTCGCATACCCTCATTCTGGATGCGTTCCAACCTTTCACACTGTGTTCTTAATAGTGTGAGGATGCCTAGTCCGTAATCGATGACAGACAACACGACCTGACGAAATAGGATGAACAGGAGGCGTTGTTCCAAGTCGGCAGCAGCCATGGTCTTGATTGCTCCTAGCCCTGATTTAGATGCTAAGCAGTGTACGAGTGTATGAACTGTGAATCCCACGACCTTTTAGGTCATATAGGTTAAAAAACAAGCAATCCTTTCTCTGGCGACAAGCTAGTTTCAGGAATGTTGAGGCAAATGAACTGAAGACATACAGAAGTCATTCGCCGATGCGCGGAGTTTAGAATATAAGATGGCAGATGAGGGTTCTACAATAGAGATCAGGAAGATTAGAGAAGAGAAGACTACCGCGCAGTTAGTAGGTAGGATATAGACCAGAGCAGACGCTAGGATAGACTACATAACACAGTCAGTGAGTAACAAGAATAGAGAGATAAAAACAGAAGTCCCCAAAGCAGACCAGAAGTGAGAGGGAACCAGAGACCACGCACGTGTAAGAATCTGTCTGTGTGTGCTGTTCTGTTTGAGTCGAGGCTCACACCTGTCTCACGTGACACCAACTTCCAAGTCCCTGAGTGGCATTCGTCTGCTTACTTGTCAGTAGGAGACATGTTGCTTTAACACGTAACACATGTGTGACCCTTGGCCTGATAACCACAGTAACAGAACCACTGTTGTCTGTCGTAGGCACGAGAACCGCTGCAGTCGCAGAGTTCTTGACTAGACAACGAAGAAAAATAATCAGCAGATCTGATTACTGTAGATATCTTCCTGATGTTGAGATGAGACAAAGGCCCAGAAGACACCTACGTTGTATAAGCTGAGAGGTGGGACATAAGACCACAAGACAGGTGGGACATAAGGCCACAAGACAGGTGGGACATAAGGCCACAAGACAAGTGGGACATAAGACCACAAGACAGGTGGGACATAAGGCCACAAGACAGGTGGGACATAAGACCACAAGACAGGTGGGACATAAGACCACAAGACAGGTGGGACATAAGGCCACAAGACAGATGGGACATAAGGCCACAAGACAGGTGGGACATAAGGCCACAAGACAGGTGGGACATAAGGCCACAAGACAGGTGGGACATAAGGCCACAAGACAAGTGAGGACAGAGAGATAGAACTGAGAACAAGTAGCTAGACAGAATTGTTTCAACACAAAGGGGTATAGGCCATGAATGGAACATTTGCTAGAATTGATCACATGATGAAACTCTGGGTTATTTTAGTGCAAGAGAAATACCTGTGTGGGGATCAAGATGCTGAGCAGCGCATGAGCTGCAGCGGTCAGCAACCATAGCTGACTGCTAACGTCAGGGCCAGCGAACCAGAGCTGCCAAGACCCTTCTACACCTCCACGCGGTGATCCTGGATAACAGACTGCAGCAGGGCAGACTGGCTAACAGACTGCAGCAGGGCAGACTGGCTAAGTAGAAGGGATCGAAGAGGGAATGCTAACCCGGTACTCAAAAAATGTTTGCTGAAGTCGGATGTGTTGGACCGAAAGGTGCAAAATATCGCAGTCAAGCTGTAAACTATGACACAACGCATTCCGTTCTCTGGACTACATTCTGCTACTTAAGCCCTTTCAGGGTTTGGTAGCGGGAGATTGAGAACGAACGAAGCTAAGCCAAGCACCTGTGCTAATTGAATGGAACTCTTGAAAGTCATTATAATTAGAGTCAGTTAGAGTTGGTTAGAATTGATTAGAGTTAGTTAGAGTTCGTTACGATAGAATTTGATTCACATACCTAGTATTTTTTTTATAATGTGTATGTTGTTTATTAAATAAATATTCATTTGTTTTCACTGTTGTTAAAAGTGTTGATGTTTTAATTAGAGTTGTGAGCTAAGGAGTGATAGTGGTAAAGAAGAAAGTTAATAATAAGCGGTGATAGGAGTCTGTAACATTATATTAATCATTTAGTATGGTGACTTAGGATATCAATATAATAACCTTAACCCTGTAACATTATATTAATCATTTAGTACCGTGACCTAGGATATCAATATAATAACCTTAACCCTGTAACATTATATTAATCATTTAGTACGGTGACTTAAGATATCAATATAATAACCTTAACCCTGCCACAATAGCCTATCAGTATGTTTTGCCTGACCAGACATTAATCCTCTCTGGAGCGACAGGCATACATCCATATACTGAATCTTCATTCACCGATGAATTTTTAGCTTTCATCCCTTTGCTGCTCAAAACGGATAAAAGAATGCTTCTACTCTTTGGTGCATGTCACTAGTGAGACAGCCATATTTAAGAGGCTTCTATAAAACCATGTTGTTCCTCTGCGCTGAGATATCACCTGCAAGACACTCTTGAAATTCTTAGCAACGATACTGCCAACTTACATGACAATGCCACCGCGTTTTGAATTTATATCCCAATTTTAAGATTTCCATTTCAAGTCCCTCATATAATAAACACTAAAACATTTTAAATGGAATTTACTTGTGTACCAAAAGGGACACACAATCACAAACACTGAATGGAAACACTGAATGGGAAAACAAGAAGCAAGAAAAGCTGTAAATGTGAACAAAAACTCCATAAAAATCACATACTTTTGATTAATGGATCACAACTATTGTATACACGTTTATATAATTTATTACATTTATGGCACAGAATGAGGTGGCTTACATTAAAATCATAGTGGTAAATGCCCACAATACTTGCGTGGATCCTGGGAACCCTTTTACTGAGATGGATACTAGGACCCCTTTTATTCAGGTGGATACTGGGACCCCTTTTACTGAGGTATATACTGAGACTCCTTTTACTGAGGTGATACTAGGACCCCTTTTACTGAGATAGATACTGGGACCATTTTGCTGGATCCTCCCTACTGAAGTAGATCCTGGGATCCCTTTACTGATGAAGATTATGGGACCTCTGAGGTGGATTATGTTTCCCCTTATTGAGGTGGATTCTGAGAAACCCTACTGAGGTGGATACTAGGACCCCTTTTACTAAACTGGATACTGGGACCCCTTTCTAAGGAAGAAATAATAGGGGCACTACATCCTGATCATGTATATTATGAAAGGTAACTAAGTAGGGTAGAGCATTAAATTGGCAGACTCATCATGTAAAAGATGAAACTACTACAGTAACAGCACATAAATGATGTGTTCCTAAATGGAAGCCAAGTGAAATGGTGATCTCATGCTTCTACTAGGACGAAAAGAGAATAATCAATTGAGATGGCATATAGTCCTGCTTACAGATGTCCTGGCCGTAGTCACAGCACTAAAAAGCAAGAAAAATTCTGAACTTAATGACTTAAGAGCAGTACTCTGTCAACTATGCCAGCAGTCCGCACCAAAAAGAGTAGTGGTACAGTGGGTTCCATCCCACTGTAACATCCAAGGCAACGAGGAGGCAGACAGACTGTCAAAAGAAGGTGCAAGACTACCACAACCAGATCCTAGTGTGACATATGAAGAGTCAAAAAGGCTTATTAGAGCTAGATACATGACCAAATGGGAAACCGAACATACTGGCTACACAAAAAACGATGCCCATTACCAGTTGAACAGAAGAGAGCAGGTCGTGGTCTTCAGACTTCGCACTGGCCACAATAGACTCAGGTACCACTTATTCAATAAATTGAAGATAGGTGGCACTGACGAATGCACGTGCGGTACCGGGAAAATGACCGCTGAACATTTGCTGCAAAACTGCCCGACATACGAGGATCAGAGAAAGCAGATGTGGCCATACCCAGTGGCAATACTAGACAAGCTCTATGGCAGTGTCGACAGCCTCAGGATGACTGCTGCTTTTTTCGAAAAAATAAAGGTTGACGTCTGACAGCGTACGAAGAAGAAGAATTGAGATGGCAGTACAACCTAAAAAAATTATCAAATAACAGATGAATGTTGACAAACAGGATATAGCAGTTTTAAACTGGAAAAAAAAAAAAAATTGGGAGATAGGATTAAGAATACAATACAATTAATATTAATCACATGACCAAAATCCTGTTAAGAATTTTTATGAGAAGCACTACAACATTCAAGTTAAAGCAACAAAACCATATGGTGCGCTTGTCGCAAACAAATACATGTCAAGTTCTCTTGTCATGTGGCATCTGTTCCAGGTCTCTCCATGCCTGCCCTTGTATCTATCTCAAGATTTTCTTCTTCTTTTTCTGCGTTCATTCTCAATCTCCCGCTACCAAGTCCTGAACGTTCTCAATCTCCTGCTACCAAGTCCTGAACATTCGCAATCTCCCGCTACCAAGCCCTGAACGTTCTCAATCTCCCGCTACCAACCCCTGAACGTTCTCAATCTCCCGCTACCAAGCCCTGAACGTTCTCAATCTCCTGCTATCAGGTCCTGAACGTTCTCAATCTCCCTCCACCAAGTCCTGAACAGAGCTTTGCAAGTAGCAGGATGTAGTCCAGAGAATAGAATGCATTGTGTCACTAGTTTACAGTTTGACTGCAATATTTGCACCTTTCAGTCCAACACATCCATCTTCAGCAGGTCTCAAGCTCTATTCTTGGTGTACTTTGGTCTCTGCTACTGTTCTTGAGCTGAAAATTTCAGAATAGAAACTGTCTTATAATACTTTCAGTTGGTATTGTGTGCCCTATCCAACGCACCATCTTCTCTTCACATCTGTTTCCACTATTCTTTATCTGGCTCTTCCCAACAGTTTAGGATTGTTGATCTTATAATATTTCACCCCTATTCTCCACATGCACCATTTATGAAAGTCTGTACCTTTTAGGCTGTTGTATTTTTTTGGTTCTCCATACTTCAGAACCATACAGTGACTTTACACTAGAGTATCAGATTTGTGTGTTTTATTTATATTTATATTGTCAATTTAACAGAATTCAAGTCTAGTATCAAGAACAGGTGAAACATACAGACCAAGACACCACCTCACATCCTTGTTGAACTGACAAGAAGCTGCTCTTTAGCAGTCTTGTTAACAAACTTGGTATCAACATTGGGTCCTCAGAGTGGTGAACCTTTTAAGAAACCTAGCATTTCACCAAAACAGAGTGGGCCCTGGTCCACCTTCTTCAGCATTCCTCAGGATATAAAAAGAACTACTGTAACTACCAAAGAAATATTGTCTAAAGTGAAGAACTCAGAAAGAGTAGATTAGAACAAATTCAATAGTCGATATCATTGTCTAAAGTGAAGAACTCAGAAAGAGTAGATTATCTAAAGTGAAGAACTCAGAAAGAGTAGATTAGAACAAATTCAATAGTCGATATCATTGTCTAAAGTGAAGAACTCAGAAAGAGTAGATTATCTAAAGTGAAGAACTCAGAAAGAGTAGATTAGAACAAATTCAATAGTAGATATCATTGTCTAAAGTGAAGAACTCAGCAAGAGTAGATTAGAACTTGGAATAGGTGGGGAAGTTGCCATATGGATTGAAAATGGATAACGGGAAGAAGGAAGAGAGTGGGCATAAATAAAGAGTACTATGAGTGGTGTAAAGTAAAAAGTGGAGTGCTACAGGGCTCAGTTTTTTAACCTGTTTTGTTCTTGATTTACATAAATGATTTGGACAATGATATCGGATCCATGATTGCAAAATTAGTGAATGACACAAAACTATGAAGTAGTGTGTTATCTAAAACAGAGGTAGATATACTGAGGTCAGATATTTCGATAACATTTGGGAATGATTTATGAGCTGGCAAATGGAGTTTAATGTTGATAATTGTAGTCATCCACACGAGTAGATCCAATATGGAACATAATTACAGAATGGGAGTGAACAATAATAGAAAGATAGAATAGGAAAGGGATCTAGGGGTTATAATAGACCTATCTATCTATCTATCTATCTATCTATCTATCTATCTATCTATCTATCTATCTATCTATCTATCTATCTATCTATCTATCTATCTATCTATCTATCTATCCATCTGTCTGTCTGTCTATCTATCTTCAGTCCACTTATGTCGTTAGACGTCGTAAGAGGTGCGCTCTCCTTTGTTTCATATTTTTTTTGGCAGGTGAAAATCCACTGGTGACTTGCCAGGTCAATCCCAGCATCTGTTAGCCTCTGGAATATACAATCGCCTATTTTTTAGACTGGTGGAGGTGGAAGCAGAGCAAGGTAGACCCGCAGCCTGTTAGGTGCCATCTAAGCTGCTCGCTAACCACATAACCAAGACCTGTTGTTATGGCCACACAGTTCCTTTCTTTTGCTAAATATTCTCACTTTGAGTAGATTTTTAGCTTGAATTTTGCCTGAGCAGCGGTAGTTAGGCCTACTCTTTTGGATTTCCAACTGCTAAGGTATTTTTAACATGCACAAAAACTGCACATGGGCGTCTGATCTCACTACTCAGAGATCAGGGGAAATATTTACCAGATTATTCATGTCAAAAAATCTTGGTGTGTCCACTGGGATTTGAACCTGCAACCTCCAGCACCCGAGGTGACACCTTACCCCGCCACCACTTGGTCCCCTATAATAGATCATACAGGTAAAGTGAGTGAGCAAGTCCAGGTAGCAGTGAAAAATGCAAATGTAATGTTAGGTATGATAAAAAAAATATTAAGTATAGAAGCAAGGGAATGAGTCAAACTATATAAAGCATTAGTTGCCAGCCAATACGCTTCGATGTATCAGCAATACCTACTGAATACAACAACAAAGTAGAAAACAAATTTGAGGCGTTGCTTGCTGTACAGAAAGAGATGACATCTGAGGAGTTGACATTGTATGCAAGGGATATTTTCATCTTGACAGCAAAAGAAATGATTCCAAAGATATTGCATAAGACACAGAGCTATATAACAGAGGAAACACAGAAACTCATTGCAGAAAGGCAACAATTAAAACAAATGGGAAGTAAGGGGACCAACACAGCATATAAAAACTGCGCAAGAAAAGTTAGAAGAGAAATAAGAAAAGATAAAAGAAGATACATAGTAGAAACGTGTAAGGATATAGAAAACCTACAACAACAAGGCAGAGAAAGAGATGCATTCAAAGCAATAAGAACACTGACAAGGGAATTCCGTCCGGTTCCACATGTCATAAATGACAAAGAGAATAACACATTAACAGAAACCAAAGACATACTGAATAGATGGAGAGAGTACTGCAGAACCATGTTTGGAGATAGCACAAAGCGCTCAGTTACAATCCTACCAAAGGATGAGAAAGAACCTGAACCAACATTGGAAGAAGTACGCTCTGCAATTAAAAGCCTGAAAAAGGGAAAGTCCCCAGGATGCGATGATATCCCAGCAGAGCTAATACAAGCAGGAGGAGAGGCATGTGCTCAAGTCTATCACAAGCTGTGTAAACAGATATGGCACAGTGCAGAGTGGCCAGAAGCATGGAAGAAATCAATTTATATTCCCCTCCCCAAAAAAGGCAACCTGAAGCTGTGCATGAACTACCGAACTATCGCGCTGATCAGCCACGCTAGCAAGATACTCTTGCGAATCCTATTAAGAAGGATAGAGAAAAGGTTTGAATCTGAAATTCACGTAGTCCAGGCAGGTTTTAGGAAAGATAGAGGGACCCGGGACCACATATTCAATTTAAGGAATATCTATGAAAAATGTAGAGAGTTTAATGTAGACCTTTACACATGTTTCATTGATTACACTAAGGCCTTCGACACGATAAAACATCAAAATCTGTGGAGAATCATGAAGGAAATGGGGTTTCCTTTGCATATAGTCCATCTCATTGAAACATTTTACCAAGATCAACAAACCGCTGTCCGAGTATCTGGGCGAACATCAGATTGGTTTGCAGTACAAAAGGGAGTCCGACAGGGATGTATCCTCTCACCTTATATGTACAACGTATATGCGGAATGTATAATGAGAAATGTGCGAGAAGATGAGAACATTGATATTTTCGACCTATTTACGGTTGGGGGGTACGAGATTCCAGAGTTACGATACGCAGATGACACAGTGATACTATCAAGTAGTGTGGAAGGGCTAGAGCAGCTACTTTCAGCCGTTAATGGACAGAGTAAAGATCAAAATCTGTTCATAAACATAAACAAAACAAAGATAATGACCACCGATAAAACACAATGTCAGCATAAATTTAAAGTGGGTGGTGAGGAAATAGATAAGGTCACACATTTTGAATATCTGGGCGGGGACGGCGTGGCCTAGTGGTTAAGTGGCACGGCTCACAACCAGAAGGTGCTGGGTTCGATCCCCATCACAGCACCGGCCGTTACCCCGGGGAAGCAAACCCTTAGAAAATGCAGGAGGAAGCAGACCCTTACATAAAATGCATGCTGAAGTCGGATGCACTGGGCCGACAGGCGCAAAATAAAAACCACAGTGTAACGCACACACGCCTTGGGGAATAGATAAAATAAGGCGAACGCAAAAAAAAAAAAAAAAAAAATATCTGGGCTCCAGAATTGACAAAAATGGTGACTGCTCAAAAGAAATCAGAAGAAGACTAGCTATGGCAATGCAGAGACTGAACAGCCTGAAGAAATTATGGCAGGGCACCAACAAAACGATAAAAGTAAAAGTCTTGAGAGCCTGTGTTTTTCCTGTGGCAGCTTATGGCTGTGAAGCATGGACGATTAACAAAACTTCTAGACAAAGAATCAAATCCTTTGAGTCAAAATGTTACAGAAAGATCCTCAGAATACCCTGGACAGAGAAAAGAACAAATGTAGACATTCGGCAAGAGTTGAGCATAGAGGAGAACTGGTTTATCAATTCCATTTTGGCTAGAAAATGCAAATATTTTGGTCACATCAAGAGACACAACGGTCTTGAGAGGACGGTGATGGAAGGTATGGTGCCAGGTAAAAGAGGAAGGGGTAGACCAAGAAGACGATGGCACCAAGATATCCAGGAGTGCCTGAGTATGACAGTGGCGGAAGCTGGTGTTTTGGTAAGTGAACGAGTTTCTTTCAGACAGACTGTGATGGGAGAGACGTTCTACAAAGGACATGCTACATGATGAGTTAGACCTAGATTACTGTGTACAGGTGTGGAGTCCTTATCGTAAAGGGGATATAAACATGCTGGAAAAGATAAAAAGAAGAGCAACAAAATTGATAGTAGGATTTTAGAATTACAGTTATGAGGAAAGACTCAGAAAAGCTGGCCTACAGTGTCTAGAAAAGAGAAGAGTTAAGAAGTGACAATTTGGATAATCAACGATAAGCCAAAATTAGACAATTTTAACAAAGTTTTTTTTTCAAAATACAACCACCTACAAGAACAAGAGGGCACAGCTACAAATTAATTAAAGAAAGGTTAGATTAGATAGAAAGATTAGATATTAGAAAATATTTTTTTGTCAGAGATTGGTGAATGCTTGAAATGCATTGCCACGGGAAATAATGGAGTAGGAGTCAATTAATGCATTCAAGAAAAGATTGGATGCGCATAGATTTAGATCAAAGAAATGTAAATGAAACTGGTTGTATACAGACTTCTGCAGTCTTCTAAACCAGTATAAAGACAGTAAGTAAGTTTATATCATTAAAAAAATTACCAGACACAGACAGAACATCTGCTCGCCAGTCAAACTGTACAACGTGAAGGCTCGCCAGTCAAACTGTACAACTAGATGGAACCAACAGCAGATTAACAATTATAGGTTCTCCCTTCAAACATCCTTCTACATTGTACTCTTTCTCTGCCCTCCATGCCGCATATTCCCCTGATATTTACACTTATTGGTATGGCACATCCGACTTCGGCAGTATTTATTATAAAAAATGAGATGTAAATTTCCTGGCGCTTACAGCAGTCAAATAAACAAACTGAAGCTGTTTCCAAATTTCAACTACTTATTAATTTTTGTGCGTTGAAATTATCTCAAAATGATGCCATATTAGGATGGAACGTATTGATTAAATTTTAATTTTTTTCAAATGAAACAAAATATTAGGGCTCGCCTGAGATTAGTACACTAGACTTCTCGCAGTGCAAATGAAAATCACATGATTCGATCAGCCAATCAAATCACCCCTGTAAACTCTGGATAAACAAGTGGGCAAATGAGAATTAATAGTATAATACATGGTACAGAAATGTTTGACATCAATAACATTTATGAACACATAGAGGCAAGTACGAGGCAAGTCAGTAAATAAGTCACAAATGGTTACTAAATAAAAACTAAATGAGATACAATCTTAAAAACCAGTTATTATTGCACTTACATTGTTCCTTATTTCTCAACATTATTTCCACCAACATTGATACATATATCTCATCACTTTATCGGTGCACCAAAACCTGCAGCATAGAAGTCTTTGTCTGCTGTCTCACTAAAACATGCAGCATAGAAGTCTTTGTCTGCTGTCTCACTAAAACATGCAGCATAGAAGTCTTTGTCTGCTGTCTCACTAAAACATGCAGCATAGAAGTCTTAGGTCTGCTGTCTCAGCCACATTTGCACTTCACGTTCAACTTCTTCATCATTCGCGACACCTCTCCTGTCTAGGTATGACCATGCCTTAAGCTGTAGACTGGGATCAAGATCCTGAGCAGCACATGAGCTGCAGTGGTCAGCGACCCATAGCTGACTGCTAGCGTCAGGGCCAGCGAACCATAGCTGCCAAGACCCTTCTACACCTCCACGCGGTGATCCTGGATAACAGGCTGCAGCAGAGCAGACGCTAAGGAGAAGGGATCGAAGAGGGAATGCTAACCCAGTACTCAAAAAATGCTTGCTGAAGTCGGATCGAAAGGTGCAAATATTGCAGCCAAGCTGTAAACTACGACACAACACATTCCGTTCTCTGGACTACATTCTGCGACTTACACTTTCAGGGTTTGGTAGTGGGAGATTGAGAATGAACGAAGAAGAAGATGATACTGTAGACTAAACTATGTGAACATTGAGAATGAACGAAGAAGAAGATGATACTGTAGACTAAACTATGTGAACATTGAGAATGAACGAAGAAGAAGATGATACTGTAGACTAAACTATGTGAACATTGAGAATGAACGAAGAAGAAGATGATACTGTAAACTAAGCTATGTGAACACCCTACTACTACACTGTCTATAGTTACTCAAACATAGGCTCCAATCACCTCCCCCTCTGGCCATACAGATACTTCTGTTGCAATCTGAACAGCATGACCAGATCGGGTTTTGTGACCAATTTTTTAGCGCCCTTAAGAAAATTGATCAATCTGGTTATGCACTGCTTTACGCGATTCAATCCAGTTATGCACCGGTTTACGCGATTCAATCCAGTTATGCACCGGTTTACGCGATTCAATCCAGTTATGCACCGGTTTATGCAATAAATACTTCTCATTCTAAACAGGAAGCAATTCTTCATGAATATCCTTTGCAGAATACCTTTTGTCCAAAATTACATGCACAACAGTACTTTATTCTTTGACTGTAAACTCTGTGAGCATGGACGTCATTTTGTATCTGAGCTGCACAAGTGTATGCACGTGCACCTACAATAAGCACAAAGCTGGATGCTGCTGCCATCTAATGACACCTTCAGAAACTACCAACTACATTTTAAAGCTATCCCATATCAGTTTGTGACCTACTTACTGACATACCCTAGTAGCATTCTTCACAGTGGTTACAGTACATGAGATGAACGAATGGGGTGTGGAGATCTTTTCTGTTTCCTGTGGTTATAGTTTCTACAGGATGAGGTAGCCAGCCCATGTACAACCCTCTTTTGCAGCTTCTTATGAGATGCCAGACAGGTTACAGTTTTACTTTGCTCTGGGTATGAGCGCTAGTAACATACAGTCGAGGTCTAGATGAATTAAGTGCAGACCTCTACAAACTATGTTACATGTTCAAAAGAGTTGTTATAGTGGATTTGATCTTAGTGCAACATCCCTGTCAGAGAAGTGGCTGACAGAATGTCAGTGAAGAGGCTGAATGTCAGTGAAGAGGCTGACTGAATGTCATGGAAGAGGCTGACTGAATGTCATGGAAGAGGTTGACAGAATGTCAGTGAAAAGGCTGACCGAATATCAGCGAATAGTAGAAAGATACTTCAACCTGATACATTTGTGGGACGACACAAAACTATGCAAAAGTCTCATCTAAAGCAGAAGTGGATATTTTCAGGTTGAATTTAGATACAATTTGGGAATGGTCTGAGCGCTGGCAAATGGAGTTTAATGAAGATAAATGTACAGTCATCCACATGGCTAGATCCAATATGGAACATAATTACAGAATGGGAGTGAACAATATTAGAATCATAGAAAAGGAAAGAGACCTAGGGGTTGTAGATCATACAGGTAAGGTGAGTGAGCAAGTCCAGGTAGCAGTTTAAAAAAGCAAATGCAGTGTTAGGGATGATAAAAATAAATATTAAACATAGGAGCATGGAAGTGATAGTCAAACTGTATAAAGCATTAGTTAGATCTAGATTGAAGTACTATGTGCAGGTGTGAAATCCTTATCGTAGAAGAGATATAAACATACTGGAAAGGATACAATGATGAAGAGCGATAAAAATTAAAGTGGAATTCCAGAATTATAGTTACGAGGAAAGACTCAGGAAAACAGCCCTACAGTGTCTAGAAAAAAGGGGTGAATGCTTGGAATGCATTGCCACAGGAAATAGTGCAGGCAGGGTCAATTAATGCATTCAAGAATGTGAATGTGAAAGAAACTAAATCAGTATAAAAACATAAAGTATAATTTGTGCAACTGTCAAGAGGTTAATGTAAATGGGAAGAAGAATGAACATCCATGCCCACAATAAATATGCATGTTACTACCTCAACAGAGGTGAACAAGTGGTATCTTCAGGTTTCACCAAGGCTAGATTGAGAGCTATCTAACAAGTTCCAGATTGGTACTACCTATGAGTAGAGATGTGGTACTGGTTGAATAGCAGCTAAGAATCTGCTGCACAAGTGCTCAATATATTAAAGACCATAACTAATAATTCCTAGACAAGCTCTGTGGAGATGTCTCAGATTGTCCACTGCTTTCTTTATATAAACTTAACTTAACGTCTTTATACTGGTTTAGAAGACCCTGCAGAGTCTGTATACAACCAGTTACAGTTACATCACCTTGCTCTAAAAGCTATGCGCATCCAGTTTATTCTTAAATGCATTAACTGTCCCTGCCTCCACTACCTCCCCTGGCAATGCATTCCAAGCAGACACCACTCTCTGACTAAAAAAATATTTCCTAATATCTAACCTGGACCTCTCTTTAGTCAGCTTGTAGCTATGCCCTCGTGTTATTGTAGGTGGCTGTATTTTAAAAAACTTGTTATAGTCTAATTTATCGATTCCTCTGATCATCTTATAAACCTGTAGTAAGTCACCACGATATACGTTATAATTCAAGTACAAAAACGTGCAGTACCTGAGGCTACGGAACGATATAGAAGAATACGATAAGAACACCCAAACAGAACGCTGGATGAAAACTGGAAAAAAATTAACAGCAGATTAAAAGAAGTCCCTATTGTAAGTAGTAATAACCATAGTAGAACAAAAAATCATCATCTACAAATACGTGAAATAACACAAAAATGCCCGGTCCTTTACCCAGGAAAGGAGTTAAAACCCCCTATAGTAAGAGTCCTTCTTTTGGAAAGAAATATGACAAGAGAAACCAACACAACAAAACTAAACAATGACAAGAGAAACCAACACAACAAAACTAAACAATGATAAGAGAAATCAACACAACAAAACTAAACAATGACAAGAGAAACCAACACAACAAAACTAAACAATGATAAGAGAAATCAACACAACAAAACTAAACAATGACAAGAGAAACCAACTCAACAAAGACAAGAGAAACCAACACAACAAAACTAAACAATGACAAGAGAAACCAACACAACAAAACTAAACAATGACAAGAGAAATCAACACAACACAACTAAACAACGACAAGAGAAATAAACACAACAAAACTAAACAATGACAAGAGAAACCAACACAACAAAACTAAACAATGACAAGAGAAATCAACACAACAAAACTAAATGACAAGAGAAACCAACACAACAAAACTAAACAATGAAAAGAGAAACCAACACAACAAAACTAAAGACAGAAACCTTGGAAACAACAGCTACCATATCATGTGCATATACAAATGGCTCTGATTTTAAGGCCATAAATAAAGAAAAGACTTGAAGCTTTAATAAAATATCCACATTTGAACTATGTGAACCATGCACAGAATATTGTAATAGCCACAAAGCAGAAATCACAGCAATAAACATAACTATCCATGTAATATTCAAGATGTTCCAGCAAGGAAAACAAAACCCATCTGTTATTGTAGTTTTCATTGATTCAAGAATTAAAGCTACAAGCACTAGAAATATACCTGCAAACTAATAACAGTTCAGTCAGTTCAGTTCATCCCGTACCCATCAGGTATTTGGGGCACACATGAAGACACTCTCAAAATCCCACACCATCCCTCTCTATCTGTCGCCACCTGTCGTATCTCACCGGGACGAAGGCCTGACCACTCAGTGATGTTGTCCACCCATCTCTTCCTTGGACGTCCTCGCCCTCTCTGTCCCGGTACGGAACCAAAGAGTACCGAGTTGGTAATTCCGTTGGACCTTGCGACGTGCTCGCACCAGACCATGATAGCTGTGAACAGATCTTCAAATGGACCAATGGCGTCTTCAACTCTCTCACGTATTTCTATGTTCGTGACACGATCTTTATATGTAATATTTAGGACTTTTTCTAATAACAAAGACGTTACAAAGTCGACTGACATGATTGATTCAAGTGGTTTTATTGTGGTTGGGGAGACAAAACACTGTATTAATAAATCAGAAGTTTGATTGAGCTTGAAAATAGGTGTTGATTACTATTATAGCTGTCATTACCATTTCTGCAAATCATTCCATCCCATGAAACAAAGTTGGCACCCACTCGAGCATTGAAGTCACCAAGAATGATCAATTTATTCTTCTTTGGTTCATTCTCGATTAGTGTCTCCAAATCTTGATAGAATTATTCTTTAGTGTCTTCCGAGTTACTCATAGTTGGTGCATATGCACTGATGATGGAGGCTTGTTTGTTTCCGGGATTGTTTGTTTCCGGTCTAGGAGATCCTCAGTACCATTAGTCGGTCATTAATCCCTTTTGAAGCACTGGGCAGCCCACTAATCAAGTTTGATCTGATAGCAAAGTCCACACCCAATTCACGCCTGTTGTGTGTAGGAAGAAATGTGCTTGCAAAAAAGCTTCTCCGCAAACTAGTTATTTGCCTGAAGCAGAGGTTACTGCCTGAGACTCAATGTGGCTTTAGAAAGAACAGTGGGACCAAAGCAGATCTAAGAGAAATACCAAGAACAGAATGTTTCTCTCTATACAACGTTTGTGGACATCACTAAGGTCTTTGATACCATAAATCATAAAGGTCTGTGGAGAGTTATAGCCAAATTTGTTGCAATGGTGCGACAATTTCATGATGGCATGCGTGACCGAGTTATTGATTGGGGAAACTACTCTGCGTCCATGTTACTAACAGTGTGAAGCAGGATGTGTGCTGACCCTGGCTCTGTTCAGTAGGATGTTTTCTGCCATGATGTGGAATGTCTACAGCAATTGCAACGAAGCTGGGCTTCACTACTGCACTGACTGCTTGTTATTCAACATGAGGAGGTTCAAGGCCAAACTAAAATTCACAGAGTGATTGTACATGATTTACTTTATGCTGATGACTGCGTCATAAATTATATTACGGAGGGCGACATGCAAGAATGAATAGATTGGTTCGTCACAGCTTGCAAAAATGTCAGCGTCACCATTTCTATTGCAAAGACAGAGGCTCTACATCAATAGACATCAGATTTGGTCTATTCCGAACCTTCAATCATGGTACACGGACACTGTCTAAAACATGTTAACATATTTACGTACCTTGGCAGTACTCTGTATCAGGTTATTCACATAGATGATGAGGCAAATACAAGAATAGCAAGGGTGTGGGATTAGCGAGGAGTCAGAATTCAAACAAAAATGTTGCAGCTGTTCTACCTGCATTTTTATATGCTGGGAAATGAAACCATTCCACATGCACTGCTTGCGGAAACTACTGAGGATTAGATGGCAGAACGGGATCAAGATGCTGAGCAGCGCATGAGCTGCAGTGGTCAGCGACTCATAGCTGACTGCTAGCGTCAGGGCTAGCGAACCATAGCTGCCAAGACCCTTCTACACCTCCACGCGGTGATCCTGGATAACAGGCTGCAGCAGGGCAGACTGGCTAAGGAGAAGGGATCAAAGAGGGAATGCTAACGCAGTACTCAAAAACTGCTTGCTGAAGTCAGATGTGTTGGACCGAAAGGTGCAAATATCACAGCCAAGCTGTAAACTACAACACAACGCATTCCGTTCTCTAGACTACGTTCTGCTACTTACCCTTTCAGGGTTTGGTAGTGGGAGATTGAGAACGAACGAAGAAGAAGAAGAAGATGGCAGAACATGGTGCCAAATACAGATGTGTTAGTGCAATCGGGCATGTCTAGTATACACGCCATGATAAGTGCAGCACAGCTGAGATGGGCTGGCTATGTGGTATGCATGATGGATCAATGTCTACCAAAAGAGCTGCTCTATGGTGAACTTCAAAATGGCAATAGAGCAAGTGGTGTACTGCGGAAACAGTACAAGGACACACTTAAGAATCACTGATCCAGTGCGGTATTACCCATATTGACTGGGAAAGAATAGCCACTAATTGCACAGACTGGCACAGCACTATTGCAGAGGTTGTTCAGAGACATGATGCATTAAAGAGACATGAGGCATTAAGAATACAGAGACGATTGCTCCGCAAGTCAACTCACATCAATCCTACTTCAACCTTGGGGGTGTCTTATTTCCTTCCGACAGACAATTCCAGGGCTCTGATGGACTGTCTTCTTCTTCTTTGCATTCAGGATTTTTTGGTTATGCTATATCTGCAGGCCAGTCACCAAGATGAAATCTGTAGTCTTCACCGGGTCGGAGCGGCTGTGTCTCAGCTCTGACCAGGACTGGCATCTCATTTCCCTGTAGAGTGGGCATTCCTGTAGAAAGTGTTCAGGATTCTGTCCCCCCTGTTGCACATGGGCTTTCATCGGTGTGTGAGATCTTCAGTCAGTATAGATGTTCTAGTAGTCTGCAGTGACCAGTTCTCAGGCAAAATAAGGTAGTTTGTTGATTTATTTTGAGTTGGTGAATTGGGTCTGGTCTACTGCTTATGTTCATGTATTCTCTCCATTGGTGTATATACTGAATTCTGATGATGTTCTTGATCTCTCTGTATGGTATTCAATGATTAAATTGTGCCTTTTTGCTGCCATCTTTTTCTAAGCTGTCTTCTAACTTATGTGAACAGTGAATGTTGACAAAGTGATCCTCATCAATTATGATGGACAAACAACAAGACACAAACAACACCAAAGTCTTCCTCCAGAACATATCAGATAATGAGAAAGCAGACAAAACAAGCAAAACTAGGAGCAAGCGTGGTTCAAATAAACACACCAACCAACATATATTTCAAACAAATACTTCAAAACAACTTCAAAGAGGAATGATGAATCAATGGATGGAAAGGTCTACTGGATGTGCCATGTGTAAAAAAAATGACAGACCCAAGTAATGATCAACATCAACAAACTTCACCACAGGAAGCAGAGCATAATCTTCCAACTTAGGACAGAACACATCAGACAACAAATACTTAAACAAGTTAGACCCTGCCCACAAAACTTATTGCAGCAACTGCACCAATCCATACGAGACGGTGTAACATGCGATGCTTACTTGCCCTAAAAGAGAAAAGTTATGGCCGGGAACCCCAACAATCACTAACACCTTATACAGCTTTAATCATCAGCTACAAAAAACCCGCAAATTCTTCAACTTGGCCTTGACTGTGAAAGAGTGAACAGCTTGGCGGACTTAGTTAATCAACGACAAACAAAAGCATACATAAAAGAAAATGTTTTGTATGTAGGCACCACATCACAAATCAAGTTACATGTACATTCACAGTGTATACTCTCAAACAAGCAATGGTTATAAAACAACACAAAAGAAATAATAAATGCAGCACAACCACCACCTTTTCTACAGGTCATAAATTAGAATCTGAGATCTAAGTTCTTAATGCCTAGGAAATAACAAATAAATGCCCATAAAAAGATAAGCAGATAAAGCAATTATAACCAAACACAAAATGTTATGGTCACAGATGCATAAAACTTCAACAATGACCTATATATAAGCACAAAATGTCAAGGTCGCAGATGAACACATGAACAAGCACAAATTGCATATATAATGGGTCGTTCACATATTACATTATGTAATTCATTTTTTTCCTGCTGCACCACACTTCATTATATAATCCTTGATGAACCTTCCCCCCTTTGCTGAACGTCATATGTGAACGGCCCAACAAAAGCACAAAATGTTATGGTGCCATGAATAAAACATGAATCCGCTATCAGCCTCCTTTTGGTTGGTTAGTTATTCTCATTTGTTGGTCCCTGATGAAGTCTTGCATGTCATCATGTAGCTAGCTAGTTTTTGTGTATATGTGCTCTCGTAAAAAGAACATATTTATTTATATCATCATAAATAACACATTGTAAATTTTAAAGATATGCTATAACCATACAGTGCCACGGCCCCATGCACAGATGCTTTGATGGTCTAAGTGCTTAGTCTGAGACAGTAAGCTGTTTAGCAAGGCTCACACGAGGAGTCTATATCTGATATTTGTGTACGGTCAAGTGAGAGCTCTTGTCCAATAGCAATTCATTATGGTTTCTCTGGTGATGAGATGCTGAATATGTACTGTCCCAGCACTGTCACCTTTCCTGAAATAACACATACAAGAAATATCACAAATTGTGAATATTACAGAAAACTGTTATTACAAGTAATAATCAGAAACTAAGCATTAGAATAGACAGGATAGCCTGAAAATCCCAAAAGTTTCATGAAGAATTAGAAAGACATCCCTTCGCATAAAACAGATATCTTCTTCTTCTTCTTCTTCGTACGCAGTCAGACAGTAACCATTATTTTTTAGAAAAAAGCAGCCGTCATCCTGAGGCTGTCGACATTGCCATAGAGCTTGTCTAGTGTTGCCACTGGTGATGGCCACATCTGCTCTCTCTGATCCTCGTATGTCGGGCAGTTTTGCAGCAAATGCTCAGCGGCCATTTTCCCGGTACCACACGGGCATTCGTCGGTGCCACCTATCTTCAATTTGTTGAATAGGTGGTACCTGAGTCTATTGTGGCCAGTGCGAAGTCTGAAGACCACGACCTGCTCTTTTCTGTTCAACTGGTAATAGGCATCGTTTTTGGTGTAGCCAGTATGTTCGGTTTCCCATTTGGATAAAACAGATATGAAATACATTAGAAATTGTAGTAGTCATTTTCGTTTAAGCGTAGTGACGTACAAAGCAGATAGTGTCTAGCCTAACTAGGAATCAGGTCAATTGGTAGCTAGGAGATGGGCATTAGCACACTATTTTTTTCTCTCACAGCCCAATAGCCACAAATTAGGCCAGCCTTCAGTGACTGGATTTCTATGATTAGAACAGGTGAACGAATACATCCCTTTATGTTCATGACTCAGCGTATCCTAAAATTATCATTACTCTTTGTTACTGGAAATAATGGTTCTATTGAAATACTCTCTATGCCTGTATGTATACATTGATGTCTTATCATATTAATGACATAAGTTATTCTTGTCTATTGTCTAGCAATTTGTACATCTTCTTAGAGATGACAACATACTTGTCTTTGTAACATTTAGTCGCTAAATCTATTTAATTATTTCATTGTCTTGGGATATTGTTTCTGTTATTTTTGTGGAAAGAAATCAGAATAACTCAAGAGAACAGCCCTCACTACAATGTGAGATATCTTAAAGGAGATGAAAAGAAAGAGTAAAGCATCACACTCAGCAAATAATGTCAAGCACTAAAACAATTAGACATAAGGCTGGAAAAATACAATTCTTTTCTTTTCTTCAACCGACTTTCAAGGTCAGACTGCTGGAGTCATGTTACCCAGAGATTTTCTCATCGGCCGGTGAATCCACTTATCAAGATCTATCGCTAAATCTCTACAAGACAGGGTGTAATGAAGAAAACAATCATGAAACTGAGTAAACGACATGATGATGAGGTTGTTTCGATTGTCCACAATGAGTAGGTTTACGCTTTACGCTTTTGTGCGACCTGAAAAGGACCTTTTGGTCCGACACATCCGTCTTTGGCAGCACTAAGACCATATGCGGCTTCCGTATGGCAGTCCTGGAAATCGGATACGTCGGGCCAAAAGGCACAGATATTACAGCCTCGTTGTAAACTACGACACGACTTCCTTTTCAGGATGAACGCCAAAAAATAAGAACAGAATTTGCAGTGGATGAACTAGTAGCTTGACACATTCTCTTTCATAGTTGCTCCTCTTCTACACTTGGGGGTGTTGTTGTTGTCGTTTGCGAATGCCCACAATGAGTAGGTTACTCTTTTGTGTCCCCTGAAAAGGATGTTAAGTGGCGGGTTGCAGTAGCTTTCCTTACATTCCGAGCATGCTGATGAAGGTGGACTGGGGTCCTGCAGGCGGTTGTGTTATGCTTGGCTTCATCTGCATATCACTCGTTACTATGGGGATCACGTCGATCCCTCACCTCGTTAGCCAGGCTGCCATGAAAACAGCTGTGTCCAGGGAGTGCTGCTAGGAAGCCGAGGTCAGGGTCTTGGCCAGTATGTTTTGCCTGACCCTGACTAACATGTCTGATCAGTATGTTGTGCCTGACCTTGACTAACATGCCTGATCAGTATATTGTACCTGACCAGACGTTAGTCTTCCTGCCCAGATGATGAGGTAACAGGACAACAAATAGTTGCACCATTTTCTGTCTCACAATCTTTTTATCTAGATCACTATTGTTTTCTTCATTACATCCTGTCTTGTTTTTGTGTTGTGATGTTGTTTTTGTGTTGTGATGTGTTGTTTTCGTTCTTTCATTGTCCCTGATGAAGGTATTATAGTCGTAACATAGGTATAATTTTGCTTTTGTCATAGTGCTATCTTCTTTTGTTGTCTCACTTTCTACCAGTTTGTAGTCCAGTTTCGTGGTATGTGTTTGTCTTTCACCTCTCACACGGCCTCTGAGTAACATTTTCCCCCATTTTTTCTTGTTTACGCTGTCTATCCACTTTTTCCTCAGTCTACCTCTCGCCCTTCTTCTTGATGCTCTTCTATAGAAGGTTGTATGAACAATGTGCTCTGGTTGCATTCTCATAATGTAGTCAAATCAATTCATTCTCTGTTGCTCGATGTACTGTAGGCAGGGAATTGTTCCAACCTTCTCCTGAATACTCATATTTGTGATTCTGTCTCTTCTGGTGTTGTTAGTGACCTTTCGTAGGCACTGATTTAACAGGTGACTAACTTTCGTCCCTGGGCCTTATCCAATGCCCATGTCTGACACTGGTAGCACAGAGTTGGGATGAAGATACTGTTTATCATCTGCTTTTTTGCTTGGAGAGAAATCATGTCGTGATCACTGAGAAATTATCTATTTGTGTTTTTATAAACTTTTGACTTTCACAACAGCCAAAGCTTCTATCTATTTATTTCATAATATCACTGTCACGATAACTACTGGGGTATATATGCCAATGTGATAACAGAAGGTGTATCATTGCGATAAGACTCACCCATTATGTCATTGAACCATTTTGGTTTTCCCTGCCACACCACCCCAACCAGATAAACAGGAATTCCAGAACACACTATCAACACACCCATGCCTGTGTCAAATGGCGCAGCCACAAGGGGAACAATCAACAAAAAGATAACAGTTGCCAGGAACATGAACGGGATGATCAAGGGCATCTGCAATAAAGACACATGGTGACTTGTAATATCATAGAATATAGGAACATCATATTGCTGTTTAATGCCCACAATGAATAAGTTTACCCTTTTCTGTGCCCTGAAAAGGATGTTAAGTGGTTGGTTGTAGTAACTTTCCTCACATCCTGAGCATGGCGATGAAGGTGGACCATGGTCCTCCAGGCAGATCTGTTATGCTTGGCTTCATTTGTGTGGTGCTCACTACTACAGGGATCAAATTGATCCACATCTTGTCAGACAGGCTGCCTTGAAAACAGCTTGTTTCCAGAGAACATGGAAGAGATATTGTGGTCTTGGTCAGTGCATTGACACTGATTAGATGTCCTGGTCAGTATTTTGTGCCCGACTGGACTAGCGTCTGTTCCCTATAGGGATATCATAGAATATAATAATAGTTGCTGATCGCAATCAAAGATGGCGGATTGTCAGACAGTATTCAGATGTTACTGCAAATGATCAAAAATCTACCAAGGTAGGGCACATGAGTACAGGAGTTGGTCCGTCTTGCATTCTGTCCTTCCGTGCAGCTTGCTTTTTTGTGCATCTCAGCATTCTTTATCTTTTCAGCAATGTGGGCACCTTATGTGATGGCAGTGCACAAGAATGATCCATTTGGAGCAGGCAGCTCCCAGGAGGTGACATATTGTAATGAGGAAACTGTTCAGAGATACATTCAAACAGTTTTTGTATCATTTCTTCTGTACCCCCAGTTGAGCGTATGCCTGTCCTGAGCATAGCATACAATAGCTGCATGGAGGTGTTTATTGTGCACATGAACAACATCCGCAGTCAATCTGATCTGTGCTCTCTGCAGTAGTGTGTGGATGCCTGAAAGCTTTGTCCTGCTAAGGACCAAGGAGAATGGTAATATGGCTTGGCTTCGTTCGTTCTCAATGTCCCACTACCAAACCCTGAAAGGGCTTAAGTAGCAGAATGTAATCCAGAGAACGGTATGTGTTGTGTCGTAGTAAATAGTAATATAATAGAATATCATAAAATATAGGAATATTATAGAATATAGGAATATCACAGAATATAGGAATATCACAGAATATAGGAATATCACAGAATATAGGAATATCACAGAATATAGGAATTTCACAGAATATAGGAATATCATAGCATACAGGAATATCATAGCATACAGGAATATCAATCCGTACAGTACATGTCTCGTCAAAATGTTCATGTGCGCAGTTGAGAGTCAGCACAGATTGTGATATTTGTTTGCACAGCAGATGATCAATATCCCTGTTGTCCACAGGTCCTGCTGATCATCTCTCAATGGGTTTGCCTCAAAGTCCCAGTGGTTCTCTAGTGGGGTTGGTGTTCCCTTACCAGAAGGTTGTTATGCAACTAGCAACCTCACTTGTATAAAAACCATTGCCAATAAGACTCCACTACAAACAAATGTATTTCCTATAAGCTGAATAGGGTCAATGCAAATTTTGTGTTGGAACTATTCTCCACTGAATGAAGTGACAGGTTGAATAATATTTGTAGATGTATACTTCCCGTTGTGGATCAAGATACCCTATAAATAGGGAGGAAAGTATAGGCCCACTGCCCCACCAAGCATGCCATAAAAGGCTTACTTACTTAGTCGCTCCTCTTCTACCGTGAGGTGTAGAGGTGCCATAAAAGGCAACTGACAATAATTGTTAATGGGGTTAGCAACCTCATCATGTAAACATGCTACAGAAATCACTACCACAAGAGCACATTAATGTAAGAGGAGTGAACAAATAACCTTAATATTCTGTTAATAACACATTGTAAAGGTACTTTTTGATGTCTCCTCCACATCTCCATAGTACAAACGCTGCAGACTAAAGAGATTTGTGAGTATGTCTAACCAATCCAGGACAGCCTGTTTGACTTTGTCATCAGTGCTCAAATGCTAACCTCCCAAGAATTCTTTTAGGGGTCCAAATTGGTGGAAATTGTTTAGAGCAAGGTTTGAGATGTAAGGTGGATGTGGCTATACCTCCCAGCCGAATTGCTGCAGATGGCACATAGTGTGTGAGCCGTATGAGGTTGAGTGTTATCTTGCAGGAACATGATGCCCTTTGTGACCAAATCAGGCTGTTTTTTCCACGATTTCATGGACAAGTTATGCGTCGATTTTCTAGGATAAGGCGTTCCACAATCTGGATATTCACAGAAATGACTGTGGTGAGCTGAGAGCTCCCATGGTTGGGATCATCACTCACAGATGTATGGCCTTCTCTAAAACGTTTACACCATTCAAATGTCTTATTGCGGCTGGTTGAATCTCATCACCGTATTGTGATTGCAGTCTTCTGTAAATTTCCACGTTTCACACCTTCTTTCACAAGAAACTTCATCACAACACGCTGTTCCATGCAAGAACTAACAGTGTTGTCCGCCATTTTTATGTATCTGTCACATGACTGGCCCGTAGCAAGTGGACCACCTAGCAGTAATAGAACACAAGTGCCCCTAACTAATGATAGTAATTCCAGCACACTATAACCTATTCAGGTAGAACTAGAACAAAATGTCCCGCTTCGATTTTAGTGCCCCTTATACTTTGATGCAGACCTCCTGTAAGGAGCAATCAACAGCTGTGGTTATATGTTTCATATATAGCAAAATGGAGAAGAATTGTAAATAGATATTTGTAATCTGATGTAAGTCGAGCAGGGAGAGGCACCTGGAAGTACATAAGGAGTGTTTACAACCAGTGAGCTACAAGAACCACCTGTAGCCATACAATTTACTATCTGTATGAAGAAGATATTCACCTATGTGTTTGCCGGCAGTGTAGTGATGCTGATACTACTTCACATAAAATCCAAAAGAAATAAATGATTTCATTTTGTCTATATTTAAGACAATGAAGTTACTGACTGATACATGCTGAAGTCAGATGTGTCGGATCAAAAGGTGCAAAGATGGCAGTCATGCTGCAAACTAATACTACTTCTGCATTCGTTCTCAATCTCCCGCTACCAAGTCCTGAACAGGGTTTTGCAAGTAGTAGCAGGATGTAGTCCAGAGAACAGAATGCATTGTGTCGCTAGTTTACAGTTAGACTGCAATATTTGGACCTTTCGGTTCGACACATCCGTCTTCGGCAGTGCTGCAAACTACAACACAAAACATTCCATTCTGTGGACTACATCCTGCTACTTGCAAAGTCTTTTTCAGGGCTTGGTAGTGGGAATTGGACTGATTAACAAGAAAACGCAGATTAGGGCCTTATAGTATGATTTAGAAGGGATAAGTGAAAATATCAACACATGTGGTGAATAACAAGAAGAGATAAGTGACAATATCAACACATGTGGTGAATAACAAGAAGAGATAAGTGACAATATCAACACATGTGGTGAATAACAAGAATCCAAATTTCCTCCTTCACATTAATGACATTTAAGAAATTTACATAAAAATATTTAAAAATTATGGATACTACATGTAATAGTTGATTAAATTACGTGTCTTTAAATGTATTAATGGGGCTGATAATGCAGCAGTAGCCAGTGACTAATAATTAACTACTTTCATTCAGGGTCAGCGAACCTTTCACTATGGTCAGCAAACCTTTCGCCAGCGCCAGCAAACCTTAGCTGACCAAGACCATATTCCACCTCCAATCTGCGGCCCTAGAACCAGGTTACACTTGTATAGTCTCGCTAAGAGAACAGAGATTACAAAGGAAAGACAAACCTGGTCTCAAAAATGCAGTGCTGAAAGTGTCGGGCCAAAAGGCACAAGTATTGGTGCCTTATGTAAACTACAACACAGCATTCTTTTCGCTGCCGAAGACGGATGTGTCGAACCGAAGGTGCAAATATCGCAGTCAAGCTGTAAGTTAGCAACACAACGCATTCCATTCTCCGGACTACATCCTGCTACTTGCGAAGCCCTGTTCGGGGCTTGGTAGAAGATTGAGAACGAACGCAGAAGAAGAAGAAGCATTCTTTTCAGGATGAACACAGAAAAAAAGTAGATAAATTAATAATAATTTTAGCTTAATTTGTAAACAACCCACCTATCTTGGAGTTACATTTGATGATAGGTTGACATTGAGGGAACACGTCAACAAGGCAGCCAAAAAAGCCAGGAAGAAGTTAGCCATCCTGAGAAAATTAAGTGGAACCACATGGGGAGCTAGTGGAAAAATACTTAACAAAGTTTACCAACAAGGTATACGGCCACATCTGGAATATGGGTCAGCAGCGTGGTGCCCTGCAGCAAACACTACCCTAAAAGAGGTGGATAAGGTGCAAAATCAGGCACTTAAGGTCATTACAGGAACAATGAAATCAACACCTATAGTGGAGATGGAGAAAATGGGAAGGATACAAGTACTAAGAGAACGCAGAGACACAAAGGTATTAACACAGACAGAAAAGTTCCTCTGCATGCCGAGCCATCCAATGAAAGACAGATTTCAAAATTTAGCAATGGGAAGATATAAGAAGTAGTTTTATGCATCAGGCGAAACGACTTCGCAGGCAAATTATAGATCTTCCTGAAGTTGACATACCCCTAAAGTCTGCGCCAGAACAAATCCCTTGGAGAGAGGAGCATGAACTATCAGTATGCATTCAAACAAAAGTGAAAGGAATATTAGACAAGGATGAACAGAACAGTGTGCAACGTAGGATAGTGATCCTCAATTTCCTGGATGAAGAATACCCACAAGACCTCTGGATCAGAGTATACACAGATGGGTCAGCACAGAATGCAGTAAAGAATGGTGGAGCTGGAGTGTACATAGAATACCCAAACATTAGGGCTACAGTCAGAGTACCAACTGGAAAATTCTGTCATACATATGAAGCAGAAATACAGTCAATCAAGGTGGCAACTGAGAAACTCTTGAACACCAAAGTCAGTTCACAACCTGTAGTATTTCTGACAGATGCACAATCAGCACTCCAAGCACTTACATTTGAGAAACTGCCAGATCTACAGGCTGTACTGTCTGAACTGAGCAACCAGCACAAGATTGTCATGCAGTGGATACCTTCTCATTGTGGAGTACCAGGAAATGAGAGAGCAGATCGACTGGCAAAGGAGGATGCTGCAGACGAGCAACCAGATGTGCCAGTTACATACCAAAAGAAGATAAGGATGATCAATCAAATCAATCAGAAAGCCACCAACAGTAACACCAGACGATTACCATAACATGAACAGACAAGAGCAAACTGTTGTGTTGCGCCTTAGAACAGGACACAATCGACTCCGCAGCCACATCTACACAAAAATTAAGATTGGCAACTCAGCCATGTGTACATGCAGACAGGCGCCCCAGACAGCAGAGCATATACTACAAAACTGCCCCGAATATGACATACAGAGAAAATCTCACTGGCCCATAGAAATAACACTGGAAGAGAAACTTTATAGACCTGTATGTGAACTACAAAAGACAGTGAAGTTTATACAAGAGACAACATTGCAGATATAGACAATATTTTAAAGCGAACGCAAGAAGAAGAAGCTTAATTTGTTTAATATTAATTAATTTTACTTTGAAAACATTTCCACAAAAAAAAAGTTATGTAATGGTCCCTGGTCATTCTTCTTCTTCTTCGTTCGTTCTCAATCTCCCACTATCAAACCCTGAAAGGGTAAGTAGCAGAATGTAGTCCAGAGAACGGAATGCGTTGTGTCGTAGTTTACAGCTTGGCTGTGATATTTTCACCTATCGGTCCAACACTCTGACTTCAGCAAGCATTTTTTGAGTACCGGGTTAGCATTCCCTCTTTGATCCCTTCTCCTTAGCCAGTCTGCCCTGCTGCAGCCTGTTATTCAGGATCACCGTGTGGAGGTGTAGAAGGGTCTTGGCAGCTCTGGTTCGCTGGCCCTGACGCTAGCAGTCAGCTATGAGTCGCTGACCACTGCAGCTCATGTGCTGCTTAGCATCTTGATCTCCCTGGTCATTCAAATACACTTGATAATGACAAGCCAGACATACCGGTTTAACAGAGATCAAGTCAAGAACAACAATACACATCAACAACCCTACAGAGAGTCAAACAACTAATGAATGCAGAACAAAAGAGGCTTGGCTGAATAGATGGGCAATGGGGAAAACGGAAAGCAATCTACCTACGCATGGCCACCTCAAAGACAGCAACAACCTTCTGAAAAGGTGAGTTCAAAGCACCATTTTCCAACTTCGCACTCAACACATACAACTTAACAGTTTCTAGAAAGGAATCCAGCCAGAACCTGCTCCAGAGTGCCGGATGTGCACACATCCCTATGAAACTGTTGAGCATCATCTTTTTGAATGTCCAGCGGTTGCTGGCGTTAGGAAAGAGCTTCTTCCTCCGAGACCAGACAAATGGAACACTTTGTACAGAACTAGACAACAGCTCACAAACACTTGCAGATACCACTACATGACATAGGGTCAAAGGGCAAGAGCCGCAGTTCGCTGAATCAATAACCAACCAACTAAATAAAAATAAAAAACTATATAACATACGAAACTGCAGCCCTTGCCTTGTAAGACACAAAAATCTTTAAAATAGGCTGAGCTGTAAATAGATTTAGGAGTAGTCTTCTTATTCTTTCTTCTCAATCTCCTGCTACAAAGCCCTGAAAAGGGCTTAGTAAGTAGCAGGATGTTGTCAGGAGAACGGAATGCATTGTCGTAGTTTACAGCTTGACTGCAATATTTGCACCTTCCAGTCTGACACATCCCGCTGTAGCAGACAGTTTTGAGTACTGAGTTAGCCTTCCCTCTTCAATCCCTTCTCCTTAGCCAGTCTGCTCTGTTGCAGCCTGTTATCCAGGATCACCGCAAGGAGGTGTAGAAGGGTCTTGGCAGCTCTGGCTTGCTGTCCTAAACGCTAGTAGTCAGCTATATGTCACTGACCGCTGCAGCTAATCGATTAAGAAATCTAATTTTAAATTTATAAACGTACTTAACTTAACGTCTTTATTCTGGTTTAGAAGACCCTGCAGAGTCTGTATACAACCAGTTACATTTACATCACCTTGCTCTAAAAGCTATGCGCATCCAGTTTATTCTTAAATGCATTAACTGTCCCTGCCTCCACTACCTCCCCTGGCAATGCATTCCAAGCAGACACCACTCTCTGACTAAAGATTCATCATATGTCCTTTTTAACTCCTGCAGGAATATACAGCTGGCTCACTTGAAAGATGCATGTATCAAAACATTTATATACAGTTGGCCTACTTGAAAGATGCCTGTGTCAAAACAGTTATGTACCCCTGTAAAGGTTTTGCAATACAGATACTTTGAAAAAGCCTACCTTGATAGGCCTTGGCATCTCGGGTTTCTTAAACCTCAGATATACCATTCCAGCAATGGATGCACCGACTGAGAACCACTGAGCAAAACTCAAGTAGTTGATGAGGGAATACACATCAACAGAAACCAACATGGCCAGTGACAATCCTCCCTGCAGGACACACAGAATCAAACCATCAAATAACAACATTAACACAAGACGATTACCATAAGATAAACAGACAAGAACAAACTGTTGTGTTGCACCTCAGACTCTGCAGTTGCATGTACATAAAACTGAAGATTGGCAACTCAGCCATGTGTATATGTGGACAAGTACACCAGACTGCAGAGGAAATACTACAGAACTGAACCAAATATGACATACAAAAACTCACTGGACCACAGAAACAACAATGTGAAGGAAACTTTATGGACCTGTATGTGAACTACAAAAGGCAGATAAGTTTATACAAGAGACAACATTGCAGATATGGACAATTTTATATTTTCAAGTAAATGAAAGAACAGAAAGAAGAAGAAATAATACAATTGGTCAGATCAACATGACATAACAGATTTTACAACTAAAAATGGATCCCTGCTTGATGTAACCAGCTAAAATTGGATCCCTGCTTGATGTAGCCAGCTAAAACTAGACATCTGCTTGATGTGGCTAGCTAAAATTGGACACCTGCTTGATGTGGCCAGCTAAAATTGGACACCTGCTTGGTGTAACATTTACATTTGACACATACAAAATGGATGACATAATTTCTGTGGTTTGACTATCAGGTTGAAACAATAGAAGATAGTCACTAACATTATGATAGATGAAAATAGTAAGATGTCCCTGAGAGAATGATAAATAGGCATGTAAAACTTATATAATATCACTGCCATAATTACAGAAGAATATATTAGTAAAATTTTACTGCCATAATTACAGAAGAATATATTGGTAAAATGTTACTGCCATATTTACAGAAGAATATATTAGGAAAATTTACTGCCATAATTACAGAAGAATATATTCTAGTAAAATGTTACTGATATATTTACATTAAATATTAGTAAAATGTTTCTGACATTCAGACACAAGGGCAACGTTGATCTTCTTCATTCGTTCTCAATCTCACGCTACCAAGCCCTGAAAAAAGCTTTGTAAGTAGCAGGATGTAGTCCAGAGAACGGAATGCGTTGTGGCGTAGCTTGGCAAAGTTGATTAATGGATGGAAGATGAAATATAAAGTGTGAAACATAAGATCCCTTCAACATAATGAACAAAGAAACTACTAGTAAGGTTCTGGACATAATGTTCTTAAAGAAGTGGTCCTCAACCTTGTCTAGGTCGGGACTGCTAGAGAATAATGTCATTTCACCATATCACTTCCACTCTCTCCCATCATTACCAGGTGAAATTGAAAGCTCATGCACAATCAACTATTTTAACAAATCTGGATTTGGTTTGTGTATACTTAACTATTTTAACAAATCTGGATTTGGTTTGTGTATACTCAACTATTTTAACAAATCTGGATTTGGTTTGTGTATACTCAACTATTTTAACAAATCTGGATTTGGTTTGTGTATACTCAACTATTTTAACAAATCTGGATTTGGTTTGTGTATACTCAACTATTTTAACAAATCTGGATTTGGTTTGTGTATACTCAACTATTTTAACAAATCTGGATTTGGTTTGTGTATACTCAACTATTTTAACAAATCTGGATTTGGTTTGTGTA
Organism: Ariolimax columbianus; assembly: GCA_036924085.1. Classification (NCBI taxonomy): domain Eukaryota; kingdom Metazoa; phylum Mollusca; class Gastropoda; order Stylommatophora; family Arionidae; genus Ariolimax; species Ariolimax columbianus. The sequence goes on from JAVGWX010000016.1 coordinate 11,182,967, forward strand.
TACTCAACTATTTTAACAAATCTGGATTTGGTTTGTGTATACTCAACTATTTTAACAAATCTGGATTTGGTTTGTGTATACTCAACTATTTTAACAAATCTGGATTTGGTTTGTGTATACTCAACTATTTTAACAAATCTGGATTTGGTTTGTGTATACTCAACTATTTTAACAAATCTGGATTTGGTTTGTGTATACTCAACTATTTTAACAAATCTGGATTTGGTTTGTGTATACTCAACTATTTTAACAAATCTGGATTTGGTTTGTGTATACTCAACTATTTTAACAAATCTGGATTTGGTTTGTGTATACTCAACTATTTTAACAAATCTGGATTTGGTTTGTGTATACTCAACTATTTTAACAAATCTGGATTTGGTTTGTGTATACTCAACTATTTTAACAAATCTGGATTTGGTTTGTGTATACTCAACTATTTTAACAAATCTGGATTTGGTTTGTGTATACTCAACTATTTTAACAAATCTGGATTTGGTTTGTGTATACTCAACTATTTTAACAAATCTGGATTTGGTTTGTGTATACTCAACTATTTTAACAAATCTGGATTTGGTTTGTGTATACTCAACTATTTTAACAAATCTGGATTTGGTTTGTGTATACTCAACTATTTTAACAAATCTGGATTTGGTTTGTGTATACTCAACTATTTTAACAAATCTGGATTTGGTTTGTGTATACTCAACTATTTTAACAAATCTGGATTTGGTTTGTGTATACTCAACTATTTTAACAAATCTGGATTTGGTTTGTGTATACTCAACTATTTTAACAAATCTGGATTTGGTTTGTGTATACTCAACTATTTTAACAAATCTGGATTTGGTTTGTGTATACTCAACTATTTTAACAAATCTGGATTTGGTTTGTGTATACTCAACTATTTTAACAAATCTGGATTTGGTTTGTGTATACTCAACTATTTTAACAAATCTGGATTTGGTTTGTGTATACTCAACTATTTTAACAAATCTGGATTTGGTTTGTGTATACTCAACTATTTTAACAAATCTGGATTTGGTTTGTGTATACTCAACTATTTTAACAAATCTGGATTTGGTTTGTGTATACTCAACTATTTTAACAAATCTGGATTTGGTTTGTGTATACTCAACTATTTTAACAAATCTGGATTTGGTTTGTGTATACTCAACTATTTTAACAAATCTGGATTTGGTTTGTGTATACTCAACTATTTTAACAAATCTGGATTTGGTTTGTGTATACTCAACTATTTTAACAAATCTGGATTTGGTTTGTGTATACTCAACTATTTTAACAAATCTGGATTTGGTTTGTGTATACTCAACTATTTTAACAAATCTGGATTTGGTTTGTGTATACTCAACTATTTTAACAAATCTGGATTTGGTTTGTGTATACTCAACTATTTTAACAAATCTGGATTTGGTTTGTGTATACTCAACTATTTTAACAAATCTGGATTTGGTTTGTGTATACTCAACTATTTTAACAAATCTGGATTTGGTTTGTGTATACTCAACTATTTTAACAAATCTGGATTTGGTTTGTGTATACTCAACTATTTTAACAAATCTGGATTTGGTTTGTGTATACTCAACTATTTTAACAAATCTGGATTTGGTTTGTGTATACTCAACTATTTTAACAAATCTGGATTTGGTTTGTGTATACTCAACTATTTTAACAAATCTGGATTTGGTTTGTGTATACTCAACTATTTTAACAAATCTGGATTTGGTTTGTGTATACTCAACTATTTTAACAAATCTGGATTTGGTTTGTGTATACTCAACTATTTTAACAAATCTGGATTTGGTTTGTGTATACTCAACTATTTTAACAAATCTGGATTTGGTTTGTGTATACTCAACTATTTTAACAAATCTGGATTTGGTTTGTGTATACTCAACTATTTTAACAAATCTGGATTTGGTTTGTGTATACTCAACTATTTTAACAAATCTGGATTTGGTTTGTGTATACTCAACTATTTTAACAAATCTGGATTTGGTTTGTGTATACTCAACAGGACTAGCTCAGGTTTGGGAACCACTTAACTAAAAACATGACAGAATGGGTTTTATTTGTTGAAGCAAATAAAATGGTGCCTTTTGAAAACAATTTGTACTTGCTCCAACTGCCTCACCTTAGTTACGATACTGTTTAAATCAGGGGGTGACAAATTTTTCATCTAGGAGCCAGGTAACATTGAAGGAGCCATGGTGGAAATTGTGTGAGTAAATACCACACTGGTCCTAATATTGTAGGTGCCACAGCAAAATTTGTAGACGCCATGAATACCTGGATTTGTCATGTCCTGTTGAAATCATGATAAAATGGCAGAATAAGAATATTGGATATATAAGCACCAGGCCCCTGAGTAGTTCTCAGAGCAAACAGAATAAGCCAACTGTTTCCTTCCGTGCATGTTGTAAGAGGTGAATAAGGTTGTGTACCTCACCATGTAAAAACCATTGCTATAAAACGATTGTGAATCAGGTTTACCTAATAGCTGGATAGGGGAGCCAAATGTAGTGGTGGACCTATGCTTCAACAAATAACTGTAATCAGGTTTACCTAAATAGCTGGATAGGGAAGCCAAATGCAGTGGTGGACCTATGCTTCAACAAATAATTGGAATCAGGTTTACCTAATAGCTGGATAGGGAAGCCAAATGCAGTGGTGGACCTATGCTTCAACAAATAATTGGAATCAGGTTTACCTAATAGCTGGATAGGGGAGCCAAATGCAGTGTTGGACCTATGCTTCAACAAATGTAGTGACGAGAGAAGTTAAGCAAGCACCAATGGACAAATAAGTCAATAAGATGTCAGTGACACACTGGTGAGCAAGTATGAATGAGTGACAGTGACACTTACTGTAAACAAAATTGCAGGCAGGGGTGTATGCTTCTTGAAGCTGATCATGGCCATGACAATTGGTAGCTGGCCATCTCTTGCCCCTACCAAGCACAACCTATTCAATGAAAATAATTTAAATGTCATAAACTGTTACTCTGAGAAGAGCTGGACAAAGTATGGACTGGAACTCATCACTTTATATCCAATTCTTGGACTATGAAAATAAATTTGTTAGCTTAGACGGAGAAGCACTCCGTCTTTTAATAATCATAAACAAGGACTGAAGCAATTTCCTACTAAACTGCGTATCAGATACAAATGATTTTTCGCATGGAACCTTAAATTTCCTTGACGACGAGTAAATATTTTTTCTCTAAGAAATTTGATGTATTTTGAAAAATGTATTTATTGGGCTATATTTAAAACAACCTCACTGAATTGGACATAATTTTAACATGTATATGGTACACAGTCGTGCTGTTTTAAAAATAGATGTTTTGACATCCAAATACATTGAGTTAAAAACAAATTCCTGATTATCCTGTGCTGCAATTAAACATTTTGTAGAAAGCAGAAAACAACCAAGGTCCTTCATGTGAAACTATCGTTCAGTTATAAGTGTATCCCGATATCATAGTTTGTGGGTCGTTATTGTGACATATAAGTTACTTTTTCAAAAGTTACATTGAAACAATTTCAAAATGAGTCTGAAGTATACATTTAAAGCAATGCAGACGGTTACCGTTTTACTATAAAAGTTTTTCCTCAGGGAATTTAAGATGGGTCATTTATATTACTATATTCATGATCCAGAGAAACGAACGCAATTGGCGCTTGGTCGGGATAGATCATCCTTTAACTGTTGGATTTAAAACTATTGATGAAAAATCAACTTGTTACTCTGCTGAAACTAAAAATAACATTGCAATCCGACCGTAGCTTTGTAGTTTCCAAAAGTACTCTTTGGAAAATTGTACGAGCCGCAAGCTTTACATTCATGAAAACTTCAGGCGGCAGAAATATTATATGTGAAAAGCCACATTTGATTGCTGCCCGAAGAAAATACCCGAGACAGATACGTGAACGCCATAGGCAAGGCTATGATATTGCATACATGGATGAATCCTGGGTCAATGCTCACCACCCCACACCTATGGTAAAGAATGGCAATCAGTTGACAGTGAACAAAAAAGACAAATTCCAAGCAGCAAAGGGCAGCGCATTATACTAACGTATGCCGGAAACAGTGAAAACGAACTTATCCATGACGCTGAACTTATTTTCCAAACAGAAAGTAGTAACAGTAGAGACTACCACACTGAAATGAATGGACAAATTGTCAGGCACTGGCTGGACGAATGAACTACTTCCAATTCTGGATAGACCGTCAAGCCTAGTAACGGATAATGCATCCCATCAAAATGCAGTATCAGAGGAAGACAAAGTACCAACTGCATCAAATATAAAAGCTCAAATTAGGAAATGGCTAGTTAAGGAAAACGTGAATTTTGAAGACACGTATTTGAAGCCCAAGTTGTTGCAGCTTGTGAGGGAGACAAATAAGACAAAGGTGTATCATATTGACAAAATCATTGAAGAGTACGGTCACACTTCTCTGCGACTACCTGCATATCATGTGCATCTAGACCTTGTGTGGGTTAAAGTCAACGGACAAGTAGCCAACCAGAACAGGACATTTAAAATGTGTGGTGTTGAAGTGCTGACACGCGAGTACCTTTCAAAAATAGACATTCAGTTCTGGAGTGTGTGGAACATGTACTTCGGGAAGAGATGGATTACAATTTGTCCAGCCAGTAACAATTATCAATCTCTTTGAATCGACAGATTCGGATGATTAATATCATCTTTTGTAGACATACTGATTAGCAGACTTGGATGAATTAGAGTATGTTTATCAAAACAATTAGTTGTACATACAATGACAAAAAATTCATTGCAATATTTTTAAAAAGCGTTACACAACATAAAATTAATTGTGCAGTTGATACAACCTTGGGGGGGGGGGTGTCTAAGGGTGACCGAAGGGCTGTACTAACTGTTGCATATTGGTGTCATTTTTACGATTGTACATAGAGGGCAACACAAACAATCAATTGATCTATCAAGACATTAAGGAGATATGCCTATAAACAAAATGTGATGATAAATTAAGCTGCATACTGTAAAATATTAAATTTAATGCCATTTCTTTGTAATAGTCCTAAAAGATCAAAAGAATTTGGTGATGTGCGAATGTCTTAACATCTATGAACTAAATAATATGAATATTTTAGCGTCATGGATATTCTAAGGCTGCATGCGAAGAATCATTTGGATCTGACACGCAGTTAGTAGAAAATTGCTTCGAACCTTGTTTATGAATTAAAAGACGGACTATAGAAGTTGCTCAGGCACTTAGGAATGCCCTTGAAGTTCACTAACATAAGAAAACTTATGAAGATATGAAATAAAGAGTTCTGCAGAAACATCAACTGCAGGAGTATATAAAACAATTTTTGACAATGACTTCCTGTAAGAGGCCAAATTCCTGTAGTAGGCCTATGCTTCACAAGGAGCGAAACAGAGACAATGATTATAATAATTACGTTTATTTATTAAAAAAACAATAAAATCTGTTGATAATGGCTAAAGTACAAACAAGATTTAACACTCTGTTTGACAACAGAATAATAGCAGACAGTAACCAATGTTTCAACCCAATAGACCTTTGTCAAGGATTGAACACAAAAAAACAGTCAACTAGGCTAAATGAATATATCAAATCCTAAAAAAAGTCAAATAGTTCATGCCAGTAATGATTTCAAATGTTATTCTCAACAGGTAGTTAATCGTTTTCAGCTCAGTAGGCATCAATTGTGTGCAAACCATCAGTTTCAGTTTAATTGTGTTGAAATCAGTGCGAAAACACTGGCATTGGCCATTGTTAGATAGCAATGAAGTCTCTTTGGCTAGAATACATGAATTTTAAACTGAATGTTCTGCGTATGCGTAGTCTTCATTTAAAGTATAATTCGCAACATCCCTTCGGTATACATAAGTGTTTTGAATGTGTCAAAGTCGCCCTTTCCGTCTGATGAAATTAGGACACCAAGAACAAAGACATGATTTATTATTGGATCAGACCAATGATCACATATCTGGATTACACATATTCAGCACACGTCTGAATCAGACTGACTGGGAAACAAAAGAATGGGACTTTGTTAATGTTTTTGAGAGATTTAATGCAGAAATGTGCCAGATGGCGTGAGCACCAACAATTTTTCTTGTGCTGTATGTTTCCCTCCCCATTAATGACATGTAATGCTTCATACTAATCATCATGTAGTATGTCCTATATAGAACGTTGCTCCCATCACAGTCTGTCTGAAAAGAACTTGTTCCCTTGCCAAAACTCCAGCCTCCCCCCACACTCATACCCAGGCATTCCTGGATATCCTGGTGCCATCGTCTTCTTGGTCTACTTCTTCATACTAATATATATATATATAATCTTTATTGATTAATATAAACTTTATTACCACATCATGACACAGACAGTCGAGATTGTAATATTAGCTCTCAATCTGTTTTATATTAATTTATTTTTATTTTGAACAAAACTATTTGACACATGCAGGAATTGCAGCAGTTACCCATAACAAAGACACAAAACAAGATTATCCAGGACGGAAAAAGATTAAGGTAGATCTATTATCAATAACTTATTTTACTCTGAACATAGTTCTTATAATTCTTATGCATACCTTCCTGATGTGAAGAGTAGACCATTAACACCTCCGAAAGTAGAGAGTGCTACAAAAATAGGAATGATAAAGGCTGCCACACCAAAGACTTTCTGTCCAAATGTCTGAGAAGAAAAAAAGGAAGCAACATTACATGAAAAAATTAATATAAAACTTTAAAGCACCACCAGGATCGGATTTAGTCTGCAACAAGAATATAGTGTCTACATCAATCAATGAAACATTTGAAAACAAAATAGATTATATCGTTCATCTTGAAACTAAAACCAATGCATTTTGTGGGGTTTTCCCCTTTCTTCTACAAATTACCACAGCTACAATGTCACAACTTTCTCCAGTATCATATCCCAACTGAAACATTTAACATGACAACTGAAACACACCATGACAACTGAAACATACAACATTACAACTTTCTCCAGCCTAAAAGTACATAAAATATCACCATGACAATTGAAACATACAACATTACAGCTTTCTCCAGCCAAAACATGAAAGATCACCATGACAACTGAAACATACAGCATTACAACTTTCTCCAGCCTAAAAGTACATAAAATATCACCATGACAATTGAAACATACAACATTACAACTTTCTCTGGCCAAAACATGAAAGATCACCATGACAACTGAACATACAACATTACAACTTTCTCCAGCCTATAAATGCATAAAATATCACCATGACAATTAAAATATACAACATTACAACTTTCTCCAGCCAAAACATGAAAGATCACCATGACAACTAAAACATACAACTTTCTCCAGTCTAAATGTACATAAAATATCACCATGACAACTGAAACATACAACATTCTCCAGCCAAAACATAAAAGATCACCATGACAACTAAAACATACAACTTTCTCCAGCCAAAACATTAAAGATCACCATGACAACTAAAACATACAACTTTCTCCAGCCTAAAAGTACATAAAATATCACCATGACAACTGAAACATACAACATTACAACTTTCTCCAGTCAAAACATAAAATATAACCATGACAACTAAAACATACAACTTTCTCCAGCCTAAAAGTACATAAAATATCACCATGACAACTGAAACATACAACCATTCTCCAGTCAAAACATAAAATATAACCATGACAACTAAAACATACAACTTTCTCCAGCCTAAATGTACATAAAATATTACCATGACAACTGAAACATACAACATTACAACTTTCTCCAGCCAAAACATGAAAGATCACCATGACAATTGAAACATGCAACTTTCTCCAGTCTAAATATAAAATATCACCATGACAACTGAAACATACAACTTTCTCCAGTCAAAATATAAAATATCCTCATGACAACTGAAACATAACACATTAACAACTTTCTCCAGTCAAAACATAAAATATCACCATGACAACTGAAACATACAACATTCTCCAGCCAAAACATAAAATATCACCATGACAACTGAAACATACAACTTTCTCCAGTCAAAATATAAAATATCCTCATGACAACTGAAACATAACACATTAACAACTTTCTCCAGTCAAAACATAAAATACACCATGACAATTGAAACATACAACATTCTCCAACCAAAACATAAAATACACCATGACAACTTACTACATAACATCCCTAGTTACCACAGCTGCAATATATAACATCCCAACTTACCACAGCTGTAGCAAGGGATGTCAGCATCTCTTGTGGAGATATGGCAGTGAAGTATGCTACATTTGCCATTACGTAGACTAAGGTCACCAAGGGAATGGAAATATAAATGGCCCGTGGTAAATTTCTGTTGTGTACCAAAGTAAAATAAAACAAATTTATTGTCACTGGCAATCTTAATGTACAATTTACTGTCACATACAAGTTGAAACAAATAATTTGTCACGCAAGCTAAATGTACAATTTACTGTCACATACAAGTTGAAACAAATAATTTGTCACGCAAGCTTAATGTACAATTTATTGTTGCACACAAGTTCAAACAAATAATTTGTCACAGTCTAAATGTACAATTTACTATCACACATGAACTGAAATAAATAATTTGCCACACAAGCTAAATGAACAATTTATTGTTACATTAAACAAACAATTGGACACACACATAAGCTAATTACACAATTGATTGTCATATTTTGCAAGGTTTTTTTTGTTATTGTCAATTGTCATACATGTCAGGGGTGGTCATATTTTGCAAGGTTTTTTTTGTTATTGTCAAAGGTACATAATTGTATAATAAGATTTATTATAGAAAATGTAATAAACACTAAAATCAAAAGAAGCTACAATATTGTGTCTATTTTATATTTGTTTTCTCTTTATTTTGGTATACATATATCTAATAAATTTCTTTGTGCCATATTTCCTATTCAAACACTTGATCTTGTATCATTTATTAAGTTGCTGACATTGGATAGAACATACATTAAGGAAACCAGCTAATAACATTTTAAGGGAGTATCTATTCTAGTATCCGCATGATAAGAAAAATATAGAGAAACCAAAATGTACGAAGAAAGAGATAAAACAGACGAGAGTGAATAAGATGGCTCAGGGCAGGACAACTTGGTATTATTTGTTGAATACTATGCTCCACAAATTGCTGAACATTTTTTACTCATTGCGGTGCTATATAGATGTTGCTCTCGAGAAGTCTGCAGAACTTGCCACCAATGTATTCATGAGAATACTTAGTGTGCAGCACATCATCTTTTGTTGTTGTTGATGTTAACAAAGAGTTAGTTTACTCTTTTGTGCGCCATGAAAAGGATGTTAAGTGGCAGGTTGTAGTAGATTTCCTCACATCCAGAGCATGCGGATGACGGTAGACTGCGGTTCTCCAGGCAGATCTGCTATGTTTGGCTTCATCTGTGTGGCGCTCAGTACTACAGGGATCACATTGATCCATATCTCATCAGTCAGGCTGCCTTCAAAACAGCCTGTTTCTAGGGAAGGCTACATGGAAGAGAGATTGTGGTCATGGTCAGTGTATTGACCCTGACGCAATGTCATGGTCAGTATGTTGTGCCTGACTGGACTAGCATCTCAGTTCCGCATGTTAACTTTTAATAAATGGGTATTGGATTCACATATAAATAATTTCTGGCTACCACTTACTTGTAAGGGTCTACCATTTCTTCTGTTACAAAATTCAAAAAATTCCTGCAAGAAGAACATGAAAACAGTTATTTGTAACAGCATTGTCAGCATACACATTATTATCACTCCATCTACCAGCCATGAAACAACTTGATAAGAAGAGCAATGAAAGCCCTTAAGGAAAAAGCTGAAAAGTCATCTTTCTACTTCTTCATTTTATTCCTTATCAAGCATTGAGCCATCTCTGAAAATGGCTCCTTACAGGAAGCATGTACTGATGTACTTTGTCAGGACATGAGACAAATTCTTGGCGTCAGGACACGATACATTTCAGTACCAGTATTTTTTATTTACTCAAACAATTTCCCAAAGCGTTTATATCCCTCCTCAGTTTTATACAAAATATGATATTTTCACATGTAATTTCATCTCCTTCCTCCGACTTTCAAGACCAGACTTCCTGCATGTTATGCAGCAGCTAAAACATAGCATTAATCAGAAATAGGTAAATCTCTATAGAGAGGAGCAACGAAGTAAGTACGAAATTACGTATTACTTTGAAAATAAATTTGCACATACAGAATTCATGTTTTAAAAAAAAATTAACAGATACACTCCATCACGTTGCACAACCCTACGAGGAACTCTTCACCCAGAACTAAGCGTGGCTCCTACATGTTTTACCTGGCATGTAGATCATAAACAAATTTGTCACTCCCTGTTTTATGTATTCTTGCAGAGGAGGTTTCCGTAGCAATGTGTTTTACATAATGAGTTTGCCAGCCTTTTTATGAAAGCCAAAAAAGCTGATATCTCACAAGATTGTGTTGCTGTATTGAAACCGAGTACAGCAATTTCAGAGCGAAGGCAGAGGCACTGAGGGCTGCAGTAGAAGCAATGCTGACAGGCGAAAGTAATGAAAGCCAGATAGTCCTGTTTACAGATGCCCTGGCCGTGGTCACAGCACTAAAAAGTCAGAAAAATACAGAACTAAATGATTTAAGAGCAGTTCTCTGTCAACTATGCCAGCAGTCCGCACCAAAAAGAGTAGTGGTACAGTGGGTTCCATCCCACTGTAACATTCAAGGCAACGAGGAGGCAGACAGACTGGCAAAAGAAGGTGCAAGACTACCACAACCAGATTCTAGTGTAACCTACGAAGAGTCCAAAAGGTTTATTAGGGCCAGATACATGGCCAAATGGGAATCAGAGCATACTGGCTACACAAAAAATGATGCCTATTACCAGTTGAACAGAAGAGAGCAGGTCGTGGTCTTCAGACTCCGCACAGGCCACAACAGACTGAGGTACCACCTATTCAATAAACTGAAGATAGGTGGCACTGTCGAATGCACTTGTGGTACCGGGAAAATGACCACTGAACATCTGCTGCAAAACTGCCTGACATACGAGGACCAGGGAAAGCACATGCGGCCATCACCAGTGGCAACACTAGACAAGCTCTATGGCAGTGTCGACAGCCTCAGGATGACCGCTGCTTTCTTTGAACAAATACAGGTTGACGTTTGACAGCGTACGAAGAAGAAGAAGAAACCGAGAACTCTATATCTCAGACTTAACAGATTTGGATTATGGCAGCAAACTATTTCTTCTTATGGAAATTTGTGGTCAAAACTCAAATGTCTAAACTATACATATAATTAAAGAAATATTTGATATAAGATCATAGGCCACCAAATATTTGTAATTTGGCCACATTTGGCCCATAGGACTACAGCTGCACTAAAGGGATTGCTCTTTTTTTTTTTTTTTTGCGTTCGCCTTATTTTCTCTAATCCCCAAGGCGGTGTGTGTTGCACTGTGGTTTTTATTTTGTGCCTGTCGGCCCAGTGCATCCGACTTCAGCATGCATTTTATGTAAGGGTCTGCTTCCTCCTACATTTTCTAAGGGTTTGCTTCCCCGGGGTAAGGGTCGGTGCTGTGATGGGGATCGAACCCAGCACCTTCGACTTGTGATCCGTGACACTTAACCACTAGGCCTTGACGTCCCCTCACTAAAGGGATAATACTGCATGAGTATGTGCTTCACTTAAGGTCCCGTCTCATTATCACTACCTGTCAGACTGATCTGAATGCCTTAACGTCTTTATACTTGTTTAGAAGACGCTGCAGTCTGTATACAAGCTGTGTCTTCTACTACACTTGATCTAAAAATACCTATGCGTATCCAATCTATTCTTGAATGCATTAATTGACCTTGCCTCCACTATTTCCAGTGACAATGCATTCCAAGCATTCACCACTCTCTGACTAAATAAATATTTCCTGGTATTGAATCTGAATCTTTCTTTAATTAACTTGTAGCTGTGCTCTTGTTCATGTAGGCGGCTGTATTTTGAAAAACTTGTAGTCTAGTTTATCACCACGAATTCTAGACACTGTAAACCAGTTTTTCTGATTCTTTCTTCATGTGTAATCCCACCATCAGTTTAACACAAGTATCCGTAATTGATTTCAAGTTCGGGATCAAGATGCTGAGCAGCGCATGAGCTGCAGTGGTCAGCGACCCATAGCTGACTTCTAGCGTCAGGGCCAGCGAACCAAAGCTGCCAAGACCCTTGTATACTTCCACACGGTGATCCTGGATAACAGGCTGCAGCAGGGCAGACTGGCTAAGGAGAAGAGATCGAAGAGGGAATGCTAACCCAGTACTAAAAAAATGCTTGCTGAAGTTAGATGTGTTGGACCGAAAGGTGCAAATATTGCAGTCAAGCTGTAAACTACGACACAACGCATTCTGTTCTCTGGACTACATTCTGCTACTTACCCTTTCAGGGTTTGGTAGCGGGAGATTGAGAACGTACGAAGAAGAAGAAGATTCCAAGTTCTATATTTATGTTTTCTCAATTTTTTTAATGCTTACTGAAAATGCTGTTTTGTTAGTGCTCCACTATACAGTCAAGGAGGCAGCATGGCCTAGGGGTGAAATGTTTTCACAATCCCAAAGCACCCAGTTCGAATCCCACCGTGTCCAGTTTGGCAAACACAGGATTTTTATCTGTGTAATTGCTCCTTCCTGTACGGAAAGTACAGCACACCTGCCAAGAAACTTATAACAGCCAAATAGGTGGCGGTTGTAAGAAGCCGTATTCTGTAAAGGACATTTTACTTACTTTATACAGCTAATATGTTCAGTTTAATGTATCCCATTTGTTATGTGTATTGAGACAGAAAATATATTAAATCATTTCAAATGAATCTGGGAGGCTTCTACTGACAAACAATAAATCAAGTTATATGGGACATGTATAGTTGTAGGTGAAATGGACATGGCCAAATATGTTGTACTGATTTACTCTGAAAGTATGTAACACACTAACTACTGAGTAGAAAAATCAATCAATCAATCTTCTTCTTCGTATGCTGTCAGACGTCAACTTGAATTTTTTCGAAGAAAGCAGCTGTCATCCTGAGGCTGTCGACACTGTCATAGAGCTTGTCTATGCTTTCTCTGGTCCTTGTATGTCGGGAAATTTTGCAGCAGATGTTCAGCGGTCATTTTCCCTGTACCACAGGTGCATTCGTCAGTGCCACCTATCCTCAGTTTATCAATCAATCAATCAAAACCATATCAATCATTGCTAAGCATAGGTCTTTGGGTAACACTTGCCAACTTTGTATGTCTTTTGCTCCCATCTCCAACATATACCTTGTCTGTCCCATCTCCCTAATGGTTTTCTCAAGCTCTCTTCAAGCTTATGTGTCTCTTTCCTTTCAGATTCCAGAACAGTGACCATCCCGTGATCAACTTCTCCTCTTTATGCAGTTATGTTCTATGTGATCTTCTCCTTTTTATGCAGAGTTATGTTCTATCCATTGCAAACACCTCTTTATCTACTGATCGACTGCCAGCTGGACAGTTTTATGTCACAAGTCCACGTTAGTGACCAAATTGTACCCTGTTAATCTGAATGTTCTTTGGGTGTCATCTGTTTATGAACGTTTACAGCCTCTGTGTTGGTGTCATTGTTGACCATCAAGACTTCGATCCATACAGTAGTATTGCATTAACATTAGAGTTGAATAAATATGATGTTGCGTAATAGTACGAATTAAAAGAGGAATATCGTACAACAACAACTGAATGTAGTCTTCTTCTTCTTCTGCGTTTGTTCTCAATCTCCCGCTATCAAGCCCTGAACAGGACTTTGCAAGTAGCAGGATGTAGTCCGGAGAACGGAATGCGTTGTGTCGCTAGTTCAGAGCTTGACTGCGATATTTTGCTTTTCGGTCTGACACATCCATCTTCGGCAGGACTGAATGTAGTGAATAGCCAATAACTCTGAATGTAGTGACTAACCAACAACTGAATGTAGTGACTAATGACCAACTGAATGCAGTGACTAACAAACAACTCTGAATGTAGTGACTAACCAACAACTGAATGTACTGACTAACCAACAACTCTGAATGTAGTGACTAACCAACAACTCTGAATCTAGTGACTAACCAACAATTGAATCCAGTGACTAACCAACAACTGAATGTAATGACTAATCAACAACTGAATGCAGTGACTAACCAACAACTGAATGTAGTGACTAACCAACAACTGAATGTAGTGACTAACCAACAACTCTGAATGTAGTGACTAATCAACAACTGAATGTAGTGACTAACCAACAACTCTGAATGTAGTGACTAACCAACAACTCTGAATCTAGTGACTAACCAACAACTGAATGCAGTGACTAACCAACAACTGAATGTAGTGACTAACCAACAACTGAATGTAGGTTTTTTTGGGGAGTTCGCCTTATTTGTCTATTACCCGAGGTGGTATGCGTTGCACTATGGTTTTTATTTTGCGCCTGTTGGCCCAGTGCATCCAACTTCAGCATGTATTTTATGTATGGGTCTACTTCCTCCTGCATTTTCCAATGGTTTGCTTCGCTGGGGTAATGGCTGGTGCTGTGATGGAGATTGAACCCAGCACCCTCGGTTTGTGAGCCGTAACACTAACCCACGTCCTCCACACTGAATGTAGTGACTAAAGCAGGACCTACCAGCCAGCATATGCAAACAGGCCAGAATACAGGGCTAGCGAGATGCTGCCAACTTCAACTTTGGTATCTTGAAATGGTTCTTGTAGGTTCTCCACCTCACCTGAAGAACATCAGCAATCAGTCATGAATAAATACAGGTCATCCGTGAGGGTCGTACAGAACATATGTAAGAGACACACAGAACATTCACAAAACACAAACATAACTTACACATAACATATACATGACATACAGGTTTGGGCACTGGCAGAAAACAAAGATGCTGTACAAGAATCATTCATCATCATCATCAAAACATTTCAGATCCCTGAGGAACACAGGTCTTCAAAAATACACATCAAGTCATCAGATGTTGACCTGTCCATATCTAATGTAGTCTCCTTCATTCGTTCTCAATCTCCTATTACCAAGCCTTCAAAAGGGCTTTGCAAGTAGCAGGATGTTGTCCAGAGAACGGAATGTGGCGTGTCGCTAGTTTACAGCTTGACTGTGATATTTGCATCTTTTGGTCCAACACATCCGATTTCAGCTAGCATTTTTGGGTACTGGATTAGCCTTTCCTCTTTGACCCCTTCTCCTTAGCCAGTGGTTGTACTAAGCTTGGCTTCATTTGCGTGACGCTCACTACTACAGGGATCACATCAATCCACATCATGTCAGTCAGGCTTATTTCAAAACAGCCTGTTTCTAGGGAACGCTGCATGGTAGAGAAAATGTCTTGGTCAGTATATTGACCCTGACGCGACGTCCTGATCAGTATTTTGTGCCTGGCTGGACTAGCATCTCAGTTCACCTAACAAATATGTAAACGAGTTCTCACCTTTACCAATGAGGATGAGGCCTGTAATGATGATGATGACCAGGGCTAAAAGCTTGGCTGCTGTAAAAATATCTTGTATCCTGGTAGCTGCCCTCACACTTTCAGCATTGACAAATGTCAACAAGCCTGAGAGAGGACAACAAACTGGATAAACCTTTCCTGTCAATGTGGAAGTGACTTACCTGAAGGATGAACATGTTGGTGGATGGAGCCTCATCCTGCTTGTGAAAGTAATGACATGCACATTAAGTTCTTCTTCTTCTTCTTCTTCGTTCGTTCTCAATCTCCCACTGCCAAACCCTGAAAGGGCTTAAGAAGCAGAATGTAGTCCAGAGAACGGTATGAGTTGTGTTGTAGTTTACAGCTTGGCTGTGATATTTGCACCTTTCGGTCCAACACATCCGACTTCAGCAAGCATTTTTTGAGTACTGGGTTAGCATTTCTTCTTCTTCTTCTTCTGCGTACACAGTCAGACAGCAACCATTATTTTTTCGAAAAAAGCGGCGGTCGTCCTGAGACTCTCGCCACTACCATAGAGCTTGTCTTGCAGTTCCACTGGCAATGGCCACATCTGCTCTCTCTGATCCCCGTATGTCGGGCAGTTCTGCAGCAGATGTTCAGTGGTCATTTTACCAGTACCGCACGGGCATTCGTCGGTACACCCTATCTTCAATTTGTTGAATAGGTGGTACCTCAGTCTATTGTGGCCAGTGCGAAGTCTGAAGACAACGACCTGCTCTCTTCGGTTCAACTGGTAATAGGCATCGTTTTTGGTGTAACCAGTATGTTCGGTTTCCCATTTAGTCATGTACCTGGCTTTGATAAGCCGTTTTGACTCTTCGTACGTCATACTGGTATCTGTTTGTGGTAGCCTTGCACCTTCTTTTGCCAGTCTATCTGCCTCCTCGTTGCCTTTGATGTTGCAGTGTGACGGAACCCACTGTACCACTACCCTTTTTGGTGCGGACAGCTGGCACAGTTTGCAGAGTGCTGCTCTTAAGTCATTAAGCTCAGTGTTTTTCTGGCTTTTTAGCGCTGTGACTACGGCGAGAGCATCTGTCAGCAAGACTATGTGGCTCTCGTTTTCACTGTGTGTTGCCATTTCTTCCACTGCCGCCCTCAGTGCCTCTGCCTCCGCTCGGTTAGCATTTCTACTTCGATCCGTTTTCATTAGCCAGTCTGCCCTGCTGCAGCCTGTTATCCAGGATCACCGCGAGGAGGTGTAGAAGGGTCTTGGCAGCTATGGTTCGCTGGCCCTGACGTTAGCAGTCAGCTATGGGTCGCTGACCACTGCAACTCATGTGCTGCTCAGCATCTTGACACCACATTAAGTTATCGACACGACCGTATGGATCAGGGGGCAGAATAGAATCATGGCTGCCAACCAACTTTGAGTCGCTTTCAAGTCACATACAGGTATTGACTTGGGAATTTCCACTCAGCACTTTACTTGATTTGCAACTTGTACAATAATTGGGGGGAGAGGAGGGGGTTGTCGGGGTTAAGGATAAGGCAGCTGAGAGGTACGGTGCTGGCCTCTTAAGAGATAGAAGCGTGAGATAATGAGTGTTAGAGTTGAAAAAGTTTCTAGCGTCCTCTGGTCTCAAGGGAAGTTTTTATTTTATGTTTGTTTTTTGTTTTGTTTTTTTGGCGTTCACCTTATTTCTCTAATCCCCAAGGCGGTTGTGCGTTGCACTGTGGTTTTTATTTTGCACCTGTCGGCCCAGTGCATCCGACTTCAGCATGCATTTTATGTAAGGGTCCGCTTCCTCCTGCATTTTCTAAGGGTTTGCTTCCCTGGGGTAACAGCCGGTGTTGTGATGGGGATCGAACCCAGCACCTTCCGGTTGTGAGCCGTGCCACTTAACCACGCCATCCCCTCGTCTCAAGGGAAGTGAGATCAAGGAGTTATAAATAGATCATACAGGTAAAGTGTGGGAACAAGTCCAGGTGGCAGTGTAAAAGGCTAATGCAATGCTGGGTATCATAAAAAGAAACAATTCACATAAGAGCTAACGTCTTGTCAGGCGAAATATACTGATCAGACTAGTTAGTCAGGGTCAGGCAAAACATACTGCCCAAGACCCTTACCTCAGCTTCCAAGTAGCCCTTCCTGGAAACGGGCTGTTTGCATGGCAGCCTGGCTAACGAGGTGAGGTATCGACGTGATCCCCGTAGTAGTGAGTGACACACAGATGAAGCCAAGCATAGCAGAACCGCTTGGAGGACCCTGGTCCACCTTCATACGCACGTTCAAGTTGTGAGGAAAGCTACTGTAACCCACCACTTCACATCATTTTCAGAGCGCACAAAAGAGTAACCTATTTATAAGAGCAAGGAAGTGATAGTCAAACTTTATAAATCATTGGTGAGACCTAAATTGGAGTACTGTGTTCAGGTGTGGAGCCCATATCATAGAGTGGATATCATACATCATGTGTCTCAAGGGGACGGCGTGGCCTAGTGGTTAAGTGGCCCGGCTCACAATCCAAAGGTGCTGGGTTCGATCCCCATCACAGCACCGGCCGTTACCCCGGGGAAGCAAACCCTTAGAAAATGCAGGAGGAAACAAACCCTTACATAAAATGCATGCTGAAGTCGGATGCACTGGGCCGACAGGCGCAAAATAAAAACCACAGTGCAACGCACAACCGCCTTTGGGAATTGAGAAATAAGGGGAACACAAAAAAAAATAAAATTGTCTCAGTCCCTATAGATCATGCGCGTCGCGCCCTGTAAGTTTTGTCCAGCTCTGTCTTTTGTATTTCGACACGTCTGCTACGGCTGTAAAGGCCGACCCGCGAGTGACAGTCCCTGCCACAGATCGTATAACCATACTGAGGAGGCTGGCTTGCCTGGCTGTTCCTTGATCCCTTCAGTCCTTCTCTTGTCTCTACAGACAGAAGACCTCTACGAGCGTCAGCGGCCACTTAGCCCCCTACAACTGACTGTCTCCAGATAGCTCGATCCTGAGCAGTTTCTTCCCAGCCCTCGGATGGGACGTCGCATGACTTCATGTCCCTCTTGCATATGTCCTTGAATCGCAGTGTGCGACGGCATATCCTTCTAACTCCAATGGCTAGCTGTCCATAAAGGATATCCTTTGGCAGCCTCTCGTCTTCCATGCGATAAACATGTCCCAACCACCGTAGACGTCGCTGGCTCCACAACGAGTACATGCTGTGAGTGTTCGCTCTCTGTAAGACCGTATTATGTGACACTCTCTCTTGCCACCCAATCCCCAATAAACACCCGTAGACACGTCATGTGAAAGGTGTTCAGCCCCCGTTCCTGTTTAGTGTTAAGTGCTCCAAGTCTCGCTTCCATACACGAGAGTGTCAGGGAACGCAGGTCTGATAGACCCGGACCTTGGTGTAGTGAGACAGCACAGTGTTCTCCCAGACTCTCATTGTCAGGCGGGCCATGGCGGTACTTGCCCTGCAAAGTCTACTGTACATCTCCTTCTCTAGCTAGAGAGTGTTGCTGATGGCAGACCCAAGATACGTGAAACTGTTGACCTCCAGAGTGACGCCATCAATCTTTATGAATGTCGTAGTGGTAATGTCCTGTGCGCAGACCTTTGTCTTTTCCAGACTTATGGTGAGCCCAAACTGCTTGCACCCCTCGGCGAATCTGTCTCCTAGTCTCTGCAAGGCTTGTCACTTGAAATGCATCATCCGCAAATAGCATCTCCCTAATGAGCACCGTCCTCACCTTGGTTCTCGCACGCAGTCGGGACAGGTTAAACAGCCGCCCATCTGACCTGGTATGCAGATAAACACGGTTCACAGACGTGTCATAAGCGTAGGATAGGAGCATGGAGAAAAAGATCCCAGAGATGGTCGGCGCGAGAACACATTCCTGCTTAACTCCACTCTTGGTGGGAAAAGAGTTTGAAGATGATCCATTGTATAGAACTGAACCCTTCATGTCAGTGTGAAAAGTGTTTAAAGATGATCCATCGTATAGATCTGAGCCCTTCATATCAATGTGAAAAGAGTTTAAAGATGATCCATCGTATATATTTGAGCCCTTCATATCAGTGTGAAAAGTGTTTGAAGATGATCCATCGTATATAACTGAGCCCTTCATATCAGTGTGAAAAGAGTTTGAAGATGATCCGTCCTATAGAACTGAGCCCTTCATATCAGTGTGAAAAGAGTTTGAAGATGATCCGTCCTATAGAACTGATCCCTTCATATCTGTGTGAAAAGAGTTTGAAGATGATCCGTCCTATAGAACTGATCCCTTCATATCTGTGTGAAAAGAGTTTGAAGATGATCCGTCCTATAGAACTGATCCCTTCATATCTGTGTGAAAAGAGTTTGAAGATGATCCGTCCTATAGAACTGAGACCTTCATGTCAGAACCTCTAGCAGTAGGGCCCAGTGCCATCTTTATGCCTCTATACATGCCCTGGATATTTCCCGTCTCTGGATTTAGCTGAATTTCTTCACACAGTTTCTGCCAGTACTCAGAGTGGATATAGACATGCTAGAAAGGATACAAAGAATAGCTACAAAAATTATTGTGTGGTTTCAGAATTATAGTTATGAGGAAAGACTAAACTGGTCTTCAGTGTCTTGAACAGAGAAGACTTCGAGGTGACTTTTCTTCTTCTTCTTTCGTTCTCAATCTCCCACTACCAAACCCTGAAAGGGCTTAAGTAGCAGAATGTAGTCCAGAGAACGGAATGCGTTGTGTTGTAGTTTACCGCTTGGCTGCGATATTTGCACCTTTCGGTCCAACACATCCGACTTCAGCAAGCATTTTTTGAGTATCGGGTTAGCATTCCCTCTTCGATCCCGTCTCCTTAGCCAGTCTGCCCTGCTGCAGCCTGTTATCCGGGATCACCACGCGGAGGCGTAGAAGGGTGTTGGCAGCTATGGTTCGCTGGCCCTGACGCTAGCAGTCAGCTATGGGTCGCTGACCGCTGCAGCCTCTTGATCCCTGAGGTGACTTAATGTGGTAGAGTCTATGTTTAGCTGAGTAGTTTACCATCTTAAAAGTTACAACATGTATTAACACCAACACCACGACACAGAAAAACACAGTAAGCTATCCTGAGCATAAAACAAAACTATCATTTATTAACACGAATAATGGTTACGTAATTTCAACAAAAAGCAAAATACAAGGTGCGCAAAGTTTACCGGCAACGACCGACTCGTTCATCATTTGTCGGTACCACTTAGTGAAAGTGTTGCGGTTTGCATCTGCGGTTCTCGCACGACCTCCCAATTCCTCACCGAATCATGTAGAAATTCACCCACATCAGCGGACAGAGCAAAATGAAAAGATTGTCCACACAGCTGAACACAGAGGATGGTCATCACAGTTGATGGACGAACATCAGACTATGCTCGAAGGCCCGGCTTCCGAGGGGAAGGTAGATTGACGACGTAAAGAATATTTCCAGAGACACGAGTTGACGAGGTCAGACGCGACGACATATCTGGTCCAGGAGAGGAGACTAAATGCTCTTCACAGCGCCTACCAGGGTACAAGTGGGCCTACAACTAACTTTCTTTCTGTATCTGCCCATGCCAATGTTCCTCGTGAGCAATCTAGACCATGACTTCTCTCAATTCTCCATCTTTTTCCTAATAGTCCTTCTTTATTTAATATCAGACAAAAAGTCCTCACAACTACTATATCCCAGAGAAATATGTAAAACCTGTGCTGAAAACAGATGATGTTTACGTGCAGCAACATCTTAACTGTGTCTAGCTACCAGATGCCAACGTGCCCCAATTTCCGTCTGATTGACTGGGTCAAATTTTCCACCTCTTTCTCGCTCACAGAAATGTGGTTGTATATTCATGAGGGGAAACATGTAAACATGACATGATCAGACACATCTAACAACAAGAGATTCAACATTACAAAATGTACGTGCGTACATCCATGTTTAATCGGGACTGGAGTGTACACATATTTGTATGTGTCAGCAGAAAGTGTGCACTTGTAAGAAGGGCGTGTGTACACACTATCTTAATGTGTAAGCAGAAAGTGTGTACTTCTAAGTAGGACCTTTTGTATACACTATCTTGATATGTAAGCAGGTGTGTAAATATATATTGATGTGAATGCCGGATGTGTACACATTTCTTGATAGCGACAAGAAAGTGTGTACACATTTTGATATGTAAAAGCAGGACGTGTAAATAGAGATCGTGATGTGTAAACAAGAATTATTTACACACGTTTTTTTCATCTACAGATTTCCTGGAAAACCAATTATTCTTTCTTGTATTTCTGTATCTTATATGGGTTAGTTAAAAGCCCCAGAATGCTAATTGACATCCAGAAGGCATTTTGGGCTTTTGCAAGTGGTGAGGAGTGTGGTGTCAGGAGTGGGGAAGACTTATACTGGATGTCACCAGGGTCAAACCGCTTTTTTGTGACAGATTGACAGATGTCAAGCATTCCGCGAGCGTAGAACATATACTACAGAGATGAACACCCACGCAGAGAGAGAGAGAGAGAGAGAGAGAGAGAGAGAGAGAGAGAGAGAGAGAACATATACTACAAAGATGGACACCCACGCAGAGAGAGAGAACATATACTACAGAGATGAACACCCACGCAGAGAGAGAGAGAACATATACTACAGAGATGAACACCCACGCAGAGAGAGAGAGAGAGAGAACATATACTACAGAGATGAACACCCACGCAGAGAGAGAGAGAGAGAGAGAACATATTCTACAAAGATGGACACCCACGCAGAGAGAGAGAACATATACTACAGAGATGAACACCCACGCAGAGAGAGAGAGAGAGAGAGAACATATACTACAGAGATGAACACCCACGCAGAGAGAGAGAGAGAGAGAGAGAGAGAGAACATATTCTACAAAGATGAACACCCACGCAGAGAGAGAGAACATATACTACTGAGATGAACACCCACGCAGAGAGAGAGAGAGAGAGAGAGAGAGAACATATACTACAGAGATGAACACCCACGCAGAGAGAGAGAGAGAGAGAGAGAGAGAGAGAACATATACTACAGAGATGAACAACCACGCAGAGAGACAGAGAGAGAGAGAGAGAACATATACTACAAAGATGAACGCCCACACACACACACAGAGAGAGAGAGAGAGAGAAAACATATACTACAGAGATGAACGCCCACGCAGAGAGAGAGAGAACATATACTACAAAGATGAACGCCCACACAGAGAGAGAGAGAGAGAATGAACAATTCTGGCCTCGCCCTATAGATTTGAAGAAAAACTGTACAAGGCACATATCTTATAAGCCTCTGAGGCACATTATACTTTCCTCCCAAATAAATAATTGAAAACACATAATTCCCTTTCACAGGGAGATTCCGGTCGTCTAGGTGAAACATGCTAACCATGATCTCTTCCTCACGTCAGGAAAAACATACTGGTCAAGACTTCCATCTCATGTCAGGGAAAACATACTGGCCAAGACTTCCATCTCATGTCAGGGAAAACATACTGGCCAAGACCTCCATCTCAAAACAGGTGGAACATACTGACCAAGAACTTATCTTCACGTCAGGTGAAGCATACTGACCCGCTCCACATCACGTCAGGTGAAACATACTGACCAAAAAAACATCCACCTCAAAACAGGTGAAACATACTGACCAAGACCTGCACCTCAAAACAGGTGAAACATACTGACCAAGACCTCCACCTCAAAACAGGTGAAACATACTGACCAAGACCTCCCCCTCAAAACAGGTGAAACATACTGACCAAGAGCCCCACCTCATGTAAGGTGAAACATACTGACCAAGACCCCCACAGCATGTCAGGTGAAACATACTGACCAAGACCCCCACCTCATGTCAGGTGAAACATACTGACCTTTAACTTTTCACGTCAGGTGAAACATTCTGACCAAGACCCCCACCTCATGTAAGGTGAAACATACTGACCAAGACCCCCACCTCATGTCAGGTGAAACATACTAACCATGAACTTTTCACGTCAGGTGAAACATACTGACCAAGACCTCCACCTCATGTCAGGTGAAACATACTGACCAAGACCTCCACCTTATGTCAGGTGCAACATACTGACTGACCAAAACCCCCCACCTCATGTCAGGTGAAACATACTGACCAAGACCCCCACCTCACGTCCTCCTGGAAACATGATGTATTACAACAGCCTGACAAACGAGGTGGAGATCGACACTGCTATCCACGTCGTGGTGAGCCTATTAGAAACCTTAAATTGCTCTATAAACAACAAGGAGGACCCAGATTCGCCTTCATTAGTACGCCCTGAGATGGAGCCACTGCAGACCCGCTACAAGAGAACATTCTCGAAACGAAATGTGGACCGGTAAACTTTTAGGCAAGTTTATCTGGCGTGGCGTACACTATCTTTGGAGACGAGATCTGGAGGCGGAAGTAAAGAAAACAGGAAAAAGCTGGAAGGAAGTGGAAAAGGTTGTATAGGACAGAGCTGCTTGGCGAGGGTTGGTTGATGGCCTATGCACCCGTGTGTGATAGAAGGCGGAAGAGATAGCGAGAGACACTATCTTGCTGCAGAAAGTAACAGACGTGACGGGGACAATGTGAGCTAGTGGTTAAGTGACACGGCTTACAATCCGAAGGTGCTGGGTTTGATCCCCACCACAGCACCACCCGCTACCCCTGGGAAGCAAACCCTTAGAAAATGTAGGAGGAAGTAGACCCTTACATAAAATGATTGCCGAAGTCGGATGCACTGGGCCGACAGACGCAAAATAAAAAATAAACCTCGGTGCAACGCACACCGGCTTGATCAATAGAGAAATAAGGCGAACGCTACAAAAAAACAAACACTCCTCCAATTTTCGTAGTAGTGTGTGTTCTTTCCCACCCCATTTCCTACGTTTGATCTGTTACTCCACTGGTGGTTGTTAGCACCTTTCCAATAAGTCTTCATTCTTCACCATGTCTTGTCAGTCTATAACCATTATCCTACATTGATATTGACAATATATGTCGAACAACTGGAGTTTCCTCTGTATTAGCTTAGTCGTTCTCCGAGTTTCTGCTCCGTTCAGGAATAGTGACTTGATATTGGAATTAAACAATCTGAACTTGGCATTAGTCTTTATTTCTCTGGATGTCCATATATTATTTAAAGTCTACCGAGCCACTATCAATTCAACTCTAAGCTGCGAAAGCTGGACTGTACACTCTGGACATGCAAGGAGGCTAAACCACTTCCACACAGGTTGCCTGAGGCGAATATTCCACAACCGATAGCAAGATCGTGTCACTGACATCGAGGTTCTTTCAAGAGCTAACATGCCCAGCATCCATGCACTGCTAGAAAAAGCACGACTAGGATGGGCCGGACACCTCGTCCGTATGTCAGATGAACGGCTCCCAAAGAAGCTTCTCTACGGTGAGCTGAGATAGGGATGGCGCGAGAGAGGGCACCCAAAGAAACGTTTTAAAGACGGTCTGAGGGACTCACTGAAAAGTTGCCAGATAGACGTCTGCACCTGGGAATGTCTTGCGCAAAACAGATCTGAATGGAGAAGCGCAGTCAAATCGGGTGTAGCTACCAGTGAAGACCACCGTGTTGTGAAAGCCCAGAGCAGACGCGAGACCCGGAAATCACGAACAGCGGGAACACGCATCACCTTCTACAGACCTCGTGTGCAAGTTATGTAGCAGATATTTTCGAGCACGCATTGGCCTGTTCATTCACATGTGCAACAACACCCAACAGGGAAATCTGTGACAAGGATGATGTCGGCGGTCCTCATCGACAACGATGGACAAGCTATTATTATTATTATTCAGAAACAGGAATGACGTTCTTGCCTTTCCAATTCTAGCCTTTAATCTGCTTCTGTTTCCCCTGAAGTACCAATGGTGTTGCTCAAACACGTGGAAGTGTCCACCTCTCCCAGTGCCTCACTCCCAAGCACGACCGGCTCTTTGCTTGATTTTCTTCATAGTTATGCCAGATGTATGTG
Organism: Ariolimax columbianus; assembly: GCA_036924085.1. Lineage (NCBI taxonomy): Eukaryota > Metazoa > Mollusca > Gastropoda > Stylommatophora > Arionidae > Ariolimax > Ariolimax columbianus. Next base: position 11,208,512 of record JAVGWX010000016.1, read on the forward strand.
CAAGTAGAATTTGATATTTAGCCACGGTAAAATGGAAACGAAGTCTTCAGAAAAATCCATTCATTGCTTTTCACATGTTTGTGTATTGTTCCGATATATATATTACGTATACTGTATTACTTCGTCTTCGTATAAATGTATTTTCTTTCTTTTCACTTTTTAGCCTGCTGTGCCTTTCATCGCCAAGTTATAAAGAAGCTTTGTATGTGCTTTCACCTACACACAATCACGACGCAATATCCTGCTGTGATATAAATACCCTATATTGTTCATGTTTAACTTACAATAGTCATATCTCATATCCCGTGACACCGCCATAAAACTCAACGTATTTATACTGTATACAACCAGTTTCTTGTAAGGTGGTTTAACCGATGTGTGAATCCATCTTAATAGACCCAATCACTAGAGCTAAGTAAACCCGCAGCCAGTTAAGCTGCTCCTAACAAACCAACTGGGGAAAGGTACAAATAACTTGGGTAGATTTTTAACTTGAATTTTGTACAGGCAACGGCCGTTAGGTCTACTCTTTTCGATTTCCAACTGCCAAGGAATTTTTAACGTGCTCGACACTGTACACGAGAGTCCGATCTCACTAACCAGAGATCAGGGACATTTTTACCAGAAGATCCAGGTGAAAAAAAATCCAGGTCTTCATCGTGATTCGAAGCCACGACCTCCGTAACCCAAAGCAGACACCTTACCTCGAGACCACTGTTCTGTCATATACCTTCATTTTACTACAGAGTCGACCCAGCATGTGCAGAAATTCATACAATCCATCAGCGCTGTTGTTTTTCCCCATTCAAAAATAATAAGACACTCCCAAATTTGTTGTTTGTTTTGCGTTCGCCTTATTTCTCTAATCCCACAAGGCGGTGTGCGTTGCACAGTGGTTTTTATTTTTACGCCTGTCGACTCAGTGCATGGGATCGAACCCAGCTCCTTCAGATTGTGAGTCGTGTCACTGAACCACTAGCCCAATCCAACTTTTGAAAGCAGTTAAGATATTGCTAAACTTTCAGTTATATTTCCACTCAGTTATATTTACATTCTTTATAGAATAAATAGGAGGCTGCGTGTATCAAGGGGTGAAACTCGGTCGGTTTTCACAATCCCAACGTTCCGGGTTCGATCCCCACTTGTGTCCAGTTCGGCAGACACTGGGTTTTTTTTTTCTCGGGCGAATGCTCCTCCACGTACGGAAAGTAATGGCAACCTACCGTACTGCACACCTGCCAAGAAACTTATAACAGCCAAATAGGTGGCGGTTGTAAGAAGCTACGTTATGTAAAAGGACATGCGACTTACTACTATAGAATACATATCAAGGATTATACAACCCTATATGAATCATAGCTATTTTTCTAACTTAACTCCCTTTGTGTATATACAGTAGGGAAGATCAGACATCACTAAAACAATGTACTGGGAGACGTTTGAAAAGTCAATACTTACTGATGCACAGTGCAGCCAACAGCCGGACGGCCACTTCTGGGGGAGCACAATCAGGGAAGATGGGCTGGAGGGTATAGTAGGCAAATGTCAAGGCCACAATTGCTTGCGCAGTAGGTCGTATCACGATAAGACTGACCTAAGATTAAATATGAGAGGAAAAAAAACCAGATGTTAACGCTAGGATTAACAAAACCCAGATTTTAACGCAAGGATTAACAAAACCAAGATGTTAACGTCAGGATTGATAAATCCGGATTTACTTACGCCAGGATTAACAAAACCAGATTTAGTTACGCCAGGATTAACAAAACCAGATTTAGTTACGCCAGGATTAACAAAACCAGATTTAGTTAAGCCAGGATTAACAAAATCAGATTTACTGATGTCAGGATTAACAAAATCAGATTTACTTACGCCATGATTAACAAAACCAGATTTACTTACGCCAGGATTAACAAAACCAGATTTACTTACGCCAGGATTAACAAAACCAGATTTACTTCAACTTTATTCTCCCAATATTGTACTATAGTAAATTTTCTTTCCACTTCTACCGTTGAGCAGCGTGTGGAGCTTAAGTCGTCTATCATGCGCCAAGTGCGTTGCGTCGGCCAACGTGAGCCCGTGTCGCGGATTAATCACTCTAATGTCCTCTATCGTTACTATAGTGTCCCTCTCGTGACATGTTAATAGTTTTCATGGGTGTGTGTATTGTGGTGGGTCTCTCTCGCTCTCTCTTGGTCTGCTCAGCTGTCAGTCCGAGTAAAGCGAGCGCACGTCCGAGTATCAGAATGGTTTTGGAAGCCGGATTCTCGTGTCACGTGCATCGGAATTAATTATGTTTGTCGACACGCTCTAGTTTACCCAGTTGTAAATGTACCCTGACTTACCATTACGGTAGGGAAGAAGGCAAATTGTCACCCCAAACCTCACGATTCTGAGACCTAATTCTTCGTCTTCACTTGCTCCTCACGAAGCATTGGAGTACCACTATAGATTTATATGTACAGGCAACCTATTCTAAAGCTCACCTTGTGCTGTATGACATTTGAAGAAAATTTGTTTTATACGAGGCTGTTAATCCCATGCACAACATTCTTTAGTCGCCTTTTATAACTTGCATGGGGGTACAGTTGTCCTATTCGTTCCTCCCCAGTAAGGCCCCTAGGTCCACTCTGGGACCAGTTCTACTACAATGAAGACTAACACTTTTTCTCCGAAGGCAGAATGTTCTAAGAGTCTGCCGTTACAGTTACAAATGTTAGAATGTACACATTATTACTTGTTTAGTCGCCCGTCTTATACACCAAGATGGCGCCATAACTGGCTGCGAGTCTACATTTCTCTACTGTTTTGGGTCATTATGGATGCCGCCAGACCACGGATTTGCCTGGAATTCACACTAGTCGACGACTTACACTTGTGTTCACGGAAACGTGGTGTTGTTTTCCGTCTGGACTTGTTATTTCGTTCTTTTTTTTGTGATTTCTTCCATCCGTTTATCCTGGTCTGGACGCCGGCTGAATGGCACTACGCTTATACCTGTGTCGTATTTCACGGGTTAGTTCTGCCGGTTCACCTTCGCGAATTTGGCGTGTGGGAATTGTAGATGCTACTATGATGAGTTCAATACAGCTCGGGAGAGATGCCAGACCCACTCACACGCTGAGTGTTGTCCATACGACCTCTTGTGGTTATCGAAAAGGCACGACAAACTGCTTTAGATGCCATCCTACCTTTCTACCCTGCGGTTACATGTTTACGGAAAGGCTTCGGTGGTAACCTTGAGGCAAAATCTGCATCCTATGCTATCTCCAGTCGTCTCGATGAATGTTTTGCCACTGGCAAAAGGTAGCTTAGGCTCTGTGAGTGAGGATGACAAAAGGCGCAGTTTCTTCCTCACTTTAATCCAAATCACCGCGCAAGTCACCCATTTCAGCGGACACGGCAAGAGATACGACTGTCCACACGGCTGAACAAAGAGAGTGGTCTTCATCACTTGTGATGGTCAACCAGAGATTAGAGGTTTGTCAGACAAACGTCACTGGAGTTAAGAAGTTTGTCAATCCGGACTGTGAACAGGGAAAAATCAGGGATATGGTTGTGCGACAGTCTACCCTAACGTCATGGTGTTGCCCCAATAAGTTACAACCGGGACGGAGCGGTACGGGGCCCCCAGCCTTGAGGGGACCCACCCAAGCAACCAGACTAGTTGTCTTCCACATATGTTCGTTGTCTTCCACACATGTTAATTGCCTTACAATCATGTTAGTTGCCTTCCACGCATGCGCACATGCTAGTTTTTTCCGGTTGTGTATTTCCTTAACATGTGAATATTCAGTACACAGAGGCGTCCCCCAACACTAGCCAGGGTTTCATTAGTGTCACCATTGAGGAAACAATGACCAAGTCAGGTTTGGTTGTGATTGTTTGTTCTTTTATAAGCCGTGTCAATTGTATTATTTATTGTCAAACAGAAGCGACGTCTTAAGCATACAGTTGTGTGTTTATAATGCAGTGCTAGGCTTTTGGAAGTTGACACGGATTTTGTTTTGTAAACAGGAAGTGTGTTCAGTTCAGGCCAAGTGCCATCTCCACATCAAAAGTCGGCTGCACTGGATCTCCTACGTCCTCTGTCTCTTGGTATGATGGTGCAACCTGCCAAGTGTTTGTCTGTCCATCTTTTCATGTTATCCTCTCACTTATCAAAGTAAAGATCCCGTTTAGACGTCTGTGTGGCATATGGCAGAAGTGTGTACAGTACCAAAGTCCATGATATTTTATGAGAAGTGTGTACAGTACAAAGACTATGATATTTTATCAGACGTGTATTCAGTACAAAGACCATGATATTTTATCAGAAGTGTGTACAGTACAAAAACTATTGATATTTTATCAGACGTATATACAGTACAAAGACCATGATATTTTATCAGAAGTGTGTACAGTACAAAGACCATGATATTTTATCAGAAGTGTGTACGGTACCAAAAACCATGATATTTTATCAGAAGTGTGTACGGTACCAAGAACCATGATATTATATCAGAAGTGTGTACGGTACCAAGAACCATGATATTTTATCAGAAGTGTGTACGGTACCAAGAACCATGATATTTTATCAGAATGTACGATACCAAGAACCATGATATTTTATCAGAAGTATGTACAGTACAGAGACCATGATATTTTATCAGAAGTGTGTACAGTACCAAGGATCATGATATTTTATCAGAAGTACAGGCATCTGTTATTCCCAAAACTGATAAAAGAAACAGTTACGTTTTAGCCTAAACATTAACTTCGACTAACTTAGTCACTATCGTACAAAAGAATGTAAATGTAATCTCTTCTTTTCCTGCTAACTTACAGCTTCTCAAGTATGAGGCCCGTCCCATTTCAATCCCTCATTAGCGGTCTTTTACAACATGCCCAGCAGGTTACAGTGCAATTATTCTCTGCTCCATTTTAAGACCCCGACAACACACGGGCATGCGTATAAGCATTAACAAACATCGACTACTCCACAAGTAGGAAGACTTGAAGAAACTTAACGTCGTTATACTAGTATAGAAGACTCTACAGAGTCTGTATACAACCAGTTTCTTGGAAGGTGGCTTGACCAATGTGCAAGTGCATCTTAATAGACTCAAACACTACAGCTAAGTTGACCCGCAGTCAGTTAGGCGCCATCTATAGGTGCTCTTAACAAACCATCCGAGGAAAGGTATAAATAACTTAGGTAGATTTCTAATTTGAATTTTGTCTGGGCAGCGGTCGTAAAGCCTTCTCTTTTCGATTTCCAACTGCCGGGGCATTTTTAACGTGCTCGACACTGGACACGGGAGTCCGATCTCACTACCCAGAGATAAGGGGAATTTTAAACAGAAGTTCCACGTGAAAAAATACCGGTCTCCACCGTACCTGGAGATCACTGAGGAAAGTGTCAGTCGACAAAATATGCCAGTTAGGTAGGAAGGAGGCGCATGGTTTAACGTGGCGGGCGATGTGATGGAGTGTCCTAGCCTAAGGGCATGGTTAAAAATGGATGTTACTTGGTGACTGGCAAAATCACATTTACTTTTGTAAAAATAAGTTAGCACATCGAAAAGCAAGAGGCTGTATAGCCTGGGAACAAGTCCCTGCATTTTGTGATGATGATTTATTCCTTCTAGGCCCCTATGGAATATGGGACTACCACGGTCATTGTAAGCCAACTCTTATTTTTGGTCCGTCGTCTTCATTCCAGCCCATAAGATTCAAGTTGTCATGAAATTCTAATTGCTACGAGATTCAAGTTGCCACGAGATTCTAGTTATCACGAGAATCAAGTTGCCACGAGATTCTAGTTATCACGAGAATCAAGTGGCCGTAATTTTCAAGTAGCGATGACTTCTGCAGTCGCTGAACTCCAATAGCCTCTTCTTCTTCCTTCGCTCTCAACCTCTGGCTACCAAGCCCTGAATAGGGATTTGCAAGTAGCAGGATGTCATCCGGAGAACGGAATGCATCTGTTCATCATGTCATTCTCCCAATGCACCTTTGTCAGAATGCCCGTGTCCCATGCACCCTAATCACCATGTCAGAATGCCCATGTCAGAATGCCCTTGTCCCATGCACCATAATCACCATGTCAGAATGCCCGTGTCCCATGCACCATAATCACCATGTCAGAATGCCCTTGTCCCATGCACCATAATCACCATGTCAGAATGCCCTTGTCCCATGCACCATAATCACCATGTCAGAATGCCCTTGTCCCATGCACCATAATCACCATGTCAGAATGCCCTTGTCCCATGCACCATAATCACCATGTCAGAATGCCCTTGTCCCATGCACCATAATCACCATGTCAGAATGCCCGTGTCCCATGCACCATAATCACCATGTCAGAATGCCCTTGTCCCATGTACCATAATCACCATGTCAGAATGCCCTTGTCCCATGCACCATAATCACCATGTCAGAATGCCCGTGTCCCATGCACCATAATCACCATGTCAGAATGCCCTTGTCCCATGTACCATAATCACCATGTCAGAATGCCCGTGTCCCATGCACCATAATCACCATGTCAGAATGCCCTTGTCCCATGCACCATAATCACCATGTCAGAATGCCCTTGTCCCATGCACCATAATCACCATGTCAGAATGCCCGTGTCCCATGCACCATAATCACCATGTCAGAATGCCCTTGTCCCATGCACCATAATCACCATGTCAGAATGCCCTTGTCCCATGCACCATAATCACCATGTCAGAATGCCCGTGTCCCATGCACCATAATCACCATGTCAGAATGCCCTTGTCCCATGCACCATAATCACCATGTCAGAATGCCCTTGTCCCATGCACCATAATCACCATGTCAGAATGCCCTTGTCCCATGTACCATAATCACCATGTCAGAATGCCCTTGTCCCATGCACCATAATCACCATGTCAGAATGCCATTGTCCCATGTACCATAATCACCATGTCAGAATGCCCTTGTCCCATGCACCATAATCACCATGTCAGAATGCCCTTGTCCCATGCACCATAATCACCATGTCAGAATGCCCTTGTCCCATGCACCATAATCACCATGTCAGAATGCCCTTGTCCCATGCACCATAATCACCATGTCAGAATGCCCTTGTCCCATGCACCATAATCACCATGTCAGAATGCCCTTGTCCCATGCCAGAATGCCCTTGCCCCATGCACCATAATCACCATGCCAGAATGCCCTTGTCCCATGCACCATAATCACCATGTCAGAATGCCCTTGTCCCATGCCAGAATGCCCTTGTCCCATGCACCATAATCACCATGCCAGAATGCCCTTGTCCCATGCACCATAATCACCATGTCAGAATGCCCTTGTCCCATGCCAGAATGCCCTTGCCCCATGCACCATGATCACCATGTCAGAATGCCCTTGTCCCATGCACCATAATCACCATGTCAGAATGCCCTTGTCCCATGCACCATAATCACCATGTCAGAATGCCCTTGTCCCATGCACCATAATCACCATGTCAGAATGCCCTTGTCCCATGCCAGAATGCCCTTGCCCCATGCACCATAATCACCATGCCAGAATGCCCTTGTCCCATGCACCATAATCACCATGTCAGAATGCCCTTGTCCCATGCACCATAATCACCATGTCAGAATGCCCTTGTCCCATGCCAGAATGCCCTTGTCCCATGCACCATAATCACCATGTCAGAATGCCCTTGTCCCATAATCACCATGCCAGAATGCCCTTGCCCCATGCACCATAATCACCATGTCAGAATGCCCTTGTCCCATGCACCATAATCACCATGTCAGAATGCCCTTGTCCCATGCCAGAATGCCCTTGTCCCATGCACCATAATCACCATGTCAGAATGCCCTTGTCCCATGCACCATAATCACCATGTCAGAATGCCCTTGCCCCATGCACCATAATCACCATGTCAGAATGCCCTTGTCCCATGCACCATAATCACCATGTCAGAATGCCCTTGTCCCATAATCACCATGCCAGAATGCCCTTGCCCCATGCACCATAATCACCATGTCAGAATGCCCTTGTCCCATGCACCATAATCACCATGTCAGAATGCCCTTGTCCCATAATCACCATGCCAGAATGCCCTTGCCCCATGCACCATAATCACCATGTCAGAATGCCCTTGTCCCATGCACCATAATCACCATGCCAGAATGCCCTTGTCCCATGCCAGAATGCCCTTGCCCCATGCACCATAATCACCATGCCAGAATGCCCTTGTCCCATGCACCATAATCACCATGTCAGAATGCCCTTGTCCCATGCACCATAATCACCATGCCAGAATGCCCTTGTCCCATGCACCATAATCACCATGCCAGAATGCCCTTGTCCCATGCACCATAATCACCATGCCAGAATGCCCTTGTCCCATGCACCATAATCACCATGCCAGAATGCCCTTGTCCCATGCACCATAATCACCATGTCAGAATGCCCTTGTCCCATGCCAGAATGCCCTTGTCCCATGCACCATAATCACCATGTCAGAATGCCCTTGTCCCATGCACCATAATCACCATGTCAGAATGCCCTTGTCCCATGCCAGAATGCCCTTGCCCCATGCACCATAATCACCATGTCAGAATGCCCTTGTCCCATGCACCATAATCACCATGTCAGAATGCCCTTGTCCCATGCCAGAATGCCCTTGCCCCATGCACCATAATCACCATGTCAGAATGCCCTTGTCCCATGCCAGAATGCCCTTGTCCCATGCACCATAATCACCATGTCAGAATGCCCTTGTCCCATGCACCATAATCACCATGTCAGAATGCCCTTGTCCCATGCACCATAATCACCATGTCAGAATGCCCTTGTCCCATGCCAGAATGCCCTTGCCCCATAATCACCATGCCAGAATGCCCTTGTCCCATGCACCATAATCACCATGTCAGAATGCCCTTGTCCCATGCCAGAATGCCCTTGTCCCATGCACCATAATCACCATGTCAGAATGCCCTTGCCCCATGCACCATAATCACCATGTCAGAATGCCCTTGTCCCATGCACCATAATCACCATGTCAGAATGCCCTTGTCCCATAATCACCATGCCAGAATGCCCTTGCCCCATGCACCATAATCACCATGTCAGAATGCCCTTGTCCCATGCACCATAATCACCATGTCAGAATGCCCTTGTCCCATGCACCATAATCACCATGTCAGAATGCCCTTGTCCCATGCCAGAATGCCCTTGCCCCATGCACCATAATCACCATGCCAGAATGCCCTTGTCCCATGCACCATAATCACCATGTCAGAATGCCCTTGTCCCATGCCAGAATGCCCTTGTCCCATGCACCATAATCACCATGTCAGAATGCCCTTGCCCCATGCACCATAATCACCATGCCAGAATGCCCTTGTCCCATGCACCATAATCACCATGTCAGAATGCCCTTGTCCCATGCACCATAATCACCATGTCAGAATGCCCTTGTCCCATGCCAGAATGCCCTTGTCCCATAATCACCATGTCAGAATGCCCTTGTCCCATGCACCATAATCACCATGTCAGAATGCCCTTGTCCCATGCACCATAATCACCATGTCAGAATGCCCTTGTCCCATGCACCAGAATGCCATTCTTCCAATGCACCTTTTGTCAGATTGTCATTGCCCCATGCTGCCTATTCACTATATGTCAAGAATGGCATTGCCCCATACTGCCTATTCACTATATGTCAAGAATGGCATTGCCCTATTTCCACAATTGTCTGACAAACAAAAGTATATTCCAAATAATACTTAAAATCTTATATTTTATGTATTTTAGTGCATGTACATTTACTTGAAATATTTTATTTAGTGTTTTACAAATTTAATTAGCAATTGAAAATGCTAATACAAAATATTAATAACTAATTGCTTAAGAGATTAAAGTGGAGCTTAATTTTAATATTCTTTTGTCTTGTCTTATCCACTTGTGTCGCGGGGCGTCGTAGGGAGCCGTAGTTTTCTGTCCAGGGTCAGTCCAAGGCCAACTTTCTAAGATGTCCATGATCAGTCGGGTCACTGAATTAGTCGTCATCCCATGACGATTTAGAATATCTGCAACATTTCCTATCCATCTAGTTCTCGGTCTGTCACGGTTGCGAAATCCCGATCACCGTGCGTGATTGGCGCACAGGGGTAGTGGTCAGGTTGTATTCCCTACTTGATTCTCCTCTTCAATATATTCCGTGTAGGGTCTCGCTTCAACTATTCTTCTCACGTCTTCATTGCGTATTCTGTCTCTCCTAGTTACGTTGATCGTTTTTCATCTTATCTCACATGTGATCTTTCTCTGTAGCGATTTTGTTAAAGTCCATGTTTGGCATTGGTAACAGAGCGTTGGCATGAATATACTACTGATCAGCAATCTTTTTGTGGACATGTTTATGTTATGGTGTTTCAATAATGGTGAAAGCTGGCATGTAATTGCATTTGCTTTTTGGCACCTGATCTCAATTTCTATCTCTAAACCTCCATCCTGCGTGAAATCACTGCCCGAGTTCTTGAATTCCTGCACTTCTTTACTGTTGGTAATGTTTACCGTAATGTTCATATTTTCATGCAATCGGCTTATCTGTATAGTTTCTGTTTTGGATGTGCTAATTCTCATACTGTATATTTCGCACACAGAGTTGAACGCAGTTTTTTGGGAGTTTTTTTTTTGTTGCGTTTGAATTATTTCTCTATTCCCCAAGGCGTTGTGCGTTGCACTACGGTATTTATTTTGCACCTGTCGACCAAGTTCCTCCGACTTCGGCATACATTTTTGTGTAAGGGTCTGCTTCCTCCTGCATATTCTAAGGGTAAGCTTTCCCGGGGTAACGGCCGGTACTGTGATGGGGATCAAACCCAGCACCTTCTGGTTGTGAGCCGTGTCACTTAACCACTAGCCCACGCCGTCCCCACTGAACGCAGTAAGACGCTACAGACCGTCTGCACTCTTGAATAATAAGCAGTGACCATCTGCAAAAAGGAGTTCTTCTTCTTCTTCGTTCGTTCTCAATCTCCCACTACCAAACCCTGAAAGGGCTTAAGTAGCAGAATGTAGTCCAGAGAATGGAATGCGTTGTGTTGTAGTTTACAGCTTGGCTGCGATATTTGCACCTTTCGGTCCAACACATCCGACTTCAGCAAGCATTTTTTTCAGTACCGGGTTAGCATTCCCTCTTCGATCCTTTCTCCTTAGCCAGTCTGCAGCCTGTTATCCAGGATCACCGCGTGGAGGTGTAGAAGGGTCTTGGCAGCTATGGTTCGCTGGCCCTGACGCTAGCAGTCAGCTATGGGTCGCTAACCACTGCAGCTTATGTGCTGCTCAGCATCTTGATCCCAAAAAGGAATTCATTTAACTGATCTGCCTCTGTCCTTTCCTCTTCGGCATTTCTTGGTAGATGCTCCCTTTAAGCCTTCAGCATTATTCTGTCCAAATATGTGTTGAAGAAAGTGGCGACAACACACACGCTTGTCTCTCCCCGGTTATCTCTCTTGTTTCGACAAGGCAATCTGTTGTTCTCACTTTACGTTGGCACGTTTGGTACAGTGCTCTAATGTTGTTCTCACCTTACGTTGGCACGTTTGGTACAGTGCTCTAATGCTGTTCTCACTTTACGTTGGCACACTTGGTACAGTGCTCTAATGTTCTCACTTTACGTTTGCACACTTGGTACAGTGCTCTAATGATGTTCTCACTTTACGTTGGCAAACTTGGTACAGTGCTCTAATGTTGTTCTCACTTTACGTTGGCAAACTTGGTACAGTGCTCTAATGTTGTTCTCACTTTACGTTGGCAAACTTGGTACAGTGCTCTAGTGATGTTCTCACTTTACGATGGCACACTTGGTACAGTGCTCTAATGTTCTCACTTTACGTTTGCACACTTGGTACAGTGCTCTAATGTTCTCACTTTACGTTGGCACACTTGGTACAGTGCTCTAATATTCTCTAACAGCTGATCATCTTCTCCGTTGTCTAGGATGGCTCATAGTTTATTCAAACCATGACATCGGAGGGGACGGGGGAGGGAGGGTGAATTCCCTACGTGTTGACACGACTCCTGGCTTATACAATTATCTTCATCGATCCATGTATCTATCTACCTATCTATGTATTTATATATCTACTACAAGTTTAGAGATATTCTCTCCCACCTCCGCTCAAAAGGAGGGAGAAGAATAGCAACAATATAACCTGTAATTCTATTTTAGTTCATTCTAGATGCCGCCAGATTATGGATTTGGCAGGAATTCACACTAGTCGACGACTTACACTTGTGTCCACAGAAACATGTTGTTGTTTTCCATTTGGATTGGTTAATTCGTTCGTTTTGTGTGTTTTCTTTCGTCCGATTATCCAGGAATGGACATCGGCTATGTGAATAGCACTACGCTTAAACATGTGTCATATTTCACGGTCTAGTTCACCCGGCTGAACTTCACGTGTTTGGCGCCTTTCGCTCTAGCTGAAGACAGTGCCAGCTTTGTTGTATTTAAACACATCAAATAATGAACTGTCACCTGGAGAGAGATGGGCTCCGTCAGGTGTGTAGCGGCCCAAGACAACCCGTTGTTGTATGGCGGTAGCTGGTACTACAAACTGCAATAACCGTGCTTCAACGACCTTCTAGGTTATTGGACTGATGATGATCACTATAACCTACAAGGCGTGTCATAAGAGGCGACTGGGGGGGGGGGGGGGGGGGGTATTTGGCATGGGGCCGAACACGCCATCCAAACGAGACTTATAAGTCAAAATAAAATATATCTACAAGAAGAAAAGTCATCTATAGGACAAGACATATAACAAGACAAGACATTGTATAAGAGGAACGACAAAGTCAAGCCAGTCGTTTTTTTTCTTCTTTTCTCTTGTTTGTATACATTCTCTCTCTCTCTCTCTCCCTCTCTCTCTCTCTCTCTCTCTCGCACGTACACACACTAACCCATTAACGCACGCGTATGACTTTATATTATTGTGAAAACTGAGTAAAACACATCAACACGCACAAAACACAACACACAAACTTAACACATACTCCCATCTGCACACACACATACAAACAAACTCAACACATACACACAAAGTCGTCAACACACACACACACAACAAACCAATCGATATACACATAAACCCATCATCACACCCACCCACACACATTGACACACACACACAAACCCATAAACACACACACACACACACACATAAACCCATCAACACACATACAAACCCACCGACACACATCATCATACACACACACCCACTCGTCAAATACATGTTTTACTCATGTTTACCGCCAAGCCGAAAAAAATCTTTGTCGTCTGGTACACCCACGTCCTGATGCAATCTGTTTTCCATCTACCTCCCACGCCAACCTAATTATTATTCATTTCCCTCTACTTTAAAAAGTTGTTCCTTTTACGTGTTTGCATCACTAGTTTCTACTGACGGAGGCGCGCCTATTCCAACTCGACCGTAGTCAATTGGGCCATATTAAGACGCGTAAACCAGTGATTGGATGCATGTGTGCGTCTGTATGTACCTATGCTAGGTTTGTGCGCTCTCAGAAGCCAGCCCAACCAAAGTGCAATGGAAGGGCCTCACCCTGAAGGCGTGTGTGCACGAGTGTGATTGTGGACAGAGTAAAATGAAACAAGAGTTATCCCCAGAGTATTCGAGAGGCGATAACCAACCTGTCTCCGCTTATGTACCCTGTGGAACCCTTGAAATCACCGTGATGTCCCAGTGAACGTCCTGTCTAAGTTTATATCTATATGTACTTATAGGTATATGTCTCTCGTAGTCGCCCCCTAGTCGTCTCGTTCTTGACTTGCCACTGGGGTCGGGCGGCACGAGACGAGAGAGTGAGGATAAAAAGTATCGCAGTTAAAACTACACTAAAAATATCGCTAGCAAAATTAATTATGCCATCATCGTCTACGATGATCGGCGGCCTTTGCCTACTCTCAAGGTACGTTCGCGTGATCAGTCTTTTGTATATTTTTTGTTTTGCGTTCGCCTTATTTCTCTAATCCCCCAAGGCGGTGTGCGTTGCACTGTGGTTTTTATTTTGCGCCTATCGGCCCAGTGCATCCGACTTCAGCATGCATTTTATGTAAGAGTCTGCTTCCTCCTGCATTTTCTAAGGGTTTGCTTCCCCTTGGATCGAACCCAACCCCTTTGGGTTGTGAGCCATACCACTTAACCACTAGGCCACGCCGTCCTCTAGTCTTTTGTATATAAAATAAAAGTCCTCTTCGACGACTATGGACAAATTATTAAATGTCGTCAAACTGAATCATTAAAGGAGTTTTTCTAAAGTTATAGTGGCGCAGTAGGAGCCGCGGTAGCGCAGTGGTTGTGCACTGGCTACCCAATTTTTATTGTAAGTGACACCGGGGTCGATCCAGCCTCAACATGTTGGTACAAGAGCAAGTCTGGAAAGTGAAGGCGGCCGGCGTGGTGCTGACCACATCACCCCAAGTAAAATTGAGCATAACACGTTATCGTAAATATGTCACGCCTGTAAACGGATGTTAAAGGAGCAACACAGCAGGAATTTGTTATGTATATTGGCTTTCCGCATGCCATATTAGGGAACGGACTGCGGGCCACGTTCATGCACAGCTACTTAATTAAGGCAGCCACAATGACACATAATTGTCCATCATTTTATTACCAATACTGTAAATGTATATATAGACAGAGCCAGACAGATAGACAAGACAAGATATCCATGCAACACGATAATAGTGCGACTGAACATTAAGCCTGACATACATGATATAAGAAAGTTGTTTTAGGATCAAAGCGGCTCAGGGAAAATGCTACAGTTTCAGGATTGCGAGCTGACGGGCCCACATGTTGTCGACCCCTGCCTCACTTGATAGTTTCAATGTTGTTTGAATCATACAATCTTACAGATGTTAACGTGTAACGTATTCTACAGCAGACCTCCAAAGATTTATCACTCGCGTTTCGTCACATCGGTCATTCGCCGTTTTTAAAGACAACCATCTAGACACGTAGTTCGTTATTTCGTTCATGTTTGGCGGCCAAAGTAAACCTGTGTTCATTATAATACTGGAAGTTTAATTTATATGTACTAATTTGTTCATTTAGCTTTCTCAAGCACTTGCAAGTGATATAACGTGAGTTATTTGCGTTCTCCGGTGGCTAAAACGCAGTGGGAAGTTAAATAAAAGCTAGGCTTATCTTATGTTTTGTCTGTCATTCGTCATCGGTGTGTTTCCACGCGAATAAGACGGGTGCCTGGAAGTTTAGCGATGTCACTACGCGGCTTGTTTGGGTTTGTAGGTTTATCTCACTCACACCAGGATTCCACGCCTGTGTATTAAAACGTGTGGGCGTCTGATTGTGATATGTGTGTATGTATGTTTTTTTAATGTGATGACTAGATGGCTTGGTTAGTTACGCATGTATATACGCCATTTTGAGTCATGTGACTTAGTTAACCAATATATTCTTACCAACTCTCTGTTACTGTCAGACGTACGTGGTCCTTATTCAGAGACATTTAATATATTATTTCATTCCCATTTTCGTCTTATGTGAAGCATAGGGCCACCGTTACAGCTGGTCCCTTTACAGGAAGTCTGTATCCGAGCGTCTGCAATGACTATAGTAGCGACTGAATTGGTGTGAGATAGGCCAGGGTAATAACAACACCATTATTTCGGTTGACTTGTTCGAATCCCGCTGGGCCCGGTTTGTTTAATCAAGATAAGAAAGTGTCTGCTGATTACGACATTGTCTGCGATGGGCAACTAACTTTGTACGGACCTTCTCTACATACGGACCTTCTCTATGTACATACCTTCTCTATGTACAGACCTTCTCTATGTACAGACTTTCTCTAAGTACTGACCTTCTCTACATACGGACCTTCTCTACGTACTGACCTTCTCTACGTACGGAAAGTACCGGCAATCAACCGTACTACACACCTGTCAAGAAACTTAGTCTTAGTCGACTTGTACCGGGCGCTGATGTCCGTCCCTGTGTAGGTCTCAGCTCTGGCGTAAAGAGGGTGTGGCCGGAAGAAGGATTTCCTGCTTTGCTGGGCTAGGCTCGAGCAGCTTATTTCTCTGCTGCATTGGGACAAGTGCCGCGGGGGGTGGTTAATGGGCGTGCAAGTCTATCTTAATAGACTCAAATACTAGAGCAAAATAGACCAGAAGTCTGTTATGTCCCCCTGGTCAAAGAAGTCAAAGAAATCACAGCAATCACGAACAAATGTGAAGGTTATGTTGACACTTTTTTCGACTATCAGAGAAACAAACTATCGACAAGTGGTACTACCTGGTATGGTCGCCTACCTGATGTAGTTCGACAACTCTGGGAGAGTGCTGTTCTGGTCGCCTACATGATGGAGTTAGACAACTCTGGGAGAGTGCTGTTCTGGTCGCATACATGATAAAGTTAGACAACTCTGGGAGAGTCCTGTTATGGTCGCCTACATGATGGAGTTAGACAACTCTGGGAGAGTCCTGTTATGGTCGCCTACATGATGGAGTTAGACAACTCTGGGAGAGTGCTGTTGTGGTCGCCTACCTGATGTAGTTAGACAACTCTGGGAGAGTCCTGTTGTGGTTGCCTACGTGATGTAGTTAGATAACTCTGGGAGAGTCCTGTTATGGTCGCCTACATGATGTAGTTAGACAACTCTGGGAGAGTCCTGTTGTAGTCGCCTACGTGATGGAGTTAGACAACTCTGGGAGAGTGATGTTGTGGTCGCCTACGTGATGGAGTTAGACAACTCTGGGAGAGTGCTGTTGTAGTCGCATACGTGATGGAGTTAGACAACTCTGGGAGAGTCCTGTTGTAGTCGCATACGTGATGGAGTTAGACGCAAGAGACAACTCTTCGAGAGTAGCAACTCGTGGACCCAAGCATCGCGCCTCCCCCGTGACATTTTTCTTAAACACGGGACTGGAAAGGTTCGGTACTCCGCCTACTCTCAAGACATGGCTACCTGCAAGGTTTGGCTCTTTCCAAGACTCAATGTTCCACTCAAAGAGACACAATTTCAAGACATAAGAAACCAAGACACACTCGACGAGTACCTGATGGAGGTCTAAGACAAATGACTTCCAACAATGGGAGAAGTGTGGCAACTTAGAAGGGACCATGTCAAAGTGTTTATCCAGCATAAGATGGGTTACTTCTTGATCACCACCTCCCTCCCCGACTTCTACACGGCGGTATGTTTGCCGTGTACACAATGTCTGCAAGCTTACAATAGTAAAGTGTTTTACGTGGAACGTTCCGTGGTGGTATATTTGCACGGCAGCATACTTAATGTGGTGAATGTAATCGTGGTGTCCGGTTAACTTAACTTCCTGTGTCCCTCTATTTATTGAAGTGTGGGTACTCTTTCTTCTGTGCTAGATTTTTTATTTAAAAAATTATTTTTTTTGCGTTCGCCTTATTTTCTCTAATCCCCAAAATGGTGTGCGTTGCACTGTGGTTTTTATTTTGCGCCTGTCGGCCCAGTGAATCCGACTTCAGCATGCATTTTATGTAAGGGTCTGCTTCCTCCTGCATTTTCTAATGGTTTGCCTCCCCGGGGTAACGGCTGGTGCTGTGATGGGGATCGAACCCAGCACCTTCAGATTGTGAGCCGTGTCACTTAACCACTAGCCTACGCCGTCCCCCATTAGATTTTAGACGTCAAGTTGAATGAACAATTTTTTTTTAAAACAACACACACATATACGAGGTGTGTTCAGAGCTGATTTTTTTGCGTCACACGCACCCATAACAAGCACAGTGGACATGGATGAAGGTGACATAGTGAAGGTTATCAAGGACCACCTGATGGAAAACGACACTGCTTTGGATGAGTCTGCAAGGCACAGGCTGCGGCACAGGCTGCGGCACTTTGGAATCAAATTAGGATTCAATGGATCAGGGAACATGAGAGGACGAAACAGGAAAGTGTAGAACCAATAGGCTACAGGCACCATCAGCCTCCACACTTTGCGCCATCTGCTGAGAGAGACTGAGCACCTATAGGTATACCCAGAGTGCAGTGAAGTAGACTCCTAGAGCAGTACAGAACAGTTCAAAAGTATCCCACCTTTGAGCCGGAAAAATACAATTACTCACCTGGTGGTGTGAGGCCTTAATCTCCTTCAACGTACTCTCTTTAGGACTCCCCACACTTCTCTCAGCGGCCACGTCATTGTTGGAAGCATTTCAGGAAGGCCCCTTTGGGAGTGGAGTACAGCTGGGTCCGCGCATTCCGTATCATTTCTTCTTGTGGCTCAAATCGGGTCCCTTTCAGCTTGGGGAACAGCTAAAAATAGCAAGTAGCCATGTCGGGAGAATAGGGAGCCTGACGAACCAGAGGAAGGTTGTGTTTGTTCAAAAGTCTGAATCAGTTTCGAAGAATGGGCGGGAGCAATGCCATGATGGAGCTGTCACGTTCCCGTTGTCCACAGGTCTGGTCGTTTCCATCGAACGGCATCACGAAGCCGACGGATGACCTCCAGGTAGTACTTTTTAAAATAATGATTTGACCCTGTGCGTACTCGTGATGCACAACCCCAAGAGAGTAAAAGAAAACGGTCAACATGACTTTGAAATTACTGCGTACCTGCCTCGTTTTTCCGGCATCGGGGATGAAGAATGTCTCCACTGTGACGACTGCAGCTTGGTTTCGGGGGCATACCCATAAACCCAAGACTCGTCCCTACTTGGGAATCGCCTAGCTTTTCACAGAATCTGATGCAACACCGCCGCTCAATTCTTCCCGTCATTTCGTGGTGAATGAAAACTCGATGTATGCTCCCTACACTGAAAACAAAGGTTGACTGCCAACGACTGACGCAATCTGCGGGGGCGGGTGAAATTCACGCATGCGCATGACGGTACCCTTTATTTCTCTGTCGAAGTACAACACCCACGTGCTTCATTTATTTCCACGGTGAAATTGAGATCTAATACTTTTTGAACACAATTATATATTAATATAAAGCAGAGGTCAGCATGAGGTCATCAATATCCCCATTACGGCGTGGGCTAGTGGTTAAGTGACACGGCTCAGAACCGAATGTGCTGGGTTCCATCCCCATCACAACACCGGCCGTTACCCCGGGGAAGCAAACCCTTAGAAAATGCAGGAGGAAGCAGACCCTTACATAAAATAAATGCTGAAGTCGGATGCACTGGGCCAACAGGAGCAAAATAAAAACCACAGTGCAACGCACACCGCCTTGGGGAATAGAGAAATAAGGCGAACGCAAATAAAAAATTAATAAATAAATAAATATATCCCAGTTTGTCCAGAAAAAGATATTGATGACGGGCACATGTCCTTTCCGCTCCATTGTAGCAGCAGATGTCTAGGAGTGCTGCAGACGCATCCGTCGGTATGTCTACACAGCATTTGACGTCCGTAGTCAGCTGTTAGGAAAGCCTGTTCCAGTCATACGCAGTTCGGTTTTATAGTAATGTTTTTACATGACGAGATTGCCAACACCATGCACAGCCTTCTTTAGTCGCATGTTACAAGATGTGAGGAAGGAAACAGTCGACATATTATGTATGGTCTGGGGATATCTTGGGTGATTCCATCTGGTTACGGAACACTTAAGAAAACCGGAAGAGCTGACGATACAGCACTGTGACTGAACCCACAGCAGTCAGCGACCCACAGCTGGTTCTTGAATCAGGGTCAGCGATCCACAGCTGGCTTCTTGAATATAGGTCAGCGAACCACAGCTGGCTTCTTGAATCTGGGTTAGCTAACCACAGCAGGCTTATTGAATCTGAGCCACCGACCCACAGATGGCTTCTTGAATCAGGGTCAGCGAACCACAGCTGGCTTCTTGAATCAGGGTCAGCGAACCACAGCTGGCTTCTTGAATCTGGGTCAGCGACCAACAGCTGGCTTCTTGAACCTGGGTCAGCGACCCACAGCTGGCTTCTTTAATCTGGGTCAGCGACCCACAGCTGGCTTCTTGAATCTGGGTCAGCGACCCACAGCTGGCTTCTTGAATCAGGGTCAGCGAACCACAGCTGACTTCTTGAATCAGGGTCAGCGAACCACAGCTGGCTTCTTGAATCTGGGTCAGCAACCCACAGCTGGCTTCTTGAATCAGGGTCAGCGAACCACAGCTGGCTTCTTGAATCAGGGTCAGCTACCCACAGCTGGCTTCTTGAATCTGGGCCAGCGACCCACAGCTGGCTTCTTGAATCTGGGCCAAGGACTCACAGCTGGCTTCTTGAATCTGGGCCAGCGACCCACAGCTGGCTTCTTGAATCTGGGCCAGCGACCCACAGCTGGCTTCTTGAATCTGGGCCAGCGACCCACAGCTGGCTTCTTTAATCTGGGTTAGCTAACACAGCTGGCTTATTGAATCTGGGCCAGCGACCCACATCTGGCTTTTTGAATCTGGGTCAGCGACCCACAGCTGGATTATTGAATCTGGGCCAGCTTCCCATAGTTGGCTTCTTGAATCTGGGTCAGCGACCCACAACTGGCTTCTTGAGTCTGGGTTAGCTAACCACAGCTGGCTTCTTGAATCTGGGCCAGCGACCCACAGCTGGCTTCTTGAAACAGGGTCAGCGAACCACAGCTGACCAAGACCCTATTTCGCCTCCAAGCGACGGCCTTGGAAACACGCTGCACTCGTGTATTCTGGCTAAGAAATCGTAATTTAAAGGCAAATGCGGTACTAAGAAAATCCAGCTGAAATCGGATGTGTCGGACCGAACGGCGCAGATATGCATGTAAACTACGACAAAATGTCCTTTTCAGGACAAACACCGAAAAAGGAAATCGCCCACACAATTTGATGAATGGATATTTGTTGGATCCCCTCGCGCTTGAAACAGCGGCGGCGATATTAAGCCATGCAAATGAGGAGATCGGAGATAGAGAAGTGGGCGACATAGGTTGGAGATCGATTTGTAAGGTAAGTCTCTGATTGGTTAACTTTTAGCACAGAAATGGTTTGCCGGTCTAACATCGATATTCATCTTGGCATGTACCTCTGTTGTTTACGACGTTTGAAGAGTTCCTGTGATGAACCAACAGTTGTTTGGGGCTCCCCTTTAGCTCCGTACAGTGGAGAGAATATAAGGTATTGGTAGTATCACAGCAGAGACTGCTGTCAGGGATGGAGTGTTAGGGACGTCATTGTACAAGGTCGCAGCTAGTTTATGAGCTGGGGTGATCAGTTCCCTTTCTCGATGTCTTTCCTTACCTAGCAGTAAGCCAGGTACACATTTGCAACTGGGTCGACTGGTTGAAAGAGAATTGATGTCCCAATAACGAGCATTTTCTTAATCGACTTCATCTCAGTGGTACTCGAAGGAGTAAAGAATAGATATACCTCAACAGTCAAGGCATGTGGTAAAATATGATTAAAGATGACTTAACACAGGCTATCCGAATGGCGGTACTTGGACCTCATGTGACCATCGGAAGCATATTTTACGGCTCGCGACTCATTAGAAAAGGTTTTTTTTTAATATAACGTAATCTATGAGTTCCTTGTGGAAGAGACTAACGTCTAGTCAAGGTCAGGCAGAACATACTGATCAGACATGTTAGTCAGGGTCAAGGCACAACATACTGATCAGACGTTAGTCAGGGTCAGGCACAACATACTGATCAGACATGTTAGTCAGGGTCAGGCAGAACATACTGATCAGACGTTAGTCAGGGTCAGGCAGAACATACTGATCAGACATGTTAGTCAGGGTCAGACATGTTAGTCAGGGTCAGGCAGAACATACTGATCAGACATGTTAGTCAGGGTCAGGCAGAACATACTGACTAAGACCCCTACCTCGACATCCTCTCTGGAAATGGGTTGTTCTTCTTGGTGACCTGACTGACGAGGTGGGGTATCGACGTGATCCCTGCAGTAGTGAGCGAAACACAGATGAGGCCAAGCATAGCACAACCGGCTGGAGGATCTCGGTCTACCATCAGCACGCTCGGGATGTGAGGAAAGCTACAACCAATCGTCACTTAACGTCCTTTTCAGGGCCCACAAAAGAACAAACTTGCTCAATGTGGGCATGCACAACAACAGCCAGAGTTACATGATCAGGCTTGAATTGTGTCAAATGTGCTAGATGTAGTATTTGCTGTACTGTACTGTACTGTCGGTCAATTATTATAATACTTTGAATGTGATATATTAGTTATTAGCTTATATGTCTATTTCGTAACATTGTATTAGCCTATATGTATATCACGTAACATTCGCCTGTTCAATTTATCCGATAATTGAAAATACCGTACACTGAAGAAAGAGAGAGAGAGAGAGAGAGAGAGAGACAGAGAGAGAGAGAGGAAGAGAGAGAGAGTGTGAGTGTATGAGAGAGAGATAAAGTGCAGACATCTGGCAACAGCTTGAGTAAGTTCGCAAATCGAAAATGTACCCGCTGGCCCGACACCATTCTCTGCTGCATTGATTTCTGTATCCTAACCAAGCTTAGTATTCCGTTATACTTTACGAGTGTATCGTGTAAGTAACTAGTTTTAAAAATAATTTTGTGAAATCTAAGAAGATGAGTAAGTCTACTACAGTAAAAAGATGCAAAATCAAGGATGAAAACCGGACGTTTCAAACACGGGAAAATTCATCCTTTTTTTAAAATTACAAACGATGGGGCGAAAACTATTGTGTAGTGTCCGTGTCAAAGGAATACAACTTGTAGCGGCATCACGCATAGTTACACGAGGATAAAACTTGATTTAAATGAATTTTTTTTGTATACCAGAGCCGAGTTTCAACGCACACGGTCTACAACAGAGGCTCTCAACCTTTTCAGATTGCGAGCACCCTTCCCGTGTAATATTAAGTGCGCGAGCACCATGCAATCTAATGGGTTTCATTTGAAAAACAATACTTTATTAAAACACTCACTGGGTTAATGACATCCATGAGCTTTAAGTCACTCAGAAGTTCAGTGATGTCCAAGGAGAAGTCGCTTGTAGCTACACGTCAGAAGTTCAGTGATGTCCAAGGAGAAGTCGCTTGTAGCTACACGTCAGAAGTTCAGTGATGTCCAAGGAGAAGTCGCTTGTAGCTACACGTCAGAAGTTCAGTGATGTCCAAGGAGAAGTCGCTTGTAGCTACACGTCAGAAGTTCAGTGATGTCCAAGGAGAAGTCGCTTGTAGCTACACGTCAGAAGTTCAGTGATGTCCAAGGAGAAGTCGCTTGTAGCTACACGTCAGAAGTTCAGTGATGTCCAAGGAGAAGTCGCTTGTAGCTACACGTCAGAAGTTCAGTGATGTCCAAGGAGAAGTCGCTTGTAGCTACACGTCAGAAGTTCAGTGATGTCCAAGGAGAAGTCGCTTGTAGCTACACGTCAGAAGTTCAGTGATGTCCAAGGAGAAGTCGCTTGTAGCTAGCTACACGTCAGAAGTTCAGTGATGTCCAAGGAGAAGTCGCTTGTAGCTACACGTCAGAAGTTCAGTGATGTCCAAGGAGAAGTCGCTTGTAGCTACACGTCAGAAGTTCAGTGATGTCCAAGGAGAAGTCGCTTGTAGCTACACGTCAGAAGTTCAGTGATGTCCAAGGAGAAGTCGCTTGTAGCTACACGTCAGAAGTTCAGTGATGTCCAAGAAGAAATCGTTTGTTACACGTAAACAGTCTTGCAGATGTGAATCAGTTAATCGTGATTTGTTCTTGAGGTATTTCCTAAGTGAGGAAGCTTTTTTCGTACAGCTAGGTCGCCCCGAACATAGTCAGACATTTGAGAGAGTAACTCTGCAGTATTTGGAACCTTTTTATATCTTCTACTCCCGAAAAGGTTTTGAGTTTCTCCATTTCAAACAAAAAATGTCAGTTCTACAGTGGTCCGGTCAGGTCATCCCGTAACCGATGACGTCGTTGGGGCACACATGAAGACATCCTCAAAACACCATGCCACCCTTCTCTGTCAGATGCCGCTGCCTCTTCTGGCCGGAGATTGGTCCATTCTTTTATGTTGTCCTCCCATCTCTTTTTAGGACGCCTCTGCGTCGTCTTCTTTGCACCTTTCCGTGGAGAATTGTATTTGCAAGACCATTTGATCTCGATATGTGACCGTACCAAGCGAGTTTCCTTCTTTTGACGGTTGCCAAGAGGTCTCAAAAGGCCCTATTGCTGTTGTAATTCTATTTCGTATTTCCTCATTTGTAACTCGATCTTTGAACGTGACGTTTAAAAGTCTTCGGAAACATCTCATCTCAAAGGCATGTATCCTTCGTTGAAGGCCAGCTGTAACTGTCCATGTCTCACAAGCATAGAGGAATATTAACAGGACCAGTGTATCCTCACGGTCAGGAACTCGAAGTGGTTGACCGTTTTAAATATCTTGGGCCGATTGTCATTGGTGAAGGATAAAAATGTGAGGTGTTGGCCAGAATAGTACAGACAATAGCAGTGCGTGCACGGCTTAACAAAATCTGGCAAGATAAACGGTTAGCACTATGCACCAAAATCTTCAGTGGACTGGAGATCTATCAATTCAAGTAACAATGATCCAACACAACGCTGACCAGCATCGGGGAACCCCAGAATCAAGTCAGCAGTGCGAAATATTTTCAGTACATATGCGGTAAATATGTTTAGTGGCAGCAAACACGCAACTTAACAACTTTCAGGTCGCCTAAGATATAATAGATGGATAGCAACATTATGTGTTTGGGGTTGACAAAACAAAGTTTGAATTAAAAAACGGGCTTCATGAGCGGCGGTGATCGCGAGAACTTTTTTACCTGGACAACGAGAGCACCAAATGTCATTAAAAGCGCACCAGGTTGAGAATGTCTGGTCTAGGAAAATAAAATGAGTCCTCTAACTAGCTTCAAGTTGAAAAGCCTTGGCTTATTATAACTTTTCACGCGAGAAGGACGAACTCGCCATTATGCCGATGATACAAGAGAACGAAAGTGAATGACTCGGTTTTCCCGGGAATCGGAGAAGAAGATCAGTACCACATATTACTTACCCACAACTGCAGGAAGGCTGGCAGAGGTCCAAAGGCTTCTCTGATGTATGCATAATCTCCTCCTGAACTGGTTATTGTTACTCCCAGTTCAGCATAGCAGAGGGCGCCAAACAGGGAGATAACTCCACACACACACCAGATGATCAGGCATAAGCCTACCTGCAACAGAACAATGAAACTGAATGGAATGACAAGGTTAGACTAGACAGTGAGTCTTAGCATGACAAGGTTAGACTAGACAGTGAATCTTACCATGACGAAGTTAGACTAGACAGTGAGCTTTACCATGACGAAGTTAGACTAGACAGCGAGTCTTACCATGACGAAGTTAGACTAGACAGTGAGTCTTACCATGACAAAGTTAGAGTAGACAGTGAGCTTTACCATGACAAAGTTAGACTAGACAGTGAGTCTTAACATGACAAAGTTAGACTAGACAGTGAGTCTTACCATGACACAGTTAGAGTAGACAGTGAGCTTTACCATGACAAAGTTAGACTAGACAGTGAGTCTTACCATGACACGGGTAGACTAGATAGTGAATCTTATCATGGCAATGACAAGGCTAGACTAGACAGTGAGTCTTACCATGACACATTTAGACTAGACAGTGAGTCTTACCATGTCACAGTTAGACTAGACAGTGAGTCTTACCATGACACATTTAGACTAGACAGTGAGTCTTACCATGACACGGGTAGACTAGACAGTGAATCTTACCATGACACAGTTAGACTAGATAGTGAATCTTACCATGATAAAGTTAGATTAGACAGCTAGTCTTACCCTGACAATGACACTAACTCATGATCACTCGTCTACACTATACACCCTTGAACTCAACCAGCTTTCATGCAGTGAGCTGCACTCACTGTTTGGGGGCCCATGCATCGGTGAGCCTAGTACAGGGTGACCGAAAAACAAACCCATACTCGGCATAAAGAAGGTCTGACATTTTGAAATATTATTAAAACATTGTGACACTTTGAAATGATAAATTACGGCAAATATCGCAGTCAAGCTGTAAACTACTACACAACGCATTCCGTTCTCTAGACTACATTCTACCACTTGCAAAGCACTTTTCAGGGCTGGGTAGATTGAGAACGAACTAACGAAGAAGAGCTATGCACATAAGCAAGCAAGCACTTGATCATTTTGTGTTTTGTTATGTGCTAGAAACTGGTTGTATACAGACTTTACAGAGCCTTCTAAAACCAGTAAGTCAAGTAAGATATATGCACCTGTCGTCCCGACACATATAATTTCAACAGGCTTTTTTTTTGGGTACCAGATTTGTATTTCCACTGCGTTTCCTATTCTCTTAGACTACACTAGTTCTCATCCTGTTTCCGTGGTCGCCGCTTGGAGGTCGAATATGGTCTTGGTGAGCCATGGTTCGCTGTTCCCGATGCAGGCAGCCAGCTATGAGTCGCTAACTGTTGCTAACGTATTCACTGCTGCATCTTCCCCTTCCCCTGATTGATTTGACCATTTTATCTGTTGGTATGTAACTGGTACATCCGGTTGCTTGTCTGCAGTACCAACCTTTGACAATCGATCTGCTATCTCGTTTCCCTGAACACCACAGCGAGACGGAATATACTGCATGCCTATCTTGCGCTCGTTACTTGGTTCAGACAACTGAGCTTGTAGACCTGAGTTTCCAGGACTTCAGTGCTTGGAGTGATAGTTTCGCATGTGTCAGAAATACTACAGGTTGTGGACCGAGATTGGTGGTTAACAGTTTCTGAGTTGCCACCTTGATTGCCTGAATTTCTGCATCGTGACATAATTTCCCGATTGGTTCTCCGACAATCAGCAAAACGAAGACATCTTATGGTCCAGGGTGCTAACAAGTCACCAGTAATCTCAATTGATGAAGCTCTCGATGTAGTAAATCAATTTACGTACTTGGAATCCTCAGTCAATAATAAACTATCCCTGGACCAAGAGATCAATATCAGGATAGGAAAGGCAGCAACAACAATGAGCAGATTAACAAAAAGGGTCTGGGAGAACAAGAAGCTCACTGTTAAAACAAAAACAGCTGTAGCCATTACTTCGGTAGAAGGATGTTTGCAAGCGGGAAATGAATGATGCCGGCATCGATTTGGAATCATGGGAACAGGACGCCATGGATCGTGTTACGTGGAGGGGCAGGATTGTGCATGGAATACAGACAAAGGAGATACTGATTGCTGATAGGCTAAGGACTGAGAGTTTGAGAAGACACGCCACACCATACGATGCCGCAAACGGTCCTAGGTAAGACGCTTCTCTGCTCGGATTGGTCTAACGAATGAACTGTGGTTACATCCCTTGTTTCAAAGCATAATTATCATCATCTGACAAGAGGAAATGAGTCCGCCTGTATCCCCAATGTTGTTTGGGTATTATATGCGCACTTCTAAGTCTCCAATCTGTGCCGATCCATCTATGTACACTCCTGAGTCTCTAATCTGTGCCGACCCATCTATGTATACTTCTAAGTCTCCAATCTGTGCCGATCCATCTATGTACACTTCTGATTCTCCAATCTGTGCCGATCCATCTATGTACACTTCTAAGTCTCCAATCTGTGCCGATCCATCTATGTACACTTCTAATTCTCCAATCTGTGCCGACCCATCTATGTACACTTCTAAGTCTCCAATCTGTGCCGATCCATATATGTACACTTCTGATTCTCCAATCTGTGCCGATCCATCTATGTATACTTCTAAGTCTCCAATCTGTGCCGATCCATCTATGTACACTTCTAATTCTCCAATCTGTGCCGATCCATCTATGTACACTTCTAATTCTCCAATCTGTGCCGATCAATCTATGTACACTTCTGATTCTCCATTTTATGCCGATCCATCTATGTACACTTCTAATTCTCCAATCTGTGCCGATCCATCTATGTACACTCCTTATTCTCCATTCTATGCCGATCCATCTATGTACACTCGGACTCAGTGGTCTTGTAGGTATTCCTCATTCTTCTTCTTCTTCTTACGCTGTCAGACGTCGACCTTTATTTTTTTCGAAAAAAGCAGCGGCCATCCTGAGGCTGTCGACACTGCCATAGAGCTTGTCTAGTGTTGCCACTGGTGATGGTCACATCTGCTCTCTCTGATCCTCGTATGTCGGGCAGTGTCGAGCATTCGTCTGTACCACCTATCTTCAATTTGTTGAATAGGTGGTACCTCAGTCTATTGTGGCCAGCGCGTAGTCTGAAGACCACGACCTGCTCTCTTCTGTTCAACTGGTAATAGGCATAGTTATTCCTCATTCAAGAAACAGTAACTGCCCTACGTTACACAATGTTCTGTTCATTCTTGTTTAGTATTTCTTTCACTGTTGGTTTGTTTACATACTCGTAGCAAATGTTACTCTCACCCGGGGGAGAGAGGAGTGGCGGGGGTGTGTGTTTTGGTACGAGTGGTATGGGCATGCCATCTTCAGGTAAATCTCTAATCTCTAGCTTATCTATGACGTTGCTTTGGCCTGGTTCACATAAAACTGCTTCGTTTCAGTAATCCCGCACTAAATTTTGTAATCTATTGGCGACTCGACATGCAGAGGAGCTTTTCTGTCTTCTTCTTTAGTTCGCTTGGAGCATGTCTACATCTGCAAAGTTGTCTCTTGTATGAACCTCACTATCTTCTGCAGTTCACACATAACTTAACGTCTT
The DNA here is from genome assembly GCA_036924085.1 of Ariolimax columbianus. Taxonomy (NCBI): domain Eukaryota; kingdom Metazoa; phylum Mollusca; class Gastropoda; order Stylommatophora; family Arionidae; genus Ariolimax; species Ariolimax columbianus. Next base: position 11,237,178 of record JAVGWX010000016.1, read on the forward strand.
TATACTGGTTTAGAAGACTCTGCAGAGTCTGTATACAACCAGTTCCATTTACATCGCCTTCCTCTAGAAGCTGTACGCATCCAATCTGTTATTAAATGCATTGACCGTCCCAGCCTCCACCACCTCACTTGGCAATGAATTCCAAGCATTCACTACTCTCTGGCTAAAGAAATACTTCCTAATATCTAATCTGGACCTCTCCTTAGTCAACTTGTAGCTGTGCTCTCTTGTCCTTGCTGGTGGTTGTACTTTAAAAAACTTGTTATAGTCCACTTTATCCATTCCTCTGATCATCTTATACACCTGTATTAAGTCACCACGAATTCTTCTCTCTTCTAGACACTGAAGGCCAGTTCTTTTTAATCGTTCTTCATAACTGTAATTCTGGAATCCCACTATCAGCTTTGTCGCTCTTTTTTGTATTCTCTCCAGCATGTCTATATCCCCTCTCTGATAAGGACTCCACACCTGTACACAGTACTCCAATCTAGGTCTAATTAATGCTTTATACAGTTTGACTATCACTTCCTTGCTCCTATGTTTAATATTTCTTTTTATCATCCCTAACATTGCATTTGCCTTTTTTACTGCTACCTGAACTTGCTCCCTCACCTTACATGTATGATCTATTATAACCCCTAAGTCCCTTTCTTTATCTATCTTTCTAATATTGTTCTCTCCCATTCTGTAATTATGTTCCATATTGGATCTACCCATGTGGATGACTGTACATTTATCTACATTAAACTCCATTTGCCCGGTCCATATAGTTTCCCTTCCAGTATTGTTTCTCTTGGCCAGCATGTCCGCCTCAGTATCTCATACTCTGGACAGTCCTGAAGTATATGCTCCGCAGTCTGGGGTGCATGTTCACATGTACATATACTTGAGCTGCCAATACTAAATTTTGCGTACATGTGGCTGCGTCTCGTTCTGAGGCACAGTATGACAATCTGCTCTTGTCTACTTATATTATGATAGTCATCTTGTATTTGTGTTGGAAGCTCTCTCATTGATTTAATCATCGTTTTCTTTTGATGGTATGTAACTGGTACATCTGGTTGCTGGTCTGCGGCACCTTCCCTCGCCAGTGTGTCAGCTCTCGTTTCCTGGTATTCCGCAGTGAGACGGTATCCACTGCACCATGATTCTGCTCTGGTTGCTCAATGTTGACAATAAAACTTGTAGATCTGACATCTTCCCGGATGATAGTGATTGAATAACTGATTTTGCATCTGTCAGAAATACCACAGGATACTGGCCAAGGTTGGTGTTCAGCAATTTTTCCGTCGCCAATTTCATCGCTTGTATCTCTGCATCGTAATTATGGCAGAATTTTCCTGTTGGTGCTAGAACTGTTTCCATGGTGTTATTTAGGTATTCTGTATACACTCCTGCTCCTCCATTCTTGACTGCATTCTGTGATGACCCATCTGTGTATACTCGGACCCATAGATCCCGTGGATATTCTTCATCCAAGAAACTGAGATGAATTGTCTTATGTTGCAAACTGTTCTGTTCCTCCTAGTATTCCTTATATGGTTGTTTGGACTCGTATTGATAGTCTGTACTGCTCTCTCCGGTGTGTTTTGTTCTAGCACAGCTGTTAAAGAAACACCAATTTCAGGCAATTCTGTGGCGTATCTAAGAAGTCGTTTGTCTTGGTGTACAAAGCTACTTCTTGTCAATCATCCCATTGCTAGATTCTGGAATCTATCTTTCATTGAGTGACTCGGCATACAGTTGAACTTTTCTGTCTGTGTTAGCACCTTTGTATCTCTACGTTCCCTTAGTGCTTGCATCCTCCCTAGTTTCTCCATCTCCACTATAGGCGTTGATTTCATTGACTCTGTAATAACCCTCAGCGCCTGATTGTGTACCTTATCTAACTATTTCAATGTAGTGTTTGATGCTGGACACCAGGCAGCTGATCCATATTCCAGATGTGGTCGTATGCCCTGTTGGTAAACACTTCTAAGTAATTCCTCTTCGGCTTCCAGTGTGGTTCCACTTAGTTTTCTCAGGATGGCTAACTTCCTTCTGGCTTTTCCTGCTGCCTTGTTGACTCTAAGTCAGCCTATCATCAAATGTAACTCCGAGGTAGGTGGGTTGTTTATATTCTCTTAGTAGCTCTTCGTCTATCTTGATGTCTCCCGCTTTTGTTTTGGAGAGAGGGTGAAGATCGTAGTGCTGCATTTATCTGTGTTGATGCTAACACACCATTTATTTGCCCATAGGGTTAAGGCATCTGTTGCTCTTTGTAGCATTTCAGTGGCGACTGTTGCACATTCCTCAGTGCACCATATCACCAGGTCATCTGCATACATTGCCACTTTCATCAGTGCACCATATCACCAGGTCATCTGCATACATTGCCACTTTTACTTCACTTGGCAGTTCGGTAATCATGTCGTTAAAGTAGACTATGAAAAGTGTGGGGGGAAAGCACTCCACCCTGCGGTGCACCATGGCGTAGTAACATTTTCTGACTCTTCTGTCCATCTAGTTTGTACTTTATCTCTTCTATTATGCAGGTATGCTTTTAATCATTTGTACATCCTACCTTTTATTTTATTGTTTCTCAGTTTCTTCAAGAGTCCTTCTTTGCATACCTTGTCAAATGCTTTCCTTAGGTCTATCCATACTGCTAGTACCAGTTTCCTCAATCTCAGGGGAAAAATAAGTAGCTTGGTCCTCAGTAGAGAAGCATTTTCGAAAACCCGCTTGCTGTGACACAAATAGGTTCTCACGCTCAAGGTACCACTGCATCCTGAGATTAATGATACGTTCCATTGTTTTACAAAGACAACTTGTAAGGTTGATTGGTCTATAACTGGATGCTGTGGAATTGTTTTTCTCTTGTTTTAGTAGCGGTATCATAATTGCTTCTCTCCAGGTCTGAGGGACTCTGCCTGAGGTCCAACTGGCATTGAAGATCTGTAGCAGTTTTGTCTTCCCTGGTACTCCCAAATTCTTAATCATTTCGTTTGATTCCTCGACAACCTCTGGCAACTTTCTCATTTTTAATTTGGATATTGCTAGCTCCAGTTCTCTTATAGTAAATAGGGTCTCCATAACCTCTGGTATAGTTTCATCACTTCCTACATTGTGTTGCTTCTCTCTGATCTCCTGCTGTTTCTCTGTACTAACTTCAATGGCATTGTCTTTAGCAAATGAATCTGCAAAGTGATCGTCTGCCTGTTTACCTGTGATGTTCCCATCTTTATTTAGTGCAACCCTTGTGTTTCTCGCTGTACCTTCGACATTTAGTTGTTTTATCAACTTCCACATTTTCCTGGTGTCATTTTCAAAGTTCAGGGACTTTGTTTTCTCCTTCCAGGTTTTCCTCCTGGCTTAGCCCTTTGGCTTTGGTATGTTGAAAATGTTGGTGGTGATTTTAACTTGGGCTAGTCTCCGCTTGCTTTCGAGAAGTTTCCACTTCTTTGTGCAGGTTTTCTAGTTCACTGTTCCAGTAAGGTCTATAGTTCTTTCGCGCCCCTCTAGGTATTGTTTCACGGGCAGCCTGTAGTATGTGACAGCTGAACTCGTCAACTACCTTATCTATATTTCTGTCTACATTAAAAAATTTAACTAGTACGCTGGTACGATGCTGGTACATTTTCCAGTCTGCCTTTTTGTAGTTCCACCTTGGTAGTGTGCTGCTCTCCCTGACATATTCATTTTCAACAGTTAGAAAAGCTGGCCTGCGATCACTGCTACCCTGTTGTTTCCCAACAACGCTTGTGATGCTCCACTTCACATCTGGTGAATGTAGTGCTAGGTCTGGTGTGGAGGAGGTATGCCATGCCCTTGAGTAGAAGGTCGGCAGGTCGGTTGACTGATTTTTTTTGGTTTTTTTTTTGCGTTCGCCTTATTTATCTATTCCCCAAGGCGTGTGTGCGTTACACTGTGGTTTTTATTTTGCGCCTGTCGGCCCAGTGCATCCGACTTCAGCATGCATTTTATGTAAGGGTCTGCTTCCTCCTGCATTTTCTAAGGGTTTGCTTCCCCGGGGTAACGGCCGGTGCTGTGATGGGAATCGAACCTAGCACCTTCTGGTTGTGAGCCGTGCCACTTAACCACTAGGCCACGCCGTCCCCTGGTTGACTGATTGATCAGGATAAGTCCATTGTCATCCTGCCAGTTTTCTAATTCCTCTGCTCTCTCGTCCATTTGATCGTAGCCCCAGTTTTGTGATCGGCTGTTGAAATCTCCACACACGATCGGGTAATCTTTTTTTGGGATTGTATCCAGTGCCAGGGATCGGCAGTAGTAATTCAACAGGTGAAATTATGTCTTCAGTTGAAGCCTCTGGTATTCTGCTCCCTCCGTATATGCTTCAATCTGGCTTGCACTGATATTATTCCTCACAAGTGTTATTATTCCACCCTTTCGTCTTTTCGGTCCATCCCATAGCACTGATATCCCATAATTTTGAACACTGTGTTTCTTGCATGCAGCACACATTGACTTGCTCTTTATTTAGCACATATTCAAGTTCTAGTTTTTTGCTGCACCCATTTCTTTTGCTATTGCCTCCTTCCGCATTCCAGTGCATTATTTTCAGTGGTCTTTGCGTTTTCCTGTTTGGTTCTCTTTGACCAGTAGTTCTATTCTCGTGCCTCTCGGCTTCACAAGGCAACCGAGAAGGACCTCCAGTAACTAAGGTTGGGACTTCGAGGGGGCCCGGCACTACACCTGCCTGGTTGTCTATCACATGCCAAGTGCCATAACGCTTTGTTAAAATAGACATACTTCCATATTGCGAAAATGCGCGACAACCTGATTGTAGTACATCTCTTGGATAATTGCATCGGTCTTCAGCACCTTAAAGTTGCTTGGGCAGACTGTGTGGTGATGATATGGTGGACTTTTGTACCCATAATGGACCCGAACGGAGGTAATCCAGTGTCTGTGTCCCAGGATCGTCACGTCCTGCCAGAAACGTAGCATTTACATGTGAGTGGGGTATCTCTTTACTCCCCTTTAGTATTATCGGCTCCTCTGCCGTGATGGTACGCCTAACATTCTTCCCCGCCATCTGGGAGGTCGCCACAAAGGGGCAGAGGTGCAATGTCAGCTGGCCTGCATCTCTTCGGCGTTTATTGGGATGACTGATAGAAGACAAAAGTAAAGAACGACACAAGAATGTATTTAACCCATGAAGTGTGGGGGGGGGGGGAGATGGTTTAGCCCAGAGTGTGTACCACTTGCCGGTGGGTCCTGCAGCTCCACCTGCCTCTTAGCCTGGCCCCTCTCCAAGTACCTGTCCGGCTTGGGTGACCCTAATAGGAGTAAAACTCCCGCCGGCATAGCTCCCTGGATCACGCAAGCTCTCCAACCCCGTCAAGGTATGCCTACATATGGAGAGGCTTTTGTGTCTGTTTTAGTACGTTCGTGTCTCTGCGTTCTCTTAATGCTTGTATCCTCCCAATATCCAGTATAGGTAGGTGTTGATTGCATGCCCTGTAGGTGTTGATTGCATGCCCTGTAGGTGTTGATTACATGCCCTCGCAATGACTAAGTGCCTGCTTTTGCACCTTACCCATCTCTTTTAGTGTAGTGTTTGCTGCTGCTGGGCACCACGTGTTTCAAGGGGGTAATTGGTGAAACAGACTCAACCCGTGATGTTGGACAATGATTCTCTCTACAAACTATAGAGTTCAACATAATGTACATAACCTACATAACTTGACACTTTATTCAGTGGCTGATTAAGAAAGGGGAACTAACACCCATGTGGAATGAATGTTACGCGGCACCCATTATGTTTATTATTGTGGAAAGGGGAAGGGGGGGGGGTGTAATTAGGTTGAATTACAAATAAACAAACAACAGAATGTTTGATTTATTCGTGCTTTTATTGAACTAAAAGTTGCAATTACATCATAGACATTTTTTTTTATCGTTCCTTTTCGATGGAAAGTATCGAAAGGCGTATTAATCTGCTTTGACCTCAAGTATTTCTAGATCAATTCTAGATTCGAGAAACTTCTTTCGCCAGCGGCAACTAATACACAAATAGTTCACACACACAAAACCGCATGCAAAGAGAACGGTCTTATATGGACTCAGAAAGGTCCCACTTTATAACGAAGATCCACATTTTCGAAGTTTATCTGTCTTGTGTTAAGCGACACCGCATTCATCCAATTTCTATAATAATATTATCATCTGAAAATTATGTGTATGTTTTCGTCCGGTTTTGGAACAAGGGAATATAGTTCTTTTTCTGCTGCATAGATGAACGTCTTGACTAACTGGAACGATGGAAACAATGTTATCCCTTGTCTTAGATCGATGTGCAAGTTTCTGATATAACCAGTCAAGACATTCGAAGGTAGTCCTCTCAATGTTGTATATCAGACTGGCGTCGTGAGACATCTCGGCAGGCATTTGTATCTTCTTTATTCGTTCTAGCTCGTCTCTCAATGTCCACGTTGTGGCAAGGTTCAGTTGCATAACGAACGCTCTTATCCCTGCCCCGTTTGTTTTGAAGAAATATTTTGAGCGCTTGGAATTTCGCTAAGGACTCTCTAACGTAATTGCAGAAGTCTGTAAATACTTTTGTGTTAAGGTCACTTCATGTGGGATTTCACACCAGAAACCAAGATGACAATAAGAATGTAACATCACACAAAGCAGGTATGAGTATGGCTCCCGTTGTGTATAGATTTTCTTGACTGGTATCAGAGATCGAGTGTAGAGACTAGCTTCTTAATTTTTAAACTTATAATTTTTTTAATTTTATATGTTTGCCTCACTAGTTTCTACTGGCGGAGGCGCGCTTATTCCACCCTAGACCGTAGTCAACCTGGGCGATATTAAGACGCATAAACCAGTGCTTGAATGTATGTGTGCGTCTGTCTGTACCTATGCTAGGTTTGTGCGCTCTCAGAAGCCAGCCCAACCAAAGTGCAATGGAAGGTCCTCGGCCTTTGTCGTCACTTATTTGATAGGGTCAGGATGAGCGCCCCACCTTGTCTCTTAAACAAAGACGCCATCATCACATCACATCCATCATCATATCACATCGGTGTGTCAAAGATGAAGCAATAAATGTAGTCTCTCCAAGTTTCCAAAAAGAATTCATACTTGAAGGAACGATTCCGAAAGAGAACTCCACTCCACATAGGTTTAGTGAACATGGCATAAACATGACTTCTGCATTAATTTATCTAATCTTCTTCTGACCTCCGCCATGAATTCCGTCCATAGTTGACGCGTTATCATATCCTTGAGTAGAGCAAAGTTGTAGGCTGATCCTCATTTAGCTGCCTCAATATATTTTCTGTAAGCTCAGCAGGGGTATTTCTGGATATCTGGAAAACCCCAAGATATAATTCTTTCACTTCAACTGTCTCCTTCGATATGAAGTATATAACCACTTGAGAATAGCCCTACCCACATCGTCCCATCAGTGCTAGAATTGGAAGTGTTCAAAGATAGAAGAAACATCGTAACAACAGAGATGAAATGTTTGTGCAGAATGCTTGGGGTAACAAGAATGGATAGAATCAGAAACGAAGATATTAGGAGACAAGTAGGCCCAACACCAATGCTAGACCTCATCAAGAGACAGCAAACCAAATGGTTCGGCCATGTGACATCGCAAACACCAGACAAACAATACACTTTCCGTCTGCTATCGATTGAGTTATCAATCCTTGCCAAGCGTTCTTTTTAAAACTTGATCATATTTAGATAACAGTTTAACCAATTCAAAAATATGTCCTTTGTTTTCTGACAAGTCCTCTGTGACCTCAAATGGAAGGTTTTGGTGGACCAGAAACAAAATCACGTATAAGAGACGTTTTAAAATCTACCGCCATTTAATTGTGTCTGTGTCATTTGCTGCTTGTATTGTTATGATCAATCGTATTTTGTAGTTTCAGTCCGACCCTCAAGGTGCCCCCGTTTTACTAAGCATGTGAGGTGACGCCCCAAGCTTCCTGTTCAGATACTTTGGGGTTTAACTTCCACCATGCATTGAACCCTGTAATAAACTTTTGAGTTTAACTTCCACCATGCATTGAACCATGGTGTAACAAACTTTTGAATTTAACTTACACCATGCATTGAACCATGGTGTAACAAACTTTTGAGTTTAACTTCCACCAAGCATTGAACCTTGTAACAAACCTTTGAGTAACTTCCACCATGGATTGAACCTTGTAACAAACTTTTCAGTTTAACTTCCACCATACATTGAACCCTGTAACAAACTTTTGAATCTCTGCTTTTTCATATTATGCAAACAATCTACATTTACAATAAAACAAACTGTTTTTTGACAGAGTAAACCATCTATTTTGTGAAAACTAAATTTCTTTATTTGGCAAATACATTATCTTCATCTTGATGACCCGTTCCTCAGCATAGCTGCGGGTCCCGACTTCGTCTCCAGCTGACCCTGTCTGTGCCACGGAAGTCCAGTACGTGGTAAGTGCTCCTCTAGAGGCATCTCGGGTGTTGCAGCGTACAGCAAGGAAGTCTGACCAATGGAGTGGATGTCTTCCCCGCGGTCTCTTCTTACCTCGGGGGTACCAGACTGCTGTCGCTGTGCTCCATCAACCATCGTTTCGTTGTAACACGTGACCTGCCCATCTATGTTTTGCCTTGTCTGCATGGATTACCGCATCCTTCACCAGGGACAATCGTCTTATGTCAGAATTGTGGAGACCTTGCATACGTTGGTTTGTCCGGATAGTGATTCCGACGTCTTTCAAGGGAGTCCTGGGTAACTTTCAATTTGTCTTCTAGTGATGTTGTTAGTGTCCACGTGGCAATGCATTATAAATCCAAAATATGGTCAGGTTTCGACTCTTCTTCTGGTCTTCGGACTGCATATAAAATAATATTGTGACTACTTGTCCCTTAATTCACCCAAAATAGAGTTCTCTGTGTCCCCATCATTCCACTTCGGGTTACGTAGAGGACAGGTCGATATAATTTTAATAAATATGTAAAAACTTAGATAAAGATAGATGTTTTGAAGAGATGATTATATTCAGTTGCAAAAATGGATGCTTGTCAGCTCTTGAGACCAGCAGTATACATACATAATGATCTGCATGTAGCTCATGCGCGAGCTCTAGCCACGTGCCTTGTCGACATTTCCATATATCCTATTGTGGCAGCGTAAGGCGTTTCCATAGCGACTAGCTTATCGTCTATAGCCTGGTCACAGGGACCAAAATGAGATGTGTTGCAGAGTCCGAGTTTTTGCTGAGGGTTATTATCTAAAATGTTACTACATGTATCCACACCACGACACGATTACACACAGTGGGTAACACAGTAAACACTCTCCAAGCAATGAGTCATATTTAATGACAACACTTACAATATTATTGAAAAGGACAAAATACATCTGAACTAAACGATCATATATTATATATATTAATATAAATATTAACTACAATGAAGGATTTAAGTATAAGCTTTTGAATATTTCCCCCATATTAATACAACCCAGTTCTAGCCGCCACACTCCCCTCCCCTTATCTGCACACGCAACACTCTCACAAACTCGTCTTCGCGATCGTATTCTGTACTCTGCCGTTCTGTGCACCCACACCCACTCAGATCCCTTCAAACAGGTGATCTGTGCATTCACAAATACTTCCCATTTACATTTACTATCAGATCAATTCCCATTCACTATCAGATCAATTCCCATTCACATTTACTATCAGATCAATTCCCATCTGGCGATCTGTGCATTTACAATTACTTCAATCACGTCCTCCTAGTCGGAATCACGTATTGCCATGTAGTCACACACTTAGTCAATCTGTGTACATTACATAGTTCACTCGGTGTCTTACATGCACCACACATATCTAGATCACTTCTAGTCATGTGTCAACACACACACTTATAGAGCGACTGGCCAAAACTCGAAGATGTATAATGGTTCAGTCACCCTGCAACTCATTATATCACTCATAAACTCATAATCAGCCTGCTAGCTAGTAGCATCCTATCAATCGCTCTGCTAGTCAGTCTGCTAACTAGTCCATGTAACTCATTCTCTTTCTCTCCCAGCCAGTCTGCTCAGTTCATCATTGTCGAGTATTATATAGTCTCAAGCAACTTCATGGCTGTCCAATGGCCTTCTGTTGGTTGTCAGACTTAGACATTAACCTAATTTGGATCTACCTCCAACTAGTTGTTATTGTACGAATCACTCAGAATTCCCGTCACTCTAAATGTTGCAGCAGCAGAATGTGACGACCTCTAACTGCCACCAACCCTCCCCCCCCCCCACCTAAATCGGAACACCAGAGTGGTCAGCTTCTAGCCCCCACCTGTACCAGACACATTCTTCTCCTAACCCCTCGTTTCCTTTGTCGATTTAGTGTCGAGATGGTGGTTGACCTTGACACACATTCAGGTAACCTTTGTTCCCAGTCGCCGGTCCCATCACCCCTGCTCCAGCTGGAACTGTTACACAGTCAAGGACAACACCATAGCATGGTTGTTATTACACCGTCTGACAGCACGGATAATGTCATGCTGCTGTAGAAACTGGATGCTACTCTCCTTATCATTGACCAACGTTGACAGATTCAAGAGATTCATTGCTGATTTCAAATAAGATGGCAGGAACAAGTGAAAGCAGAAACAAAAACACAAATTCGCCGACGCAGAATATTTGACACCCACAACAGTTAAAAAATGGACTATTATGTAACGCTACTACCCCCAAAACCGATGCTAAAAATATATGTATTTATTTATTTGGGGCGAATTAAGAGACAAGTACCATATTTTGTCCATGCCACCCAGTCCCCTCCACTTCCCTTAGTCACCCATTGACTTATTGTATTGTGACGACTAGCCTTTCCGTTTTACTCCCGTCTGTGACTGTTTTGTTAAGACTGGGAAAACCCTTTTTACTTCTTCATAACGTATCTCTCTGAAAGGAAATTATGATGAAGCGTTTATTTATAGAAACTGTGCATCGTTTGTTCCCACCATGTCACAGTATTTCATCATCCATCGCATTCCACGCCAAGAATTGGCAAACAGATAAACAACAACCACAGGTCTATCATTTATCTGAATACACTGAATTACAATATCCAGGCATTCTATTGGACTTTTATCGTTATTGAAGACTGCTTCAGTTTAGTCTGTTAAATAATTAGTTACGAATATTAATTTTTTTTGGTTTCAGTGTTATCACAATTTAAAAATCCATCAACATTGTCTTTGCTATTAAATTTGTAAAAAATATAAAAATTAATGTTTTTCATCATCATCAAGTGCCTTGCCGGTTGGCCCCGCCAAGGACCTCCATTTTCTCTTATCGCGTGTGCCGGCTATAAGCTCCGCCGTTGATGGCCTTCCAACCCATGCCTTCCTGATGTCAAATATTTTCTCTTTTTGTCTACTTCTGTCCCTCTTGCCAGTGATTCTGGCCATTGTCACCGTGTGTTACAACCGACCACTTCTCATGACATGCCTGAAAAAGGATGACCGCCGTGTCCTGATTTTCACCATAAGCTGTCTTTGTGTCTGTGCCTCCACGTTATTAGTTTTCTTTGCAAATGTACGAGGGATGTTCAAATCAAACTGGGACTTTTTAAAATCTAGTTCTACCTGAATGGGTCACAACTATCATTAGTTAGGGGCACTTGTGTCCTATTACTGCTAGGTGGACCACTTGCCATAAGCCAGTCATGTGACAGATAAATTAAAATGGCGGACAACATTGCACGGATCAGAGTGTTATGATGAAGTTTCCTGGAAAATCAACGCATAACATGTCACGAAATTGCACAAGAGACAAGGTCAGTACACGTATAGTTTGATCACAAAATACGTCCTGCTCCTGTAAGATAACGCCTGGCCTTGTACGGCTAACCGCACTATGTGCCTTCTGCAGCAACTCGGCTGGGAGTTATTGCCACATCCACCTTACAGCCCAGACCACACTCCAAGTGAATACCACCCGTTTGGACCCCTAAAAGAATTCCTGGGAGTCACATTTCAACACTGTGTACAAAGTGTACAGGCTGTCCTGGATTGGTTCAGGCATACTGACACATCTTTCTACGCTAAAGCTTTTAAAACATTACTTAAACGCTGGGATAAGTGCATAAACGTTGCAGGAGATTATATAGAAAAATTAATGGCATTATGACTACTTGAAAAAAAAATTCCTTCTAAAAAGTCCTGGTTTCCTGTTCGACTTGTACATCCCTTGTATATGTACTAATTTTAACAAAAAAGATTGTCAATATGAAATGTATATTATTTGGAATGCCCATTTTGAGTCAGACAATCTTGGAAAGGGGGGTAATCATATTCTGATTGGTGAAAAAAATGCATAGGTTGACCTATCTAAACTGATGATAAATGTTTATTATGATCCAAAACTGAGAAAACTTAACAAGCTTTCAGAACATTTGTCAATAAAATGTCATTTAGCAACAACGAACCTGAACAGATTTATATAGGAAGTTTCTGGAGCTTCATCCATAACACTGACTACGGGTTAACCAATATAAATTTATTTACACCTAAATTCAGAAATTTTGTTTGTTGGAATTGACACAAACATAAATGAGGTGTCAAGAGATGTCTATATTTGCTTATATTTTTATGGCGTGAAACTATTTTAAAAATTTTACACAAGTATCTATATAAATATACTGACATGCCACTACTACACTGACAAATTTCAGCTTTATTTACATGCATTAACTTTACTGACACCATTACTACACTGACACATCTCAACTACATGTCTTAACTTTACTGACACACCGGGGACGGCATGGGCTAGTGGTTAAGTGACACGGCTCCCAATCCGAAGGTGCCGGGTTTGCTCCCCATCACAGCACCTGCCGTTACCCCGGGGAAGCAAGCCCTTAAAAAATGCAAGAGGAAGCAGACCCTTACATAAAATACATGCCGAAGTCAGATGCACTGGGCCGACAGGCGCAAAATAAAAACCGTAGTGCAATGCACACATCCTTGGGGAATAGAGACAGGTGAACGGAAAAAAACAAACAAACCGACACACCATTACTACACTGACAAATCTCAGAAACATTTACTTGCATTAACTATACTGACACACTGTAACTATTCTGTCACACTGTAACTATACTGACACACTGTAACTATTCTGCCACTAAGACATCTTAACTTTAATCAGAATTATTAACATAACACCTATCTATGTTCTATGATATCACCAAATACAGTGCGTAAGGCAGAACTCAATGCTCTGCAAGTAGATCAGCCTGATCCCGCTCATGTGTTGTCAAGGCCCTTCTTGGTGGCCCATCTAGTGATTGACATGTGTTGTGCCTCTCTTGTGCCACTTCGTCTCCATATAATAACTTGGACTGGAAGCCTGTCGCTGAACATTCTAAGGACAAGCCTGATGTACGCCTTATGTTTTTTTCCTTGTGATAGTTGAAACATGTTGCTATTTGGTCTCTAATTCTATTTGTTTCTTTGTCTTAAATTTTTTCCAAACAATGTTCAATATTTTCCTAAGACATTTATTATCAAATGCATTCAGGCTATTTTTTAGAAATTTTGGTCCAGCTTCCAGAACCATATGTTAATACTGATATTGTGTTGGAGGAACTACCTGAGTTTGATGTTTTTGCCCTCTGTTTTCTATTGTCAGATACATGTTAACTGACTAAATGAAAATGAGGCCAATGTGATTAGAGAGAAGATGCTTAAAGTAGGTGTTAACTAACCTGTAATGTCACACCTTAACTATACATACTGACACTGATATACCTTAAAGATACTAACACACCTTAACTATACATACTGACACTGATATACCTTAAAGATACTGACACACCTTAACTATACATACTGACACTGATATACCTTAAAGATACTGACACACCTTAACTATACATACTGATTGATATACCTTAAAGATACTGACACATCTCAACTCAGAGGTCTTAAACCCAAACCAGCTCATTGAAGACAAGTTTAATAACCTGTTGGCCACACCTCAGTAGTGGTACTCTGCATTGTTCTTCTTCCTCTTCTGCATGACCTTCGAAGTCTCTGTGGTAACCACATGTCACTGTATTGTGGATTTCTGTTAATGTTAGATAAGATATTTCCCTCCTTGACAAATGGCTTGTTTCAGCTTCCGAACTGTGCCCTCTTTTTTTTCAGCAACATCATTTTGTCTAGCCACCTATCCTATTGTAGTAGGTGCGGACATTATACTTTTTTAGTGCATTTATTGTTTATCCATTTTCAGTTTTTATTACATTGTCGTAAAGAAGCAAAGAATCTCATTCATTAAATGGGATCAAGATGCTGAGCAGCGCATGAGATGCAGTGGTCAGCGACCCATATCTGACTGCTAGCGTCAGGACCAGCAAAACAGAGCTGCCAAGACCCTTCTACACCTCCATGCGGTGATCCTGGATAACAGGCTGCAGCAGGGCAGACTAGCTAAGGAGAATGGATCAAAGAGGGAATGCTAACCCTGTACTTAAAAAATGCTTGCTGAAGTCGGATCAAAAGGTGCAAATATCGCAGTCAATCGGTAAACTACATGCTCGAAAAGCTGTGGGAAACCGATGATATAAAAAGACACAAAAATTAGCCCAATCAAATATTTAGGGCATGTCAGGACAAAATACTCTGCTGAAAATCATACTGTAGGCGGTGGAGGGAAAGGTTGCGGACAAGAGGCATACAGTGCCAAAAGTGGGAGAGCAACATCACGAGATGGGCTAATAACAGTCTGCCAGAGTTTATCATCAAGGCAAGAAACAGCGGATGTTGGTGGTCCACTGCAGCCAACCTTCTATGTGGAGAACTAATAACTGGCAGGGTGTACCATCAAGACAAGAAACAGCGGATGTTGGTGGTCCACTGCAGCCAACCTTCTATGTGGAGAACTAATAACTGCCAGAGTGTATCATCAAGGCAAGAAACAGCGGATGTTGGTGGTCCACTGCAGCCAACCTTCTATGTGGAGAACTAATAACTGCCAGAGTTTATCATCAAGGCAAGAAACAGCGGATGTTGGTGGTCCACTGCAGCCAACCTTCTATGTGGAGAACTAATAACTGGCAGGGTGTACCATCAAGACAAGAAACAGCGGATGTTGGTGGTCCACTGCAGCCAACCTTCTATGTGGAGAACTAATAACTGGCAGGGTGTACCATCAAGACAAGAAACAGCGGATGTTGGTGGTCCACTGCAGCCAACCTTCTATGTGGAGAACTAATAACTGGCAGGGTGTACCATCAAGACAAGAAACAGCGGATGTTGGTGGTCCACTGCAGCCAACCTTCTATGTGGAGAACTAATAACTGGCAGGGTGTACCATCAAGACAAGAAACAGCGGATGTTGGAGGTTCATTGCAGCCAAGCATCGATGCGGAGACACCACTTGACATTGTTTGAAGACACAAATAGGCTTTGAACTTTAAGTTAAACTATGCAAATTCTCCTAGTTCTGCAGGAATTGTTTCCTAGTCTACGAGAGTCCTCTATTTTAAACGACTGGATCCTGAGTTGGGACCAACACAAGGAGGACCACCCCTTGGTGAAGAACTGGTTGAACTAAGAACTTAAACATACTGATCAATATTTCTTCAGATAATTCTATGTTTAAAACTATATCCAGAGGAATAACAAGTTACAGTAACAACAAAGAAGATGTGTAACCACTTCATGTTTGCTTCTTTTGTTACTAGGAATCACAAGGAAAAAATAATATAATAAATATTGCCAGACTGACTGTAGCAATGGAAAAAATGTAAATGGATTTTCTGCCCCAAAGATTAGACTTAGAGAATTAGTTTGAGAAGAATTTGTCATCAAAACAATCAGGTGAAGAAAAGCAGACCAACAGTCTAATTATGTTCATGCTTTCGTGAAAAACGTGTGTGGTTTGGATTTAACAGGACGATGTAAGAGAAGAGCTTGTCGAAAACATGCTGACTTTAGTAATAGTCTGCACGATGAGACACAGCATATACTTTTTGCGTTTTCTAAATAGTTATCCAGTACCATGAATGCATGATCAGTTTGCTATTTGTGAGTTTGAAAAAAAGATTTGCCATTTCTATTAGTATTTTGCACAGTAAATGTATTTGTACATTTAATCGATGACTTCTCTATAGTTTGATCATGTTTTGTTTCTGGAAAAACGTATAGTATCTGACTATCTCTAATACATAAGGACCTTTGATCTTGTTCAAACCGTATTAATATTAATTATTAGTTACAATATCCCAATCACACAATAAAACGTCAAACATGTGGTGCCAGGAAGAAAACATCTTCGCGGGCTGCGAGTGCGAGACCCCAGCCATAATTATGTGACAAACATAGTGACAAACCTTAACTACACAATATTGATCAAATCTGAACTAGTTATGACACATACGAAACTATACTGACATTGACATATCTCAATCGTACACCAGACCCAAAATGTACCAACATTCACAGAACCGCCCCAGATAGGATGTAGGTCTAACTATGGCCTTGTCCTGATTTGAACTGAACGAGATTGATGTTTGTATTCCAGAGAGCGAGAGAGACTCGCAGTAAATGAATTATAGGATCAATATTTTACAATCCAAATTTGATCAATTATTATGTTTAAATATTAGGGGACAACAAATATGACTCAAACGGCAATGCTAGAGATTTGTGGAAGAAAACTGACTTACCGATCCTGTCTCCTGTAGAACTCCTTTAGGCGATACGAAAATACCTGATCCGATAATTGTTCCAACAATAATAGCCACGCCATTCCAGAGCGTGATCTTCTTCTTCAGTTCAACTTTCTCCTTCGAACCTTCGCCGGAAAGACTAGATCTATCGTCTCCCATTATGCCTGAGCTCATCTCTTCCGAATGTGTAGCTCTTAATGATCTAGCCCTGGCTCAAACATCCTCTTCAAATAAAAACCTAGAGTCAACGTCTAGGAAAAGCGACACGTGCGCGAACCCGCTCTTGTTGTTTTGTTTGCATACCAGGTTGCCAGATCAAAGTTACACAAATAAGCCAAATATTGTCAAACTTCTCGCACTGAATTTTTTTATTTTTAAAGATGATATTTTGAATGGGCAAAACAAAATATTGTGTTCAAAGACTGCTTAAAAATACACAGAAAACGTCTAGTAAGTTGGGATACATTTTCTAGGTCTGCTCTGTTATTCCCGCTAAGGGAAACTCTGTCAGGCATAACATACTGACCAGGAGGTCGTGTCAGGGCCAGGCACAATATACTGATCATGACCACTATCACTCTTCCATTGTAGCGTTCCCTAGAAACAGGCTGTGTTCAAGGCAGTTTAGTTTACGATATCTGGATCGACGTGTTCCCCGTAGTAGTGAGCGTCACACAGATGAAGCCAAGCATAGCACAACCTCCTGGATCCACCTTCATCAGCACGCTCGGGATGTGAGGGAAGCTTCTACAACCCGCGACTTAACCACATTTTCATGGCGAACAGACGAGTAAACTTACTCATTGTGGACATCAAACAACAACAACAATATCCTCTAAATCATGCACCACCCGCTTTGAACATTGACGGTGAATGGATGTAAATTCTTCCACGTCTTCCACTGCAACAGGTGTACTCTGGCACTCAGTGAATCATAAAGACTTAGCTGCATTATGTTTCTTGCTTCTGCGTGTTTACCTTTTTTTCTTTTTTTTTTTTTAAATACAAGGAATAAATATTTTTTTAACAGCAGCATTGCTTGCTACTTGACAAGTATTTGGCGTAGGTGACCAGCTCTTGTTGTTATTTCGGATCCATCAGCATCCAGGCTCTCGCCCTTCAACCCAATGCCATGTAATGGTATCTGTACGTGTTTATCAGCTGTTGTCTAGTGCCATACATAGTGCTCCATTTCTCTGGCTGCGGAGGAAGAAGCATTTTCCTAAAATCATTCAGCGCTGAGCACTCAAAGAGATGACGACCAATGGTTTCATATGGGTGTGTACACAGCTAGCACTCAAGAGTATGTTGTGGTTGGATTCTGTTCAGCTGTTTGTTTAGTGGGATGTGTTGAGTTCTGTTCAGGTGTTTGTTTAGTGGGATGTGTTGGATTCTGTTCAGGTGTTTTTTAAGTGGGATGTGTTGGGTTCTGTTCAGGTGTTTGTTTAGTGGGATGTGTTGGATTCTGTTCAGGTGTTTGTTTAGTGGGATGTGTTGGGTTCTCAGGTGGAAAATGGTGCTCTGATCCTTCCTTGTGAGTTGATTTAAACTGTCATTTGAACTGGGGCTTGCCATATGTCTGTAGACCTCCCTTCCCGTGTTTCCCATGGCCCATCTGTTCAGCCAAGTTTCTTTGTGGCCATATCATAAATTATGTATGTGGACTACTCCAATATGGGTCAAGGTCAATGTATAAAGAACATACGGCATAAAATTTACGAATGGGATCAAGATGCAGCAGTGCATGAGCTGACAGCAGCCAGCGACTCGTAGCTGGGACAGAAGTTGCAGCAGTTCATGAGCTGACAGCAGCCAGCGACTCATATAAATAGGTTCCACTAGTCACGTGTATTCTGGTTAAGAGATAGGGATCGCAGTGGGAAAGCAAATCCGATGCTAAAAAAGCCAGTCGAATTGGAAGTGTCGGGCCAAAAGGCATAGATATCCCAGCCTGCTGTAAACTACGGCAGAACCTTGTCAACGTCCTTTTTAGAACGAATGCTGAAGAACAAAACGAAGAAGAAGAGATTTAGGAATGACCAAGCCATAATAGAAGAAACTGAGAATGTATTTTAAAATCTACCTACCTAATGAACAAAGTATTTGATATGAAGATTACTGCAAGTAAAACAAAAACGACGATAATAGCCAAACAAACCTAACGAATCAAATCAGTATCGAGGAACAGATCTAATAACAAGTGCAGAGGTTTCCACATCTGGGGCACAATATTACAGAGGATAACCGGTGTGAAATTGAAATCATAAATAGTTTAGCCATTACAATGAAAAAAAGAAAAGAAAAAAAAGCATTTCGTGAGAAACAAAAGCGTCGAACATCAATCTTCAGGTGCGTTTTGGTCCTAACTATCCTTGCACACACTGTGGAAGATGCTTCTCTGCTCGAATTGGTCTTCGATGGCATTGGCACACTCGACGGATGGATGATGGCAGAATATCAAAAGATCTTCTCCATGGGGAATTACAGTTGGGAAAAAGGTCTCGTGGCCGACCACTACTTCGGTACAAGGATGTATGCAAGCGGGATATGAATGATGCAGGCATCGTTTGGAATCATGGGAACAGGACGCCATGGATCGTGTTACATGGAGGGGCAGGATTAAGCATGGAATTTAAACATAGGAGATACTGATTACAGATAGGCTAAGGACTCAGCGTTTGAGAAGACACGTCACACTAGGTGATGCTGCAAGCGGTCTTGACTTTCCTTCCCCACACCGTGGAAGACGCTTCTCTGCTCAGATTGGTCTAAGATGTCACATTCGTTACCGTCATGGAATGTAGTTACATCCCTTTTTTCAAAGCACATTTATTATCGCCTGACAAGACACAAAGAGCCAATGATGATAAGAAAAGAATAACCGTTACACATGACCAGTTGCCATGTACGGCTCTGAAATATGGAATCTAAACAGATGAACAGTGATGAACAGACCTTAGAAGCCTTTGAGATACGGTGCTATCGCTGGATGGACAGAGTGAGCTGGATGGAACAAAAGGTTAAACGAATATGTGCTTAACGCTTAATGACATATAGGCATATAGACAACTAATGAAAGGTAAACTTCTTCTTCTTCTTCGTTGTCATTTGTTCTCAATCTCCCGCTACCAAGCCCCGATCGTTCCCAAACTCCCACTACCAAGCCCTGAACGTTCTCACACTCCCGCTACCAAGCCCTGAACGTTCTCAATCTCCCACTACCAAGCCCTGAACGTTCTCAATCTCCCACTACCAAGACCTGAACGTTCTCAATCTCCCACTACCAAGCCCTGAACGTTCTCAATCTCCCACTACCAAGCCCTGAACGTTCTCAATCTCCCACTACCAACCCCTGAACGTTCTCAATCTCCCACTACCAAGCCCTGAACGTTCTCAACCTCCCGCTGCCAAGCCCCGACCGTTCCAAATCTCCCTCTACAAAACCCTGAACGTTCTCAATCTCCCGCTACCAAACCCTGAACGCTCTCAATCTCCCGCTATCAAACCCTGAACGTTCTCACACTCCCAGAAAAGGGCTTCGCAAGTAGCAAGATATAGTCCGGAGAACGGAATGCGTTGTGTCGTAGTTTACAGCTTGACTGCGATACTTGCATCTTTCGGCCCGACACTTCCGACTTCAGCGTGGCATTTTTGGGCCGGGTTAGCCTCCACTCTTCGATCCCTTCTCCTTAGCCAGTCTGCTCTGTTGCAGCCTGTTATCTAGGATCACCGCGTGGAGGCGTAGAAGGGCCTTGGCAACTGGAGCTAACGCTAGCAATCAGCTTTGGGTCGACGAGCGCTACAACTCTGATCCCAAAAAGTGCACCGAAAAATATATTGTCTTGGTCACAATATTAGTCAAATGGGTTTTCTCCTCCTCCTTCTTCTTCTTCTTGTTCTTGTTCTTCTTCTTTTTCGTACGCTGTCAGACGTCAACTTGAATTTGTTCGAAGAAAGCAGCTGCCATCCTGAGGGTGTCGACACTGCCATAGAGCTTGTCTAGTGTTGCCACTGGTGATGGCCACATGTGCTTTCTTTGGTCCTCGTATGTCGGGCAATTTTGCAGCAGATGTTCAGCGGTCATTTTCCCTGTACCACACCACAGGTGCATTCGTCAGTAGCACCTATCTTCAGTTTATTGAATAGATGATACCTCAGTCTGCATCATTTTTTGGATAGCCAGTATGTTCTGTTTCCCATTTGGCCATGTATCTGGCCCTAATAAACCTTTTAGAATTTTTGTAGGTCACACTAGAATCTGGTTGTGATAACCTTGCACCTACTTTTGCCAGTCTGTCTGCTGCCTCGTTGCCTTGGATGTTACAGTTGGATGAAACCCACTGTACCACGACTCTTTTGGGTGTGGACTGCTGGCAAAGTTTACAGAGTACTGCTCTGAAGTCATTAAGTTCTGTATTTTTCTTGCTTTTTAGTGCTGTAACCACGGACAGGGCATCAGTAAATAAGACAAATGGGGCTACTACTGAGAATACAGGAAGGCAAAATTCGGTGGGAAAGAAGAAGGGGACGTCCAAGAAACAGGCACATCACACATTCGTGCAAAAAAAATTAGAGTGCTGACTTATGTTCGTCTGAAAAGATTTGCCTAAAACTGAAGAGGGGGCGGGACATGATCAGACGACAAAAACACGTCTCTGGACTGACTAACCAGATGATGATCATGGCCCTAATCCTTCTTCTTCTTCTTCTTCTTCTTCGTACGCAGTCAGACAGTAACCATTATTTTTTCGAAAAAAGCGGCGGTCATCCTGAGGCTGTCGACACTGCCATAGAGCTTGTCTTGCAGTTCCACTGGTGATGGCCACATCTGCTCTCTCTGATCCTCGTATGTCGGGCAGTTCTGCAGCAGATGTTCAGCGGTCATTTTACCGGTACCGCACGGGCATTCGTCGGTACCACCTATCTTCAATTTGTTGAATAGGTGGTACCTCAGTCTATTGTGGCCAGTGCGAAGTCTGAAGACAACGATCTGCTCTCTTCGGTTCAACTGGTAATAGGCATCGTTTTTGGTGTAACCAGTATGTTCGGTTTCCCCTTTGGTCATGTATCTGGCTTTGATAAGCCGTTTTGACTCTTCGTACGTCATACTAGTATCTGTTTGTGGTAGTCTTGCACCTTCTTTTGGCAGTCTGTCCGCCTCCTCGTTGCCTTGGATGTTGCAGTGTGATGGGACCCACTGTACCACTACCCTTTTTGGTGCGGACTGCTGGCACAGTTTGCAGAATGCTGCTCTTAAGTCATTAAGCTCAGTGTTTTTCTGGCTTTTTAGCGCTGTGACAACGGCGAGAGCATCTGTAAGCAGGACTATATGGCTTTCATTTTCTTTGTGTGTCACCATTTCTTCCACTGCCGCCCTCAGTGCCTCTGCCTCCGCTCTGAAATTGCTTGTGTACTTACCAGTAGCGAATGACAGTGTTATTTGTCTGTCATTTGGTAGGTTCAGGAATGCTCCTGCCCCTCCGTTCTGTGTAGTGTTTGTTACAGAACCGTCGGTGTATGCATGGGTCCAGTCCATGCTTGGGTAGCTTTCCGATATAAAGCTTAGTGTAGTATCTCTCCTTTCTTTTTCAGTCTGGCAGTTTTTGTTTCCAATACCTGGTATATTTTCTACAACCTCTGGAAGTATATCCTGCCTCCATTTAGGTTTTCGTACAGTAGTGATGGGTTTTGGTGTTGTTAGTGCGTTTATGGGATCTTCGTGCATCTTTGCTTTGGCTATTTCTGCAAAGTTTCTCCGCTTTAGTTTCCCATTTCCCAAATTGTTTAGTCTCTGGTGCATTGGATGGTCAGTCAGTCTTCGGAGTTTCTCTGACTGCAGCTGGGCTCTGCGGTCTCTTCTATCGGTCATGGATTTCAGTTTTGTAATCTTGTAATCTTTTCAAGTTCTGGCCCTAATCCAAAATGGTTTCATGTTTTAACGGAGGAGGTTACTTATCTTTGTGTTGGCTTATATGTGCATTGTCCGTTGTCCCAGAAGAAGATCGTTTGGTCGTAACGTTAGTGTCGTTCGTGTGTTCGTGAAAGCGGTGCCGTATCTGAACCATATCTATACATGTTTATTTTGATTTTCACTTGAATTCTCCACAATCAACAATATAACGTTTTCTATCAATTCTCTCGCGTTGGTGTTGTTTCCAGCAACAAGGCATCAAGATGCTGAGCAGCACATGAGCTGCAGTGGTCAGCGACCCATAGCTGACTGCTAGCGTCAGGGCCAGCGAACCAGAGCTACCAAGACCCTTCTACACCTCCACGTGGTGATCCTGGATAACAGGCTGCAGCAGGACAGACTGGTTAAGGAAAAGGGATCGAAGAGGGAATGCTGACCCGGAACTCAAAAAATGCTTGCTGAAGTCGGATGTGTTGGATCGAAAGGTGCAAAAGTCGCAGTCAAGCTGTAAACTACGACACAACGCATTCCGTTCTCTGGACTACATTCTGCTACTTAAGCCCCTTCAGGGTTTGATAGTGGGTGATTGAGAACGAACGCAGAACAAGAAGAATTTCACATCGCTGGTACGTACTTGAAATACTTCAAATCCTGGTATTCAAATAGGCATGTGGGGACGGCTTGGGCTAGTGATTAAGTGATACGACTCACAACCCGAAGGTGCTGGGTTCGATCCCCATCACAGCACCGGCCGTTACCCCGGGGAAGCAAATCCTCAGAAAATGCAAGTGGACGCAGACCCTTACATAAAATGCACGCTGAAGTCGGATACACTGGGCCGACAGGCGCAAAATAAAAACCACAGTGTAGCGCACACCGACCTGGAGAATAGCGAAATAAGACGAACGGACAAAAAATTTTTTGATTTTAAATTTGGCACGTTAATGTATGTAACCGTAGTAGGTATTACATTTCCTGCGACTTACTAGGTCTGGGAGGGGGGATGTACAAATAGTTTGTGTAGATTTTAAACTAGAATTTTGAATTTTGTCTTGGCAGCGGACGTTAAGCCTACATTTTTCAATTTCTAATAGCCAAGGGATTTTTTTATGTGCTTGACACTGAATACGGGAGTCCGATCTCACTACCCAGAGATCAGGGGAATCTTTACCAGATGATCCACGTGAAAAAAAAATTCCGGTCTTCAGCGTGATAGTTTACAACGAGGCTGCGATATCTGCGAACTTTGACCAGTAACATATAATTTCCGCTCGGCATTTTTGGGGTTCGCCATTCATTTTCCATCTCTATTCTCTTAGCCAGCCTGCATGGTTGCAGCCTGTTTCCAGAGCCGCCACTTGGAGGTGGAATAGAATTTTGGCCAGCTATGGGTGACTGACCCTGATGCAAGCAATGAGTCGCTGACACTGATGCAAGCAGCCAGCTATGGGTCACTGACCCTGATGCAAACAGCCAGCTATGAGTCGCTGACCCTGATGCAAGCAATGAGTCGCTGACACTGATGCAAACAGCCAGCTATGAGTCGCTGACCCTGATGCAAACAGCCAGCTATGAGTCACTAACCCTGATGCAAGCAGCCAGCTATGAGTCGCTGGCTGCTGTCAGCTGGTTCGCTACTGTATCTCCGTCCCTTTTTCTGCCACTGATAGAAGAGAGTCGGTTTGCCCATCTGAATTGTCTTAATGCTTTGACTGAGTTAGCTCGTCACGAGTTATTTGACAAAAATGGTATTTAGTTCTTCACTCTAAAAAGTCGTAGAGCATTTAATAGTTTTTATTAGATGATAGACAGAGTGAGAAAGAGAGAGAGAGAGAGAGAGAGTGAGAGAGAGCGAGAGAGAGAGTGAGAGAGAAAGGAGCTAGAGCGAGAAAGAGAGCGCGAGAGAGCAAGAGCGAGAGAGGAAGAGGGAGAGAGCAAGAGAGAGGGATAGAGAGAGAGTGAGAAAGAGAGAAATCAATAGATAGAGTGAGAAATTGAGATAGAGAGGGAGATAGAGATAAAGAGAGAGATTCAAAAAGATAATATATATATATATATATATATATATATATAGAGAGAGAGAGAGAGAGAGGTAGAGAGAGATAGAGATATATATATAGAGAGAGAAATATAGAGGGAGAGAGAGAGGGAGATAGATATAGATAAAGATAGATAGAGTGAGAGAGAGAGAGAGAGAGAGAGAGGGAGAGAGAGAGAGAGAAGGGATGGGAGAAGTAGTTCGAGAAAGTTCACTTTTTACAGCAAGTTTGTCCCTTTAAATAAGCTCTTTGTGTGATTATAGTTTTTATCCTAAACGTAAGTAGCGTGTCCTTTGCAAAAAGTCACTTCTTACAATTGCCAATTCTTGGCAGGTTTACTGTACGGTATGTTGTCCTTACTTTATTGTACGCAGAGGAGCGGTCGAGCCAAGAAAAAAACTCCGTGTCCTACTTTGACGAAACCAACTAGACATTTATGAAAATACGAGTTTCTTTTCTGGTACGCTGTGGAGGCGGAAGAGGAGGGGGCGGGCGTAACTTAACTTAACTTAACATCTTTATACTGGTTTAGAAGACCCTGCAGAGTCTGTATACAACCAGTTACATTTACATCACCTTGCTCTAAAATCTATGCGCATCCAGTTTATTCTTAAATGCATTAACTGTCCCTGCCTCCACTACCTCCCCTGGCAATGCATTCCAAGCAGACACCACTCTCTGACTAAAAAAATATTTCCTAATATCTAACCTGGACCTCTCTTTAATCAGCTTGTAGCTATGCCCTCGTGTTATTGTAGGTGGCTGTATTTTAAAAAACTTGTTATAGTCTAATTTATCGATTCCTCTGATCATGTTATAAACCTGTATTAATATTATTACCTGCGTAAGGATGGGGGAACCCTCCCTTCTATCCCGGTAAATGGTATATTATTTTAAGCAGGTATTTTTTGTTATTTTCTTTAATACTGAATATTTCAGTATACTTTTATCTGCAAAATGTTCACACAAAAAATCCAGAGAAAGGAACATTTATTATACTGACGCCTATTATGCTCACAAGTTGCCCAGAACAAATACGTTCAGATAAAAAATACTACAATAAAATGAGCCGAACGAATTTTCTGAAGCCAAGAAATTGTTGAAAACCCATATTTTTCGAATTTGAAATTTTAAAAGCCTAATTGGCAACAAATACGTCAAGGCACTAAATTCAGTGTTTCTCAAGCTTGATATGCGCGCTGCACTCAGACTATATGTCCCAATAAACTGTACATTCATAACATTATATATAAATTCTCCTTTTACTTTAACAATTACTTAAATACACTAACTGGAATCTACTTTTGAATAAAGAAAACTGCTTAAAATGTATAAATTATTATAACAGCATGTATTTGAACACATTTTTTTTTTAAATGTTACACTTTTTCTTTTGTAGTCTCACTCACTACTTGGTTGTAGACAAGTGTTGTGGTATGTATTTGTCTTTCGCATCTCTCGTTGCCCGAGTAACATTTTTCCCCATTTCACCGTTTACGCTGTCTATCCACCTTTTCCTCAGTCTACCTCTTCCTGGTGTGTTACTTTAGAAGGTTGCATTCTCACAATATGGCCAACCCAATTCAAAAGGAGACACTAATTACCTTAGTTCTTAGTTCAACCCGTTCTTCGCCAAGGGTCCAAACTCAGGGTCTTCTTCTTCTTCTTCTTCATCGTACGCTGTCAGACATCAACCTTTATTTTTTTGAAAAAAGCAGCGGTCATCCCGAGGCTGTCGACACTGCCATAGAGCTTGTCTCGTGTTGCCACTGATGATGGCCACATCTGCTCTCTCTGATCCTCGTATGTCGGGCAGTTTTGCAGCAGATGTTCAGCGGTAATTTTCCCGGTACCACACGAGCATTCGTCAGTGCCACCTATCTTCAATTTGTTGAATAGGTGGTACCTCAGTCTATTGTGGCCAGTGCGAAGTCTGAAGACCACGACCTGCTCTCTTCTGTTCAACTGGTAATAGGCATCGTTTTTTGTGTAGCCAGTATGTTCTGTTTTCCATTTGGTCATGTATCTAGCTCTAATAAGCCGTTTTGACTCTTCGTTGGTCACACTAGTATCTGGTTGTGGTAGTCTTGCACCTTCTTTTGCCAGTCTGTCTGCCTCCTCGTTGCCTTGGATGTTGCAGTGGGATGGAACCCACTGTACCACTACCCTTTTTGGTGCGGACTGCTGGCATAGTTGACAGAGTACTGCTCTTAAATCATTAAGTTCAGTATTTTTCTGGCTTTTTAGTGCTGTGACTACGGCCAGAGCATCTGTAAGCAGGACTATGTGGCTCTCATTCCTTTTACCTGTCACCATTTCTTCCACTGCCGCCCTCAGTGCCTCTGCCTCCGCTCTGAAATTGCTTGTGTATTTTCCAGTTGCCACTGACAGTGTTCAAACTCAGGGTCAAGTCGTTTCTGTCGCCGGCACGTGTCGTCCAGTGGGATGTTGTTGTTGTTGTTGTTGTTGTTGTTGTTGTGGTTTAATGACCACAATGAGTACGTTTACTCTTTTGTGCGCCCTGAAAAAAGAGTTAAGTTGCAGGTTGTAGTAGCTTTCCTCACATCCCGAGCGTGTTGATGAAGGTGACGGTGGTACTTCAGGTGGTTGTGCTATGCTCGGCTTCATCTGAATGACGCTTACTACTACAGGGATCAAGTCGATCAACATCTCGTAAGCCAGACTGACTTGGAAACAGCTGTTGACAGGGAACGCTACTTGGAAGAGAGCTTATCTTGGTCAGTGTATTATGATTGACCCTTACACTACGTCCTGGTCAGTATGTTGTGCCTGACCATGACGTTACGTCCTGGTCAGTATGTTGTGCCTGACCCTGACGTTACGTCCTGGTCAGTATGTTGTGCCTGACCCTGACGTTACGTCGAGGTCAGTATGTTGTGTCTGACCGGACGCGACGTCCTAGTCAGTATGATGTGCCTGACCGGAAGCGTCTACTATCCTTGCATGTTGTTGGGTCGTGTGTGTTGTGCTTGTCTAGTGAGTCTCGCCAGCTAGTTTGGGGCCGTTCCCGAAGTCTCTTGTTGTCGCGCGGGTACCACATAGTGGTTATGGTACTCCATCGTTCGTCTTGTCTTCTAGCTATATGACCTGCCCAGCGGTGTTTTTAATGGTTGACGTGCTGTCAGACATCCTTAATGTGTGACATTCTCCAGATGTCGCTATTGTGTAGTTCGTTTTGTTCCTGTTGTCTGAGAAAAATGCCCACCAGGGATCTTTCAAGAGATGCGTGTGCTGTTCTCGGTTGGTTCTATGCTGCTTTGGTTAGATACCAGGTTTCGTTACTATAGCAGACTGCTGGTAGGACTACTGAGTCGAAGATATCCGCACGTAGTCTGGTGTCCTTTATGGCTTCTGCTGCTGCTATGATAGAGTTGAAGGATGCCCAGCCCACCCGTTTCCGTCTGGCGATCTCAGGTTTTATGTTGTTCTCCATGTTGAGGAGCCTTCCCACGTAGACATATTCATCAGCGTCTTATATGGGTGTTCCACACAATAGTATGGGGTTGGGCTCTGCGAAACGGTTGCGCATAGCCCTGGTTTTCCCTTGGTTTATGGCTAGGCCTGTTTTTCTGCCTTCCGTGCCTAGAGACCGTAGCATCTCTGTCGCTTCTAGTGGCGTCTCTGTGATGATGACGATGTCTGTAATTCTGATGTGTTTTAGTCGTCTTCTATCGATATTGAAGCCGAAGTTGTCCCAGGTGCAGTTCATCGTCGACTCCAGGCATGCAGAGAATAGACTTGGGGCGAGTACGGGGTCTCCTTGTCGTACATCCTTCTCGCTCGCGATGGGGATGAGTTAAGTGAATGAGCAGATGACGTGGATGCATCCTTCGTAGCATTTCTAGAGTATTTCTATGTAGTGGAAGCCTATTCCTTGTTTGCTCAGGTCTTTACTCACGAATTCTGTTTCAACCGAGTAAAATTCCTTTTTGTAGTCAATGAATGTGAGTATCTGCGGTGTTTGGTGGTCTCGTGCCTTTTCGATCAAATTGCAGCACGTTGTCATGTAATATATTGTCGTCTGAATTCAGCTTGTTCTGTTGGTAGGGTCTTCAAATCCTTTCTACGAGACATTTGATGACAAATTGTATATGGTCTCATAAGGAGGGCGACTGGGCGTTAGTTCAACGGGTCTACTTTATCTCCTTTTTTGTAGATTAAGGCGGTCTGTGACTCGCGCTAAGTAGGCAGGACTTCTGTTGTCTCTAGGCATCGAGAAAATCTGCTGAGTAAGGCTCTGTAGAGTGGGTGACCGCATGTTTTCATCATCCCAGATGTGATTGTATATCATCTACCTGGCGATTTCCCTGCGGTCAAGGACTGCCTTAGTAGTGCCAGCCGAACACCTCACCGGCCAACTCGATCTTACTAAAGCGAGGCACTCAAGGGACCATCTCATAGCACTCAGGCTAGTGACATACTCCTACCACCCCACAGTAGCAGAAGTTATAAAAACACTATCCTATCTCAGGGCTAAAATCCAACACATCCTAAAGAAAGCGACCCAGAGGGAAGAGAAGGGGTAAAACAAAACAGAAAAGAACGAACACAAATATAGAACCGATTGGCCAATCTCAAATATCAGCCAACACCGTCGAAGCCCAGTCCGCTAGGCAGACGAGAAACCCATACGCTACAGACGACTCAATGAAAAATGACACCAACTAATTACTTTAGTGTTAAAAATAGTTTGGCTTGGTTCGTTTTCAATCTCCCGCTACCAAACCCTGAAAGAGCTTAAGTAGCAGAATGTAGTCCAGAGAAAGGAATGCGTTGTTTCGTAGTTTACAGCTTGACTGCGATATTTGCACCTTTCGGTCCAACACATCCGACTTCAGCAAGTATTTTGTGAGTACCGGGTTATCATTCCCTCTTCGATCCCTTCTCCTTAGCCAGTCTGCCCTGCTGCAGCCTGTTATCCAGAATCACCGCGTGGATGTGTAGAAGGGTCTTGGCAGCTCTGGTTCGCTGGCCCTGACACTAGCAGTCAGCTATGGGTCGCTGACCACTGCAGCTCATGCGCTGCTCTAAAATTAGTTTGATGATTTGTGCTGTGTATGGCGTATCTGGGAAAGACAGACTTTTATCTTTTCGTCAACACAGAAAAGGCTTCCCACATTCGTGATGTATTTTGTACTTGTGAACGTCTAACTGGCATAAAGGTTAGGATGATTGCACTTTTCCAAACGAAGTGCCCAGTCTTAATCCTCCCTATCGACACGGTTCATCCTAGCTAGCTGTAAATGGGTACCTGGCTAAAGGTTACGCGAAAAGGATGGAAATTGATCTTGAAGAAGGGATCAAGATGCTGAGCAGCGCATGAGCTGCAGTGGTCAGCGACCCATTGCTGACTGCTAGCGTCAGGGCCAGAGAACCAAAGCTGCCAAGACCCGTCTACACCTCCACGCGGCGATCCTGGATAACAGGCTGCAGCAGGGCAGACTGGCTAAGGAGAAGGGATCGAAAAGGGAATGCTAACCCGGTACTCAAAAAATGATTGCTGCAGTCGGATGTGTTGGACCGAAAGGTGCAAATATCGCCGTCAAGCTGTAAACTACAACACAACGCATTCCGTTTTCTGGACTACATTCTGCTACTTAAGCTCTTTCAGGGTTTGGTAGCGGGAGATTGAGAACGAACGAAGAAGAAGAAGAAGATCCTGAAGAAACATTGAAAACTATTAAAACGAAACCTTCAACGCAGACGATAATATCCACTAAGCGACCACCGTAACTTTGCTTGTTTAAAAATAATTGCTTGTAAGAATGTTAATTCTCAATTCTTATAAACAAGATGACGTAGGAAACTATATTAGTAATTGTTTTTCCAAATCGGTTTATTTGTTTTTTACACACCCAAAAAAATATTTTTTTTAAATATAAGAATTCGTTCATTGTTATCTCTCTTAGTGCGAATGTGCAATGCAAGTTCGTGCGTTTGTAAGCTGTCCCACTATTTGGATGAACATACATTTTTGTCACAATGATTTGATAATCTGAATTATTTTGTATTGAAATTAATGTGTATGATCAGTTTTATCGTAGTTATTATGAAGAAAACAATTCACACGGGAAATTGGCTAAAGTTGACGCCATTTTTTACGGACATGGATCTACGTAGTTTTCCTCTTCTTATTCGTCCTCGTTCATTTTCAGACCTCAACTTCAATGACTCTAACGAAGGCAGCGGTCGACTGAAGGATCTGTACGCTTCCGTACAGCTTCTCGTGGAAGGACATTGGCTGTTGTCAAATGCTACATCTTTTGTCGGTATACAGCGGACAGGACTGCAAAATATGTTCTGCCTTCATGGGGGCTGTGCCGCAGGCACAAAGGTCTGTAGTGCCAATCTTGAACTTGTTGTACAGATGCCATATAAGTCTGTTGTGACCTGTGCGTAGCCAGAGAATTATCACCTGGTCTCGCCTGGATAGTTGATGATATGCATCATTTTCTATGTGGCCAGGGTGATCTTTTTACCATTTTGCACTGTACGTTGTCCTGATGAATGCTTTTGTTTTAAGAAACACTGCTTCTGGTCGCCATGTAAAAAAAACTATGGAAACCTTTTGTTTCACTTGACATTTTTTTAAACGAATGAGCAGAATATACGTCTGACAAACCTTGATAAGTTGATATGATGAATATATCGTACTTTACCATATTTTCTATTTTATTTTGTTACTGAAAAGAACAAATATGTATTTGAATAATGCAGTGGATTGACGAACGGAGTTGAAATTAAACAGAGATGTAAATAAGTTGCAAAAAAAAAAAGGAGAAAAATCTATTCTTTATTTTGGGGTCAAGTATTTAAGTGTATTACTTATTTAAATAATTTTAAAATTCACAATGCATCTTTAAAATTGTACTTTTCTGCTGATATGATTAAAAAAAATTCCCATTTGAATGATTCTTTCACGTCGATCGCTTTCAAATTTTCATTTATTTTTTTCCATCGTGAACTTGGCTATTGTTTTAGGTTTACTCTCATCACTATACAGTTTATTCCGCAGTAGGGTCATAGAGTGTTATGGTGTCACTCTGCTCCTCTCGTGGAGTCGTCATGTCTTGAGAAAATGTCCTACTTTTTGTCTGCTCGCACCACAAGGGCAGACGTCGATGTATCTCATTTTTAATTTGTTAATGAAAGATATCTGAGTTAGGTGCAGCCTGTTTGAAGTCTACATACAATGCGTGTTCAAATGAAACCGGACCTAACTGCACCAAGTAAACATACGTATGATGATGTTACTTCTGTTGTAAACAGCACCTACCAACCGTCAAGTTTGCACAATTTCATTATCGTTCGACTCATAGTTTCCTCAGAAGACCGTTGAAAACATGGCGGGTGTGATACGGAATCCGTCCAGAGTTGATCAGCGCGCGGTGATTCTTCTTCTTCTTCTTCGTACGCAGAAACAGTAACCATTGTTTTTTCGAAAAAAGCGGCGGTCATCCTGAGGCTGTCGCCACTGCCATAGAGCTTGTCTTGCAGTTCCACTGGTGATGGCTACATCTGCTCTCTCTGATCCTCGTATGTCGGGCAGTTCTGCAGCAGATGTTCAGCGATCATTTTACCGGTACCGCACGGGCATTCGTCGGTACCACCTATCTTCAATTTGTTGAATAGGTGGTACCTCAGTCTATTGTGGCCAGTGCGAAGTCTGAAGACAACGACCTGCTCTCTTCTGTTCAACTGGTAATAGGCATCGTTTTTGGTGTGCGCGGTGATTAGGTTTCCAACAGCTGAAGGATGTCGACCAGTTGACCTTCATCGCAAAATGCAGACAGTGTACGGTGACAAAAGTGTGCCGAATGTAAACTCCGGCGACGGTCCACCCGAATTGCTGCATCAATTTTGGCGACGGCATCTTCTGACGCAAAGTTATGCGCCTGACCTGGTCTCGGAAGATCTTTCGTTAACTCACGTCCTTCTTTAAATATCGTTGTCCAGTTCTTCACAGTTATCTTCGACACACTTTTGGCCCCATACACTGTCTGCATTCTGCGATGAATGTCAACTGGTCGTCATCCTTCAGCTGTTAGAAACCGAATCACATTTGATCAACTCTGGACGAATTCCGAATGACACCCGCCATGTTTTCAATGGACTGCTGAGGAAACTATGAGTTGGAGGATAATGACATTTGACAAACTTGACGGTTGGTATGTGCTGTTTACACCAGAAGTGACGTCATCATGAGCATCGTATGTATGTTCACTTGGTGCAGTTAGGTCCGGTTTCATTTGAACACGCCTCGAATCATCATTTCGTTTGTTCCTCGTAAAGAATGTAGCAGTTTGCCGATTTTATGTCCTACTCTCTGTGTTTTACGTCATACTCTCTGTGTTTTATTACCTACTCTTTGTGTTTTATGTCCTAGTCTCTCTGTTCTATGTCCTTCTCTCTGTGTTCTATGTCCTTCTCTCTGTGTTCTATGTCATATTCGTCTTTTAGACTTGACAAACAAATTAGTGCTTTCACTTACTAAACAGCAACGGTTAAATCCCCCATTCTGGACATGTTCCAGTGCACCCAGCTGTAAACTGGTACCTGACTAACGGAAAAGATTATACAGCGAGAAAAGCAACGAATCCCTCTCGCGTTAGAAAAAAAGAAGCTGAAACCTAAAAAGTAACGTGCCTAACACTTCATCTCCGACGACGATGTCTGCCCTTGAAAACAACATTTGCCTTTACTGTAGGGGAAATATACTGATCAGACATGTTAGTCAGGGTCAGACAAAATATACTGATCAGACATGTTAGTCAGGGTCAGACAAAATATACTGATCAGACATGTTAGTCAGGGTCAGACAAAATATACTGATCAGACATGTTAGTCAGGGTCAGACAAAATATACTGATCAGACATGTTAGTCAGAGTCAGGCAAAAAATACTGATCAAACATGTTAGTCAGGCAAATATACTGACCAAGACCCTCACCTCGCCTTCCCCGTTACCCTCCCAAGAAACGGACTGTTTTCATGGCAGCCTGGCTAACGACGTGATCCCCGTAAGATTGAGTGACACGTAGATGGCGCCAAGCATAGAACAACCGCCTGGAGGACCTCGGTCCACCTTCATCAGCACGCTCGGGATGTGAAGAAAGCTACAACAACCCACTACTTAACGTCCTTTTCAGGGCACACAAAAGGGTAATCCTACTCATAGCGGGCATTCAACAACCTGTACTGTAGCCAGCAACCACACCTTATGACCCAGACCATGGCCTACTTTAGATATCTACAGTAGGCTGTGTACAGGCTTTCCGATTTCCATAACTTCCTTCACACAAGACATCCTGCTCAATATCCAAAATATTATAATAATTGGCACATGCGGAGCACAGTCCAAGTTATTTTTTGAATGTAATATCTACATTCGTTTGTGGCCCCTTTACTTAGCTCGTCGTTTTTCGCGATCAATCTGTTTGTCTGTTTCAAATAGAGAGAGAGAGAGAGAGAGAGAGAGAGAGAGAGAGGGAGAGCGAGAAAGAGAGGGAGAGGGAAAGAGAGGGAGAGAGAGAAAGAGAGGGAGAGGGAAAGAGAGGGAGAGAGAGAGAGAGAGGGACCACTCATAGCACGTAGGGTTGACACATTGGCCCTATCAAAATCAAATTCAAGAAGTTTGTCCTTTTTGATTGATTAGCTGTAGAAAAATCGGGTTTCCTTTTTCTCTTTTATTTTTATGTGGCTCTTTGTTTTTGGTGGAGGGATTATGGCGGTGTGGAAATTGGTGCGGGATGAAAGGAGGGGGGAGGAATGGAGTATGGTTCGTTGGCGGTGTCGGTAAGGTGGAAATCGTTATACTTTTGGAAGTGGGATTTTTGTGTTTTTTGCTTGTTATGCTTCTGTAGTATGGCGGGGCCTGGCTTTTATTCAGTTTATCTAGCAACATCGTGAGAGAGCGAGACAGGGGTGATTTTTGTTTAGAATCTTGTTCTATCATTTGTTCGACGTGTTCATCTTTGTCAGTTGCGTGTGGATGAAGATTTGATTGGTCAACCCAATTACGTTGTGCCATCAAAGTGGATTTCGATACGAGGCGCTGTCCGAGATGATTATGTATAGTCAAAACAAAATCGCGCAAATACGAAATGAGGCTCAACCCAGGATAATTATGGAAGTCGTTAATTTTTTTAAAACTTTCTGAAACAAGCACGGTTGATGGTTGGGGAGAAGGGAACAGGCTGCTTGAGGAAGGACAGAAGGTGGAAATTCAACGGAGAAGGGATAGCAGGTTGAAGGAGAAAGAGACTGGCGGATTAAGAGGGGTGCCTGGGTTGAGAGTGGCGAAGATATGGGCGGTGTGAGTGGGTAGAAGTGGGTAGAAGTGAATTGAAGGAAGACGGGATGGACGACTCATAGAAGGAAGTGATGAGCGTGTTGGGTGGGTGGAGGGAGCTGGAAGAGATGGGCAGGTTTGAGGGGTGGGGGGCAGACGGGCGGGCTGAAGGGCGTGAAAAGTACAATGGGGAATGGGAGGCATGTAGGGGTGGGGGGAGGTGCAGGAAAGAGGCGGGGGAGGGGTGGTGGTTGCCGTTCATGGTTAAACTAATGTTGTTTCTTTCCTATTGCATAGTTCAACTGATGGTCAGGTGTTCCGCACGTGTCGTCCTCTTCTCCTTGGCCATGCTTTTTCTTGTTACGTCCACATGTGAAGTCCAGTACACAACTACACTAGAAGAGGCCGGTAAATTATATACCGGCAAATAAGCAGCCAATATATTTGCGGAATCCTACGGGAATGAGAGCAACATCACAGTAAACTCTGCAGACAAAGAGACATTTAACAAGAAATAACCCACACCAAAAAACTGCAAGGGTCTAATAGTAATTACGTTAAGCATCTAATTAATAGTTGACGGCCGCAAGCGAATATTGCATCAGCATTAGACGTGTGTTATAATATGTGATCACACATGGCTGTGCCGTCCTATCCTAGCACGACATGTTGTACCGCACATGAGACATTGATTGATGGATTCTATAATCGAGCTGCTGCAAATTCAGTGCTTTCGGACAGCGCGCTATCTCTGAGCCTCAGTTAAGTATCGACCATCTTGTCAATCAGTGGTTCTTAATATTATTTAGCCTGGGAACCCACTCAGTAGTCTCGGTTTCCCTTTAGTATGGAGACTCCATAAGTAGTTTGGGCACCTCTTTAGCAGTCTAGATACCTTCTCTGTATTTTGGAGACCAATCTATTGCCTGGACACATTGCGGTAGTCTTCGGACACATTACGGTAGTCTTCGGACACATTAAGTAGTCAAATGATCTCCACAAGCAGACTAGGAACCCCTTCATTATAACGGAAACCGCCTCAGTAGACTGGAAACCCCCTCAGTAGAATGGGAACGTCCTCGGTAGACTATGAACCACCTCGGTAGATTAGAAACCCCTTCAGTAGATTGGGAACTCTGTCAGTAGACTGGGAACCCCTTCAGTAGACTGAGAGTCTCTTCAGCAGACTGGGAACCCCTTCAGTAGACTGAGAACTGTTTCAGTAGACTGGGAACCCCTTCATTTGACCAAGAACCCCTTCAGTAGACTGAGAACCCCATCAGTAGACTAGGAATCCCGCGAGTAGACTGGGGACCCCTTCAGCAGACTGGGGACCCCTACAGCAGACTGGGGACCTCCTCGGAAGACGGGACCACTCAGTAATCGGTAAGCATATAATTGTATTCATCCTTGTATTCTTGGCTTAAAATTCGCGAACGAGCCCATAGACTCCAGTTTAAGAACCGCCGATCTAAAAACCTTGGAAACCTACCTAGTTTCTTGACTTAAAAAAAAAATTATCAGGTTGTAAATCCTATACACGACTCTCTTGAGTTGCCTTGCCTGGATTGATTGGGAGCTAACAGTCTTATTATAACGCTCTGATGAGTAAATGGTATGACATAATGTAAGGCATACAGTATGACATAGAGTATTACATGTGTGAGATAGAATTTGACATGTATAACGTAAAGATTTATATATAGGGCTCAAATCATGATTTAGAATACGAAATAAGAGTGGCATGTATCCAGGAAACGCACCTCAACAATAACCATAAATTCTCAATCAGAGGATACCAGACCTTCCGTCTAGATAGAGAAGGCCACAAAGGAGGGGTCCTGATACTGACCAGAAACTGCATACCGAGTAGCGCGGTATTCGTCAATCACACCGGACAAGCAGAAATTGTAGGAGTTGACATAATGGCTCAAGAGACGAAGCTCTGCATTTTCAATCTGTACGGACCACCAAATAGAGACCTATCGCTCTCGAGTATGGAGGTCAGAGACTCCAACTGCATAGTAGTTGGAGATTTCAACAGCCACTCGGAGAGATGGGGATACTCTGACACAGACAGCAGAGGTGACGAAGTGGAAGATTGGGAGATAGATGCAAATCTCTCCCTAATCAATAGGCCGGAGGATAGCCCTAGCTTCTATTCAAGAACATGGCATACCACCTCGACTCCAGATTTGGCCTTCTCCACACAGGACATACACCATAAAATAGACCGCCAGGTGCTAAACCAACTGGCAGGTAGCGACCACAGGCCGATCAGGCTAACCATTGACATGGAAGTAGGCCCACAGGAAACAAAACCGCTCCCACGTTGGAATTACAAACGAGCCGACTGGGACAGATTTGCAATCCTAACAGATGGGCTGTGTGAAACCATCAACACACGAAACACCAAAATGAAGCCCATGGTAGAGAGCCTAAGCAAGGCAATAATGCAAGCCGCCACTGAAACCATCCCAAGAGGAGCTAGGAAAAACTATAAGCCCTACTGGAATGATGAGTTGCAGAAAGTGGAAGATGCAGTAACAAATGCTAGGAACATGGCAGAGCGAGAAAAATCCATGGAGGCAAACATCGCCCTCAAAGCCGCCGCGGCGAAGTACAAACACACTCTCAAGCAAACAGCAAGAGAAAGCTGGAAAAACAAAACGGAAAGTCTAAACCTGGACAAAGACGGGAACAAGCTATGGAAGCTAGTCAGAGCCATGAACGACGAAACCCCGTCAAATAAACAAATTACTATCAAGCAGGGCGAGAACTTGATCACAGGTAAGAACGCCGCAAACGCCTTTGTCGATCACTATGCCAGAGCAAACCACATCGAGGTCCCTGCAGATAAGCATACAGACATTAGCGAAGAACTAAAGGGACACGAAAACATGAATACGGCTCCTGAAGAGCACATGATGGCCAAACTAACAATGCGCGAAATGGAAGAGGCTATGAGAACACTAAAGAAAAGGAAATCTCCCGGAAAAGACGGGATAACAAACGAAATGCTGATGGGGCTGGGCCAAACAGCGAAGAAGAAACTGCTATCGGTTCTGAACCAAAGCTGGAAAAGGGGAATTGTACCACAGGCATGGAAAGATGCAATACTGGTACCAGTACCAAAAACAGGAAAGGACAAAACAGATCCAAATGGATACAGGCCCATAAGCCTACTGAGCTGTGTCGGCAAGCTGATGGAACGGATGATAAACACCAGACTGATGTGGCATCTGGAAGAAAAACGAATACTAATTCCACAGCAAGCCGGCTTTAGACAGCACAGATCCACTGAGGACCAGGTCATCCTCATAGCCCAGGAAGATGTACAAGTGGATCAACCACTACCTCAAACAAAGAACGGCCAGAGTCCAAGTACAAGGGCAGATGAGCAAAAAGGTGACACTCGAGCAGGGAGTACCCCAAGGGGGAGTATTGTCACCCACACTCTTCCTGGTATATATAAACGATATTACAGAGAATATACCAAGAAGAGTCCATAGCTCCATGTTTGCAGACGATCTGGCTATGTGGACCTCTGAAAAGAATCTCACCATAGCAAGAAATCGGATGCAGACGGCCCTAACATCGCTGGAAGAGTGGGCGAACTCATGGCTGGTCAAAATAAACGAGGAGAAAACCACATGCACAATATTCTCGCTTTCATTAAAACCCCAAAGTACCAAATTAAGTCTAAATGGCAAAATCCTGCAGCCAAACGACAACCCAACCTATCTGGGAGTCACATTTGATCGGCGCATGACATGGAAAAGTCAGATTGAGAGAAACCGAATGAAAGCCAGAGAAAGAATGGCAATCATGAGGAAACTTGCTGGCACAAGCTGGGGAGCAGACGAAGGCATACTAAAGAAACTGTATACTGGAAGAGTGAGACCAGTTCTCGAGTATGGCATTGCGGCATGGACAACAGCAGCGAAGGCGAACTTCGATGAAGTTAACAAACTTCAAAACCAAGCCATGAGAATTATAACAGGTGGCATGAAGTCAACGCCAATTGTAGAACTTGAAAAGATTACAAAACTGCAATCCATGACCGACAGAAGAGACTGCAGAGCCCAGCTGCAGTCAGAGAAACTCCGAAGGCTGACCGACCACCCAATGCACCAGAGACTAAACAATTTGGGAAATGGGAAACTAAAGCGGAGAAACTTTGCAGAAATAGCCAAAGCAAAGATGCACGAAGATCCCATAAACGCACTAACAACACCAAAACCCATCACTACTGTACGAAAACCTACCTGGAGGCAGGATATATTTCCAGAGGTGGTAGAAAATATACCAGGTATTGCAAACAAAAACTGCCAGACTGAAAAAGAAAGGAGAGATACTACCCTAAGCTTCATAACGAAAAGCTACCCAAGCATGGACTGGACCCATGCATACACCGACGGTTCTGTAACAAACACTACACAGAACGGAGGGGCAGGAGCACTCCTGAACCTACCAAATGGCAGAAAAATAACACTGTCATTCGCTACTGGTAAGTACACAAGCAATTTCAGAGCGGAGGCAGAGACACTGAGGGCGGCAGTGGAAGAAATGGTGACACACACTGAAAATGAGAGCCATATAATCCTGCTGACAGATGCTCTCGCCGTAGTCACAGCGCTAAAAAGCCAGAAAAACACTGAGCTTGATGACTTAAGAGCAGCACTCTGCAAACTGTGCCAGCAGTCCGCACCAAAAAGGGTAGTGGTACAGTGGGTTCCGTCACACTGCAACATCCAAGGCAACGAGGAGGCAGACAGACTGGCAAAAGAAGGTGCAAGACTACCACAAACAGATACCAGTATGACGTACGAAGAGTCAAAACGGCTTATCAAAGCCAGATACATGACCAAATGGGAAACCGAACATACTGGTTACACCAAAAACGATGCCTATTACCAGTTGAACCGAAGAGAGCAGGTCGTTGTCTTCAGACTTCGCACTGGCCACAACAGACTGAGGTACCACCTATTCAACAAATTGAAGATAGGGTGTACCGACGAGTGCCCGTGCGGTACTGGTAAAATGACGGCTGAACATCTGCTGCAGAACTGCCCGACATACGAGGATCAGAGAGAGCAGATGCGGCCATTACCAGTGGAACTGCAAGACAAGCTCTATGGCAGTGGCGAGAGCCTCAGGATGACCGCCGCTTTTTTCGAAAAAATAATGGTTACTGTCTGACTGCGTACGATGAAGAAGAAGAAGAAGAAGAAGAAGAAGAAGAAGAAGAAATCATGATTTAGAATACGAAATAAGAGTATGATATAGAGTACGATATTAGAGTATGAGGTAGGTATGACATAGAGTGTGAAGCTTGTGACATGGAGAATGATGTTTTGTGACATACATTTTGTCAAAGAATATGCCGCTTGTGATATAGAGTGTGACTTACATTGTTACGCGTTTGGCATTGAGTATGATGCATAGTATGACATAGAGTACGACATAGAGTATAGCATAGAGTTAGTAGCCCCTTTCAGTCATGACTGACTATATGGTGATATGACTGGGAGTGATAAACACAAAAATATACTTTTATTTTGTTGTCCTTCTCCTTGTGTCGTTGTCTTTTCACTTCTCTGTGTTGCAAGAGCTTCGCTTCACCAAGCGTGATGTGACCATTTAGAGTACATCTCCACCTGGATCGACCTGCAGCTTCGTCTTCCCAGTATGTCAGCCTCGTATCCAGGGCCTTCATATTACGCTTACACACATCTTTAAACCTCAACTGTGGTCGCCAACTGTTCTTTTACCATCCGCCAACTGTCCATAGAGGGAGAACATCTTTGGGAATGCGACCATCGTCCATGCGACGAACATGACCAAGCCATCGTAGTCTTCGGTGGCTAAGTAGAGTGTACATGATTGGGACACCAGCGTGGTAGTCCACGTCTGCATCTGTCCCTTCATGTAATTTCAAGAATGGATTGCAGGCGCCGTAGATGGAAGGTATACGTCTGTGCTCTTGTTTGACATTAGTTGTCTAAGTCTCGCTGCGATATAGAAGTGTGCTGACGCATTGTAGACCATGGCACGACATAGAATATGCCAAATGGTATGTATGTGATAGTGTATGACGTGCATGGCACAGAATATCACATAGAGTAAGACGTAAAGATGGCCATAGAATATGACATCTATGACACTGCTTATGACATAATGTGACAGAGTTTCTCCAGTTGTGTGACGTACCTACAACGTCAGATATTACTGTCAGGGATGAAGTGTTAGAAACTTCAATGTACTAGCTTTTTATGAGGCGGTCAGTTCCCTTTTCATCAATTCATCTTTGGCAGTTAGACATGTGTCCAATACCAGTTGGGTCGACTGAAACGTGTCAATAATGGGAATATGGTCCGGAGATTTTGCCGCGAGAACCCATAGGTAGGCAGAAGTTCCAGACACGGGACGTAGATAACAATAGCCCACGCGCACACACACCACACCACACACACACACACGCAAAAACCACACACTACACACACACACGCGCACCAACCACACACTATATACACACACACACACATATAGACATATATATATATATACACATACATACACAGTCACCACACCACACGCACACAGTCACCACACCACACACAGTCACCACACCACACACACACACAGTCACCACACCACACGCACATACACAGTCGCCACACCACACCACACCACACACACACACAGTCACCACACCACACACACACACACAGCCACCCCACCACGCACACAGTCACCACACCGCACACACACACAGTCACCACACCACACGCACACACAGTCACCACACACACACAGTCACCACACCACACGCACATACACAGTCGCCACACCACACCACACAGTCACCACACCACACACACACACACACAGCCACCCCATCACACACACAGTCACCACACCGCACACACACAGTCACCACACCACACACACACACCACACCACACAGCCCGTTATTAATTACCGTGCCCTTACCGCCAGAGCTGGAGTATCTAACCAGTGGAGAATTCCCCACATGGGGGCCATTTTATGGGGAGAGGGGGAATTGTGCTTCAGTATAATCTGTGAGGTAATTAGTTATGGATATTTTTTAAAATAATTTTATTAACGTTTTTATCTATCCATCAACATTTTCTATTGCAATTAAATTTGTTAAACATAAAAAAACAATCCAAGTAAATGTATCTGTACTAATTTAGACAAAATGTTAAAAGTTGAAATATATTCACTTCTTCTTCTTCGTTCGTTCTCAATCTCCCGCTACCAATCCCTGAAAAGGCCTTGCAAGTAGCAGTATGTAGTCCGGAAAACGGAATACGCTGTGTCGTAGTTAACAGATCGACTGCGATATTTGCACCATTCGGTCCAACACGTTCTTCTTTTTCTTCTTCGTACGCAGTCAGACGTCAACTTGAATTTGTTCGAAGAAAGCAGCTGTCATCCTGAGGCTGTCGACACTGCCATAGAGCTTGTCTAGTGTTGCCACTGGCGATGGCCACATGTGCTTTCTCTGGTCCTCGTATGTCGGGCAATTTTGCAGCAGATGTTCAGCGGTCATTTTCCCTGTACCACAGGTGCATTCGTCAGTACCACCTATCTTCAGTTTATTGAATAGGTGGTACCTCAGTCTATTGTGGCCTGTGCGGAGTCTGAAGACCACGACCTGCTCTCTTCTGTTCAACTGGTAATAGGCCAGTATGCTGTTTCCCATTTGGCCATATATCTGGCTCTAATAAACCTTTTGGTCCCACACGTTGAACTTCAGCAGGCATTTTTGAGTATCGCGATGTCTTCCATATTCGATCCATTCTACTCTATTGAAACCAGTTATCCAGGATCACCGAGTGGAGGTGTAGAAGGGCCATGGCAGCTCTGGCCCTGACGCTTGCATTCAACTATGGGTCGCTGACCGCTGCAGCTCATGCGCTTCTCAGCGTCTTGACCCCTTTGTAATGCACCTTTTGAGTCAGACAATCTTGGAAATAGGGCAAATGCCATCTGATGAGAAGTGTACATGGGGCGTGACAGATTGAAAAGCATTAGGCTAGAACTTCTCCAATTGTGTGACGTATCTCTCAGTATTGACCTGAATTGATCCAACATCATTGTACTTTTTGCAGTACTCGCCAGTGCTTAGACACCAGCTAAGCATTAGTTTGGCAACAAAGCAACAGCTGATAAACAGTATATTTATGCCGACTCTTACCAGTGCGAATTATGGCCCCTGTCAAAGACGTGTGGGCGCGAAAACTTAGAAGTGTGAGATTAAATGTTCACGGAAGGTCATTGGTTCTACCAGGACAGCCAGAATGCGGAACGAATCCATTCGAAGTTTGGATGGTCGGCACTATGTCTTGTACAATGTACATTTCAGGGGACACAATACGCTGGTACGGTATCTCTTGAGAATGCACCCTCATCAGTTTCCAATGATGGCTTACAACTCTGGTAGATCTGGCTACAGGCTAAGAGGGCGACCGCGAGGCAGGTGGGTAGATGACAAAGTGATTATGCAACGACTGTAGCAGAACTAACTTAAGCTCCTCACGCCACTCAACCACATAAGTAGAAAGAAAATTTATATTAATATTCCTAACATATCTTCTTTCGTCCGTTCGTTCTCAATCTCTGGCTACCAAACCCCGAAAGGGCTTAAGTAGCAGAATGTAGTCCAGAGAACGGAATGCGTTGTGTCGTAGTTTACAGCTTGACTGCCATATTTGCACCTTTCGGTTTAACACATCCGACTTCAGCAAGCATTTTTTGAGTACCGGGTTAGCATTCCCTCTTCGATCCCTTTTCGGGATCAAGATGCTGAGCAGCGCATGAGCTGCAGTGGTCAGCGGCCCATAGCTGACTGCTAGCGTCAGGGCCAGCAAACCAGAGCTGCCAAGACCCTTCTACACCTCCACGCGGTGATCCTGGATAACAGGCTGCAGCAGGGCAGACTGGCTAAGGAGAAGGGATCAAAGAGGGAATGCTAACCCGGTACTCAAAAAATGCTTGTTGAAGTCGGATGTGTT
The DNA here is from genome assembly GCA_036924085.1 of Ariolimax columbianus. Taxonomy (NCBI): domain Eukaryota; kingdom Metazoa; phylum Mollusca; class Gastropoda; order Stylommatophora; family Arionidae; genus Ariolimax; species Ariolimax columbianus. The sequence continues at coordinate 11,281,186 of JAVGWX010000016.1, forward strand.
GGACCGAAAGGTGCAAATATCGCAGCCAAGCTGTAAACTACAACACAGCGCATTCTGTTCTCTGGACTACATTCCGCTACTTAAGCCCTTTCAGGGTTTGGTAGTGGGAGATTGAGAACGAACGAAGAAAAAGATCATCCCTTCTCCTTAGCCAGTCTGCCCTGCTGCAGCCTGTTATCCAGGATCACCGCGTGGAGGTGTAGAAGGGTCTTGGCAGCTCTGGTTCGCTGGCCCTGACGCTAGCAGTCAGCTATGGGCCGCTGACCACTGCAGCTCAGCATCTTGATCCCTGACAGATCTTCAACCTTGGCCTTGTATATTCTGCTCGCTTTGAACTCCGCATGACTATTTGACTGTGTACGAGTTATTAAAGTGATCTGACGAAAGGACACCTCGCTTTGAACTCCGCATGACTATTTGACTGTGTGCGAGTTATTAAAGTGATCTGGCGAAAGGACACATCTCAGGTATACTTAGGTTTGCTGATGTCATAAACCCCTTGCACGCAACTGTGACTATTTGTTGGATATACATATTAATAACCGGCGTTCAGTTAGCTAAACGTTTTTAACATATCTATAAGAGCGTTAGATAAGCGTAGTTGATAGAGCCCATCATATTCAAAGCCAAGGTGCTGAATTAGACTACCGATATCGCTAAGCTCCAGTCTACCCAGATGCAAATGGCAACTACCAGAAAAAAAAGGCAGAGAGGATGGGAACTGGTGACCCCACCTCATAAAAAACAAACCGGGTACTCGTTCAATGAAGTCTCGAGCACTTCATACCTGATAGCATTCTCTGCTAAAAGACTGCCTGTACCTTTCATGTCAAACTCTGATAGGCCATTGTGTGATAGATCAAGCATAGATAGAGCTTTCATGTCAAACTCTGTGATAGGCCATTGTGTGATAGATCAAGCATAGATAGAGCTTTCATGTCCAACTCTATGGAAGTCCATTGTGTAGTCAATGAAGAATGGATACAGCTTTCATGTCCAACTCTATGGAAGTCCATTGTGTAGTCAATGAAGAATGGATACAGCTTTCATGTCCAACTCTATGGAAGTACATTGTGTAGTCAATGGAGCATAGATTCATATATTTCCACTATTGATTTTAGTGTAAATATATATATTGATTGGCCATTTTGCCATGTTTTCACTTACTGTCATCTACCACAGAACGTGTAAAGAATGTTGTTTATACTTTCAATCCACAGAGCAGACAAACATATTGACTATCTGTTGTGTTCTGTTGTGTCATCACAAATCCATATTATTGTTCTGACAATGAACAATTTTTGTTGTTATTGTGCGTCGATGATAAATGTTTTGGCTAAGGAAGTAAGGGTAACCAGTTCTCATTTCGGTGTCTCAAACCAAAATATTGAGCAACGTTAGAGATGAGAATATCGAAAGTTACGTTCGCAAGTGATCCGCCAGGGTCTTTGTGTATGACAAGGACAAGAATAGCACCACTGCCCCACAGACAGCATGTCATAGGAGGCGACTGTGTCACATGACATTACACCGGCCATGGTTAGGTAGTTTGTTTAGACCTCACACAATGACCAGTTACCACGAAGAACACGAAAGAAACCTCCACAAAGATTGCATTTACCATTGAAATCGGGCATCCTCTGGAAACTTTTGTCGGCTAATTCTTTCAATACCAAAGCAGAATGAAAAATAAATCAGTCCTCATGTTGATTTCAATCATCGAGGGCCTATCCAGTGACAAGAAAACAATTTTGTCAGAGATATGTACTCAGCGCAAATGCGATGTTCTTATGGTTCAATAGACCCATCGCGCAATCGCTGACCGAAGACCAAAGATACAAGGAATGAAACTCATTGTGCAGAGGCCTCCTGAGAAATATGGAAGTGCCATCTTTGTCTCACCAGATCTAGTCATTGGCTTAGCGTGCCAATCCTCCAAAGGAAATAAAGAGATTCTCACAATTTAAACCAAATCATGCACAGTGACATCAATATATAAACCAACCAACGACGAGTTCAGTTTCAGAGAGCCTGAAAATTTCAGTACATGAAGTAACAAAATAGTTATGGGGGATTTTAACTGTCACCGCACAACATGGGGGATATAATGAGACAGACACCAATGGTGAAAAACTGGAGGACTTGGCAGAGCAGGACAGACTACAACTCGTGCATGACCCAAAGCTACCAGCATCCTTTAACAGCTGCAGATGGCGAAGAGGGTATAGCCCTGACAACTTATTTGTTAATGATACAATAAGACATCAAGTGACGAAAGGTATAGGGGAACCTATACCACGAACATAGCACAGGCCCATCTCATGCAGCATCACAGCAGTTGTCAAACGGCAGAATGTACCTTTCAAAAGACAGTTCAATTTGAAACGTGCAAAATGGGACCCATTCATTCACGAATTAGACCAAGAGGTGGTAGCCAACGCCTGAAAAGTATGATGCTTTTATAGAAGTAACAAAATTAATCTCCAGACGCAATATACCAAGAGGCTGTATATCCGAGTACGTCCCTGGCCTTAATGAAGACTTGAAGGTATTATATGAGAAATATAAACTACTATTTGAAAGTGACCCATTCGATGAGGAAACCATCCAGGCTAGGGAAGACCTACTCCATCCCATCTCAGACTTCAAAACAATAACGAAAAACTACCCAAGCATGGACTGGACCCATGCATACACCGACAGTTCTGTAACAAACACAACACAGAACGGACGGGCAGGAGCATTTCTGAACCTACCAAATGGCAGAAAAATAACACTGTCATTCGCTACTGGAAAATACACAAGCAATTTCAGAGCGGAGGCAGAGGCACTGAGGGCCGCAGTGGAAGAAATGGTGACAGGTAAAAGGAATGAAAGCCATATAGTCCTGCTTACAGATGCCTTGGCCGTAGTCACAGCGCTAAAAAGCCAAAAAAATACTGAACTTAATGATTTAAGAGCAGTACTCTGTCAACTATGCCAGCAGTCCGCACCAAAAAGGGTAGTGGTGCAGTGGGTTCCATCCCACTGCAACATCCAAGGCAACAAGGAGGCAGACAGACTGACAAAAGAAGGTGCAACCAGATACTAGTATGACATACGAAGAGTCAAAACGGATTATTAGAGCTAGATACATGAACAAATGGGAAACCGAACATACTGGCTACACAAAATACGATGCCTATTACCAGTTGAACAGAAGAGAGCAGGTCGTGGTCTTCAGACTTCGCACTGGCCACAACAGACTGAGGTACCACCTATTCAACAAATTGAAGATAGGTGGCACTGACGAATGCCCGTGTGGTACCGGGAAAATGACCGTTGAGCATTTGCTGCAAAACTGCCCTACATACAAGGATCAGAGAGAGCAGATGTGGCCATCACCAGTGGCAACACTAGACAAGCTCTATGGCAGTGTCGACAGCTGCTTTTTTCGAAAAAATAAAGGTTGATGTCTGACTGCGTACGATGAAGAAGAAGAAGACTTCAAAACAGAAAAGTGGTGTCGCCTTGTAGAAGAATTGGACATGAAAAAATGCAGCCGAAGTGCCTGGAAACTCAGATGAAAATCTCAGTAACAATCAAACAAGCATTCCTATAGGATAATGCAAGTTACCCTGAACCAAATAGCCCACCTACTGATGAATGGGAAAATCAATCACAGAACTGAGCAAACAAATATTAAACGTTAATGTGAGAATGAGAACGACGCAATGAACGCACCCTTCTCCAGAGAGGAAAGGCTGATCCTGAATCTCCTCCTCGATAGACGAGAAGCTGATCAGGGAACAAGCTGGTTTCAGACCTGGAAGATCTTGCAGCAGTCAAATCCTGAACCTGACACAATTCATAAAGGATGGTTATGAATGCAAACAGATTACAGGAGTGGTCTATATTGATCTAAGTTGAGCATATGACACAATAAACCATCGGAGACTACTATCAAAGCTATACACCATGACAAAAGACTGGCGTCTGAGCAATATCATCAAATGCCTCCTGAAAAATATGCGATTCTATGTAACTCTGGGGAAAAAAAGAGATGGCGAAACCAAAACAACGGCATGGCACAAGGAAGTGTCCTAGCACCCATGCTATATAACATATATACTAATGACCTACCCATGGACACAGACACAAGGAAGTGACCTAGCACCCATGCTATATAACATATATACTAATGACCTACCCATGGACACAAGGAAGTGTCCTAGCACCCATGCTATATAACATATATACTAATGACCTACCCATGGACACAGACACAAGGAAGTGACCTAGCACCCATGCTATATAACATATATACTAATGACCTACACATGGACACAGACACAAGGAAGTGACCTAGCACCCATGCTATATAACATATATACTAATGACCTACCCATGGACACAGACACAAGGAAGTGACCTAGCACCCATGCTATATAACATATATACTAATGACCTACCCATGGACACAGACACAAGGAAGTGACCTAGCACCCATGCTATATACCATATATACTAATGACCTACCCATGGACACAGACACAAGAAAGTGACCTAGCACCCATGCTATATAACATATATACTAATGACCTACCCATGGACACAAGGAAGTGTCCTAGCACCCATGCTATATAACATATATACTAATGACCTACCCATGGACACAAACACAAGGAAGTGACCTAGCACCCATGCTATATAGCATATACACTAATGACCTACCCATGGACACAAACACAAGGAAGTGACCTAGCACCCATGCTATATAACATATATACTAATGACCTACCCATGGACACAAACACAAGGAAGTGACCTAGCACCCATGCTATATAGCATATACACTAATGACCTACCCATGGACACAAGGAAGTGTCCTAGCACCCATGCTATATAACATATACACTAATGACCTACCCATGGACATAGACACAAGGAAATTCATCTATGCTGATGACACAGCAGTTGCTGCCCAGGGAAAAGGGTTTGAGGAAGTGGAAAGCAATCTGTCAAGTTCTCTCAATGCCCTTGCAGAATACTACCACAAGAATCACCTTAAATCATATCCCAGTAAAATCCAGGTATGTCCAGTTACCACAAAGCACCCAGCAGCAAGACCTCATACAATGACCAGTTACATCAAAGCACCCAGCATCAAGACCTCACACAATGACCAGTTACCACAAATCACCCAGCAGCAAGACCTCATACAATGACCAGTTACATCAAAGCACCCAGCATCAAGACCTCACACAATGACCAGTTACCACAAAGCACCCAGCATCAAAACCTCATACAATGACAGCTTCACAGTTACCAGCATAAAATGAAGCAAACAAAGGTTGCAAACAAACAGACATACCTTACTACAAAATTAAGTCAAAGCAGCAGCCATTTAATACAGATAACCGACATTTATGTCTGAATTATTAGAATTTGTCCATTTGATAAAGATCAAAATGTGTAATAAGACACAAAAGTGTAGCAAAATATTCAGTTTGGTGGAGTGTGTCGTCATCTCAGAAGTGTTAAAATATTTATCAAGAATTGACCCAGCAGAACGATTTTTAAAATGTGCTGTCATCCAGTGGTAAATGGGTACCTGACTTGTTTTGAGCTAAGGAAGGCAAGACAGCAAGGTTTTCAATGTTGATATCATGGAGCAAAGAATAAGTCGTTGCAACCTTCCAACAATTTACGGTAGTAACAAGCAAAAAAAAAGGTTGTGCATGGGGATAGCAATTTGAATAAGTGAAACTTCTTTTTTCTCCTTCGTCGCTCATTCTCTATCTCCCACTACGAAGCCCTGAAAAGGGCTTTGAAAGTGGCAGAATTTAGTCAGAGCATGAAATGTTGTGTCGTAGTTTACAGCTTGACTGTGATATTTTCACCTTTCGGTCCGACACATCTGACTTCAGCAGGCATTTTTGAGTATTGGGTTAGTCTTGTCTTCCCTCTTCGATCCCTTCTCCTTAGCCAGTCTGCTCTGTTGCAGCCTGTTATCCAGGATCACTGTGTGGAGGTACAGAAGGGTCTTGGCAGCTCTGGTTCACTGGCCCTGACGCTAGCAGTAGATTATGGGTATCATGTCATGCGCTGCCAAACAAGTGGAACTATAAATGCCAGCCCCATGCACAACCCCTTTTAGTTGCCTCTTAGGACATGTTTTAAAAAAATGTATATGGTAGTTTAGTTGAAAGTTAAGACTGTACTACTGCTATGTGTAGAACTACTGTCATCTTTCACATCTTAAGTAGGCACCTGGTTACACACTGTTTTTTTATGATCAATTCCGCCCACTCAAAGAAAAAAAATGTTCTTAATAAAGAGTTGGGCAAATGAAAATGACAGAAAATAAAAACACTGACTGAGGGTAAATAAATAAAACTGAACAAATGGATAAGGAGAAAACATGAGTTGATGTGAAATTGACATAAACCAAGTAAGTGACATATTTCAGTGTTTAAATAGCTTTGATTCAGGTTTACCAAATGGCTCATTTGGTTCCAACTTCTAGAATGTTCTTACACTGTCAGAAAGATCTTACTGACTTTGCAATAATACCTTAAGAGAACTATACAAATATTTTGTTAGAGTGACAAACAAGATACAGAATCTGAGACTGTTACAATTGACGTTGAAAAACACCATCCTCTTCTCAACGGTTACGAGACGACACGTTAAATTATTGTACATTTTTGATGAAGGAAGAGTTCAAGGCTTTTTATACTCTTTTAAAGTTTAATGGTAAAAGTCTTTGTCTTCTTGCGATTGGTCTATTTTGTCATTTCCTATCACTGGTAGTTTCATGTTCTCCAGCACTATGATTGGTCTTTTGTCTTGAAGCTGAACTATCATTGGTTGTTTTCTTGTTAATTCAGCGGTTATTGATTACTTTCTTGTGATCTGTTTTATCACTGGTAATTTGTTGTTGTCATAGGCACTATTATTGGTCATTTAATTTTTATCTAAGCTATCAATCATTGTTTTCTTTTAGTTTGCTCTATTGTCTTGTTATCAGCAATACAATTAGACATATCTTATCTGTATTATCATTGGTCAAAGTTTCTTAATAATCCGCCTTGTCATTTGTAGCCATCTTTCTCCATAAACTGGAGGTTTAATATCAACATTTTCTCCAGTTATCAAGCCAAAGAACATTGTTCCCTCGTTAAGGCCAACTTTTCAATCTGCATCCTAGAAAGATGATGAGACTCATCCAATGTGCTGGCAGTCAGGCTTAAAGGCCGTCAACATGAACATAAAACAGGCATAAGCTAAGGAATTTTAACACACACACCAGGATACCAGACAGAATTAAACCGTGGATTATGCAACACAATGGGTAACTGACAGCTGTCTCATATAAATCACCATTTAAGAGAGTGTTGAGAGTCTGAGTTATAATTAGATCAGGTTACCAAGAGGGCATGTGTCAGAGATGAGAATACAAGCACTGCCGTACTGAGATCACATAAGAGTTGAACAGAGGGGTTGACGGCGTACTGAGAACAAGAGGTTGGGATCAAGATGCTGAGCAGTGCATGAGCTGCAGTGGTCAGGGACCCATTACTCAATGCTAAAGTCAGGACCAGCGAACCAGAGCTGCCAAGACCCTTCTCCGCCTCCAAGTGGTAATCCTGAATAACAGGCAATAATAGAGCAGACTGACTAAGGAAAAAGGGATTGAGGAAGGAAGGCTAACCTGGAAAAGAAAAAGTGCAAATATCGCAGTCAAGCTGTAAACTACGCTACAACGTATTCCGTTCTCCGAACTACATCCTGCAAAGCCCTTTTCAGGTCTTGGTAGCTGGAGATTGAGAACGAACAATAAAGAACAAGAGGAGAATCAACTACTTATGAGCTGCAGTGGTCAGCGACCCATAGCTGACTGCTAGCATCAGGGCCAGCGAACCAGAGCTGCCAAGACCCTTCTACACCTCCACGCGGTGATCCGGGATAACAGGCTGAATCAGGGCAGACTGGCTAAGGAGAAGGGATCGAAGAGGGAATGCTAACCCAGTACTCAAAAAATGGTTGCTGAAGTCAGATGTGTCGGACAGAAAGGTCAAATATCGCAGTCAAGCTGTAAACTACGACAATGCATTCCATTATCTGGACTACATTCTGCTACTTAAGCCCTTCCAGGGTTTGGTAGTGGGAGATTGAGAACGAACGAAGCCAAGCCAACTACTTTTAGTCGACTGCTTGGGTCAGATTCTGCAAACCAGAGCTGTCAATGACCTTACGCCACCTTCAAATGGTGGACCTGGAATCAATGCAGTCTGGTTGAGAGAATTGGGAATCAAATAGGGAAAGCGCAACTGGCCTTAAAAAAATGTTCCGTGCTGAAATCAAATGTGTCAGATTATCACCAGCCTTGCTGAAGGGTGGTGGTGGTGGGGAGAGAAAAGAAGAGAAAGGAGATAAGCAAGGGACTCCCAAACTCATGGTACGGCACATCCAGTAATCCCCACATTCCAATTGCAAACCTGCTGAGTGTGGAGTTCCTTCTGCTGCGTTCATCCTGAAAAGGATGTTGTGATGTAGTTTAGGCTGTGATATTCAGCTGGCTTTTTATTGGGTACTGTGATCCCTTTTCTCTTGGCCAGACTACACTAGAGCAGCCTGTTTTCACGGCGGTCATTTGGAGGCGGAATAGAGTGATGATCAGCTCTGGTTCGCTGACCCTGATGTAAGCATCCAGCTAAGTCGTCGGCTCTTGTCAGCTCATTCACTGCTGCATCTTTAATCCTCATTCTACATTTGAAAGAAACTTCTAGAGCATATGATACAGGTGAGAGACCTAAATAGTGAGAGACCTATTTTCCTGGAAATTGGCAGAGCATGCAGAAGCTTCACCTATATGCAATGATTCAACCTTGAACAGAAGTCAATACTAATCTTTACAGGATAAGTTATTACAAATAAGTCAAACACAACAAGTTCACATTATACATCACTTATATCAGGGCTCTTCAACCTTTTTATACTTGGTGCCAACTTTTATAAATTTCGTGAGGGTAAATTTTCTTTACTGCCCACTAAAATCTAAATTGTAAAAAATTCCCCCATCGTCCACAGAGTTCGTGTAAACTTGAATGTTTTTAATACATAATGTAATTATCTTGCTAGCGCCCACCTGAAAGCTAAAATCATCCACAAGTTGGTGGCAGCGCCCAGATTGAAGAGTACTGACTTATATAGTCATTAACAACCGTTTAGTCGTACAACATCATTCACAGGTCAAATGTTTTTTCCTCTTAAAGCTAAGAAGCTTACCTACCAGGTATAGTAGTAATCAGTATAGGCAACGAGGGCCTGTTGCGTCAGTCGACCGTACCCACGTTGAATAGCTGTGGTCCAGGCTGCAGGAAGTCATTCTTGTTTGGCCCAGTCAGGGTCTCGTAGGCGGCCACGAAGATCGGACCATGTAGGAGAGGGCTGCTCGCAACCTTAATGTCCATAGCCTGTTTCAATAGCTGGTGGGCCGGCACGTCCATGGAAAGTCAGGCCATGTGTCCAAAAATAGACATGCAACGAACATGTAGCATGGTGTGCTGTCCAGGCTTACGTACAGACAGTGCGACTTCAATATTTGGGACCCGATCGTACTAGTGGATGCAGAGAATGGGCTTCTAGTTGCGCATATGGAAAACTTCAATGCGCCTCTGGTCATGCTGCAGATAGTCCAGGTCTCCGAGCCATATACATGGTGAAGATACAGCATTAACTGGCAAGCAGAGCATCCAGGTCAAGATATTGTCAGGTGAACAGAAGTGAACAAATGGCAGTCGTTAGACTCGTAAGATGTTACAACAATCTGTTCCGCTCGTGCTTCGTTTGATTTCTAAGTTCTGCAGTCTGTACATTACTGATTCATCCATTGCGGTGTCATACATAATCTAACAGGCAGTCATTAATAGACTTCAAAATGACATTTCTATCCATATCTAGCATGCCTGTGAAGCCCGGATGTCAGTTCTTTTACTATCCTGAACACTAGCATGGGCGGGACAGACGATCCACACCAGCTTCCAGAAGTTTGAGACCTCTACAGTTGCCATCCCCTTATGCTGTAGACAGCTCTTATGTACTTTCCGCCGCTGTTTTAGATATTTAAGGCTCTCTTCTCTCAAAGCGATGAACGGAAACAGAGTGCGACTGAGTCTCGCAGATTTCAAGAGACCCTGGTCTCAAGGGAGGTAATATGAATTTAAAGGAAGGAACTACAAATGAATGTTTCTGCTGGAGTGAGAGAACGACAGCTGAACATCTCTCAACATACCAGCAACAGAGAAAGAAAATATGTCCCTCATGGACAAGTTCTACAGAAATAAAAACAGCCTAAGCCTGAGCAATGCCTTCTTTAGATATATTCAAGTTGATAAGACAATGTGCAAAGAAGAAAACAATTTGTCAGGGAGGACTTATTTCAGACGGGACTTGCTTCAGAGAGAATTTGCTTTAGGTGGAACTTGTTTCTTGTTTCAGAGAGAATTTGCTTCAGGTGGAACTTGGTTTCAGAGAGAATTTGCTTCAGATGGAACTTGTTTCTTGCTTCAGAGAGAATTTGCTTTAGGTGGAACTTGTTTCTTGTTTCAGAGAGAATTTGCTTCAGGTGGAACTTGGTTTCAGAGAGAATTTGCTTCAGATGGAACTTGTTTCTTGTTTCAGAGAGAATTTGCTTTAGGTGGAACTTGTTTCTTGTTTCAGAGAGAATTTGCTTCAGATGGAACTTGTTTCTTGTTTCAAAGAGAATTTGCTTCAGGTGAAACTGTTTCTTGTTTCAGAGAGAATTTGCTGCAGATGGAACTTGTTTCTTGTTTCAGAGAGAATTTGCTTCAGATGGAACTTGTTTCTTGTTTCAGAGAGAATTTGCTTCAGGTGGAACTTGTTTATTGTTTCAGAGAGAATTTGCTTCAGATGGAACTTGTTTCTTGTTTCAAAGAGAATTTGCTTCAGATGGAACTGTGTTTCTTGTTTCAAAGAGAATTTGCTTCAGGTGAAACTGTTTCTTGTTTCAGAGAGAATTTGCTTCAGATGGAACTTGTTTCTTGTTTCAGAGAGAATTTGCTTCAGATGGAACTTGTTTCTTGTTTCAGAGAGAATTTGCTTCAGATGGAATTTGTTTCAGAGAGAATGTGCTTCAGGTGGAACTTGTTTCTTGTTTCAAAGAGAATTTGCTTCAGGTGAAACTGTTTCTTGTTTCATAGAGAATTTGCTTCAGCAAAAACTTGGTTTTAGTGAGAATTTGTTTCAGGCAAAACTTGTTTAAGAAGTAACTTGTTTCAGAGAGAACTCATTTCAGAGAACTTGTTGCAAACAAGAACTTGTTCCAGACATGAACTTGTTGCAGACAGAACTGTTTCAGGCAGAACTTGTCTTTGTCTGATGAGCACAGTCTGTAGATCTAGAACAGATGAAAGTTCATAGAACTGACATTTCCTGACCTTAATGTCATCACCATCATCATCATGTGTGCTGTTCTCACTTTAGCAAGAGAATGGGACCACAACTACAGCTGGAGTCCTTGCAAGGTTATTTGATTTTCTTATTTCTAACTTGTACGAGTCATTTGCCAGATGTACATTGTAAGTGGACACATCAAACTAATCATATGTTTGTCTATGCTGACACAATATACTAATCATATGTTTGTCTATGCTGACACAACAGACTAATCATGTGCATGTCTACATGGACACAGCAGACTAGTCATCTGTATGTCTTGGGGATGGCATGGGCTAGTGGTTAAGTGATACTTCTCACAATCCGAAGGTGCTGGGTTCAATCCCCAATCACAGCACAGGCGATTACCCCTGGGAAGCAAACCCTTAGAAAATGCAGGAGGAAGCAGACTCTTACACAAATTGCATGCCGAATTCGGATGCACTGGGCCGACACGCAAAATAAAAACATAGTGCAGCGCAAACGCAACGCAGTGCAGCAACAAATAAATAATCATTGGTTTGTCAACGTGATACAACAGACTAATCACTGGTTTGTCAACGTGATACAACAGACTAATCACTGGTTTGTCAACGTGATACAACAGACTAATCACTGGTTTGTCAACGTGATACAACAGACTAATCACTGGTTTGTCAACGTGATACAACAGACTAATCACTGGTTTGTCAACGTGATACAACAGACTAATCACTGGTTTGTCAACGTGATACAACAGACTAATCACTGGTTTGTCAACGTGATACAACAGCCTAATCACTGGTTTGTCAACGTGATACAACAGGCTAATTAGTGGTTTGTCAACGTGGACACAAGAAACCAATCACCTGTTTGTTCACAAAATCGGCTGTAAGTATATACTAAGGACCTTTACATACCAGAGAAGAAGAGAAGCGACTTCTTTTAAAAGAAGACATTTCAAGTAAGAACTAACAACTGAACTGTGCTGATGTTCATCATTCTTTCCACCCCTGTAGGAGTATAGGCTCACCACTACAATTGGGCTCCTAGCAGGAATACTGCATCAAAGCTCTTATTCGTTTTTGTAGAGGCGGTTTTCTGTGGTACTTTGACACGAACAGGTTGCACAACCCAACTTAGCTGCCTCTTATGACATGCATAGTCTGGGCAGTGGGTCTATTCTTTCTTCTCCAATAAGGATCCACAAGGGAAGACTAAGATAGAAGGTGATATCAACATTCCCCATACCCTACCACCGAATGAGTCTCTAATTAGTGTAGTGCTAGAAAAAGGTAAAGATGGGTTTCAGGTCAGGTCATCCCGTAACCGGTGAGGTCGTTGGGGCACACAAGTTGGGCTTCAGGTCAGATCAGGTCAGGTCAGGTCATCCCATAACGGTGAGGTCGTTGGGGCACACAAGTTGGGCTTCAGGTCAGATCAGGTCAGGTCAGGTCATCCCATAACGGTGAGGTCGTTGGGGCACACAAGTTGGGCTTCAGGTCAGGTCGGGTCATCCCGTAACGGTGAGGTCGTTGGGGCACACAAGTTGGGCTTCAGGTCAGATCAGGTCATCCCGTAACGGTGAGGTCGTTGGGGCACACAAGTTGGGCTTCAGGTCAGGTCGGGTCATCCCATAACGGTGAGGTCGTTGGGGCACACAAGTTGGGCTTCAGGTCAGGTCATCCCATAACGGTGAGGTTGTTGGGGCACACAAGTTGGGCTTATGGTCAGGTCATCCCGTAACGGTGAGGTCGTTGGGGCACACAAGTTGGGCTTCAGGTCAGGTCGGGTCATCCCGTAACGGTGAGGTCGTTGGGGCACACAAGTTGGGCTTCAGGTCAGGTCAGATCAGGTCATCCCGTAACGGTGAGGTCGTTGGGGCACACAAGTTGGGCTTCAGGTCAGGTCGGGTCATCCCGTAACGGTGAGGTCGTTGGGGCACACAAGTTGGGCTTCAGGTCAGGTCATCCCGTAACGGTGAGGTCGTTGGGGCACACAAGTTGGGCTTCAGGTCAGGTCGGGTCATCCCGTAACGGTGAGGTCGTTGGGGCACACAAGTTGGGCTTCAGGTCAGGTCATCCCGTAACGGTGAGGTCGTTGGGGCACACAAGTTGGGCTTCAAGACCTAAGAATTGAATTGATTATTTGATCAGACCAATGATCACACATCTGGATTACTCGTGGATATACAACACATGTCCAAATCAGACTTTGACTGGCGCACACAATAAGAAAGGTATGTGTAACAGAGTTGACGGATACATTGGTGAAACAGTGCCGAAGACCAAAAGGTGCAAATATTGCAGTCAAGCTGTAAACTAGCAGCACAACGTATTCCGTTCTCTGGACTACATCCTGCTACTTGCAAAGCCCTGTGCAGGGCTTGATAGTGGGAGATTGAGAACAAACGCAGAAGAAAAAAAATTGGTGAAACATGAGGTGAGTAAAATAAAAATTAATTTCCTCAACAATTTGCACTTCTGCATTAATGCCATTTAACACTTCATACTAATATACCTACCTCTACACCTCACGGTAGAAGAGGAGCGACTAAGTAAGTAAGTATTAATATACCTTTATTATTAAAAACTGATAGTTTAATTATGTGCCTATCTGTTGATCGTAATTTTAGCCCAATTTGTTCAAAATTAATTTTGAATAAAACTTTTAACGTACAGAATGCTGGCACTTGGCCCAGACAGGAAGACACAAAGCATCAAAATTACCCAGGACTAAAAAGAGTTAATAAATTACATTTTTTTTTGTAAACCAACAAAAAAAAAACTATGACATATAGAGTTGTGGCACTTGTCGTGGACTAAAAATGACAATCTGGCAAAATAAATGTGGTTTGGAAAACTTATTGACTTTATTTCTAAAACGTAACGCACAAAACATGAGCGCGACAAGGGAAAGAACAAATATATGTAGAGGAAGACAGCATAGACTCGAATCATTAGACATGAGCAGAACGGGACCAAACGTAGACAAAATATCCTTGAGCCTGTAAGACAGTACAAACATGCATACAAAACTGATAGTGTTCAACAGCAAATAGAGTCCTGTGTGTATATTTTACTTTCAAACTTTGACAAATCTGCACATTTATCGCTAGATTTAGTTCTAACTAAAATAGGCATGTAAAAAAGTCATGATTGTTCGTTTCTGCGTACAAACATCTTTTTATGGCCTTTGTACATTATTCCAGAGGTGACCATATTGACTGATCACAACACTAAGTTTCAAATTCACTGACACCTTGAATGTTACAATAACTGACTTGGTTTGACAACAGGAGACAAACACATCTCCTGTTACTAGCAGAATCTTCAAGGGAAGCAATAATATGCAAGCACCACTCCAAATAGACAAGTCGTATCAAAAATGCCCCCAATATAAAAAGTTGTCTATCAAGATGGTGGAGCAGTGATTAAACATGTGTCAACCACAGCAACAAGTTCTGGTTCCAAATGTGAGTAAACCTGGCCAAACTCAGCTGGGAACTTGTCTTTCACACTCTTCACAAATTCCACTAGCAGGCTGCGGGTGTCTGAAACAGAGAAAGGGAAAACTTGAAACAATGAGAAGAAAAACTTGAAACAAGGAGTAGTGAAATTTGAATAAAGAAAGGAGGAACTTGAAATAATGAGAGGGGAATTTGAAATAATGAGGTGGAACTTGAAATAATGAGAGGGGAATTTGAAATAATGAGAGGTGGAAATTGAAACAAGGAGAAGGGAAACTTGAAACAAGGAGAAGTGAAATTTGAATAAAGAAAGGAGGAACTTGAAATTATGAGGTGGAACTTGAAATAATGAGAGGGGAACTTGAAATAATGAGGTGGAACTTGAAATAATGAGAGGGGAATTTGAAATAATGAGAGGTGGAAATTGAAATAATGAGAGGTGGAAATTGAAACAAGGAGAAGGGGAACTCGAAACAAGGAGAAGGGGAACTTGAAACAAGGAGAAGGGGAACTTGAAACAAGGAGAAGGGGAACTTGAAACAAGGAGAAGGGGAACTTGAAACAAGGAGAAGAAAAACTGGAAACAAGGAGAAGGGGAACTTGAAACAAGGAGAAGAAAAACTTGAAACAAGGAGAAGGGGAACTTGAAACAAGGAGAAGGGGAACTTGAAA
Organism: Ariolimax columbianus; assembly: GCA_036924085.1. Lineage (NCBI taxonomy): Eukaryota > Metazoa > Mollusca > Gastropoda > Stylommatophora > Arionidae > Ariolimax > Ariolimax columbianus. The sequence goes on from JAVGWX010000016.1 coordinate 11,296,748, forward strand.
CAAGGAGAAGGGGAACTTGAAACAAGGAGAAGGGGAACTTGAAACAAGGAGAAGAAAAACTTGAAACAAGGAGAAGGGGAACTTGAAACAAGGAGAAGGGGAACTTGAAACAAGGAGAAGGGGAACTTGAAACAAGGAGAAGGGGAACTTGAAACAAGGAGAAGGGGAACTTGAAACAAGGAGAAGAAAAACTTGAAACAAGGAGAAGGGGAACTTGAAACAAGGAGAAGGGGAACTTGAAACAAGGAGAAGGGGAACTTGAAACAAGGAGAAGAAAAACTTGAAACAAGGAGAAGGGGAACTTGAAACAAGGAGAAGGGGAACTTGAAACAAGGAGAAGGGGAACTAGAAACAAGGAGAAGGGGAACTTGAAACAAGGAGAAGAAAAACTTGAAACAAGGAGAAGGGGAACTTGAAACAAGGAGAAGGGAAACTTGAAACAAGGAGAAGAAAAACTTGAAACAAGGAGAAGGGGAACTTGAAACAAGGAGAAGGGAAACTTGAAACAAGGAGAAGGGGAACTTGAAACAAGGAGAAGAAAAACTTGAAACAAGGAGAAGGGGAACTTGAAACAAGGAGAAGGGAAACTTGAAACAAGGAGAAGAAAAACTTGAAACAAGGAGAAGGGGAACTTGAAACAAGGAGAAGGGGAACTTGAAACAAGGAGAAGGGGAACTTGAAACAAGGAGAAGGGGAACTTGAAACAAGGAGAAGGGAAACTTGAAACAAGGAGAAGGGGAACTTGAAACAAGGAGAAGAAAAACTTGAACAAGGAGAAGGGGAACTTGAAACAAGGAGAAGGGGAACTTGAAACAAGGAGAAGGGGAACTTGAAACAAGGAGAAGAAAAACTTGAAACAAGGAGAAGGGGAACTTGAAACAAGGAGAAGGGAAACTTGAAACAAGGAGAAGAAAAACTTGAAACAAGGAGAAGGGGAACTTGAAACAAGAAGAAGGGGAACTTGAAACAAGGAGAAGGGGAACTCGAAACAAGGAGAAGGGGAACTTGAAACAAGGAGAAGGGGAACTTGAAACAAGGAGAAGGGGAACTTGAAACAAGGAGAAGAAAAACTGGAAACAAGGAGAAGGGGAACTTGAAACAAGGAGAAGAAAAACTTGAAACAAGGAGAAGGGGAACTTGAAACAAGGAGAAGGGGAACTTGAAACAAGGAGAAGGGGAACTTGAAACAAGGAGAAGGGGAACTTGAAACAAGGAGAAGAAAAACTTGAAACAAGGAGAAGGGGAACTTGAAACAAGGAGAAGGGGAACTTGAAACAAGGAGAAGGGGAACTTGAAACAAGGAGAAGGGGAACTTGAAACAAGGAGATGAAAAAACTTGAAACAAGGAGAAGGGGAACTTGAAACAAGGAGAAGGGGAACTTGAAACAAGGAGAAGGGGAACTTGAAACAAGGAGAAGAAAAACTTGAAACAAGGAGAAGGGGAACTTGAAACAAGGAGAAGGGGAACTTGAAACAAGGAGAAGGGGAACTTGAAACAAGGAGAAGAAAAACTTGAAACAAGGAGAAGGGGAACTTGAAACAAGGAGAAGGGGAACTTGAAACAAGGAGAAGGGGAACTTGAAACAAGGAGATGAAAAAACTTGAAACAAGGAGAAGGGGAACTTGAAACAAGGAGAAGGGGAACTTGAAACAAGGAGAAGGGGAACTTGAAACAAGGAGAAGAAAAACTTGAAACAAGGAGAAGGGGAACTTGAAACAAGGAGAAGGGGAACTTGAAACAAGGAGAAGGGGAACTAGAAACAAGGAGAAGGGGAACTTGAAACAAGGAGAAGAAAAACTTGAAACAAGGAGAAGGGGAACTTGAAACAAGGAGAAGGGGAACTTGAAACAAGGAGAAGGGGAACTTGAAACAAGGAGAAGAAAAACTTGAAACAAGGAGAAGGGGAACTTGAAACAAGGAGAAGGGGAACTAGAAACAAGGAGAAGGGGAACTTGAAACAAGGAGAAGAAAAACTTGAAACAAGGAGAAGGGAAACTTGAAACAAGGAGAAGAAAAACTTGAAACAAGGAGAAGGGGAACTTGAAACAAGGAGAAGGGGAACTAGAAACAAGGAGAAGGGGAACTTGAAACAAGGAGAAGAAAAACTTGAAACAAGGAGAAGGGAAACTTGAAACAAGGAGAAGGGGAACTTGAAACAAGGAGAAGAAAAACTTGAAACAAGGAGAAGGGGAACTTGAAACAAGGAGAAGGGAAACTTGAAACAAGGAGAAGAAAAACTTGAAACAAGGAGAAGGGGAACTTGAAACAAGGAGAAGGGGAACTTGAAACAAGGAGAAGAAAAACTTGAACAAGGAGAAGGGGAACTTGAAACAAGGAGAAGGGGAACTTGAAACAAGGAGAAGGGGAACTTGAAACAAGGAGAAGAAAAACTTGAAACAAGGAGAAGGGGAACTTGAAACAAGGAGAAGGGAAACTTGAAACAAGGAGAAGAAAAACTTGAAACAAGGAGAAGGGGAACTTGAAACAAGAAGAAGGGGAACTTGAAACAAGGAGAAGGGGAACTCGAAACAAGGAGAAGGGGAACTTAAAACAAGGAGAAGGGGAACTTGAAACAAGGAGAAGGGGAACTTGAAAAAAGAAGAAGGGGAACTTGAAACAAGGAGAAGGGGAACTCGAAACAAGGAGAAGGGGAACTTGAAACAAGGAGAAGGGGAACTTGAAACAAGGAGAAGGGGAACTTGAAACAAGAAGAAGGGGAACTTGAAACAAGGAGAAGGGGAACTCGAAACAAGAAGAAGGGGAACTTGAAACAAGGAGAAGGGGAACTTGAAACAAGGAGAAGGGGAACTTGAAACAAGAAGAAGGGGAACTTGAAACAAGGAGAAGGGGAACTTGAAACAAGGAGAAGGGGAACTCGAAACAAGGAGAAGGGGAACTTGAAACAAGGAGAAGGGGAACTCGAAACAAGGAGAAGGGGAACTTGAAACAAGAAGAAGGGAAACTTGAAACAAGAAGAAGGGAAACTTGAAACAAGAAGGGGAACTCGAAACAAGTAGAAGGGGAACTTGAAACAAGGAGAAGGGGAACTTGAAACAAGGAGAAGGGAAACTTGAAACAAGGAGAAGGGAAACTTGAAACAAGGAGAAGGGGAACTCGAAACAAGGAGAAGGGAAACTTGAAACAAGGAGAAGGGAAACTTGAAACAAGGAGAAGGGGAACTTGAAACAAGGAGAAGGGAAACTTGAAACAAGGAGAAGGGAAACTTGAAACAAGGAAAAGGGGAACTTGAAACAAGGAGAAGGGGAACTTGAAACAAGGAGAAGGGAAACTCGAAACAAGAAGGGGAACTTGAAACAAGGAGAATGGAAACTTGAAACAAGGAGAAGGGGAACTTAAAACAAGGAGAAGGGAAACTTGAAACAAGGAGAAGGGGGACTTGAAACAAGGAGAAGGGGAACTTGAAACAAGGAGAAGGGGAACTTGAAACAAGGAGAAGGGAAACTTGAAACAATAAGGGGAATTTGAAACAAGGAGAAGGGAAACTTGAAACAAGGAGAAGGGAAACTTGAAACAAGGAGAAGGGAAACTTGAAACAATAAGGGGAACTTGAAACAAGGAGAAGGGAAACTCGAAACAAGGAGAAGGGAAACTTGAAACAAGGAGAAGGGAAACTTGAAACAAGGAGAAGGGAAACTCGAAACAAGGAGAAGGGAAACTCGAAACAAGGAGAAGGGGAACTTGAAAAAAGAAGAAGGGGAACTTGAAACAAGGAGAAGGGGAACTCGAAACAAGGAGAAGGGGAACTTGAAACAAGGAGAAGGGGAACTTGAAACAAGGAGAAGGGGAACTTGAAACAAGAAGAAGGGGAACTTGAAACAAGGAGAAGGGGAACTCGAAACAAGAAGAAGGGGAACTTGAAACAAGGAGAAGGGGAACTTGAAACAAGGAGAAGGGGAACTTGAAACAAGAAGAAGGGGAACTTGAAACAAGGAGAAGGGGAACTTGAAACAAGGAGAAGGGGAACTCGAAACAAGGAGAAGGGGAACTTGAAACATGGAGAAGGGGAACTTGAAACAAGGAGAAGGGGAACTTGAAACAAGAAGGGGAACTCGAAACAAGGAGAAGGGAAACTTGAAACAAGGAGAAGGGAAACTTGAAACAAGAAGGGGAACTCGAAACAAGGAGAAGGGGAACTCGAAACAAGGAGAAGGGGAACTCGAAACAAGAAGAAGGGAAACTTGAAACAAGGAGAAGGGAAACTTGAAACAAGAAGGGGAACTCGAAACAAGTAGAAGGGGAACTTGAAACAAGGAGAAGGGGAACTTGAAACAAGGAGAAGGGAAACTTGAAACAAGGAGAAGGGAAACTTGAAACAAGGAGAAGGGGAACTCGAAACAAGGAGAAGGGAAACTTGAAACAAGGAGAAGGGAAACTTGAAACAAGGAGAAGGGAAACTTGAAACAAGGAGAAGGGAAACTTGAAACAAGGAAAAGGGGAACTTGAAACAAGGAGAAGGGGAACTTGAAACAAGGAGAAGGGAAACTCGAAACAAGAAGGGGAACTTGAAACAAGGAGAAGGGGAACTTGAAACAAGGAGAAGGGGAACTTAAAACAAGGAGAAGGGAAACTTGAAACAAGGAGAAGGGGGACTTGAAACAAGGAGAAGGGGAACTTGAAACAAGGAGAAGGGGAACTTGAAACAAGGAGAAGGGAAACTTGAAACAATAAGGGGAATTTGAAACAAGGAGAAGGGAAACTTGAAACAAGGAGAAGGGAAACTTGAAACAAGGAGAAGGGAAACTTGAAACAATAAGGGGAACTTGAAACAAGGAGAAGGGAAACTTGAAACAAGGAGAAGGGAAACTTGAAACAAGGAGAAGGGAAACTTGAAACAAGGAGAAGGGAAACTTGAAACAAGGAGAAGGGAAACTCGAAACAAGGAGAAGGGAAACTCGAAACAAGGAGAAGGGAAACTTGAAACAAGGAGAAGGGAAACTTGAAACAAGGAGAAGGGGAACTTGAAACAAGGAGAAGGGAAACTTGAAACAAGGAGAAGGGAAAGTTGAAACAAGGAGAAGGGGAACTTGAAACAAGAAGGGGAACTTGAAACAAGGAGAAGGGGAACTTGAAACAAGGAGAAGGGGAACTTGAAGCAAGGGGCGGGGGGGGGGGGGGGGAGAAAGGAGGGTCTTTATAGGATGATCTTTGCAGCTATGATAGGAAAGGATTTTATCTCCACTATAGAACAGGACGGTACGACCATGTTATCATACACTACAAAATTGTGCAATACTGTTATCGTTCATATGCGCTAGGCAGCTATTAATTATTCTTTTTAGTATTTCAAAATTGTGACTTCAGAAATGAGCCAATGCCGTAGTCAACGAAATGTGTAAGTCAGAAAATGACAGCATAGACAAACTTGGCAGACAAAGATCTTCAGACTCCAAATGGGCCATTGCAGAGTCAAGACCACCTCAACATAATGGGTCTTAAGAGACACTGTTACGTGTGATTACCGAGTATCCAAGCAAACACCAGAACATATTCTGCAGGACCGCCTCACTTATGCAGACCAAAGAGAGGTAGTCTGGCCCAGGGTAGAGGCCATGCTTGAAAAGCTGTGGGAACTAGGGAATATCTGAAGACCTTCGTCAACCTCACAGTGCTAGAAGTATCAACTGATTGAAGAAGAAGTGAAATGTGTGTTACTTCTTCTTCTTCGTACGCAGTCAGACAGTAACCATTATTTTTTAGAAAAAAGCAGCCGTCATCCTGAGGCTGTCGACACTGCCATAGAGCTTGTCTAGTGTTGCCACTGGTGATGGCCACATCTGCTCTCTCTGATCCTCGTATGTCGGGCAGTTTTGCAGCAAATAAATGTGTGTTACAAACCTCATTAGTTGTGATTTTGCAAAGGTTTTGTTGTATGTGCCTACCCAGAGCCAAGAGGAAGAGCAATAAACAGTAAACAAAAAACTAAACTAAGGAGGGTTGGGCATTGGGCATGAGGGCTGGCTACCCCATCATGAAGAATCTTTAAGCCACAAAAACTTCAATAGATGTGGACAAGTCAACATTTGAGGACTTGGTGTGTATTTGTGTTTTCTTCTTCTACGTCCGTTCGCAATCTCCCGCTACCAAGCTCTTAAAAGGGCGTTGCTAGTAACAGTAAGATCTCCAGAAAAGGAATGCATTGTGTTGTAGATACAGCTTGACTGTGATATTTTCACCTTTCGGTCAGACACATCTCTGACTTCAGCAGGCATTCTGAGTACCGGGTTAGCCTTTCCTCTTCGATTCCTTCTACTCAGCCAGTCTGCTCTGTTGCAACCTGTTATCCAGGATTATCGAAGGGTCTTGACAGCTCTGGTTCACTGGTCGTGACGCTAGCATGCAGGTATGGGTCGCTGCAGCTCATGCACTGCTCAGCGTCTTGATACCATATCCCAGATTTGTGTTTTGATAACGATAAAATAGAACATTTTCAGAAAAGTTAAGGAAGACCTGATGGGAGACGTATGAAGTGAAATACAAACTACAATAATGAAAATGATGATCAACAAATATTTGCAGTCAAATAAGGAAAATAATAATAATAACTGCAGTAAAACAATTGAAATTAAGAAACTGTTCACATTCTCCCTTCAAGTGACAACAAAGTGCCAATTTCTCACCTTCTTTAATGTTCTCTGTTCTCACGACGGCAGCCACAATGACCAGAAGTTTTGTTATGGACGGGACGAGCTGTGGACAGTTAAGAAAAAACTGGGTCAAGTGAGTGTGGATGGTAGCATTTGGGTCACACGCTATCATACAAATGAGTACAAAGATGACCAGGGTGCTGCTCATTGAAGTTTACCCAGCTGTAAAATGGCAATCGGTGCACTGAACTAGAACAGACAAGGCAGTAAAGAAAATTAATAGCCATACCTCGGAAAGTTGAAGATCTAAGATAATGACGACTTCCCCCCATAAAGCTAGTAGTTTCTGATATGGGACTACTTTACTTCCATGTTGTGTCACTACACCTAAATGATATGGAACTAGTTTACCTTTATAAGACTATATCACTTTTAATGATATACGACAACTTTTTACCTCAACGAAATGGGACTACTTTTAACCTTAATGATGTAAGACTACTTCACCTTTATTGTATGGAACTATTTCATCTTAATGATATTGGAATCATTATCCCTTAACTCTTTCACTCCGTAGCAACGATGTGAGAGTTGTTTTGAGAATACCGCTGTGCCGGAACAACTCTCACAGAGTTGTTTAGAAGTGGTTGCCAATAATTAATTATAAATTAAACGACACATTCTTAGTACGAAATTGAAGCGGTAAATTAGACTTGAAACATTCTGCAAAGATTTTAGTACGAGATTTGGTTTTTGATAGTTTTATTTTTGTTTGTTTCTATACATTCTGTATGGTAATTACATGGGTTCCGATTTCTCAAATATTTTTGATGTTGCTATAATGCTATAGCTAGTCATTTGCCTACAAATTCTATGTCTCTAGAGCGTATAGTTTATTACAAAATATCATGGAACATGAAGGTGTTTGAAACGGATAGTTTGTTATCAAATTATTTAAAAAGTGATGTAGAAATGTTCGATAAATCAAACACTACTGATGAGGGGGCGTTGCCCCAGCCTAGTCCGGCACACTTGTTTCAAAATATGCATACCAAAGTGCAAGTAAAATAATAAAGAAAACATGTAAATGAATATTGACAATGTCAATATGGAAAGTGGTATTATTATTTTCATTTATGACATGGGACCTGGCGTGGAAAATAATTTTACAATGGATTTTCAAAATTATTTTGTGATATTTTCAGCTAATGCGAATATTTTGGTGACCGCAGTTAAAATTGTCTAAATTCTATTTCTTACGCTAAAATTGGGTACATTTGACGAAAATGGAATACCTTCATGATCTGAAACTGAGTTCCCAATTTTAATAAACTACAACAGTAACTGGAATTTGATAATTTAATATTTTGATTATTCTGTTTTATGTTTTCATCCAACATTGATGATTTTTCACCTATACTAATTGTATGTATTTTATTATTAATACACAAATTGTCAATTATATTTCCCTGTCCTCTACACGTCAATTTGATATATAATATGTGCATATCCAATTAAATAAACCACACACAATTTAGAATGAAAGAGATATACTCCACTATCTAAAATGCTGACCAAAAAGTAATTCCGGTACAGCGTGCAAAATAATTACAAAGTGAAAGAGTGACTACTTTACCTTAATGATATGGAACTAAAATACTTTAATGATATGGAACTAAAATACCTTAATGATATGGAACTAAAATACCTTAATGATATGGAACTAAAATACCTTAATGATATGGAACTAAAATACCTTAATGATATGGAACTAAAATACCTTAATGATATGGGATGATTTCCACTGTTCTTTGCAGTTGTTCTTTTGCTCTTACTTTCACTGTCCATGGCCAGCTATTCTTTAGCAGCCTCCTCACTCTAACTTCCACTGTCCTTAGCCTGGTGTATTTTAGAATCCTCACTCTAACTTCCACTGTTCTTAGCCTGGTGTATTTTAGAATCCTCACTCTAACTTCCACTGTTCTTAGCCTGGTGTATTTTAGAATCCTCACTCTAACTTCCACTGTCCTTAGCCTGGTGTATTTTAGAATCCTCACTCTAACTTCCACTGTCCTTAGCCTGGTGTATTTTAGAATCCTCACTCTAACTTCCACTGTCCTTAGCCTGGTGTATTTTAGAATCCTCACTCTAACTTCCACTGTCCTTAGCCTGGTGTATTTTAGAATCCTCACTCTAACTTCCACTGTCCTTAGCCTGGTGTATTTTAGAATCCTCACTCTAACTTCCACTGTCCTTAGCCTGGTGTATTTTAGAATCCTCACTCTAACTTCCACTGTCCTTAGCCTGGTGTATTTTAGAATCCTCACTCTAACTTCCACTGTTCTTAGCCTGGTGTATTTTAGAATCCTCACTCTAACTTCCACTGTCCTTGGAAAGCTGTTCTTTAGCCTCCCCATTCTTACTTCCCCTTAGCCTGGTGTATCTTAGCCTTCCCACTCTAACTTCCACTGTCCTTAGCCTTCCCACTCTAACTTCCACTGTCCTTAGCCTTCCCACTCTAACTTCCACTGTCCTTAGCCTTCCCACTCTAACTTCCACTGTCCTTAGCCTCCCCACTCTAACTTCCACTGTCCTTAGCCTCCCCACTCTAACTTCCACTGTCCTTAGCCAGCTGTTCTTTAGCCTCTTCACTCTAACTTCTACTGTTCTCACAGTAGGAATCTAATACAATGACCATGACTAATACTCATCATGCTAATACAATGACAAAGACTAACACTCATCATGTTAATACAATGACCAAGACTAACACACAGGATGTTAATACAATGACCAAGACTAACACACAGGATGTTAATACAATGACCAAGACTAACACACAGGATGTTAATACAATGATCAAGACTAACACACAGGATGTTAATACAATAACCAAGACTAACACTCATCATGTTAATACAATGACCAAGACTAACACACAGGATGTTAATACAAAGATATAGACGAACACACAGGATGTTGATACAAGTAGAAAGATTAACTGACCTCTGGGACATTGTCCCAGTACAGTTTCATGAGGCAGGTGAAGACGGTGACATTCTCCTCAAAGTCTTCCTTCAGTGGGAGAAGCTGCAGCACCACAGGAATAACCTGAGCAGAAGCAAGCAAGAATTCACAACAATAATCCCACAAAAGTAACTTTCAAAGATGATGAATCATTACAAGCTTCTGCATACACACAAGTCTACAAAACAAACATTAACATGCGTTTCCATGACAACCTACCAAACACATGACATGGGATTCTCAACAGCAGGCATTGCCTCAACGATTGATCACCGTTGGCTCTCCCTCTTGATCACGTTGTCTGGCAACGTCTGGAAATCCCAGCTCACGAGATGCGGGGGCGAGCCATTATCGTAATGTTGCCAATTAAAATGCTAACTACATTAAAAAACTCTTAAACATGCAAAGTTGTAGCAATCAATACAAGTCACGTATACAACCAATTACCAATCACAATATACATGAATAAATATGAGTCACTGAAAAAATATCACATCTCGACCAGGACATCTGGCATACTCATACCTGGGCCAGAGGCAAACTGTGGGGGCTGTGCCACACCATACGACAGACAGCAGCACACACATTGTCCAGGACTCTTGGGTTGGACTCTGCAGTCATCACAGCAAACAGTGTCTTGAGAATCTCTGGGTAATGGCTGACAGAAAGATTGGGAATTGTGCCAATTGTTGGAAATCAAGAATGAAATGAGACACACAAATAAGAGGACAGATTAGACACAAAAAGAAGAATACTATGAGATTCTTCTACTTAGCTGCACCTCTTCTAACCCATGGTGTTGGGGTCACTTACTTTAGGACTTCATGCATACCACTATTGGGTATGAATTTCATTACCTTCATCCTTTTTGCCTGGTCAGCGGCTAAAAGTTCTTTTTCATCATTCTCAACTGTCAAGGGATCTTTTTTGTGTACATGGGACCTCCAGAGTTTATCGTCTGTCTCCGATAGGACTTGGCGCCCTATTTTTTTAAGGCTCTACCATCACATTCAAGGTGAGCCAATGCTTACTTAACCATACCATCACATCCATTGACTAGAATATACTTACTTACTTACTTAGTCGCTCCTCTTCTACCGTGAGGTGTAGAGGTTTGCCAAAGAGAACGCCACTCTGCTCTATCCGCTGTCTTTTTCCTGGCCTCTTTCCAATCCAGCCCTCTATCACTTAGGGACTGTCGTATGTTGTCTTCCCAACATACTTTGGGACGTCCTTGGGGTCTGCGTCCTTGACTATTGATCTCCCATGACCGCTTTGGTATTCGATCTTCTTCCATTCTACAGACATGGCCAAACCACTGTAGTTGGGACTGCTCCACTCGTGTCTGCAGGGGTTGAACTTCAAGACTGCTACGTATTGTCTGGTTACGGATCTTGTCCCGTTTCGTCACCTGAACCGCCTTTCTTAGGTACCTCATTTCTGAAGTTTGGAATTGCCTTTCTTGGGCTGTAGTCATTGCCCATGACTCACATCCATATGTCAGGACAGGCATATAGGTCGAGCAGTATACATCCATCTTTGTTTTCCTGCTTATTTTTCTTCTGCTGAGGAAACCTCTGTTTATTGCATGGAACAGTCTACCTGCTGCTGCCCTTCGCGCAGTTAACTCTTCTTTGATTCCTCCCCTGCTGTCTATTACCACTCCTAGATATTTAAAGTTGCTGATCTGGTCCAGTGCTCATGTTCCCAGGGTTATCTGATGTCTCTTTTCATCTCTGGCGATCACCATGGTTTTTGTTTTGGAGTTGCTGATGTGCATTCCTCTCTTCTTCAACTCTTCTTCCCAGACCTGCAAGTTGATCTGGAGATGTGCTTCAGTTTTCATGATCAGGGCCACATCGTCTGCAAATGCTAGTTCCGATATGTAACTTGGTCTCATCTTCCAGTACCCTACTTCATACTTTTTTGTCCGTTTATTGCAGGCTTTGATGACTTCATCCATGAGGAGTATGAAAAGGTACGGTGATAGAATGTCCCCCTGTCTTACTCCTCTAGTGGTCTTGAACTCTCCTGACTTATATAATTTCTGCATGTTTTATAGAAACTCTGTATGGCAGAGATCAGGGGTCCTGGGATGTTCTTCCTTGTCAGGCACTCCCAGAGTTTGTCCCAAGGAACTTTATCAAATGCTTTCTCCAAATCCAAAAAGCAGAGATGCATCTCTTTATCATATTCAAGAGCCTTTTCACTTAGCTGTCTGAGTGTAAAGATAAGGTCTTGAGTACTTCTGTTTGCCTTAAACCCATATTGAGTTTCGTCCATATTTGGCTCTGCTAGACCTCTTAATCGCCGTTCTAGAATCCTAGAGTAGACTTTCCTGGGGACACTGAGAAGGGAAATACCTCTGTGATTTTCACATTGTCGCCCTTTTTAAATATTGGTATTATTATTGCAACCTCCCAGTCTCTTGGTATCTTCTTGTGGCGCCAAGCTGCCTTGAGAATCTTCATGAATAGCATCTCTCCTGCCGCTCCCATGTATTTAACCATTTCTGGTGTTATACCATCAAGTCCTGCTGCTTTACCAATCTTAATTTTCTCCAATGCTGCCTTTAGTTCTTCCATTGTGATATTATCGTTTCCCTCCATGGCTCCCTCTTCTTGAATTGGGACTGTTACTTCCAGAGCTTCGTTTTCCTCCACTCCAAGGAGATCTGAGAAATATTCTTTCCATCTGTTCATTACCTCTTCTGGGGCAGTCAACAGGTCACCTTGTTTATCTTTAACAAATTTCAGGGGGCATTCCTTTTCCTTCCGCATGTTCTTTAAGGTCCTGTAGAACAGTTTCTGGTTTTCTCCAGCATTATTTTCCAGTTTCTCTCCAAATTCTTCCCAGGATTTCTGTTTGGCCTTGAGCACAGTCTTCTTTGCTTCTGTTCTAAAATTTACATATTCTTTATATTTCTTTGTTTGTTCTGTATTCCTAGCCCCTAGGTATTGCTTCCATGCCTTTTTCTTTTCTCGTATTATTGTTTTCACTTCTTCTGTCCACCATGGTGTACTCTTTCTCGTCCACCCTTCTTTGGTTTGACCGCATGCCTCTGCTGCAGCCTCTTTGAGGATGTCTTTAAATTTTACCCAAAGCACTTCCATATCTTCTTCAGATTCCTCTATCCTTTCTATTGCTGTTGTTATGAGCCCTTGGTATCTCCTCTTAACATCTGGTTCTCGTACTTTGTAAGCCTTAATTTTATTTTCTCCTCGTGTATTATGTTTCATGCTTGCTGATGGGTGTTGCCTGGCTGGTTAGTGTTTTTCAATTTCTCTCTTTATTTTAACTAGGTAGTGGTCGCTTCCTATCTCTGGTCCTCTGAACACTCTAGCATCCTTTACATACTTGAAATCAGTTTTCCTCACTATTGCATAGTCAATTATGGATCTTTTATTTCTTGCCGGCTCACATCTTGTGTAGGCATGGATACGCTTGTGTGGAAACCTTGTATTTGTAATAACAAGGTTTTGTTCTCTGCAGAATCTCAGCAGTCATTTTCCATTGTCATTTAAGACATCTTCTCCATACATACCGATCACTCCATCCCATCTAGAATAGTCGTTTCCAACTCTTGCGTTGAAGTCTCCAAGGATAAGTATTTCATTATGGCAATCGTCAATGGTCCTTTGAAGGAGCTCATCAATTCATCTTTTATGTCAGTGCTCTCATCTTCGTTTGGTGCATACACAGTGACGATATCCATTTGACTATCCTGCCCTTGTAGACTTAGAACCATCAGTCATTCTGAAATTAACTTCCATCCTTTAATGTTTGCTTTGTTGTTACTATTCGCCATACAACCAACCCCTGCCCTGGCTCGTTCACTCATGGGAACTCCGCTGTAGTATAGCATGTTGCCATCATGGTCCAGAATGCCCTGTCCCTTTTTCTTTGTTTCTGTAAGTGCCAGGACCGTCAATTTTGCTCTCTTCATCTCCTCCATTAGTTCATGTTCTTTTCCGTTTATACTTCGTACATTCCATGTTCCGTAAATCGTGGTCCTTATTTCTCGCCTGTTCGTCGTCGTTGAGGTCAGTCCGGTTTTCTCTATGTTTTGACTTTTTTTTTTTGACTTCATTTTTAAGACAAACAGGTGATTAGTCTGTTGTGTCTTTGCATGGTGGAGGGGCTGCCTCCTTACAGCCTCCATGCCTGCTGACCCGTTTTTGTCCACGGCTGCTTATTTATTCGCAGCTAACCTCCAAATTAGGAGGCCTTTCAGCAATCCGCAACCCTGCTGACGCGCCTGGTAGGAGGTAGGTGCCTCCCCCAGGACTAGAATATACAAGGTCAATAAATGAACTTACTTAACCATACCACCACATCCATTGACTAAAATATACAAGGTCAATAAATGAACTTACTTAACCATACCATCACATCCATTGACAAGGAAATACAAGGTGAGTTCATGAAATTACTTAACCATACCATTATATCCATTGACTAGAACATTCAAGGTAAATACGTAAACTTATTTAACTTTATACAGTTTGTACTACCTGGCACTCGCCACCGAAAACCTAAAATGGCAGCCCTTTTCGACCAAAATGGACCTCTGAAAAATGCGTTTGTATTTTGTGATTTAGTTTGCGGAATTTAATGTTTTTGATGGCTATACACTATGGTTGCGAACGCTAGCGCAGTTGACGTTTAACTGCATGATTATTTCCGGTAGATCTATTACAAATTGTTACACGAGATTTGAAAGTCTAGACATTTATTGCAACGAAAGTTGAGATTCAAGACCGTAGGAATGATTTATTATTTTACTAGTCCAATGATCACGCATCTGGATTACTCGTGGATATTCAACACACGCCCGATTCAGACTTTGGCAAGGACACATATTACAAAAGGTAGGTATTTTGAAATGACATATATATCAGCGAAATGTGAGACAAGGTAAAACTTAGCACAGAAAAACTCATTTTCTTTACCATTTCCACATCTACATTAATGTTATTTAACACTTCATACTAATATATCATTCTATATTATAACACTATAATTCGAAGGGGTCTTAGTCTTGATACAAAACTCAGTCTACTGAGCCGTAGTGCTCCCCCACTCTTCTGTATGCCAGTGAGTCGTGGACTGCGTACAGCAGGCATGCTAGGAAAATAAATTACTTCCATACAATCTGCCTCCATAGATTGTTTAAAATACAGACACCGAGATCCTCATCAAAGTAAAAATACAGTGACAGGATAGGGTACCAGACACCGAGATCCTCATCAAAGCAAAAATACAGTGACAGGATAGGGTACTAGACACCGAGATCCTCATCAAAGCAAAAATACAGTGACAGGATAGGGTACCAGACACCAAGATCCTCATCAAAGCAAAAATACAGTGACAAGATAGGGTACCAGACACCGAGATCCTCATCAAGGCAAAAATGCCGAGCATCCACACACTGTGGCAGAACACCCAGATCAGGTGGGCCAGCCACGTCGTGCGCATGCCAGACAACCGCATCCCCAAACAATGTATGGTAAGCTGAAAGAGGGCCTGCGTCTGGTTGGTGGCCAAAAGAAGCACTTCAAAGATTCCCTCAAAGTATCTCTGACACACTTCAACATTGATGCAAACTCATGGGAACGTCTCGCACAGAACCGCAATGCATAGAACCACCATCAGAGGCACCTCCATTGCTGAGAAACACAGGGCCTACGAAGCACAGAAAAAATGCACTTTGCGAAAAGACAAAATAACTGAAACGCACATGTCCAATTTTGACTTTAAATGCTACAAATGTGGAAGAGGTTTCCGTGCCAGAATTAGACTATACAGCCACCTCCGGACCATGGCCCACTGTATAGAAGGCCGTCGGAATCATCGGGGGAAAATACCCACAAAATGTATAGGCCAACTAAATTGCAGAACTCATCAGTACTCATGTGCCTAGGTTTCTAATCAATCCATACATCATTCACACAGAGAAATAAAACAAATAACGATACAAAACACAACAAATCGCTGTTGAGAGTGATCCTTTCACAGAATGCTGCCCTGAAACAAACTGAATACCCATCTTTTCTTTATTTACAGTATACAACAACCAGCGCTCCTAATGACACCAGTCTTTTGAAATGATTACCCCTTTCATAGCAGTGAGTATTTTTTGGAAATAACATGTTCCCCGTGTTTTACTAAATCTTTCCAGCTTCAACCCAAAGCGCACTGGTTTTGAATAGTTATGTCAGCCTTCGATGCGTTCCATATGTAGTTTTAAATTTTCAAGCACCCTTAAAAAAAAAAATATAATGAGTACTCTCACTTAATGCATATGGCAGGGTATGTTAGTCACAATTTTAGCTTATACAAATTGTAATTTTCAAAGCAAAACAGTTTTGTGAGAATTTTGAGAAATAAAATCACGTGATGACGCGAAGATAAGAAAGAAAGAAAACATAAGTTCTATGGCGATAGGTCTATCAAAAGAGCAGATGTTGAACTATCTGACAATTTAATTAGCGGACATATATTCTAGATAACCATGGCTTAGTTGTGAACTATGGAAATCAAGCTATCTTACAATGTGTAAGAGTTATAATTTGGAGTATTAAATTTGTTTACAAAATTGAGTAAATATTTGAATTTTCATAAAAATGATGTAGCTTTGGTTGTAGTCTATACCAAAGGGATAATCTTGAACAGTATTATAAGAAAAAATTAAGTGTGTATGATCAAAGACACAGGAGAAATTACTGTTTTGCAATTTTTTTAAACTATAAATTTTCAGTATTTAAAAAAATAACGTTTTAAATTAACGTTTGGAATGCTACATTACAATAAATGATGTAGGGTGATCATCTTTAGAACACCTGACCAACTTTTATTTAGATGTATCAATTTTTAATAAAGTTACAACAAATATAAAAATAATACCCCTCGCTAGGTACTCCTTAAAGGACAAGTAGCAGCTGAAAATAAAGCTTTCAAACTATGCGATATGAAAAAAATAAAGTATGCAGCCTTCTCAAATATAAACAAATATTATTGGGTTTTTTTTTTTTTTTTTGCGTTCGCCTTATTTTTCTATTCCCCAAGGCGGTGTGCGTTGCACTGTGGTTTTTATTTTGCGCCTGTCGGCCCAGTGCATCCGACTTCAGCACGCATTTTATGTAAGGGTCTGCTTCCTCCTGCATTTTCTAAGGGTTTGCTTCCCCGGGGTAACGGCCGGTGCTGTGATGGGGATCGAACCCAGCACCTTCGGATCGTGAGCCTTGCCACTTAAGCACTAGGCCACGCCGTCCCCCTATTATTGGGTTAAATGTGAGGACCATGTTTTGAAAGAGAAAGAGGGCTATTGAAATAAAAGTGGACTGTCGGAATTCCTTCCGAGAGCAGTCGTCAATGTGTTGGATCATCCGACTATGATTAAGTGAAAAAATAACCTACATGTTTGCTTTCTGAGAAATAGAAGTTTCTATCAACTTGGCAAACCATCCTATTCAGGGCCACCCCAATCAGCTAGAAGATGGATCTCAGAACTGGCCAACCCACTCAGCTAGAAGATGGATCTCAGAATTGGCCAACCCACTCAGCTAGAAGATGGATCTCAGAACTGGCCAACCCACTCAGCTAGAAGATGGATCTCAGAACTGGCCACCCCAATCAGCTAGAAGATAGATCTCAGAACTGGCCAACCCACTCAGCTAGAAGATGGATCTCAGAACTGGCCAACCCAATCAGCTAGAAGATAGATCTCAGAACTGGCCAACCCACTCAGCTAGAAGATGGATCTCAGAACTGGCCAACCCACTCAGCTAGAAGATGGATCTCAGAACTGGCCAACCCACTCAGCTAGAAGATGGATCTCAGAACTGGCCAACCCACTCAGCTAGAAGATGGATATCAGAACTGGCCAACCCAATCAGCTAGAAGATGGATCTAAGAACTGGCCAACCCACTCAGCTAGAAGATGGATCTCAGAACTGGCCAACCCACTAAGCTAGAAGATGGATCTCAGAACTCGCTAACCCAATCAGCTAGAAGATAGATCTCAGAACTGGCCA
The DNA here is from genome assembly GCA_036924085.1 of Ariolimax columbianus. Classification (NCBI taxonomy): domain Eukaryota; kingdom Metazoa; phylum Mollusca; class Gastropoda; order Stylommatophora; family Arionidae; genus Ariolimax; species Ariolimax columbianus. Next base: position 11,314,417 of record JAVGWX010000016.1, read on the forward strand.
ACCCACTCAGCTAGAAGATGGATCTCAGAACTGGCCAACCCACTCAGCTAGAAGATAGATCTCAGAACTGGCCAACCCACTCAGCTAGAAGATGGATCTCAGAACTGAATTATAACCATTTATTGTTTGTTCCAGCATCTATTTATAGAACTGAACCAATCTATCTGAAGTATGTACTTTATATGTTCTCATATATCATATGCTTTTAAATTTTCACACATTTTTTTTCTACGAAATGCCCAGTTACTTCTTACATCTCCCAAAACACATGAACTAAATTACAAAATGTGGAACCTAATGTAGAAAAGTCTCATTCAAATTGAAGAGATGCCTATGCCTAAAAAAAGAAATTTACAAAAAAATTTTCTGTCTATTTTCTCAAGGGACAAAATAATTCCTTTGCTAACAAATATCGAAGGAACTACCCACTTTAATGAAAAAAATGCACTACCTGGCACAATGTAAATTATTAAGTCATTGGGACATTGAAAAGATATGTTCACATACAAAAAATCACGCATATCGGTGTAAATGTTATTCAGATATTAGGCGGCAATTGATGACAACCATTGTGAAACGGACAATAGCTTACACATGAAAATTTTGTCATTTAGTCGTCGGTCTTTCAAGGGGGTTTTCTCGTGAGCCCGAAGGCCTATCTAAAGTGGGCCATATCCGGACTCACCAGTGAGGCGCAACACAATATGTCTGATTGTTGTTATCATCATCACAAGCAATGGACGGTTATTGTTATTACTAATGATATATATTCTATAATATATAAATAATATAATATACAAATAATATAATATATAAATAATATAATATATAATCTTTATTATGAATACCTCTTATCATAGTTTAATTATGTGTTTCATTATTTTGGCTCTTCTTCTTCTTCTTACGCTGCTCAATTTGTTCAATAATAATGAATTTTATTCTGAATAAAACTTTGATGCACGGTATGCCAACATTTTCGGCCGAGCCGAAAGACACAAATTTGCAAAATCTGCCAGGATTAGAAAAGTTAGCCATACCACCACCTCCAATGACATACAAGGTAATTACATGAACTTACTTAACCATAGCATCCCCTCCATTGACAGCCAGGACTCCCAGGGCAAACACAGAATTACTGCGAACCTCCTCGTCTTCTTCGGAGGTCATGCGTGTGAATACTGGGTACAGAGTGCTGATGAACACAGAACCAACAGGGCTTCCACATGCTTCAATGACCTCAGCTAGAGTGCCCACAGCAAATGATTTCTCAGCAGTTGAAGACGTCTCCTTCTGTTCAACAAATACCAAAGCTGATGTTAGTAATTTTTTTCTCAATAAAGTATTGTATAGTAATTCACGTTAAGCTGTTTACACCTGGTCCACTCAACATAATAATTATAATGTTCGTATCCTGCCGAAGACGGATGTGTCGGACCGAAAGGTGCAAATATCGCAGTCAAACCGTAAACTAGCGACACAACACATTCCGTTCTCTGGATTACATCCTGCTACTTGCAAAACCCTGTTCAGGGATTGGTAGCAGGAGATTGAGAATGAACGCAGAAGCAGAATGATCGCGTAGGCGTCACCGTTGCGTCAATCGACCACTACCATGTCCAACAAATGAGGCTGTGTTCATGTGTAGTATGTCGGCTGAAATCCCTAGAGACTCACCAGCTGGAGCAGAGTACTCCACTGCCTTGGGATGAGGGCCGTGAGGATTGTATTAGACCAATGTTTGTGTCAAACTCCCCCCCTTTTTTCTTCAGTGTTCCACCGCTGAGTCCTCTAGATTGTGTCCACCTTTTGGTCAGCGTGACCCTTGCTGTGCTGAGAATACGAGGTTGGGAGAGGTATTGCAGCATAACAAACAGGATAACAGATCGAAAGCCCATCATTTCCACAGAACAAAGTCCCTGATACCACCTGGTGAAGTAGTTGTGAATTATAATCCGAACAGGAACCACCAAATATCAGAAGGCTCGACACAAATACCGGAACGAGTCAGAAGCACAGCCATCTTACTTTTCACTCAACCAAAAGTGTCAATGATATTTGCTATTTTTTTTTTTTTTTTGGGCGTTCGCCTTATTTATCTATTCCCCAAGGCGTGTGTGCGTTACACTGTGGTTTTTATTTTGCGCCTGTCGGCCCAGTGCATCCGACTTCAGCACGCATTTTATGTAAGGGTCTGCTTCCTCCTGCATTTTCTAAGGGTCTGCTTCCTCCTGCATTTTCTAAGGGTTTGCTTCCCCGGGGTAACGGCCGGTGCTGTGATGGGGATCGAACCCAGCACCTTCTGGTTGTGAGCCGTGCCACTTAACCACTAGGCCACGCCGTCCCCTATTTGCTATTCAACAGGTTCATGTATTTGGGCAGCAGTTTAAAAAAAACAAACAAAAACAGAAGGTTCTTTTTTTTTTCTTTTATCCTGTTATGCCTTTCAGCATCAGGTCAGAGATCTCTAGAATGAGACCGTCTGTGTGCCTCGTGCACAATAGCATTTACTGCCTCAGATACGTCTGTAAGCCAACTTTTTTTGGTGTGCCTTTGAATCCGTTTTATCTAAATAGCATTGTTTGTTGGAAAGTGCTGTGTGGTGGTAACTTTGCTACGTGGCCAAACCGTTTTAGTTGCTGTCATTTTAGTTTTTGTCCATCACAAGTGATGAAGACCACTCTCTTTGTTCAGCCGTGTGGACAGTCGTATCTCCTGCTGTGTCCGCTGAAATGGGTGACTTGCGCGGAGATTTGGATTAAAGTGAGGAAGAAACTGCGCCTTTTGGCAACCTCACGCACAGAGCCTAAGCTACCTTATGCCAGTGGCAAGACATTCATCGAGACGACTGGAGATAGCATAGGATGCAGATTTTGCCTCAGGGTTACCACCGAAGCCTTTCCGTAAACATGTAACCCGCAGGGTAGAAAGGTGGGAAGGCATCTAACGCAGTTTGTCGTGCCTTTTCGACAACCACAAGAGGTCGTATGGACAACACTCAGCGTGTGAGTGAGTCTGGCATCTCTCCCCAGCTGTATTCAGTTCATCATAGTAGCATCTAAAATTCCCACACGCCATATTCGTGAAGGTGAACCGGCAGAACTAACCCGTGAGATACGACACAGGTATAACTAGATTAAGCGTAGCGCCATTCAGCCGGCGTTCAGACCAGGATAAACGGATGGAAGAAATCACAAAAAAAGAACGAAATAACAAGTCCAGACGGAAAACAACTCCGCGTATCCGTAAACACATCTGGCAAAGATGGCGCCGTAACTGGCTGCGAGTCTACATTTCTCTACTGTTTTGGATCATTATGGATGCCGCCAGACCACGGATTTGCTGTCTTTTAATGTAGTCTAATACTGGTGTTGTTCCCATTAGTCTCCTAATATCATCGATTCTGATCATGTCTCTACTGGTTATTGTTTCACAGGTATTTGATTTCTGTTGTTACGATGTAGCATTTTTCATTTGATGTTAGTGTCGAGTTTTGACATTGATAGCGTAGAATTTCAGAATGTGAAATGAAGTGTTTGAGAAAGGTAGTTGTTACCAATAGAAACAGATTGAGAAACAAGGACTTTAGAAAAATGGTGGTCACTACATCTTGTTCTGAGCAAATTTCCAGACAAAATTTTCTGTATGTTGGTCATCTCATGAGAATATATTCTGATTAACTTCCACCAAAGAAGGTCTGGTCGCAAGGCAAGAGGGAGATCACATTTCAGGTGAATAGATGACATAGATTTGTTTTTCACGGTCAGGTTGAAGCATCATAGAAATAAGCGGGTGGTTGAGAGATTAGGATACAGGTCTCTTGAACAAGGGTTCAAAACTCCAGTAAGGCGATAAGTTCTCTCCCCCCCCCCCCTCCCCCCAACTTACTGACTCCTCTTCTACCACGTGGTGTACAGGTCGTGCCTTTTTCTTATAGTTTAGTTTCCAAACGATCGGGTAGCCAGTCCCATGCCTAACCCTCTTGTCCCCTCTGGCAGGTTAATATGTTTTTTTTTTTTTTAGATCTCCCTTTGGACTCCAGCAACACTCAGATGGTTTACAATGGTACAGAGACGAAAACTTCTAGCAGAGATAACAGCTGTACACTTTACTCGTTCCAGAACATGGTAGTAATAAATGAGACCAACTACTACTACTTCTGCGTTCGTTCTCAAGTTCCAAGCCCTGAACAGGACTTTGCAAGCAGCAAGATGTAGTACGGAGGGAGAACGAAATGCGTAGTGTCACTAGTTTACAGCTTGACTGCGATATTTGCACATTTCGGTCCAACACATCCGTCTTCGGCAGACTGAGACCAACTAACAAGCAGATGTTTATGTCCAGCTAGCAATTGGGGGGGGGGGGGGGGGGGGGGGAGAGCCAAAGATGCAACACAGTGAATGAGCTGACAGCAGCCAGTGACTCCCTAGTTGGCTGCTAGCATCAGAGTCAGAACCAGATGCTGACCAAGACTATACTCCACGCAGTGGTCCCTAAAACAGACTGCACTAGTGTAGTCTGGCTAAGAGAATTAAGATTTGCGGAAAGGCAAAACTGGCCCCTAAAAATTCCAGCTGATATGGGTGCGCCGGGCCTAATGGCGTAGATATAGCCTTTTCAGGACGAATGCCAAAAAAGAAATAGAAGTCATACTAATTTCTTGAGAAAGGAAACATGTCAACATAGTGAATCAGAAAACATGTCAACATAGTGAATCAGAAAACATGTCAACATAATGAATCAGAAAACATGTCAACATAGTGAATCAGAAAACATGTCAACATAGTGAATTAGAAAACATGTCGACATAGTGAATCAGAAAACATGTCAACATAGTGAATCAGAAAACATGTCAACATAGTGAATTAGAAAACATGTCGACATAGTGAATCAGAAAACATGTCAACATAATGAATCAGAAAACATGTCGACATAGTGAATCAGAAAACATACCAATCTCTTGAGAAGATCCTGGACAAAAGATTGGAAGAAAGGGAGGAAACTTTCTCCACCCATGATTCTTGCCATAACAGGAAGTACATCTCCTGCAGACTCGATGAGCATGCTGTCAAACTCAGCCTCATCATCAGTTTCCTCATCTTGATCTTGGCAAGCCACCTGTTGTACAAAATGTAAGTTCCGCAGCTAGTATTTTTTAATCAGAATACAAGTAATGGCACAATAAAACATTGAATGCTTATAGAATAATGACATAACTATTTGTTGTTATCCAATAGCTTATGAGCAAGCCTGTTCTTGGCATCCCAATGCCCTTCTTATATAGATACAGGTCTTCTTCAGTTGTTTCACTGCTCTGTACAGTGTGTCGGCAGTGTTTGTAAGAATTTTTTCCTCATGTCCGCAAGCATCTTACACTCAATGAGCAGGTGTCTATTTCATCAGGATGAGACCAATGTCTGTACAAGGACAGGTGATAGGGATTGACGCAGGTCAAGTGGCTTTTTACTCTGGTATGTCCTGTTCGGAACTAACAAATGATACTTTGATCTCGGAACTAACAAATGATACTTTGATCTCGGAACTAACAAATGATACTTTGATCTCGGAACTAACAAATGATACTTTGATCTCGGAACTAACAAATGATACTTTGATCTCGGAACTAACAAATGATACTTTGATCTCGGAACTAACAAATGATACTTTGATCTCGGAACTAACAAATGATACTTTGATCTCGGAACTAACAAATGATACTTTGATCTCGGAACTAACAAATGATACTTTGATCTCGGAACTAACAAATGATACTTTGATCTCGGAACTAACAAATGATACTTTGATCTCGGAACTAACAAATGATACTTTGATCTCGGAACTAACAAATGATACTTTGATCTCGGAACTAACAAATGATACTTTGATCTCGGAACTAACAAATGATACTTTGATCTCGGAACTAACAAATGATACTTTGATCTCGGAACTAACAAATGATACTTTGATCTCGGAACTAACAAATGATACTTTGATCTCGGAACTAACAAATGATACTTTGATCTCGGAACTAACAAATGATACTTTGATCTCGGAACTAACAAATGATACTTTGATCTCGGAACTAACAAATGATACTTTGATCTCGGAACTAACAAATGATACTTTGATCTCGGAACTAACAAATGATACTTTGATCTCGGAACTAACAAATGATACTTTGATCTCGGAACTAACAAATGATACTTTGATCTCGGAACTAACAAATGATACTTTGATCTCGGAACTAACAAATGATACTTTGATCTCGGAACTAACAAATGATACTTTGATCTCGGAACTAACAAATGATACTTTGATCTCGGAACTAACAAATGATACTTTGATCTCGGAACTAACAAATGATACTTTGATCTCGGAACTAACAAATGATACTTTGATCTCGGAACTAACAAATGATACTTTGATCTCGGAACTAACAAATGATACTTTGATCTCGGAACTAACAAATGATACTTTGATCTCGGAACTAACAAATGATACTTTGATCTCTTCTATATAGTTTATTTATGTCATTAGTTTTTGGCTGTGACATTTCGCTAAATACACTGCGACCTGTTCCTGTCGCCCACCAGTTCATCCAGATTTCCCCAGTATTATTCCTAATAATTAGTTTTACTGTCTGGTTAACACAGGATGTACCCAATTGTTATTTGGAGGCTCTTGTTTTTGTCAATCTGTCAGCCATCTCGTTTCTAGTAGGCCGATATGTCCATTGCAAGGTGACATTAATCCTGTGGGCATTAATAATGTTAGCAGAACTATTTCAATCATGTTAATAGTTGCAGCACTCAGTAGAAGAAGTAGGTATACATTAGTTTTGACTGTGTTCAGTCACTTGATCGTATTCAGTTACTCGACCATGCTCAGTCACTTCTTGATCATATCTAAATCTGAAACAGGGGAGGAAGACTAACATCTGGTCAGTCAAAATATACCGATCAAGACCCTCATTTCGGCTTCCTTGTAGCCCTCCCTGGGAATGGGCTGTTTTCATGGCAGCCTGCCTAATGAGGTGAGGGATCGACGTGATCCCTGTGGTAGTGAGCGACATGCAGATGAAGCCAAGAATAGCACAACCGCCTGGAGGACCCGGCCCACCTTCATCAGCATGCTCAGGATATGAGGGAAGCTACTGCAACCCATCACTTAACGTCCTTTTCAGTGTGCACAAAACAGTAAACTTATTCATTGTGTGAATTTGAAACAACAAATTTAAAGCAACTTAAACCAGAGACCAAGTTCTGACGTTACCTTGTGGGTAAAAATCTCCTTCATGGCAGACAGTATAGCATCAGTAGCGCCTGTTATGCTCAGAATAGGCTGACCTATCTTGTCCAGCATTTCCTGTAGAGAATCTACAGCTGACATGACAACAGTGCGATCCATTTCTGTCCTGATGGCCTCCAGATATCTTGGTACCACTCCCAGGATCATGGTTTTCAGGGCTGAGGATGGACAGAGCTCACCATTAAAAGATGGCCTGAGTTGTATTAGTAGCATCATACCATAAAAAGTTCGGAAATTACTGTTTGACTGCAACACCTATGCCTTTTGGACAGATATATCTTGTCACTAGACTTAATGCAAGGCAGCAGGTGGTTTGAAGCTAAAGCATATTCCTTCTATTAGATGAATATCCACCTATGGTTAATGGCCTCATCTATCCAGAACATTCTGGTTGTAGGACACTAGAGACTAGCATCTTGCCCTTTCTCATGTTATTACATACTGTAGGACACTAGAGACTGGCATCTTGCCCTTTCTCATGTTATTACATACTGTAGGACACTAGAGACTGGCATCTTGCCCTTTCTCATGTTATTACATACTGTAGGACACTAGAGACTGGCATCTTGCCCTTTCTCATGTTATTACATACTGTAGGACACTAGAGACTGGCATCTTGCCCTTTCTCATGTTATTACATACTGTAGGACACTAGAGACTGGCATCTTGCCCTTTCTCATGTTATTACATACTGTAGGACACTAGAGACTGGCATCTTGCCCTTTCTCATGTTATTACATACTGTAGGACACTAGAGACTGGCATCTTGCCCTTTCTCATGTTATTACATACTGTAGGACACTAGAGACTGGCATCTTGCCCTTTCTCATGTTATTACATACTGTAGGACACTAGAGACTGGCATCTTGCCCTTTCTCATGTTATTACATACTGTAGGACACTAGAGACTAGCATCTTGCCCTTTCTCATGTTATTACATACTGTAGGACACTAGAGACTGGCATCTTGCCCTTTCTCATGTTATTACATACTGTAGGACACTAGAGACTGGCATCTTGCCCTTTCTCATGTTATTACATACTGTAGGACACTAGAGACTGGCATCTTGCCCTTTCTCATGTTATTACATACTGTAGGACACTAGAGACTGGCATCTTGCCCTTTCTCATGTTATTACATACTGTAGGACACTAGAGACTAGCATCTTGCCCTTTCTCATGTTATTACATACTGTAAGTCAGGACCTAGGCTTTTTCTTTCAGAGGATTTATGTTAAGCTTGCTTGTGTGCATTTAGTTAGAATTCCTGCAGAAGATGGATGTGTCGGACCAAAAGGTGCAAATATCTCAGTCAAGCTGTAAACTAGCGACACAACACATACCGTTCTTCAGACTACATCCAGCTACTTGCAAAGCCATGTTCAGGGCTTAGGAGTGGGATATTGAGAACGAATGTAGAAGAAGTTAGAACTGAGAGTACATCCTTAATTCCACACCCAGCTATGACAGTATTCAGAACATGTTGTATATATGAGATATGTCATCCCTTTATTTTCAGAGTATAAAATCATTGAAATATATTGTGGTTCAGATAAATGCGCTGAAACAGTACAAAAACAGCACTTATATTACGACCAGAAGGCTATCAGGAACATTACAAGAAAAATGAACACATCATAGAAGTAGAGATGAACATTTTCAGGATGAACCACAAAGAAGATTAAGGAAAGTTATTTTGTAAAAAAGCAATTACAGTTTAATTTTAGTTTAAACTTGATGTGAAAGCATCTTGTTTAAAAAAAAATTACAAATATTTATCTGCCAGAAACCATAGCAGCCACTGAATATGTTGCATGCTGACAATTAACTGTATACATCATATGACTGATTAGTGTAGTGGCAGAGCACTTGCTTTTCATGGTAAAGGTATCAGTTTTAACTCACACAACCATCTCGCTTCAGTCAACCCAGCTGTAAATGAGTACCTGAATTACAGTTAGGGAAGTAAAATGCAGCGAGGAAGGAAACTGGCCACCTCACACGAGCTGTGGCTTAGTATATGGTCTCTACTAACACTTCATTCCTGATGAGCAGTAAAGTCTGCTAAAGGACTCCCTTTACCTTTCTACACCTTAACTCCATATGGGTAGGTTCCTTGGGAGCTGTGGCAAAAAAGTGTTGACGAGCTGAAACTCTGCAACAGAATTGTCACTGCCAGAAACTGAGGACACGGAATGCAGCTACCAATAGCTGACTGCTAGTGTCAGGGCCAGCTACCAATAGCTGACTGCTAGTGTCAGGGCCAGCTACCAATAGCTGACTGCTAGTGTCAGGGCCAGCTACCAATAGCTGACTGCTAGTGTCAGGGCCAGCTACCAATAGCTGACTGCTAGTGTCAGGGCCAGCGACCCAGAGCTGCCAAGACCCTTCTACACCTATATGCGGTGATCCTGGATAACAGGCTGCCACAGAGCAGGCTTGCTAAAGAGAAGGGATCAAAGAGGGAAGGTTAACCTGGTACTCAAAAATGCGGGCTGAAGTTGGATGCGTCGGATAGAAAAGTGCAAATATATCGGTCAAGCTGTATACAGCGAAACAACACATTCCATTCTCCGGATAACATCCAGCTACTTGCAAAGCCCTTATCAGGGTTTGGTAGTGGGAGATTGAGAACGTTCAGGGTTTGGTAGTGGGAGATTGAGAACGTTCAGGGCTTGGTAGTGGGAGATTGAGAACGTTCAGGGTTTGGTAGTGGGAGATTGAGAACGTTCAGGGTTTGGTAGCGGGAGATTGAGAACGTTCAGGGTTTGGTAGTGGGAGATTGAGAACGTTCAGGGTTTGGTAGCGGGAGATTGAGAACGTTCAGGGTTTGGTAGTGGGAGATTGAGAACGTTCAGGGTTTGGTAGTGGGAGATTGAGAACGTTCAGGGTTTGGTAGCGGGAGATTGAGAACGTTCAGGGTTTGGTAGTGGGAGATTGAGAACGTTCAGGGTTTGGTAGTAGTAGATTGAGAACGTTCAGGGTTTGGTAGTGGGAGATTGAGAACGTTCAGGGTTTGGTAGTGGGAGATTGAGAACGTTCAGGGTTTGGTAGCGGGAGATTGAGAACGTTCAGGGTTTGGTAGTGGGAGATTGAGAACGTTCAGGGTTTGGTAGTAGGAGATTGAGAACGTTCAGGGCTTGGTAGTGGGAGATTGAGAACGTTCAGGGTTTGGTAGTGGGAGATTGAGAACGTTCAGGGTTTGGTAGTGGGAGATTGAGAACGTTCAGGGTTTGGTAGTGGGAGATTGAGAACGTTCAGGGTTTGGTAGTGGGAGATTGAGAACGTTCAGGGCTTGGTAGTGGGAGATTGAGAACGTTCAGGGTTTGGTAGTGGGAGATTGAGAACGTTCAGGGTTTGGTAGTGGGAGATTGAGAACGTTCAGGGTTTGGTAGTGGGAGATTGAGAACGTTCAGGGCTTGGTAGTGGGAGATTGAGAACGTGCGAAAAAGAAGACCTCATGTGAGAAATATTTACCCTCAAAAGCCTCGACTGACTGTGTGGCTTTATGTGCTTCATGTACACACAAGCAGAGCTGGCAGAGAGTTCCGAATGCCCCCTTCTTGATGCCCACAGCTGGGTACACAACCAGATCCATCACTTCAGAGTAGGACTTTTGTAGGAGTGGGAAGAATGCAGGTCTGTAGAGATTCAGAAGGATAACTTAACAAATACACATGACTAGCTAAATCCTTCTGGTTTCTCCTGCAACACAGGGCTACAATGGATTAATTCATTCTTTAGATACAATGTGAAGGGGAACTGAGAAGCAAGTCCAGTCAGGCACAACATACTGACCAGGACGTTGCATCAGGGTCAGGCACAACATACTGACCAGGATGTTGCATTAGGGTCAGGCACAACATATTGACTAGGACGTCACATCAGGGTCAGGCACAACATACTGACCAGGATGTTGCATCAGGGTCAGGCACAACATATTGACTAGGACGTCGCATCAGGGTCAGGCACAACATACTGACCAGGATGTTGCATCAGGGTCAGGCACAACATATTGACTAGGACGTCGCATCAGGGTCAGGCACAACATACTGACCAGGATGTTGCATCAGGGTCAGGCACACCATATTGACCAAGATCACTATCTTTCTTCCATGTAGTATTCCCTGGAAACTTCATGTTTTTAAGGCAGTCTGGCTGATGAGATGTGGATTGACGTGATCCTCGTAGTAGTGAACGTCAAGCATAGCACAACAGCCTGGAGGACTCCGGTCCGACTTTATCAGCATGTTCAGGATGTCATCTTCTTATCCGTTTGTTCTGAAAAGGGCTTTGAAAGTAGCAGGATGTAGTCTGGAGAACAGAATGTGTTGTGTCATAGTTTACAGGTTGACTGCGATATTTGCACCTTTCGGTCCGACTTCAGCAAGCATTTTTAGGTACTGTGTTGGTCTTCCCTATTCGATCCTTTCTCCTTAGCCAGTCTGCTCTGTTACAGACTGCCGTCCAGGATCACCATATGGAGGTGTAGAAGGGTCTTGACAGCTCTGGTTCAACTTTGGGTCACTGACCACTGCAGCTCTCATGCACCTCTGGATGTAAGAAAAACTACCCCAACCTGCCAATTAACATCCATTTCACAAAAGAGTAAGCATACTCATCATGGGCATTAAACAACAACATACAATGTGAAGGACAGACTATCACTGCTGTAGCTGGCTCCTTTTAAAAGAAGCTTGCATTCAAGCATTTCCCTTTTCACTCCAATGTGAAGCATATGTTTTAATTGCAGCTGGTCCCTTTCGTCTGTATAAGAGTTTTTGCAGTGACTGATTATATGGCAATGTTCTTTACATGATAAGGTTGCTAGCCCCAAGTACAACCCTCTTTAGTTCCCTTTTACAACACACTATTGAAGTGATAGTAGTTCTATTCTATTTATCCTGGGTGCCAATAGACAGTACCAGGTCATTGCATAAGATGAAAATCAGCCACCGCTTCAGGTTGACAGAGAACGTTGTCTTGTGTGCTGCCAGACTCTGCTTGAATCTCTGTACGATTTGATTGACATGGTACTTATGAGACAGTCTGAGATGAAAGGTCACTCCCACATATCTCAAGCTAGCACACCTCTCAACGGCTACATCCATGGTTATGTTAGTTAGGTCAGCCTTTGCTACCGAGTTGTTCTTCTTCTTCTTCTTCTGCGTACGCAGTCAGACAGTAACCATTATTTTTTCGAAAAAAGCGGCGGTCATCCTGAGGCTCTCGCCACTGCCATAGAGCTTGTCTTGCAGTTCCACTGGTAATGGCCACATCTGCTCTCTCTGATCCTCGTATGTCGGGCAGTTCTGCAGCAGACGTTCAGCGGTCATTTTACCAGTACCGCACGTGCATTCGTCGGTACACCCTATCTTCAATTTGTTGAATAGGTGGTACCTCAGTCTGTTGTGGCCAGTGCGAAGTCTGAAGACAACGACCTGCTCTCTTCGGTTCAACTGGTAATAGGCATCGTTTTTGGTGTAACCAGTATGTTCGGTTTCCCATTTGGCTACCGAGTTGTTCAAGGAACACCACTTCCCACCAGCCTTGTCGAGATTGATCTGGGAGCATGACTTTCTGCACCACTGTGAGATGCCTGTAAAGACTCTTGTATGTCCTTGACCAGCAAATCCATATGATTAAATCCCTCTAGTCTTCATTGGAACATATCCTGCAATTCATTTCTCCTGAAATTCCCATTTTGGGTTGCTTTCTTGAGTTTCTACCTATCAGGTTCCAGCTACCTTAGTCTGCTCTTCCACTGTTCTTTAACATTTGTTCCTGGGCTTCCTCATTCTTCTCTTACCCTGTGAGTTTCACCCCAGTGCCTACCTGGTTTATTTGTTATGTTTATATCTGAGGGTGTGCCCTATCCACCTCCATGTTTCCCAATGTTATGACTTAATTACATTCCATATGTACTGTAAGTAGTAAATTATGATTCTATCTACCAACACTACAACTAAATCTAGGTCACCCACAGCACAGATACACTGGTAATAGAACATTGGTCTAGAACAGGGTTTCTCAACTGGTTGGTTAGCTAGTTATCATATTTGCTGTGTCCCTGTCTGTTCATATAAGCTATGTTCCTGTCTGTTTGTATATGCTGTATGCAACTGTATAATTTCATTAAATCAGTCAAAAGAGCCCAAACAATTAGTATTAGATTAAACTTACAACCAACTGACTGATCTTGCTAGACTGACTGATCTTGCTAGACTGACTGATCTTGTCAAACTGACTGATCTTGTCAAACTGACTGATCTTGCCAGACTGACTGATCTTGTCGGACTGACTGATCTTGCTAGACTGACTGATCTTGCTAGACTGACTTATCTTGCTAGATAGACTGATCTTGCTAGACTGACTCATCTTGCTAGACTGACTCATCTTGTCGGACTGACTGATCTTGTCAAGCTGACTGATCTTGTCAAACTGACTGATCTTGTCAAACTGACTGATCTTGCCGGACTGACTGATCTTGCCGGACTGACTGATCTTGCTAGACTGACTGATCTTGCTAGACTGACTGATCTTGCTAGACTGACTGATCTTGTCGGACTGACTGATCTTGCTAGACTGACTGATCTTGCTAGACTGACTGATCTTGCTAGACTGACTGATCTTGCTAGACTGACTGATCTTGTCGGACTGACTGATCTTGCTAGACTGACTGATCTTGCTAGACTGACTGATCTTGCTAGACTGACTGATCTTGCTAGACTGACTGATCTTGCTAGACTGACTGATCTTGTCGGACTGACTGATCTTGTCAAGCTGACTGATCTTGTCAAACTGACTGATCTTGTCAAACTGACTGATCTTGCCAGACTGACTGATCTTGCTAGACTGACTGATCTTGCTAGACTGACTGATCTTGTCGGACTGACTGATCTTGATTTGTAAATATATTTACATTTTTGTGCAAGGAGTTCCTTGAGGCTTGAAAACTTTTTCTAAGGATCCTCCACAAAAAAAACTGCGGAGATAGGCTGTTCTAGAACATTCTATATCCTTCCATTCCAGTTTCAACAGAACAAATTTTTGTTAAAGAAAGAAAAAATACAAACCCTGTGTTAAAGGCCAGTTCACCCAGTGCACAACAGGCATCTTCCTTCTCATCCAGGTAGGCGTTCTCCACTGATATTCTGTGTAGTTAGTACAGGTGATTAATTAGTTCAAGTTTATTTGGAGGACGGTAAAAGTTTGTGTACTAGAGAATGCCGACTGCATTCTTCTTCGGTGGTGAAGGTCAGATAACTGGGAAACTTTGTATGAAACTGTTGTTTAATGCCCACAATGAAAAGGACGTTAAGTGGCAGGTTGTAGCAGCTTTTCTTACATCGCGAGCGCGCTGATGAAGGTTGGCCGTGGTCCTCTAGACCGTTGTGCAATGCCTGGTTTCATCTACGTGACACTCACTTCTACGAGGATCATGTCGATCCACATCTCATCAGTCAGACCACCTTGAAAACAGCATGTTTCCAGGGAATGCTACATAGAAGAGAGATAGTGGTCTTGGTCAGTATGTTGTGCCTGACTCCAACACAATGACTTTGTCAGTATGTTGTGCCTGATTGGACCAGCGTCTCAGTTCCCCTTGTATGGAACTAAACAGCAACTAACAGACATATGCTAATACCATTATATTGGATTGGATAAAAGAGAAAGAGCTCACGCGTACCGCTGAATCCATAACAGCTGGCAGTGGTTGTTGATCAACTAGGTCTGCCGAGCTGTTCGCTCTTTCGCAGTCAATGCCAAGTTGAAAAATTTGTCTCATACAGATGGGTGAAGTATGGCAGTTAAGTTCATGTGTAGGGTCCAACTTGTTTATGTATTTATTAAGTCCAATGTGTTCTGTCTTGTTGGAAGATCATGCTCTGCTCCCTGCATTGGAGTTTGTTGTTGTCATTTTTTGTTTGGGTGTGCCAATTCTTTATACATTGCATGCCCAGTAGACCTTCACATCCATCAGTTCAGCCATTTCTCTTTGAAGTAATTTTGAAGTATTTGTTTTGCTTATTTGTTTTGCTGTCTGATGTATTTATTTGAATCACGCTTGCTCCTAGTTTTGCTGGTCTATCTGCTTTCTGATCGCCTGTCTGATATGTCTATATGTCCAGGAATCCACTGGAGGATGACTTTGTTGTCAGATTTGTAACTTCTTTGTTGCTAGTTTGTAGGTTATGTTTCTAGAACTTGTAGCGTAATTCTTCAATCAGTAAAGACTAACAATATTGGATGGGACTTCACTTTCTTTGCTGGAGCTTCGTGAGTATTACCTAGCAGGTGGTGGTGTTTGTTGCTGTGTGATTTATGATTGGTGGTTATTACAGTACTCTCCACATAGTTCGGATGTGTTGCAACTTTGGTACTTTAATAACTTTTACTGAGCCATTGGAGAAAAAATTTGCCCGGGGCATTTTGTCTATATACCCACCTGTTTTTTTGGCTATAAAAAATGCCTGAATCCTCCCATCTTGAAAACAACAACACGGCTAACTGAGGTAGATCTTATTAGTTTGTTTATGTAGATGTTATAAATACGTTTGTAGTGGAAACTAACAGATATGCCAGCCTGTTTAGGAACAATATCAGTACTTTGTGGCAACTTCATAGATTTACTTTAACTGGTGTATCCAAAAATTGTTAAGTGTAAATGTTTGTGACGTAATTTTAAAATGTGGAAACTACAAAGTTAAAGCCCCAAGACCACCATTTATAGAATCCTTAACCTTCAGCACGCCCCAGTCCAGATCATCTTGACACACTCGGCCTACAAAAGCGGTGTACGGAAATTTTTTTAATTTTTTGAACGGAGTCACTCCCGACAGCCATTTTTTACTGCTGAATACATACTCCATATATACACGATATTTTGCTGGTTAAAGTATCGTATGTACGATTACAAATGGCTTTTGAACAGTTTTAATTTTGTATACGCCGTTTGGACCAAGCCGACTTTTTGCGAAAGGGGAAGTAGGTTGTTGGGAAAGATCTTTATCGAGTAGATCTTTTTATTTTGTTTGTTTAAATGAAAGAACTACGTTTGAATTGGAAACTAACAGTTGTGTCGATATTGTAAACACAGTATCGATACGTTGTTGTGGTTTCAATGGTTTTCTATCGAAGCGACTAGGGCTAGTGGTCGAGCCCAAATTTTTTCCGAGATTTTCATAAATTTCAACTTCATCTTTTTGTATCTCAAAAACTAACAAACACACAACAAAAACATCCACATGTTCGTTATGCAATTGTGTGTCTACACGCCAGAAAATCATATTTATTGACAAACAAACATAAAAGTTATAAATTTTGAAAGACACTACCATAGCGACAAATTAAGAAAATTAATTAGGTCAAATTTTTTCCCCCAAAAATGCGGCAGGCTAAAGGTTAAAAACAGAGCCATCTGTAAATGCATACTTATTTTCTCAAATAAGAAAAATAATTCCGAACTGAAAGGGGGTAAGAGAATGAGTGCATGGTGAGGGAATTCCAAGTTTTTGTGGGAACAACATTTTGGGACACTGAAAATGAAATAGTTGTTCACTGGAATACAGCTGACAGGTAGGTTTTTCCCATAGCAGACCCTGCTGTTAGGGATGAAGTGTTACAGATTTCACTTTACTAAGCCTCAGCCTTTTGCGAGTGATGATGGCCAGTTCACCTCCTCACTGCCTTTGCTTCCCTACAAAAGCCAGGCACTCATTTACATATTTATGATCAAAGTTAGTACCTTTGCCATGAGAAGAAAGACACTACCGCACAGTTGCTCATCAATCCACTTACCAAAGGTAAAGACCTAATACATGACCACAAGAGCAGCTCACGTTCAACCTGCTCGTGATGCTGTAGCAACAGTGATAGGAACAGCTTTCACGGCAGCACAAACAGAACCAGTCCATTATTGCAGCGCTACATTCTAATTGAGCAGAGAAGATGCTGTGGTTGTGCAGAAAGAAGAGCTCATATAATAAGTCTCACCCTTCCAGTTTGTAATCTTCCTCATCATCCCCATCCTCTGTCTCCAGATCATCGTCGTCATTAAATTCTTCCTCGTCAAAAACAGTCACACTGTCACTTTCATTTTTGTAATGTGCCTGACGAAAGATGTTGCAAATTGTTATCGGTAATTTTTGTCACAAAAAAGAATACAATTATTCAATATTTAATGTGACGCACTGTCATAAATCTACGCTTTGCTGATGATATAGATGCATTGGTGGGTAATGAAAAAGAGATACAACCACGGACATCTAGGTTTGAATACCACTTCTAGGAAATATGGCATGGAAGTCAATGCAGCTAATGGTGAATAACAAGGAAGGAATTATAAATGGACAAAAGCTCGAGACAGCAACACAATTCAAATATCTATGATCTGTAATTGGAGAAGAGGGGACCAAAGATGAACGAAGAACAAGCACTAGAGACAGCGACACAATTCAAATATCTATGATCTGTAATTGGAGAAGAGGGGACCAAAGATGAACGAAGAACAAGCACTGCACAAACAACAATTCTCCCCTCAGTGAGACCACAGTGGAAAGACAAGAACATATCATTGAAAACTAAGATCAAATTAATGCAAACATTGCTCCTTTAAGTATGTTGTAGTTTTCTCATAGCTGCTGAGCAAGCCTGCTCTTGGCAGCCCAATGCCATTCTTATATAGATACAGGTCTTCTTCAGTTGTGTCACTGCTCCGTACAGTGCGTTGGCAGTGCCTGTAAGAATCTTTTTCTCATGTCCGCAAGCGCCTTGCACTCAATAAATAGGTATCAAACTGTTTATCAGGATGAGAGCAATGTCTGCACAAGAGCAGGTGCTGGGGATTGATGCGGTTCAACTGGCTACTGACTCTGGTATGTCCTGTTCGGAATTGAAAGATGAGACTGATCTCTTCTATGTAGTTTATTTATGTCATTAGTTTTTGGCTGTGTCCTTTCGCTAAATACACTGCCACCTGTTGTTCCCATCACCCACCTGTTCATCTAGATTTCCCGATTATTATTCTTAATAATTTCTTTTTACTGTGTGGTTACTGCAGGATCTATCCAATTGTTGTTTTGAGGCTCCTGTTTTTGCCAATCTGTCTGCCATCTCGTTCCCTAGTAGTCCACTATGTCCAGGGATCCATTGCAAGGTGACATTTATCCTGTGGGCAGTGATGATGATCGCCCTCCCCACCAAGAATATCTCCTTTTCTTTGTTTGGGGTGTTCTTCAGCGCCTCCAGAACCGACTAAAAATCACAAAATCCATCGGGAACAATTCACCCAAGTCAAACTATTGGTGTGAAATCTCAACTGCAGGCAAAGATTCCATCAAGAGGGTGGTCTAAAAAACCTATTTTCCGTTTCTCTCTCCTCTGGTAGATGGTGAATATGGCTTTCCTCTTCTGCTACATCCAGTGGGGACAATTGCTTCAGTCTTCTTCTTTGTTTCCTAGTGTCTATTTGTACCCTATTTGGATAGCCATTTTCTTGTATCTCTCTACCACTCAGTGCCCTATTTCTCCCGATATCTAGCGGTTCTATGTTGGCCTCTATCTTAGTCTGAGAGCTTGATTCTGTACCCAGTCAATAGATGAGATGTTATTTGTACTCACAGTGGTCTGTATGGGCATGCTGTAGTCCATCACCGGTCGTACATAACGACTGAGTGACACTGGATAGACTAAGTGATGCTGGATAGACTAAGTGATGCTGGATAGACTGAGTGACGCTGGACAGACTGAGTGACGCTGGACAGACTAAGTGACGCTGGATAGACTGAGTGACGCTGGATAGACTAAGTGCCGCTGGATAGACTGAGTGACGCTGGATAGACTAAGTGATGCTGAACTGACTTAGTGACACTAGACAGACTGAGTGACGCTGGACAGACTGAGTAATGTTAGACAGACTGAGCAACGCTAGACAGAGTGATGCTGAACAGATTGAGTGACGCTGGATAGCCTAAGCAACGTTGGACAGACTGAGTGACATGCTATTGGATATACTGAGTGACATGACCTCGGACAGACTGAGTACCATGACCTTGAACAGACTGAGTAACATGATGTTGGATAGACTGAGTGACATGACCTCGGACAGACTGAGTGACATGACGTTTGAAAAGACTGTTAATGACGTAGTCACATGGGAAGCCCCTATGCCTCTTATGTGACAGGAAAGACAAGACAAATGTCACAAAACATTCCCTAAACACAATCGTCAATGCTGCTCATTCCAAGAGTTAGTGACATGGAAAGCCAAATAACATCAGAAAATCTAATTCATCACTTCATTAAAATAATTATTATATTTGACCTATCTATAACATAATTTCAGTGCGATGTATTCATCAATTATCTAGTATTAATTTTCCATAAAATAACTTCAATATGATGTATCCATAAAATAACCAGCATGGTGTATCTATAAAATAACTTAAGCATAATGTATCCATAAAATAGTGTCAAAGTGATGTATCCAAACTTGGAGAGACATTGGTTGACACATTTAAGCTGACCAAAACAATGGAGGACAATAAATATTTAAGAGTTTATAAAACCAACTGTCTTACCTTAACTCCTTCCGTTGATTTCATAGACGCAAACATTAAGTTCACAATAGTGTCTAGATATTCCGCCATTTCTGTCTTCATAACTGTGGAGATTGCTGCAAAAAGGCTGTATCTGTAAAAGTTTCAGACAATTTTTAAGGTAATCTAGTTTTCACATTAAAAAAAATTATTACGTCACAAACATTTAGACTTACCCATTTTTGTGTAACAAAGAAACTTGGCTGAACAGATGGGCCATGGGAAACACAGGAAGGGAGGTCTACAGACATATGGCAAGCCCAGTCCAAATGACAATGTAAATCCACTCACAAGGAAGGATCAGAGCACCATTCTCCGACTGAGAACCCAACACATCCCACTAAACAAGTACCTGAACAGAACCCAACACATCCCACTAAACAAACACCTGAACAGAACCCACTAAACAAGCACCTGAACAGAATCCAACCCATCCCACTAAACAAGCACCTGAACAGAACCCAACACATCCAACTAAACAAGCACCTGAACAGAACCCAACACATCCCACTAAACAAACACCTGAACAGAACCCAACACATCCCACTAAACAAACACCTGAACAGAACCCAACACATCCCACTAAACAAACACCTGAACAGAAATCAACACATCCCACTAAACAAGCACCTGAACAGAATCCAACACATCCCACTAAACAAGCACCTGAACAGAACCCAACACATCCCACTAAACAAGCACCTGAACAGAACCCAACACATCGCACTAAACAAACACCTAAACAGAACCCAACACATCCCACTAAACAAGCACCTGAACAGAATCCAACACATCCCACTAAACAAGCACCTGAACAGAACCCAACACATCCCACTAAACAAACACCTGAACAGAATCCAACACATCCCACTAAACAAACACCTGAACAGAACCCAACACATCCCACTAAACAAGCACCTGAACAGAACCCAACACATCCCACTAAACAAGCACCTGAACAGAACCCAACACATCCCACTAAACAAACACCTGAACAGAATCCAACACATCCCACTAAACAAACACCTGAACAGAATCCAACACATCCCACTAAACAAACACCTGAACAGAATCCAACACATCCCACTAAACAAA
This sequence comes from Ariolimax columbianus, assembly GCA_036924085.1. Lineage (NCBI taxonomy): Eukaryota > Metazoa > Mollusca > Gastropoda > Stylommatophora > Arionidae > Ariolimax > Ariolimax columbianus. Next base: position 11,335,415 of record JAVGWX010000016.1, read on the forward strand.
CACCTGAACAGAATCCAACACATCCCACTAAACAAACACCTGAACAGAACCCAACACATCCCACTAAACAAACACCTGAACAGAACCCAACACATCCCACTAAACAAGCACCTGAACAGAACCCAACACATCCCACTAAACAAGCACCTGAACAGAACCCAACACATCCCACTAAACAAACACCTGAACAGAACCCAACACATCCCACTAAACAAACACCTGAACAGAACCCAACACATCCCACTAAACAAGCACCTGAACAGAACCCAACACATCCCACTAAACAAACACCTGAACAGAATCCAACACATCCCACTAAACAAACACCTGAACAGAACCCAACACATCCCACTAAACAAGCACCTGAACAGAACCCAACACATCCCACTAAACAAACACCTGAACAGAACCCAACACATCCCACTAAACAAACACCTGAACAGAACCCAACACATCCCACTAAACAAGCACCTGAACAGAACCCAACACATCCCACTAAACAAGCACCTGAACAGAATCCAACACATCCCACTAAACAAGCACCTGAACAGAATCCAACCACAACATATTCCTGAGTGCCAGCTGTGTACACACCCATGTGAAACCGTGGATATTTATACAGGTTTTGTCCCAAAAATACAAATTGTGAACAAAATGAGGGGAAAAAAATGACTTCTTATTTCCCCCTTCACATTACTGACATTTAACGCTTCACACTAATCACCATGTAGCATGTCCTCTTGCAAGTTGTCGCTGCCATGAAAGCCTATCTGAAAGAAACTCTATCTCTTGTCAAATCTCCAGAGTCCTGCCCAAACATTTCTTGACATCTTGGTGCCATGGCTATCTTGGTCTGCCTCTCTTGTCCGGCACCATACCTTCCATTACTGTTCTCTCAAGACCGTTGTGTCTTTTAATGTGGCTAAAATATTTCCATTTTCTGTTCATATATTTTTCAAGCTAATATATACATTGTGTGTATATTATGATTACTAAACGTTATATATAATTTAATTATGTGTCTTTAACTTAACTTAACGTCTTTATACCGGTTTAGAAGGCTTTACAGAGCCTGTATACAACTAATTTTATTTACATTACCTTGCTCTAAAAGCTATGTGCATCCAATCTATTCTTAAATGTATTAATTGTTCCTGCCTTCACTACTTCCTGTGGCAATGCATTCCACGCATTCACCACACTCTGAGTAAACAAAATATTTCCTAATATCTAATCTGGACCTTTCTTTAGTTAATTTGTAGCTATGCCCTCGTGTTCTTGTAGGTGGTTGTATTTTGAAAAAAACGTTATAGTCTAATTTATCCCTTTGATTATCTTATAAACCTATATTAAGGACACCTCGAATAATTCTCTTTTCTAGACAATGTAGGCCGGTTTCTCTGAGTCTTTCCTCCTAACTGTAATTCTGGAATCCCACTATCAGCTTTTTGTATCCTTTCCAGCATGTTTAAATCCACTCTACGATTATGACTCCACACCTGTACACAGTACTCCAATCTAGGTCTAACTAATGCTTTATACAGTTTGACTATCGCTTCCTTGTTCCTATGTTTAATATTTCTTTTTATCATACCTAACCTTTTATTAGTTACTACGTTGACTGCAGCAAACTTCACTGCTAATAAATATATATTACAACTGTCCGCAGACAATGTTGAGCTAGCTTTATAATAATGATGCCAACCTCTCAGATTAGTCTGCCCATGATTCAAGAGAAAATACTTTTGAATTTCAATAAATCATCTGTGCAAAATGTTTGTTACATAATTTAGATTTATTAAGTATAATTTTAGCTAAGTTTGTTAATTATTAATTTATTTTATTTTGAAAAAAAACTGACATACAAAGTTGCAGTTCTTGACTTAGACTAAAAAACAGATCTATTAAATTAGGCTGGACTATAATAGCATCAGTTTTCTTACCTAATACTGGACACAACAGCACAGTTGTGAATACATAACACTAAGGTATATACATGGAGATTTAAGATCACATATATACATGGTTAGACAAGATAACATATAGGTGGATAGGCAAGATCACGTGTATATATGGACAGACAAAATCGCATGTATACATGGAGACAAGATCACATATATGTGAATAGACAAGATCGCATATATACATGGAGAGACAAAAATCGCATATATACACGGAGAGACATAATTTTTTCCACACATATATTACACTACAGCCAAGAGGACCCCAATCCACCCCTCAAGTACGCCTCGGGATGTAAGAAGAGTAACTGTAACCGATCACCAAAGAAATACCAAAAGTTACATTAACTTAATATGAGTGGCTTCTAATAACAACATGGACACACAAGATCACATCTATACTTACAAGATCACGTACACACATTCAAACAAGATCTCTTACAAATATACAGACAACATCTTATACACATGTACATACAAAATCATGTACACTCATACAGACAAGATCAAATACACATTTACATGGACATACAAGATCGCATTCAGACAAGATCCGACATATACAGATCACTTACACACACACACAGTACAGACAAGATCACTTGAACCCATTTATACAGACAGACAAGATCACTTACACACAGACAGACAAGGCCAAATTCCCACAGGTTGACAAGGGCCCATTCCCACATATATACATGAACAGACAAAATTACTTACACACATCTGCGTAAATCTGGATCACTAGAAGAATTGAGAAGGTTCAGACCTAGGTTGATACATTCTCTGGCCAGTGGACGGAATGTTTCTTCCCCTATACAGCGTGCAAACACAGCCAGTGTGTCTGAAACATACATAAGTAACAACATCCATCAAAACAAAGTCCGGCTGATCAACAACAATGTTAAATGGAATGGAAATGTGGTATGTAAATAAGAGTATTACATCAAAACTGAAGACATTCACAAACAGATGTCTCCATCACATACAACAGATGTCTCCATCACATACTTCGTGTAAAATGATCAGCATCACTGCACTTCAGAGGAGCCACTTACATCAGTGACATCCATAACTGACCAAGACCCAACTCTGTCTCCAAGTGACGGCTCAGGTAACAGGCTGCAACCATGCAGCCTGGGTAAGAGATTTGGGATCAAAGAAGCAAGGCAAACCTGGTCCCAAAAATCCAGTGCTGAAAATGAATTGGCTAGGCGGAAAAGCGCATATATCACAGCCTTGCTTTAAACTACGACACAGCGTCACAAACATCTTTTTAAGGATCTTCTTCTTCATCGATCAACTGATGCTATGCTTCTAGTCCTGTGAGGTTCACAAAGGAGACTGCATTTCAGGTTTTCGCCGGCCCTCCACAGCTTTTCTAGCATATGGTCGCTCAACCAGGTCAGACTGCCTCTCTTTGGTCTGCATAGGTAGGGTAGTCCTGCAGAATATGTTCTGGTGTTTGCTTGGGTGCTCCACAATCGAAGTGGTAGTGTCTCTGAGACCCATTCTGTGGAGGTGGGCCTTGAGTCTACAATGTCCCGTTCTGAGTTTGAAGATCTTTGTCTGCCCATCTCTGCCAAGTTTGTCTATGCTGTCATTTTCTGGCTTGTATTCTTTGAGTTGGTCTCTCCATTCGGTCCTCATGGATCGTTTGATGAGTGTCTTTGCTTCTTTATAGCTCCGTAGATGGGGAATCTGCGTGCCACCACTTGCGGCTTTTGCGAGCTCATCTGCTTTCTCGTTTCCAGGGATCCCACAGTGGGCCGGAATCCATTGTAGGACAATCTGTTTTTTGAGACAGCAATCCTACGTTGTATTTTATTTCATGAGAGTCTATCTTGTTTGGGGCTTGAGATGGCTTAGAGTACACTCTTGGAGTCTGTTAGAATGATCATTTTCCTTGTAGTTATGTTTTGGCTGATAAGAATTTGAGTTGCTGCATGAATAGCTCTGAAATTGGTCTTAAACCAATAGGTGTTCAATGTCTCCCGACTAATGGTGTACTGACGGTGACAGTAGCCTGTTTGTTATAAATACTTCTGCTTTTCCCTCTCAAGCCTTAACCCATGATTGATTTTTAAAACTGTGCAGTCAATGGAGTGCTCATTGACTGCAGTTATTTTCTAAAGCCAAATGTTAATGCAGATTTGTGTCAAAGAACGTGGCAACAATTAGTTCTGTTCGTGATTGGAGCGACAAAGATTAGCTGTACTCTCAGATAGAAGCCATACAATTAAAATAGAATTGGAACCCACAGAGCAGAAGAAAAAAGATATGACAAAGAACAATGAACAAAGAGGTCAGGACAATTGGAATCGTGTGCTGGTGCTCAAGCAAGAAATAGGAGGAGTCAATGGAGAACAATCAATGTAGTCATGAAGGAGTCTGTGGAGAACAAGTATTTTAGCCATGAAAGAGACAGTGGAGAACAAGCATTGTAGCCATGAAGGAGTCCGTGGAGAACAAGCATTGTAGCGATGAAGGAGTCCGTGGAGAACAAGTATTTTAGCCCTGAAAGAGTCAGTGGAGAACAAGCATTGTAGCCATGAAGGAGTCCGTGGAGAACAAGCATTGTAGCCATGAAGGAGTCCGTGGAGAACAAGTATTTTAGCCATGAAAGAGTCAGTGGAGAACAAGCATTGTAGCCATGAAGGAGTCCGTGGAGAACAATCATTGTAGTCATGAAGGAGTCAGTGGAGAACAATCAATGTAGTCATGAAGGAGTCTGTGGAGAACAATCAATGTAGTCATGAAGGAGTCTGTGCAGAACAAGTATTTTAGCCATGAAAGAGTCAGTGGAGAACAATCAATGTAGTCATGAAGGAGTCCGTGGAGAACAATCATTGTAGTCATGAAGGAGTCAGTGGAGAACAAGCATTGTAGCCATGAAGGAGTCAGTGGAGGACAATCATTGTAGCCATACATAAATAGAAGTCAGTGGAGAACAATCACTGTAGCTATGAAGGAGTCAGTGGAGAACAATCATTGTAGCCATGAAGGAGTCAGTGGAGAACAATCATTGTAGCCATGAAGGAGTCAGTGGAGAACAATCATTGCAGGCATGAAGGAGTCAGTGGAGAACAATTATTGCAGACATGAAGGAGTCAGTGGAGAACAATCATTGCAGGCATGAAGAAGTCAGTGGACAAAAATCATTGTATATATAAATAAGTCATGGAAGAACAATATTAGAAAGATAGAAAAGAAAAAGGACCAAGGGGTTATAATAGATCATACAGGTAAGGTGAGTCAGCAAATCCATGTAGCAGTAGAAAAGGCAGATACAATGTTAAGTATGATAAAAATAAATATTAAACATAGGAGTATAGTCAAGCTGTATAAAGCATTGGTTAGACCTAGATTTGAGTACTGTGTATAGGTGTAGAGTCTTTATCATATAAGGGATATAAACATGCTGGAAAGGATACAAAAATGAGCGACAAAGCTGATAGTGGGATTCCAGAATTACAGTTATTAGGAAAGACTCAGAAAAACTGGTCTACAGTGTCTAGAAGAGAAAAGAATTTGAGGTGACAATACAGGTTTATAAGATAATCAACAGAAAGGATAAATTAGACTATAACAAGTTCTACAAAATACAACCACTTTCAAAAATAAGAGGGAACAGCCACCACAAATAAATTAAATAAAGGTCCAGATTAGATACATGGAAATATTTTGTTTAGTCAGAGAGTGGTGAATACTTGGAATGCATTGCCACAAAAAAAAAAGTGGAGGCAGGGTCAATAAATGAATAGACTGGATGCGCATAGGCATTCAATCAAGTGAATGTAAAAGCAACTGGATGTATACAGACAGAGTTCTTTAAACCAATATACAGACGTTAAGTAACCATATATAAATAGGAATCAGTGAAGAACAATCACTGTAAACAAAAACATGTCACACACACAAAACTTATCTCCACAAAAACTTGTCACACAGAAAAACAGTACGTCACAGAAGAAATGTATGGACGACGCTGCTATTACAAAATAAGACATCACAAAATACATTACTACAACAATTGCCACATTACAATAAGAGCTCAGCAAAAGAGTAATATTTGGAGACAACAAAGTATTTTACAGTAACTAACCAATAGCGGCCAGTTGTAATTTCTTGTCCTCTTCCTTGTCATCAGCGGTAGCTGTCAGAAAAACTTTGAACAATTCAAGAATGTCCTTGAAGTATGGACGCATCTCTTCTTTAGCTGCATTCGCTGAAAGAATACATTTTCATAAATTACCACTTACATCATTAAGTACCACTCTCATCATTAAGTACCACTCTCAGCATTAAGTACCACTCTCACCATTAAGTACCACTCTCACCATTAAGCACCACTCTCACCATTAAGTACCACTCTCACCATTAAGTACCACTCTCATCATTAAGTACCACTCTCACCATTAAGCACCACTCTCATCATTAAGTACCACTCTCACCATTAAGCACCACTCTCACCATTAAGTACCACTCTCACCATTAAGCACCACTCTCACCATTAAGTACCACTCTCACCATTAAGTACCACTCTCATCATTAAGTACCACTCTCACCATTAAGCACCACTCTCATCATTAAGTACCACTCTCACCATTAAGCACCACTCTCACCATTAAGTACCACTCTCACCATTAAGTACCACTCTCATCATTAAGTACCACTCTCACCATTAAGCACCACCGACACCATTAAGTACCACTCACGTAATTAGGTACCATAAAACACACCAAGGAAAGACCAACACACACCAAGGAAAGACCAACACACACAAAACAAAGACATTTGATCACACACCATAAAACATAAGAAAAGCCACAAACAGAACATCAATATTGACCTACCAGCCGCTCCTATAGCACTAATGGCCAACTCCCTAGGCTTGTGCAGGGGACAGTTGTGAACAACATTCAGCAAATAGCCCATCAACTCTGGCAGGAAAGGCAGTATACCAGGACCTGTCCAATGAAAAAAACCATACACAAATCCAGCTTGATCACCAACAGAAACACTAGCCCACATAAGGCAGTAATATTTGGTTTTGACACATGATGTAAAAGTTGTGTACTTTTCAACGAGTGTCTACTCTTGTGTGAATGTTATCTTCTTCTTCTTCGTTCATTCTTAATCTCCCGCTACCAAGCACTGAAAAGGGCTTTACAAGTAGAATGTAGTCCAGAGAACGGAATGTGTTGTCGTAGTTTACAGTTTGACTGCGATATTTGTGTCTTTCGGGCCAACAAATCAGAATTCAGGGAGCATTTTTGAGTACCAGCTTACCTTCCCTCTTCGATCCCTTCTACTTAGCCAGTATTCTGTGTTGCATCCTGTTATCCAGGATCACCAGGTGGAGGTGTAGAAGGGTCTTAACAGCTCTGGTTCGCTGGTCTGACACTAGTAGTCAGCTATAGGTCGCTGACGGCTGCAGCTCATGTGATGCTCAGCATCTTGATATGGATGTTATCAACGTGTACAGAAAGCAGCAAAACACATTGCAAGACAAATATTTATTCAAGCACTTAGTGTTAGTCGACCTGTACTTCTACAGGGGCGGATGCCCATGTGCAGGTCCCAGCTCTGTCGTGAGCTGGATGTAGCTTAGTCGACCTGTACTTCTACAGGGGCGGATGCCCATGTGCAGGTCCCAGCTCTGTCGTCGTGAGCTGGATGTAGCTTAGTCGACCTGTACTTCTACAGGGGCGGATGCCCATGTGCAGGTCCCAGCTCTGTCGTGAGCTGGATGTAGCTTAGTCGACCTGTACTTCTACAGGGGCGGATGCCCACGTGCAGGTCCCAGCTCTGTCGTGAGCTAGATGTAGCCGGGAGGAAGATTTCCTACTTAGTGGAGCCGCGTAGCGCAGTGGTTAGCGCGCTGGCTTCGCATCTGAGTGGTCCTGGGTTCATTCCCCAGTTGAGGCGGTAATGTTTTTGTCAGACCGCAATGGCTCCCGGGTCGACCCAGCCTTAAATGGGTACTGGTTCAGTCCGGGAAGTAAAAGCGGCGAGGGAGAGGAGATGGCTACCGCCCTCATATAGCCGAGCCTTTGAAATGTGAGATCGCTAACACCTCACACCCCTACGGCAGTAATGCTATGGGATACTTTACTTTACTAGGACAGGCTCGGGCAGTTCATTACTCTGCTGCGATGGGACAAGTGCAGCGGAGAGTGGTTAACCCATGTTCATCTTAATAGACTCAAACACTAGAGCAAAATAGACTCGCAGCCTGTTAGGTGCCATCTATTTCTTAAACTAGTTAGCTAACCATGGCCTGTGTTATGTCATGTCACATAGCTTGTAGCCTCTTACGACATGCTCTCTGTGGGGCAGTGGTGCTATTCTTGTCCTTGTCCTACACAAAGACCCCGACGGACCACTCAAGCACCTGGACAGCATATATACCAAACTGAAAAGACAGGAATTGAACCAGGTCCATCTGTGTAATAATACTAGTTGCCCATCACAAGCAAAGATGGCGACAACATCAGACGTGCTACGAGATGTGATCTTATGACATCTATTCATTCAGGCAGCTCGCTGTTTCTGAGCCTCAGTGATAATATTCTGTTCGCTGATGTGAGTATATTGTGTGATGCTAGCGCATAGGGAAGTTAATTACAAGCATCTCCCTGGAAGTGACATTGATATGTTGAAATCCTTTAGAAACATTTTTAAGAAGTCTAGTTTTTCACCCCCCAACAATTTCAGTTTTAATATACGAGACAGCAAAACCAACATTTTCAGTTTATATATACGAGACAGCAAAACCAACATTTTCAGTTTATATCCTTACGCACTCCAATATATTTTTGAAAAATATTTGACCTAATTAATTTTCTTAATTAGTCGCTGTGGTAGTCGTCTTTCAAAATTTGTAACTTTTATATTTGTTTGTCAATAAATATGATTTTCTGGCGTGTAGATACACAATAGCATAATGAACATGTGGGTGTTATTGTTTTTGTTGTATGTTTGTTAGTTTTTGAGATTTAAAAAGATGAAGTTGAAAATTTATGAAAATCTCGGAAAAAATTTGGACTCGACCACTAGGCCTAGTCGCTTCGATAGAAAACCATGGAAACCACAACGTATCGATACTGTGTTTACAATATCTACACAACTGTTAGTTTCCAATTCAAACGTAGTTCTTTCATTTAAACAAACAAAATAAACAGATCTACGCGATAAAAATCTTTCTCAACAACCTACTTCCCCTTTCGCAAAAAGTCGGCTTGCTCCAAACGGCGTATACAAAATTAAAACTGTTCAAAAGCCATTTGTAATCGCACATACGATACTTTAACCGGCAAAATATCGTGTATATATGGAGGGCGTAGTCAGCAGTAAAAAATGGCTGTCAGGAGTGACTCCGTTCAAAAAAAAAAAAAATTTTTCCGCACACCGTTTTTGTAGGTCGAGCTGGTTCAAAGAGACAGGACATTGGAGTGCTAAAGGATATATACGAGACAGCAAAACCAACATTTTCAGTTTATATATACGAGACAGCAAAACCAACATTTTCAGTTTATATATACGAGACAGCAAAACCAACATTTTCAGTTTATATATACGAGACAGCAAAACCAACATTTTCAGTTTATATATACGAGACAGCAAAACCAACATTTTCTGTTTTTATATATAATAAGACAGAACAATACCAACAATTTCTGCTTTTATATACAAGACAGCAAAACCAACATTTTCTGTTTTTATTTATAAGACAGAACAATACCAACAATTTCTGTTTCTATATATATAATAAGACACACAACTGTCAATATTACTTTCTGTTTGCCTTTTTTTTTGGTTCTTGTAAAGCAATCAGACATAGACCATACCTAAGTTTTCACAGAACATCTCCAGGGCATAATGACTTTTGATAACACCCTTAGGATTCTTGTCTACCTCTTCCATGGACTTGTTCAAATACTGGAACAGCAATGGCAGCAACTCGGACGCATACTTGCTGATCTCAGGCTATGTATAGAGAACATGGTTCATCACATTAATTAATGTTACAAGACAGAATGAATCAGCTTCTTATGTTTGCTGATTGAATTTTACACGGTCAGATGAGTTCCTATAATGAACTTGACCATTATCTGGTGAAGCTCTTTAACTCCGCAGAGCTTTGAGTTTAGTGTTGTCATTTGGCCAGCGAGTCTTCCTCGACTCCATTGGGGTTTCTAATGGGAGATGAAGTTCAATCAATATTAAGTCCCATAGCGAACACTGCCGCCAGGGATGAAGTGTAATAAGCTTCACTGTATTAACCCCAGCTTGCATGAGGTGGGGTCTGTCCCTTCCTAACTATAGGTCAGGTACCCATTTACAAATGAACCCTTTTACAGCAGGGTCGACAGGATCATGTCGGAAGTGGGAGTTTAATCCTGCGCCTTTTCTGTGAAAAGTGCTCTACCACTACACTAACCAATCGGACACCTCAGAAGCAAATACAAGAGTCACAATGTCTGAGAACATCTCATCCCAAGCCTACCTCACCAACAAGACTGGTAAACCTTGTTCTTACCAGTAAACCAGCTGAAGGTCAAGGTTTCAACCCCTAGCAGGAAGCTGAATGAGACAGTAGATGAGGTTCATACTAACATTTGTCCCCAGTCAGTTTGGACATGGTTGGCTTGGCTTCATTCGTTCTCAATCTCCTGCTACCAAACCCTGAAAGGATTTAAGTAGCACAATGTAGTCCAACGGAATGTGTTGTGTCGTAGTTTACAGCTTGACTGCGATATTTGCACCTTTTGGTCCAACACATCCGACTTCAGCAACCATTTTTTGAGTACCGGGTTAGCATTCCCTCTTCGATCCCTTCTCCTTAGCCAGTCTGCCCTGCTGCTGCCTATTATCCAGGATCACCGTGTGGAGGTGTAGAAGGGTCTTGGCAGCTCTGGTTCGCTGGCCTTGACGCTGGGTCGCTGACCACTGCAGCTCATGCGCTGCTCAGCATCTTGATCCCGAACAGGGATGACCCCCACTCTCCCATCAAAGTAGTGATAAAGATGTCAATAATGTGCCAGAAAACCCATGGGGAAATCACGGTACCCTGCAACTTCCCATTCTATATGGATGAGTGCAAAATGGTACGGTAAGATGAGTCCCATGGTAACAATTGCCATCGGGGATGACGATAACTCTTCATGGACTAAGATGCAGTCTATTTGAGGTGGGGTTGCCAGTTTCCTTCCTTGCTGTTTTTGTCCTGCCCCAACTTATACTTCAGTTAGCCTTTTACAGTTGGGTGACTGGATGACAATAATATCACCAATGCCCCATAGAGAGCATGTTGTAAGAGGAAACTAACTGTGTGACATTGCATAACATCGGTCATGGTTATGTGGTTTGTTTAGAGCAGCATAGATGGCGCCTAACAGGCTGCGGATCTACTTTGATCTAGTATTTGACTCTATTAAGATGGACTCAGTTAACCACCCTCCACGGATCTTGTCCCAACGTAGCGGAGTAATAAGCTGCTCGAGCCTAGCCTGTTAAGCAGGAAATCCTCCTCCCGGCTACATCCAGCTCATATCAGAGCTGGGACCTGCACAGGGGCATCTGCGTCTGTAGAAGTACAGGTCGACTAAGAAGAGCAACTACTCAAGATTAGGGGTTAGCTGTCCACTGATAGCAGCCACTCAAAATTCAGGGTTAGTCATTCATCGATTTTCGTTACAAACATACAACCCTTAATGGAATGGGACTATTTTCTTCTTCTTCACACACTTTCAGATACAGTGGTTAGCCGGAGGCTATCAGTATCTCCATAGAGCTTGTCTAGGGATTAAATCAGAGAAGGGTTTCTCTATTCCTCGTATGTTGGACGTCTTTGGAGCAGATATTCAGCAGTCATTTTGTCCATATATTCATCTGTATGTCCTATTCTTAGTTTGTTGAACAGATGGTATCTCGGTATGTTGTGGTCTGTGTGAAGTCTAAAGATTACTACCTGCTCACCTCTGTTGAGCTATTAATATGTGTCATTTGGTTGCTGACCTGTGTGCTCTGCTTCCGACTAGTTCTTGTATCGACATCTGGTAAACCTCTTGGCCTCTTTACAAATTTTACCTATATCAGGCTGAGGTAGCTTTCCGCCTTCTCTTGACAGTCTGTCAGCCTCTTCATTACCAAAAATATTGAAATGAGATGGAATCCACTGTATCACAACTCTCTTGAACAGGTGATATAGTTTATAGAGTATCACTCTTACTTCCGTCAGGTCTGTATTTTTCTGGGCCCCCAATACCGCACCCACTGACAGTGTGTCTGTGAGGTGTACAACTTGTCTCTGTGTTTTCATGACATTAGAATTTCTGCTGCAGGTTTCAAGGACTCTGTCTCTGCAGTTACTAGAAAATGTTCAAGTTACCACCGGTAGCTGTCTTTCTATACTGTTTTCTAGGCTTAGAAAGCTCTATCAACCCCTTTTCTCAGTTGCATTGATGCTGATCCATTTGTATATACATTGGCCCAGATGTTGTTTGATTATATCTTTGTGTTTTACAGTTAGGGCTCTTCTTTCTATCTGACTACTTTTTTGTGCCAATGTGGAAATGTTTTTTATCAGCTTCTGGAAGCTCTGTTATCTCCAGGTAGGATGCATAGGTTTTATTTGTGATGTGACATTTATAGGATCTGTTCTCCCCTTTTTTGTCACCGATGTCACAAAGTTGATCCGTTGGAGCCTTCCCCTTCCAAGCTAATTGGGTGGTCTATCAGTCTTCTGAATTTCTAACCTTGTTGTTGTACCCTGCCGTCTCTTATGTCCGCCACTGGTTGTTAGTTTGTAAGTTTTTTCCAGTACTCCAAAGGACATGGTTATGATTTGCATTGCTTGATTTTGGCTCTATTTATTTTATTAAAGTTTGATTTTGACTGCAGTTGCACATGCTGGTGTATCCATATTCTAGGACGTCTCACACATCCAGTGTACATATCTTTAACACACTTTCATCTGTCCCCCAAGTTGTTCCACGGAGTGTTTTAAATACACTTATTCAAAGGTTAGAAGTGTGTTAATATAGCCATTCCAAGGTTGGGATTACACCCATCCATTGGCTAGGCTTACAGCCATCCATTGGCTAGGATTACAGCCATCCATGGGCTAGGATTACAGCCATCCATTGGCTAGGATTACAGCCATCCATTGGCTAGGCTTACAGCCATCCATTGGCTAGGATTACAGCCATCCATTGGTTAGGATTACAACCATCCATTGGCTAGGATTACAACCATCCATTGGCTAGGATTACAGCCATCCATTGGCTAGGATTACAGCCATCCATGGGCTAGGATTACAGCCACCCATTGGCTAGGATTACAATCCCTCAAGAGCTGGGATCAGAGAACATGGTCTATAAAGATACAATTATAAATGAGCAGATTAAAAGAAAGAATAACCTGGAGGTGTTCAGAGAACTGTCCCACTGCAAAAAGTGCAGCATTTTTCACAAGATGGGAAGGGTCATTCAAACCTTGACACACCATCTGCAGCATCTGTGAGAGCATCCTGTGTGGATAAAGGTTGACTTAAGTATTGTAAATTAAATCGAGGTAGGGAGATGGGTAGATGAGAGGCAGATAATAGTGATGAGAGAATTAGGAGATAATCAACGCCAGCAAAGTAAGGAGGTCAACATATGAGTAAAGAGGTCCACATCAAGTTTAGGAGACAGATAATTGAAGACAGATAATTGAAAACAGATAAAGGAGATGGATAAAGTTAGAATAGAGAAAGTCAGATACAGAACATGGGAGAAGTGCGGAGAATGAAAGCCAGAGAAAGAAATGAAAAGAGAGAAAGCCAGATTTAGAAAATGGATAAAATGAGGAGGGAGAGAAAAAGTCCAGATATAGAAGTTGAAAGAAATGAGGTGAGAGAAAGATACAGAAGTTGGATAAAGTGAAGACAGAGAAAGTCAGATACAAAAGATGGGAGAATGAAAGTCAGTGAAAGAAATGAAGAGAGAGAAAGCCATATTTAGGAGACGGATAAAATGAGAGAGAAAGTCAGATACAGAAGTTGACAAAAATGATGCGAGAGAAAGTCAGATATAGAAGATGGATTCTGCCAAAGACGGATATGTCAAACCGAAAGGTGCAAATATCGCAGCCAAGCTATAAGCTAGCGTCACAGTGCACTCTGTTCCCTGGACTACATCCTGCTACTTCCAAAGCCCTATTCAGGGTTTGGTAGAGGGAGGTTGGAGAATGACCGAAGAAGAAGAAGATGGATACAATGAGAAGAGATAAAACCAAATGAGTTATAGATGAGCAATAAGAAGGACAATATTTTTGCATCAACTCACTTGTTCATAACATAATCACCACAACCTTCTACGACGACAGCCATGACTAAGTAAGCAGCTCGTCTGTGAGAGGGTTCACTGCTTTTCAAACATGTTTCCACCATTGGCATCTGAAATGGAGATCAAAGATAGTGATATAATCTTACTTAAGTAGTTGATTCTAAATTACAAAGCCCATCCGTATTTCCACCATTGGGGGAGGGGGAAACTTTGAATGATTGAATCCATGATGTTTGGTGCGAGGTACTGCAACACAAAGTCCTCTGTGGGATAATTATGAAATGTCACTGGGAAAATGGGACAGCCCTGAATTGGAAAGAAGTGTAGATGAGTTGAGATTGGAGGGGGAGAGATGGGTGGCTTGAAGCTGCTGAAGATGGATGTGTGGGACCAAATGGTGCAAATATCAAGGTCAAGCTGTAAGCTAGCAACACAGCGCATTCCGTTCTCAGGATTACATCCTGCTACTTGCAAAGCTCTTTTCAGAGCTTGATAGCGGGAGATTGAGAACAAATGCAGAAGAAGTAGAAGACGGGTGGCTTGAAGAGGGGATAATGAAGAAATAAGATGAGCTGTGATCTCATTTACATTTAACTAACTCTACACTTCACCTGACAATGTAGGTCACTTGACGGAGGGAAGGAGAACCTTTAAATTATTAAATTTAAATGCAATTGTTTCTTTCATGTTGTACAGTTCGACCGAAGGGCAGATATTCTGCATGCACCTGCTAGTATTCAAGTTAGGTCTGAACAACAGTTTTGCTTACATCAAACTTGGTGGCACATTGCAAAAGATGGATTGAGTTTTATACAATTATTGAGCCGTCATTCATGGGTTTCCATTATGGGATTTACTGATTCCTGGGTCAAAGATGCAGCACGGTGAATGAGCTGGCATACATACATATATATGGGTCACTAAGTATTATTTACTTTTTTTTGCGTTCGCCTTATTTCTCTATTCCCACAAGGCGGTGTGAGATCCACTATATTTTTTATTTTGCGCCTGTTGACCCAGTGCATCAGAGTACATCATGCATTTATGTAAGGGTCTGCTTCCTTCTGCATTCTTTAAGGGTTTGCTTCCCCAAGGTAACGGCCGGTGCTGTGATTGGGGAGAGAACCCAGCACCTTCGAATTGTGAGTCGCATCACTTAACCACCAGGGCACGCCATCCCCATTAACTAATTAAAACTCAGTGTAAGAATTTCCAAGAAATATACAATGATAAAATGGGCGAATAACAGGCACATAGATAGATAGATAGATATATATATATATATATAGTATGGGGAACTGAGACGCTAATCCAGTCAGGCACAACATACTGACCAGGACGTTGCGTCAGGGAGAATATACTGGCCAAGACCACTATCTCTCTTCCATGTAGAGTTCGCTGGATACAAGCTGTTTTCATGGCTGTCTGGCTGATGGAACGTGGATCAATGTGATCTCTGCAGTATTAAATGTCACACAGATGAAGCCAAGCCTAGCACAATAGCCTGGAGGACCACGGGCCACCCTCATCAGCATACTTCAACTCGCCACTTAACCTTAGGCACGCTACATAATTAGTGACTAAATTTGACCTAATTAATTTTTTTAATTAGTCGCTGTGGTAGTCGTCTTTCAAAATTTGTAACTTTTATGTTTGTTTGTCAATAAATATGATTTTCTGGTGTGTAGATACACAATAGCATAACGAACATGTGGGTGTTATTGTTTTTGTTGTATGTTTGTTAGTTTTTGAGATTTAAAAAGATGAAGTTGAAAATTTATGAAAATCTCGGGAAAAATTTGGACTCGACCACTAGGCCTAGTCGCTTCGATAGAAAACCATGGAAACCACAACAACGTATCGATACTGTGTTTACAATATCTACACAACTGTTAGTTTCAATTCAAACGTAGTTCTTTCATTTAAACAAACAAAATAAACAGATCTACGCGATAAAAATCTTTCTCAACAACCTACTTCCCCTTTCGCAAAAAGTTGGCTTGCTCCAAACGGCGTATACAAAATTAAAACTGTTCAAAAGCCATTTGTAATCGCACATACGATACTTTAACCGGCAAAATATCGTGTATATATGGAGGGCGTAGTCAGCAGTAAAAAATGGCTGTCAGGAGTGACTCCGTTCAAAAAAAAAAAATATTTTTCCGCACACCGTTTTTGCCGGCCGAGCTGGTTCAAAGAGACAGGACATTGGAGTGCTACAGGTTAACATCCTTTTCAGGGTGCACAAAAGAGTAAACTTACTCATTGTGGGCATTAGCTCTTAAGGGCCATAATTTTGTAACTAGTTTTGCCAGAATTATTATATTTTTTGTAGCAGTCAAGTGGAGTTGATGTGTCACTGAGTTGCAGGTCTCCATCCACTCCACATGGTTGAGCCCATTTTGGCAGCAATCTGAATGAGTGTCTCAGTCAGTCAGTAGTGGTGATGAAATTTGGTATTTAAACCCATTCACTATCATGTTCTCTAGAATTTGATTGAGAAATATTGCATCTTCGTTTTTCTGTTGATGGTGCAGTGCAGTCAAATGTTTTTGTCTTTTAGCAGCACTAGGTCCAGGCTGTGACAACGTCCCCTCATCTTCAGCATCAGATTCAGTAGGCTGCGTAGGTTGAATAATATTATATTCTATGTCCAATTCAACATCAGAAAAAATGTGAATGCTTGTCACTAAATTCATCTAGAGTACACAACTCTCTAGCCTTTTCTACAGATAAAAACAACCTACTATTAGATAATCTTGAAGTGCTAGGTTCGCTACACATTTTTGTGATAAACTGACTTGAAAGATGACAAATGTTTTCCAACTTTGATTTTCTTCACAATGCACATCGAAGCTTTTACAATTGAAGCGCAAGTATAAGAGTTACTTCCCTTATCATGTAACTAGCGTCAATTAAAATTTAGAAACACAAAAAAAAAAATGTGCTCAATGTGCTGTTAACGATATGAGCGTTTTTCTGGCATCAAGTGGACACCAGGAAAAACGCTGACAGCGTTATTATGGCCTTTAAGAGTTAACTAATTCAAACTCAGTGTAAGAATTTCCAAGCCATAACAATGACATAACCTACCACTTTCTTCAGGAACTTTTCTGGAGGGAGATGAAGAGCCATCGTGTCTATAACCTGAAACAAATAACACAATATATATTACCTATATATCACAACATTGATAAGATTTCACGCAGGAGAGCAGCGGGTTGACTCTGCTTCAACTGCATTAACATTTATGGCAGTAACGTCAATTAAAATCGACTGACGTCACAAAAATCGCACAACTAAGGCAGATACAAAACGACTTGCGATGTCATTTCATAGCGATGGCCATTTTAATCAAATATAATCGAATGGTTATGTAGAAATAGTCTGAATAATAATGCTCATTTCTTCTTCTTCTTCTTCGTTCGTTCTCAATCTCCCACTACCAAACCCTGAAAGGGCTTAAGTAGCAGAATGTAGTCCAGAGAACGGAATGCGTTGTGTTGTAGTTTACAGCTTGGCTGCGATATTTTCACCTTTTGGTCCAACACATCCGACTTCAGCAAGCATTTTTTGAGTACCGGGTTAGCATTCCCTCTTTGATCCCTTCTCCTTAGCCAGTCTGCCCTGCTGCAGCCTGTTATCCAGGATCACAACGTGGAAGTGTAGAAGGGTCTTGGCAGCTATGGTTCGCTTGCCCTGACGCTAGCAGTCAGCTATGGGTCGCTGACCGCTGCAGCATCTTGATCCCGACTAATGCTCATTTGATTGTAGAGAGTTATCATTTCCGCCCTGTATGGTTAGACAGACACAAACAATGTCACCCATTTTGACATCTGTGTTAGACTTTTGGAAATGATTTCTTGTTTTTCGCTTGGATTTAAAGATTCACCGATTATTGAGAATGGAGAAGTTAAATTTTTGCAACAAATTTTTCTGAGGTAACTCTATTTAGTTTGTTTATGTAGATACAATAATTTTGTTTATAGTCAAAAGTGACAGATATAGCCATTATGGTAAATATTGAGTCCATTTTCTTGAATTCAACACTATCACCTTTATCTTCTTGTATCTCAGAAACTAACACAAACGCACAACAAAAACAATAGCACCAACAAATTCTTTATTTCTCTACTCACAAACAAATCATATCAATAGACCGTCAAATAAAAAAGTTACAGGCTCTTAAAGTCAACACTCCTAAATAAATGTGACGCACTGAAAAATAATGCAGCTGCAGGGAAAATTGCATAATTTTTTAATGCAGTGTCGTAAAGGTTAAACTGATACCCCAGCAGATGATGGACGTTAAGGCCAGGTCTCACACCTTCCATAGCATGGTTATTCCAGCAATGGTATATGGGTACGAGGTTTGGAGTCTATGCAAATCAGACAAAGTGAAGCCCAGAACTACCAAATGAGCAATGGAGCGTAGAGTCCTAAATATCTATCTAAGAGACCATTTCAGAAATACCGACAGCCACGACCAAACAGCTCCGGGATGATGTAGACTCTGCATCAATGCGAAAGTAAAGATAGGCTGGCTGACTGACGATAGACAAGGAGGGTATCTTGCTGGTGGCCGTACAACGCCCATACGCCGAACAGATGGAGAGATGAGATGCATCACACTTTTGGACTATTATGGTACTCCAAGGCGAAAGACAGGCACAGATTCAAGTAGCACGTTTCCATGACAGCCGCTTAGAGGCAAAATAGGGTTACTGTCATCTCTGGTTCGCTGATCCTGATACAAGCATTCAGATATAAGTCACTGGCTGCTCATTCACTGTGATGTATCTTCAGTCCCACTCATTTTCTACCACAGGAAGAAGAGGCAGTTTTCTTTTTCTTTTGGCTTATATTTGCTACAAGATTTGGTAGCAAGCCCCATGTACACCACTCCTTAGTTGCCTCTTTTTTGGTTCTGGTACACTCAGGTGGTTCTGTGTTATCAGCCATTTACAGTGTCATGCCAGATGGTGAAGTTTAAGGATCAACATGGCATCTGGTTTACCGTAACCAGCATTTTGGAAAATCCTGGATACATTTGTTTGCAGTGTGGTTTTGTTAGCAATGATTTTTACAGGGTTAAGTTGCCAGCTCCATTCACAACCTTCTGTAGTTGTCTGTCTCTACCTATTTTGCAAGGAAAGCTCTGTGTTACTACAGAATCTAAAGTTGTAGTAGGTAGTCTGCACAACATCCATGAGGTTGTCAATTTTAATCAAAGAGTTGCCAAATGACTAACCTGAACAGCATATTGAGCAGGACTGTGTGCTTCCGCCTCTTCTTCTTCATCATCATCTTCCTCTTCATCATCACAGATTATTGGGAACAGAACTCGAAGAATAGGCTCCACCATATGATGCTTCATAACAGTCTGAAAAAACAATCACATCATGCATGACTTTCATTTTTTCAACAATGATATAATGGACAGGAAAAGTCATTACCAGGCTAACAGCCTGTCCTGCAATAAAATATCAAGAGTCAAACAAGTTTCAAACCCAACACTGACACCATAAAATAAAGACAAGAAAAGTCATTCTTAGTCTCAGCCTGTCCTGAAATAAAATAGAGTCAAACAAGTTTCAAACCCAACACTGACACCATAAAATAAAGACAAGAAAAGTCATTCCTATTCTCAGCCTGTCCTGCAATAAAATATCAAGAGTCAAACAAGTTTCAAATCCAACACTGACACCATAAAATAAAGACAAGAAAAGTCATTCCTATTCTCAGCCTGTCCTGCAATAAAATATCAAGAGTCAAACAAGTTTCAAACCCAACACTGACACCATAAAATAAAGACAAGATAAGTCATTCTTAGTCTCAGCCTGTCCTGAAATAAAATAGAGTCAAACAAGTTTCAAACCCAACACTGACACCATAAAATAAAGATAAGGAAAGCCATCAGGACTAACATTCCATCCATCACATAACAAATATCCCACAAGAATGTCATAACACCACATACCAAATATATCAAAAGTCTGTATTAGTGCATTTGTTTGGGCTGCATTCCTAACTTTTTACTGTCTTACCTTCAAGGCAACAGTTGTTTGATGTCCTAGGAAAGTTATCTGAATAGACTATCAAGTCTTTCCTACCCATATTGATTATGACTGTTACAGTCACTAGTTGTGACTTGTGTTAGGGCAGACACAAGTTACTATGAACCAAATTTACACGGAAAGAAAACGGCAACAACCTATACAGCAGGAAATTGGGGAGAGAAAGTGGCAATGGATAGGACACACTCTCAGAAAGAAGCTGGACAGATTAACCAGACATGCACTGAATTGGAACCAACAGGGAAAGAGATGAGTGGGAAGGCCAATAAACACCTGAAAGAACAGACAAGGAGGAAGTCAGTTCAATCAGGGTCTTGTAGGTGGAACAATGATGGGACAGTCTAAACAGATAGAGAGCATCTGTTGTGGCCCTATGTTCCAAGGAGAACCCGACATATAAATGATGATGAAAGCAACATGACAGATGGCTGCCATCCAACAAGTTATCCCAGTATCCAGGCCACGTTAGGTTAATTAGTTTTTTTTCAACTTGCGCCATTGAGCATCGTGGGGAGCTTAAGTCGCCTATCCAGCTGCAAGTGCGTTACGTCGGTAAGTGAGAGCTGTGTCGCTGCACAATCACTCTAATGTCATCTATCCCCCTGTCTTGTGGCCGCCTCCTTTCCCTGTAGCTAGATCTACCAGCACTGTAAGCCATCAGTGGAAGATGATGAAGGTGTATTCTCATTAGATGATCAAACCAACTTATTTTCTGCCTGCAAATGTATTCAGCACAAGAAGTAGTGCCGTCCATACTTCGAATGTCGCCATTCCGCATTCTGTCTCTCCTGGTAACACCGATGGCCTTCCTTATACGCTTCATTTCACACATCTAAATTCTGTTCTCACGTGCCCTGGACAGAGGCCATGTTTGGCACTGGTTGCACTGTCGGCATAAATATACTGTTTATCAGTTGTTACTTTGTTGCCAAACTAATGCTTGGGTGCCTAAGCAGTGGTGAAAGCTGATAAGTCACTGCAGATGCTTTCTGACGACACTGAGTCTCAATTTCCCTGTCGATCCGACCGTCTGCCGAAAAAATACTGCCAAAATACTTGAACTCATGGGCCTGTTGAAGAGCAATCTCATTTAGATTTATTCAGGTCACGGACCAACCTTTTTCTTGAGTCTGACTAGAGAAGCCACAAAGGACATTGCCTTGACACGCAGGGAATCACTGAAGTCCTTGTTGCTTGCAATCTGAGGAAGATAGCATTAAGTCAGAAAATTATTGCAATATGACTCAACTTTTTGCTCCAACAGCCACCATTATTACAACTGATCTCTTCGCAGACAGTAGTTTGAATTTAAGCAGTTAAAGTAATGTTTCATAGTAATGGTTTTACATGGTTAGGTTGTATGTCACGTGAACAGCCCTCTTGAGTATCTTTTAAACCAGAGTGAAAGTTTAAACAAAGACAAGTGTGCTTCCTCACACACCCCACTGACCTGACCTCAGCAGACGTTTTTCTATTTTAAATTGAAGCTTAAATTGAAAGGACTACAATTCTCAGATCATTTAAGAAATTTAAAACATTTCGCAGATGGGTCTGGTTTGGCTTTGTTCGTTCTCAATCTCCCGCTACCAAACCCTGAAAGGGCTTAAGTATCAGAATGTAGTCTAGAGAACAGAATGCGTTGTGTTGTAGTTTACAGCTTAACTGCGACATTTGCACCTTTCATTACATCCGACTTCGGCAACCATTTTTTTTAGTACCGGGTTAGTATTCCCTCTTCGATCCCTTCTCCTTAGCCAGTCTGCCCTGCTGCAGCCTGTTATCCAGGATCACCGCGTGGAGGTATAGAAGAGTCTTGGCTGCTCTGGTTCGCTGGCCCTGACGCTAGCAGGCAGCTATGGGTCTCTGACCACTGCAGCTCATGCGCTGCTCAGCATCTTGATCCCGTAGATGGGTCTAATCATGATCCCCAAAAGTGCTTACTAAGGCTCCTCCAGAACTGAAAATCGAATTGGGTGGTTGTTGTTGAATGCCCACAATGAGTAGAATTACTCTTTTATGCGCCCTGAAAAGGACGTTAAGTGGTGGGTTGTCGTAGCTTTCCTCACATCCCAAGCATGTTGTTGAAGGTGGGTCGAGGTTCTCCAGGCAGTTATGCTATGCTTGTGCGTTTCGCACACTACTATGGGGATCACGTCGATCCCTCACCTCGTTAGCCAGGCTGCCATGTAAACAGCCCATTTCCAGGGAGTGCTAATGAGGAAGTTGAGGTGGGGGTCTTGGCCAGTATATTTTGCCTGACCCTGACTAACATGTCTGATCAGTATGTTTTGCCTGACCCTGACTAACATATCTGATCAGTATGTTTTGCCTGAACCTGACTAACATATCTCATCAGTATGTTTTGCCTGACCCTGACTAACATATCTCATCAGTATGTTTTGCCTGACCCTGACTAACATATCTCATCAGTATGTTTTGCCTGAACCTGACTAACATATCTCATCAGTATGTTTTGCCTGAACCTGACTAACATATCTCATCAGTATGTTTTGCCTGACCCTGACTAACATATCTCATCAGTATGTTTTGCCTGACCCTGACTAACATATCTCATCAGTATGTTTTGCCTGACCCTGACTAACAAATCTCATCAGTATGTTTTGCCTGACCCTGACTAACATATCTGATCAGTATGTTTTGCCTGACCCTGACTAACATATCTCATCAGTATGTTTTGCCTGACCAGATGTTAGTCTTCCTCCCAAGGGCATTGGAAGGGATGTATATAATGGAGGAGTTAGTATTTCAAAGAAGACAAGGTTGACTAGACTCAAGGTAAAGCCGGAAAAACACATTTTTAAAGGTTCTGAAACTTTCTGAACTTTGTATGCAAAAGTAGTCCAATAAGAGACACTGGTGGCAGGTATGAAGCATTACTACTACTTCTTACGCTGCCAGATGTCAACTTGAATTTGTCTGAAGAAAGCAGCTGTCATCCTGAGGCTGTCGACACTGCCATATAGCTTGTCTAGTGTTGGCACTGGTGATGGCCACACGTGCTTTCTCTGGTCGTCGTATGTCGGGCAATTTTACAGCAAATGTTCAGCGGTCATTTTCCCTGTACCACAGGTGCATTCATCAGTAGCACCTATCTTCAGTTTATTGAATAGATCATACCTCAGTCTGTTGTGGCCTGTGCGGAGTCTGAAGACCACGACCTGCTCTCTTCTGTTCAACTGGTAATAAGCATCATTTTTTGTGTAGCCAGTATGCTCTGTTTCCCATTTGGCCATGTATCTAGCCCTAATAAACCTTTTGGAAAATTTATAGGTCACACTAGAATCTGGTTGTGGTAACCTTGCACCTTCTTTTGCCAGACTGTCTGCCTCCTCGTTGCCTTGAATGTTACAGTGAGATGGAACCCACTGTACCACTACTCTTTTGGGTGTAGACTGCTGGCATAGTTGACAGAGTTCTGCTCTTAAGTCATTAAGTTCTGTATTTTTCTGGCTTTTTAGTGCTGTAACCACCGACAGGGCATCTGTAAACAGGACTATCTGGCTTTCATTGCTTTCGCCTGTCAGCATTGCTTCTACTGCAGCCTTCAATGCCTCTGCTCTGAAATTGCTTGAGAATTTTCCAGTTGCCACTGACAGTGTTATCTTTCTACCATTTGTTAGGCTCAGGAATACCCCTCCCCCTCCATTCTGTGTTGTGTTTGTTGCAGAGCCGTCAGATGAAGCATTAGAAACTTCATTGTACCAGGAATCAGCTTTCTGTGAGGCAAGGTGGCCTGTTTCCCTCCTCATTGCCTTTTCTTCTTTAATGGTAAACATTGTACCCATTTACAGCTGGGTCAACTGTACCATGTTGATTAAACCAAGAACTTTTACAGTGTGAAGTGTGCTATCCACCACTATGGCACTCAGTAGACACAGGAATGTATAAATGACTTAGAAAGTAAAACAACATGACAAGTCCCAACAAGACATGATTCTTTATCTTTCATTCACTTAACCTTACGCACGCTACATAATTTATGAAAAAAATTTGACCTAATTAATTTTCTTAACCTTACGCACGCTACATAATTTATGAAAAAAATTTGACCTAATTAATTTTCTTAATTAGTCGCTGTGGTAGTCGTCTTTCAAAATTTGTAACTTTTATGTTTGTTTGTCAATAAATATGATTTTCTGGCGTGTAGATACACAATAGCATAACGAACATGTGGGTGTTATTGTTTTTGTTGTATGTTTGTTAGTTTTTGAGATTTAAAAAGATGAAGTTGAAAATTTATGAAAATCTCGGGAAAAATTTGGACTCGACCACTAGGCCTAGTCGCTTCGATAGAAAACCATGGAAACCACAACAACGTATCGATACTGTGTTTACAATATCGCCACAACTGTTAGTTTCCAATTCAAACGTAGTTCTTTCATTTAAACAAACAAAATAAACAGATCTACGCGATAAAAATCTTTCTCAACAACCTACTTCCCCTTCGCAAAAAGTCGGCTTGCTCCAAACGGCGTATACAAAATTAAAACTGTTCAAAAGCCATTTGTAATCGCACATACGATACTTTAACCGGCAAAATATCGTGTATATATGGAGGACGTACTCAGCAGTAAAAAATGGCTGTCAGGAGTGACTCCGTTCAAAAAATAAAAAATTTTGTCCGCACACCGTTTTTGCAGGCCGAGCTGGTTAGAAGAGATCGGACATTGGAGTGCTACAGGTTAATGATTTAGATAAATAATTTAGTTCCATTGCTGGAACGATCATGAGTCACTTGGAGGGCAATTGAAACGATACATGCTAACAATTTTGATAAGGGATAAGAACCCGATGCGAAGAAATTCGACATCAAACTTTGTTTCTGGACATTATGGAAGCAGTGATATCACACAAACATCGTTAGGCTGGACATACAGTACACATGCCTGACAACAGATGGATACGTGGAACGTTTTGGTGGTCACCCACCTATGTGATGGTGAGATGGACTGACCAATGACCCAGGTCTGCAAAAGATGATGTATTCAGAATATTGCTGGTTTCCTCACAAACTGCGTATTTGCCAGACTTGGATGTGTGTGACTCAGTATTGTTACCTCCGCCTGCCCCGTAGACGTGGCATAGGAAATCATGAATCTCCATACACTTCCTGTCCCTGATTCTATCGTTGACCCTCTTCTGTTCCATGATATTAACCTATCAGGGGACGGCGTGGCCGAGTGGTTAAGTGGCACAGCTCACAAGCCGAAGGTGCTGGGTTCGATCCCCATCACAGCACCGGCCGTTACCCCGGGGAAGCAAACCCTTAGAAAATGCAGGAGGAAGCAGACCCTTACATAAAATGCATGCTGAAGTCAGATGCACTGGGCCGACAGGCGCAAAATAAAAACCACAGTGCAACACACGCCGCCTTGGGGGATTAGAGAAAATAAGGCGAAGGCAAAAAAATAAAAATAAAAATATTAACCTATTCAGCATCAATGACACTGAACTCCCATACAAACAAGGTAAATACAATACGATAAGCCAACCATCTCACCTGTAAGCAGTACTGGAGAAGTGGCTTCAGGTGTGGTACAATGATGGCTACCTCAGACTCCAGAAGCTCATCAAAGAACTCCAGAGCAACACAAGCTTTTTCCTAAAACGGATTAACAATAAAAACAATTTGAATGCAAGAACTCTATCTGAACGCCACTTATTTGGGAGAAAATAATAGGCCCACTGCAACTTACCTTTTCTTAAAATTAAAAAAAATATTCATAGTGTTTATTTCCCTTGACAGGGGTCCACTGGGAGGATCTATGAGCCAGAGGCATAAATGACACTTAACTCAAGAAGGAAAAATCCTAATGGATTTCAGTGACAAAATTAATTTTACCAAATGACAGTTCTTCTTCCTCCTCTTCAGCATTCATCCTGAAAAAGAATTCTGTGTTGCAGTTTACAGCAAAGCTGCAATATCTGTCTTTTGGCCCAACACATCTGTTTCAGCTGGCCTTTTTGCGTACCAGGTTTACCTTACCACAGCAATCCCATTCTCTAAGCCAAACTACACTAGCGCAGCCTGTTTTCAGGGTTGCCGCCTGGAGACGGAATAGTGTCTTGGTAAGCTCTAGTTCACTGGCCCTGATGCAAGCAGCCAGTTATGAGACGTTGACTGCCTATCAGCTCATTCACTGTGCTGCATCTTCGGCTCAGATTGATGGTTTGATCACAAGAATGAAACATATGGAAAGGACTCGGCAGGAGGCGTATGCATTAATTAGTACAGCTAATCTTGCTACAGCAAAATGGACGGTTTTAGAAGACAGCTCTGATCATTTCTCTACTGAAACTACCACTGCAGCTGGCATGCAACTTGCTATATAGGTCGTAAAGGACAACTAAATAGAGTTGTGCATGAGACTGGTAACCTAATTATGCAAAACAAAGTACCA
Organism: Ariolimax columbianus; assembly: GCA_036924085.1. Lineage (NCBI taxonomy): Eukaryota > Metazoa > Mollusca > Gastropoda > Stylommatophora > Arionidae > Ariolimax > Ariolimax columbianus. The sequence goes on from JAVGWX010000016.1 coordinate 11,362,210, forward strand.
CAAAAACCAAAGTATGTGATGTACACTTCTATCAAGGATACAAACTACAGTGAAAAATGATAACCAATAATAAATATGTGCAGTTCGAAAACAACCAAACACATACAAATTACAAGCACCAGGAAGCCAACAAGAGGTGACTTCCCATCACAGATATCAATTGAGAATGATGGAGCTGCCTTACTACCTCATCAAGTCCTGCCAAAAGCTGGACGACCTCTAACACACGAGGCACAACATTCTGGAGGTGTTTCTGAAATATTAAAAGATGGATGCCATGTTTAACTTGACTATAGAAGAACATCACAAAACAAAATGTCAGTTGTTTCTCTATGAAATAAAATCTATTAAATCCAAATTTACTACTACAATTAACCTACATTTTTAACTATCATTGCATTTATTCCCATTATTGGACTCTGTCATGGAAAGTTAACGGGTTGAAAAATAAAGCCTGCTACCCACCGCAGCCATCATGCAGTTTGCAGGCTCAGTTTTAATTTTATTATTGACATAAATAAATGTAAATGGGGTTTGGAACCCAAGTTCCCTGTGTCAAGAGATAGACAATCAAACGGTATTGTCACCTGCTCATCTGTCTATGTTTCCAGTTAACTATAAATCAACACCAATTCACTATAAACCAATACAAATTCATTATAAACAAACATCAATTCACTATAAATGATCATTTATTCACGTATTTGTCACAAAACTCTTATTACGGCTTTCCTGGCCTTGGTACTACTCACCATTTCATCATCCCCGATATAAAATATTAAATCGGTCATTGATCTGGGGAGAGAAGAATAATACAAATGTACATATAACACACGTATGAGCTACTAGTAAGTGTGGTACAGGAAATACAGGTAAAGTGTCGTCACCTGCAGCACAGGTGGCATTTCTATTTTCGCAAATACAAAATATTCTGAAACTCCATAAGAGTTGGAGTGACTATTCATAAGAGACACAGATTTAATGAAGCTTCTGAAAGGCACAGAGACACACTTAACAGGGTGTCTATAAACAGCAAACAGATTAAATTACAAGAAATTAACACATAATAAATGGTGAATGTAATACGTAGACAGGAATAATAGAACATAATGAGGAGTGGATATTTCTCTATAAATGGTGAATGTAATACGTAGACAGGAACAATAAAACATGAGTGGATGTGTCTCTATTAATGGTGAATGTAATACGTAGACAGGATTAATACAACACGAGTGGATGTGTCTCTATAAATGGTGAATGTAATACGTAGACAGGAACAATACAACATGAGTGGATGTGTCTCTATAAATGGTGAATGTAATACGTAGACAGGAACAATACAACACGAGTGGATGTGTCTCTATAAATGGTGAATGTAATACGTAGACAGGAACAATACAACATAATGAGAAGGGGATGTGTATCTTCTATAAATGGTGAATGTAATGTGTTGACATACACGTAACATAGTGGCAGGTGAAGAGGATGAATAAACCCACTTGATGGAGAGATAGGCAACTTCAATATTCACTCTGTCGGTTAGAGCTTCAGCCAGTAGGTTCAGGAGGGACACCATGTGAGGTTTCATCTGCTCTGCGGCCACAGCTGTTACACTGGTCAGAACAATCATCCCCATCTGTGAGGAAGGTCAATCAAATCATCATCAACTGTCAACTCAACAAATGACTGACCGTTAATGAATTAGTCATTCCTCTTCTACAAGTCTTCTATTGTTTTTCTTGTGGATTAGTTTCTCCAGCTCTATGTCCTTCTTATTCTTCTTCGTTCTCAATCTCCCGCTACCAAGCACTGAATAGGACTTTACAAGTAGCAAGATGTAGTCCGGAGAACGGAATGAGTTGTGTCGTAGTTTACAGCTTGACACATCTGACTTCAGTAAGCATTTTTTAGTCCAGGGTTGCCTTCCCTCTTCGATCCCTTCTCCTTATCCAGTCCGCTCTATTGCAGCCTGTTATCCAGGATCATTGCAATGGAGGTGTAGAAGGATATTGGCAGCTCTGGTTCGCTGACCCTGACCGAGGCAGGTTATGCACTGCTCAGTGTCTTGATCTCAGCCTCATGTCCAATCCTTAGTCGACTCTTACAATATGCCTGGTAGTTTACAGTGTAGCTATTCTTTGCTCTCAAATTGGAGCCAGTAATACATGGGAGATCACTCATCTGCTCAAACCCCATCTTGGTAGAGATGGTCCCAACTGGTTTATGAGCACTCCCAGAATTGCAGTTTTAGTCAAACTGTTACAATACTGGAGTGTCTTCCGATGATTATTCCACACACTTGGGAAGTAATTTAGTCAGTTTGCAGTCTTCTACGTGTCAATGATCCATTATAATGATGATTGTTCCACACACTTGGGAAGTAATTTAGTCAGTTTGCAGTCTTCAACGTGTCAATGATCTATTATAATGATGATTGTGCCACAAACATGCGAAGTAATTTAGTCAGTTTGCAGTCTTCTACGTGTCAATGATCCATTATAATGATGATTGTTCCACAAACATGGGAAGTAATTTAGTCAGTGTGCAGTCTTCTACCTGTGAATGATCCATTATAATGATTATTCCATTGACATCTGCTTTCGGTCATGGCAGGCGACTAGGCAAAAATGTGCAGGGGCCAGGCAACCTCACCATGTAAAAACCATTGCTACTTAAACTGCAGTGCAATCAAATGGTATGAGATTACCTAAAAGCTGGTTAGGGTAAACCAAATGCAATGTTGGACCTATACTGCACCATCTGAGGTGATGGAAAAATGATAGTGATACCACCGATAAGGAAAGTTATGTCATCAATTTACAATTTTTTTCTACAAATCATTCAGCCATAATGGCCCCACCGACATGCAAATTAAATTGATTTTTTTGTTGAAATTTCTTTTGGGTTCACCTTAATTTTCTATTCCCTGAGGCGTTGTGCATTGCACTATGTTTTTTTTTGGGTATGTCTGCCCAGTACATGCATCTTCAACATGCATTTTATGTAAGGGTCTGCTTCCCCAGGGCAACGGCCAGTGCTGTGATGGGGAGCGAACCCAGCAACTTGGGGTTGTGAGCCGTGTCACTTATCCACTAGCCCACGCTATCCCCGCGAAGTAATTTAAACAATTTACATTATTTTTCTACAAAGCATTCAGCCATTATGGCTCCACTGACATCTGAAGCAATTTAAATGATTTATATTATTTTTCTACAAATCATTCAGCCATGATGATTATACCACTGATATGATGTAAGTACCTCTCTCTTGCTGGGATCTTCATCCTTCACAAAACTGACCAAGAATTCAAACAACGCTGGCCATTGGTTGGATGGGGTGTCATGGCGGGCAATCACTCCTACGATTTGAGATATAGCTGACCTGGGACTCTTTCTGAAGTGAGAACCAAAATGATCTTGACCGTAAACGTATACTCAAGAAAATACAACTCAATGATCATAAAACACTTTACATCAACATTACTTAAAATGTTTTTGATTATTATATGTTCCTCTCACTGTGTGCAGCGTTAAAGGCTAAGTCAGTAAATATGTTAATCTGATATGGGATAGATGAAAATTGTAGGTAGTTTCCAAACATATCATTATGTGGTAGCAACATTCAGCTTTGTGATTACTGCAGGTAGCAGAAGCTAGGTGCCATATGCACGTGTGCGGCTGAGATATAAAATGGAGCCTGTGCTCACAGAGTGTACAGTCAAAGAACGGAGTGGTGTTGTGTATTTTTTTATGGCAAAAGGACTTTCTGCAAAGGATATTCATAATGAAATGCTTTCTGTTTATGGTGAGAAAGTGTGGTTGCCTCGCAAAGCGATGCATAACTAGGTCGATAAATTGTCTCAAGGACACTTCCAAACAGCTGACGGAGCCTGGCCTTGTCATCCTGTCCAGATTGCGACAGAAGCATATCTGTGCGGCGGTTTCGGGGGAGATAATTTGAGCTGACAGGCGAGCAATGATAGACTGTGTAGCGATTGCAATAGGGTATTGGCATGGTTTACCCTGCAGCACAATCCCACCTGGCGAGAGACGTTTCGCAAGTGCAATAACAAATGATTTTCAAGTTTGTATTTCATTAATGTTTCTTCTTCTTCTGCACTCGTCCTGAAAAGGACATTTGTGACGTAGTTTACAGTTGGGACTGCAATGTCAGTGCCTTTCTGCCCAACACCACTGATTTAGGCACAACATTTATGGGACCAGGTTCACCTTCCCTCCCTGATCTCTTAACCAGGCTGTATGGTTGCAGTCTGTTTCCAGGGCCACCACCTGGAGGCAAAATAGAGTATTGGTAGGCTATGGGTCACTGACCCTGATGGGATCAAGACGCTGAGCAGCGTATGAGCTGCAGCGGTCAGTGACCCATAACTGACTGCTAGCATCAGGGCCAGCGAACTAGAGCTGCCATGCCTCTTCTACACCTCCATGCAGTGATCCTGGATAACAGGCTGCAACAGGGCAGACTGGCTAAGGAGAAGATATCGAAGAGGGAAGACAACCAGGTACTCAAAAAAGCCTGCTGAAGTCGGATGTGTTGGACCGAAAGGTGCAAATATCGCAGTCAAGCTGTAAACGCATTCCGTTCTCTGGACTACATTCTGCTACTTGCAAAACCCTTTTCAGGGCTTGTTAGCGGGAGATTAGGAGCGAAGAAGAAGACTGACCCTGATGCAAGCAGCCAGCCAGTTACAAGTCTGACTACTGTCAGCTTCTTCATCATTGGCCCCAATTATATTTCTGAGTTATACATGCCAATGTGACCGACCCCATCACCAGTAGTACAGTGAGGCAAAGGTAAAAATACAACTGGGCAATTAAACAGAATGATAAACTGGGCAATTAAATAGAATGATAAACTGGGCAATTAAATAGAATGATACAGAAAAACACTGAGCTTAAGGACTTAAGAGCAGCACTCTGCAAACTGTGCCAGCAGTCCGCACCAAAAAGGGTAGTGGTACAGTGGGTCCCATCACACTGCAACATCCAAGGCAACGAGGAGGCAGACAGACTGGCAAAAGAAGGTGCAAGACTACCACAAACAGATACCAGTATGACGTACGAAGAGTCAAAACGGCTTATCAAAGCCAGATACATGACCAAATGGGAAACCGAACATACTGGTTACACCAAAAACGATGCCTATTACCAGTTGAACCGAAGAGAGCAGGTCGTTGTCTTCAGACTTCGCACTGGCCACAATAGACTGAGGTACCACCTATTCAACAAATTGAAGATAGGGTATACCGACGAATGCCCGTGCGGTACTGGTAAAATGACCGCTGAACATCTGCTGCAGAACTGCCCGACATACGAGGATCAGAGAGAGCAGATGTGGCCATCACCAGTGGAACTGCAAGACAAGCTCTATGGCAGTGGCGACAGCCTCAGGATGACCGCCGCTTTTTTCGAAAAAATAATGGTTACTGTCTGACTGCGTACGCAGAAGAAGAAATAGAATGATAAACTGGGCAATTAAATAGAATGATAAACTGGGCAATTAAATAGAATGATAAACTGGGCAATTAAACAGAATGATAAACGAAAAAGAATAGGAAAGTGAGTGACACGAACAGGTAGAAAGTAGATTGGAAGAAATAGAAAGATCAGTAGGTGTGGAGAATAAAAAGCAACAACAAAGACATATGCAAACAAAGACAGGATGGGATGATAGTAGCAGATAAATAAAACAGAGGGACTGAGTGGTCTCGAGGTAAGATGTCTGCCTCAGGTGCTGGAGGTCGCAGGTTCTTCTTCTTCTTCGTTCGTTCTCAATCTCCCGCTACCAAACCCTGAACGGGCTTAAGTAGCAGAATGTAGTCCAGAGAACGGAATGCGTTGTGTCGTAGTTTACAGCTTGACTGTGATATTTGCACCTTTTGGTCCAACACATCCGACTTCAGCAAGCATTTTTTGAGTACCGGGTTAGCATTCCCTCTTCGATCCCTTCTCCTTAGCCAGTCTGCCCTGCTGCAGCCTGTTATCCAGGATCACCGCGTGGAGGTGTAGAAGGGTCTTGGCAGCTCTGGTTCGCTGGCCCTGACGCTAGCAGTCATCTATGGGTCGCTGACGACTGCAGCTCATACGCTGCTCAGCATCTTGATCCTGGTCGCGTGTTCAAATTACGGTGGAGATCAGGATTTTTTCACATAGCCTTTCTGGCATTTCCCCGGATCTCTGGGTAATAGAGATCAGAAGCCCGTGTGCAGCGTCACACATATTAAAACTCCCTCTGCAGTTGGAAATCAAAAAGAGTAGGCTTAACGGTCGCTGCTCTGATAAAATTAAAAATTATATTAAAACTCTACCCAATTTATTTACAGGATCCTTGGCTGTGCTACGAATTCTTGCATTGTGCTGAGATTCTCCAAAAATGTGGAGAAGAAGAGGACACTTATGGATTAAAACATGTGTAATGACACTGATTCTTCAACTAACACTAAATAAAACAACAGGCCTTTGTATAGGAAGAACAAAGCAAAAACAGAATACATTAATAAAAGAAGCAGATTCAAGGATGATTAAAAATTCTCCAAAAAGTAAGAAGGAAGATAGACACTAATAGGCAGAGTGGCAGACATAAGTAGAAAGAGTAAGAGAGATGCACAGAAACAGAGGCAGGTAGGAGACAGACCCAGAGAGAGGGACAGACAGTATGAGTTTTGACATAACAAAAACTTACTCTTGCTCACGAACAAGCAGGTGGAGAATGTTGCCCCGTATGCTGCAAAAGAAAATATTTGATGTATATAAAAGACATTTCTATTTCTCTTAACTTAACGCTGTTATACTGGTTTAGAAGACTCTACAGAGTCTGTAATCAACCAGTTTCATTTACATTTCCTTGCTCTAAAAGCAATGCACATCCAATCTATTCTTAAATGTATTAATTGTCCCTGCCTCCACTACTTCCTGAGGCAATGCATTCCACGCATTCACCACTCTCTGACTAAAAAAATATTTCCTAATATCTAATCTGGACCTTTCTTTAGTTAATTTGTAGCTGTGCCCTCTTTTCTAGTAGGTGGTTGTATTTTGAAAAGATCTTGTTATAGTTTAATTTAACAATCCCTGTGATTATCTTATAAACCTGTATTGTCACCTAGAATTCTTCTCTTTTTTAGACACTGCAAGCCAGTTTTTCAGTCTTGTCTCATCTGTAATCCCACTATCAGCTTTGTCGCTCTTTTTTGTATCCTTTCCAGCATGTTTATATCTCCTCTACAATAATGACTCCACACCTGTACACAGTACTCCAATCTAGGTCTAACTAAAGCTTTATACAGTTTGACTATCACTTCCTTGTTCCTATGTTCAATATTTCTTTTTATCATACCTAACTTTATATCAGTTCCTACATCGATGAATTTCAATAAACCATCTGTGCAAAATGTTTGTTACAGAAATGGGCACCACTTCACTAAAGACTACAGCAAAATAAAAACCACTAGCAAACTAACAAATAAAACAGCATCTGTGAAATACACATGCAGCTAAAAACTAATAACTTTAATGTTGTATTCTGTTATTAAAGTTATTTTTTTTTACTCTAGCTCGTACATGCCTTTCATATGTCTATACTCTTAACTCCACTAAGAAAGAGAAAAAAAAACCAATTGATGGGAATGCATATCTCACTCTTTACATAGGCCAAAAGCCTGCATTCCCAATGAGAATATATGATACAGCAATAAAAACATTAATAACTCGATTTAACCCAGACATCAGAAGCAGAACAAACATTTGTACCACATTTTTTGTTTATTTTTAAGGGCATATATAAGATGCTCCTGTCTCACAAATAGGAAAAAGAATGAAGAAACAATTTTTGTAGGTTGGTTATTGATCAAGCGGCCTATGGGCTCCTGCCCTTTGGCCCAATGTCATATAGTGGTATCTGCAAGTGTTTGTAAGCTGTTGTTTAGTTCCGTACAAAGTCATTTGTCTGGCCTCGGAGGAAGAAGCTCTTTCCTAACACTGGCAAGCGCAGGACATTCAAAAAGATGATGTTCAACAGTTTCATAGGGATGTGTGCACAGCCGGCACTCTGGAGTATGTTCTGGTTGGATTCTGTTCAAGTGACTGTTAGGTTGTTGGTGTTGAGTGCGAAGTCGGAAAATGGTGCTTTGGGAAGACCATATGTTTGAAGATTTCTCTCCCAGTATTTCCTATTGCCCATCTATTCAGCCTAGCCTCTTTGTTCACAGTCTTCAGTAGTTGTTTTGACTGTCTGTAGGGTTGTTGGTGTGTATTGTTGTTCTTGACTTGCTCCCTTCTTAGCCAGTCTGTTTGCCTTGTCATTACCAGGTGTATTTGAGTGCTCAGGGATCCATTGTATAACTATTCTGATTTCATGGGATGTGAGAAGTTGGATGGCATCTAGGGATATTTGGGTAAGTTCAGGCCTATAGTGACCACCATCTTCCAGAGCATCCTATGAGTGATGTCTGGATGTCCATCGTTAAAACCTTTAACATGCCACATAAAATTTTTACGAAAAATTTGCATCTCTCTTTCATAGTTGACTTTCAAAATTTGTAACTTTTGTTTGTTTGTCAATAAATATGATTTTCTTGTGTGTAGAGACACTATTGAATAAAGAACTTGGGGGTGTTATTGTTTTTGTTGTGTATTTGTTAGTTTCTGAGATACAAAAAGATAAAGTTGAAAATTTATGAAAATCTCGGGAAAAAATTTTGGCTCGGCCGTTAGGTCTAGTCGCTCCAATAGAAAACCATGGAAACCACAACAACGTATCAATACTGTGTTTACAATATCGACACAACTGTTAGTTTCCAATTCAAACGTAGTTCTTTCATCTAAACAAACAAAATAACAGATCTACTCGATAAAGATCTTTCCCAACAACCTACTTCCCCTTTCGCAAAAAGTCGGCTTGCTCCAAACGGCGTATACAAAATTAAAACTGTTCAAAAGCCATTTGTAATCTAACATACGATACTTTAACCGACAAAATATAATGTATATATGGTGATGTATTCAGCATTAAAAAAATGGCTGCCAGGAGTGCCTCCGTTCAATAACAAAATGAAAAAAAAATTTCCAGCACACCCTTTTTTGGAATGCAGAGTGAGTCCAGAAATTCTTGACCAGAGTGCGCTAAAGGTTAAAATTCCGCGTTGCCCATTACTTCCCTTTCTTTTCTGTTGTTAGTTATATTACTCAAGTGCAGATAAATACATGTCTTGTGATCGTTGTAACAAAGAAATACTAATTGTTTACAGCTTGCTGCCTTGAAGTTTCCACATATTCCCTGACTGACAGTGGCTACTATCTTTCAATCTTCTGCCATGTTGTTTGGCAGGATCAGGATGTCCCGGCTAACCAGTTGGTTCTCAAATTATTCCTCTGTGACAAGGACCACCAGCAAGCTGGCAGAAGGCGCACCGCACCTCATGGCTTCGACAATTGACAGACGCCCCTTCAGCTCTAGATGAGGCCTGACAACAAGCTGCAGCAAGTGTCCATGGCATTGGTCCATCAATGCAATAGGCCACCGACGTCTAAGCGAACATTATTACTATAGGGGACACTATATTATACTATTATAAGAAGGGGAGGAAGACTAACGTCTGGTCAGGCAAAATATACTGGCCAAGACCATCATCTTGACTTCATCATAGCCCTTCCTGGAAACGAGGTGTTTCATGGCAGCCTGGCTAACAAGATGAGAGATCGATGTGATCCCCATAGTAGTGAGCATCATGCAGATTAAGTCGAGCAAAGCACATTTGCCTAGAGGACTCTGGTCCACCTTCATCAGAACGCTCAGGATGTGAGGAAAACTACAGCAACCTGTCACTTTACGTCCTTTTCAGGGTGCACAAAAAGAGTAGACCTACTCATTGTGAGCAATCGAAACAACAACTATTATAATGCAAGTAGAAGAGGAGTCCAGAGCAGCTAGAGCCTCAATGGACAAAGCTCAAGAAGGTAGTATTACATAGAAATTCATGAAGTGCAACTGTTGACGTCCTATATTCCAAGGCAAATCAGAACGATTGAGTCAAGAAGATGAAATACATACCTATTTTTTATGTCATTGTCAAGTAGTGTCCACTGTTTTAACTTGTGTATTTTCCGTCGGATCAAAACTGCAGCATACTGGCGGACCTAAAAGTTCAAACAAACAAATCATCCATACAGACCTATTCTGCAAGGTGATGAGCATGTGGCAGAGTGGTTAGAATATTGGTTTTCTAGCCTACAGACATGAGTTCGAACCCTGATCAGGTCTATGTTATCTTCTTCCTCTTGTCTCGTTTTCAATCCAGTAAATGCATAGGATCACCATTAAAAGAAGTCTGATCCAAAGCATTTTGCATGTTTTTGCAATGGTAGTTTCTGTGGCAATTAGCCCCATGCACAACTCTCTTTTATTCCCCTTTTACAACATGATTGAAAGTTTACAGAGGACTTATTTTTCTTCTTCTTCGTTCATTCTCAAACTCTCGCTGCCAATCCATATAAAGGGCTTTGCAAGCAGCAGGATGTTGTCCGGAGAACGAAATGCGCTGTCATAGTTTACAGTTTCACCACGATATTTGCACCTTTCGGTCCAACACATCCGACTTCAGGGGAGTTTTTTTTAACATGGATGTAGGTGCAGTGGTTATATCATTTCCTCCTTAAGGGATCCCGAGATTCACTCAGGAAAGGTTATCTTCAATCAGGGATACAAACAAAAACTTGGCCTGAACACATGACCTTTGTTACAGAGCCCCCATATCTTCTGCATTCGTTCTCAATCTGCAGCTACCAAGCCCTGAACAGGGTTTTGCAAGTTGCAGTCCAGAGAACGGAATGCGCCATGTCTCTAGTTTACAAAACCGTCTGATGATGTCCCCCAACAACACTTGCTATGGGCAACTAATACTAGTATATGCTACTGTGTACATGTGTGCTACATAATGCAGTGTATATGTTACTGTGTACATGTGTGATGCAGCATGTAGGATACTGTTGCATGAAATGGCAGCTAGCAACTGACTCCTCTGTTGATGACAATGCTGCAGCAAAGATAATGTTAGGTCCCACAGCAAAATTTCTAGACACCACGGCTTCCAAAATTAGTTGTGCCCTGGTGTGGAGGTCTTTGTATATACTTGCAAACGATTGTGTAGAAAGACGATTGACCTGTTGTATGAATACAACTTAAAATAGCAGCCCCACAGATGGCATTCACGATTTGACTTTTCCGTTACATGACTAGCAACAAACAAATTTGTTAGCATTTTACATAAATGTATCTGCTTTATGTTTATCAGGTGCTGCAGTCAAGGCCGTAAAATCTTGCATATAACACGCACAATTTTCACTCATTTGTCCGATAAAACTCAGTTGCGTTTTCTGCGCGAGTAAAACAAAAAAATTTTTTTTATATCGAAAGTAACTGTGAAAAAGACACGAAATTGAATGTGCAATACGTTTTTTTAATGTGCCAGACATTCCCCTTTCCCTAGTGCCCGTGCTGTGTTTTGAATTTGTAGGTAGAAAAGCCTAAACATGACTGCAGACGAGAAGGGACGGGGGAGGATGGGAAGGTCTCTGTGACAGCAGGAAGAGTGAAACAGGAGCGGCGTTGGACTATTGGCGGGCGAGGTAGTGAACGACATGATCTGGGTACACTATTGTTTGTGTGTTCTGCACAAGCCATGGCACGAACTTTTTCAGATTATGTCCTCAGACGAATGTCTAACACAAAGATACATTTTTAATCCAGTGAAGGTCCCGGGGATGTGGAATAACACAAAACACAGGAGCTAAGTGTGCACACAGTCTGTCAGATGCAGCGCCATCTTACTAAGGGAAGTCCAAAGTATCTAGAATTTAGATGGTGTGTACCCATTTCTGTTTGTTATTTCCCATACAGTTTTTTGACAAATGTTTTATGAAATAAAATATGGAAAAATCATAGTGCGTATTATACACAAATTTTCATTTCAACAAAAACTTGTGAGCTAAATTAAGCATTTTTTATCACACACAAGAGCATATAATACGCAATATTTTACAGTAAATGTCTTGACTAGCGAACCGAGTGGTTAAGCACTCACTTTTCATTGCACATTCAAAGAATTCTGTGGTCTCAAGGTAAGGTGTTCACCTCAAGTGCTGGGATACCCGGATTTTTTTCATGTGAATCTTCTGGTAAAAATTCCCCTGATCTCTGGGTCGTGAAATCGAACTCCCGTACTCAGTGTCGAGCACGTTAAAAATTCCGTGGCAGTTGGAAATCGAAAAGAGTAGGCTTAACGGCCACTGACCAGACAAAATTCAAGTGAAAAATCCACCCAAATAATTTTTACTTTTCTGCAGGTGGTTTGTTAAGAGCAGCTATAGATGGCGTCTAACTGGCTGTGGGTCTATTTAGCTCTAGTGTTTGAGTCTATGAAGATGGATTCGCACATCGGTTAAACCACTCTCCAAGAAACTGGTTGTACACAGACTCTGTAGAGTCTTCTAAACCAACCAGTATAAAGACATTAAGTTAAATGAATTAGGTTTGATCCCCGTTATCATCATGATCCAGTTGACTCAGTGGGCACATAGCTTACTGTTAGGGATGGAAATAGAGAGAAGGATGGAACTGGCCACGATACCTCATAGTAATATGAAGTATTTATTCTATACAGCAGTGGTTGCTATGGGACTAACTTTTATGGCGGATAACTAAAAAAATAAGGCTACATACTTGTGGTTGTGGTGAGGTTCCTAGGATGTGGCACAGATTCTGTAAAGTGTCAGGATTTTTGAAAGCTTCCTTCAGCTCGTGTGTGGCCTGCAAATGCAATATATTTATGGTTTTAGCAAACTAAAATAGTACACAGAAGGTTCTGCTATACTGCACATTGTGTCATGTATGATATACCTTTCTTTACAAACTCTCTATTGTGTCATAAATTGGCGCATCCAAGGGACATGTGATTACAATTACATTGTGAAATTATGTGGAGAAAACAATTATTCTTCTGCGCTGGTCCTGAAAATAACATTTGTGACCAGTTTGCATCAAGGCTGCAATTTCTGTGCTTTTCTGCCAACAAATCCAATTTCAGCACAAAATTTTTATGACGGTTTGCCTTCACTCCCCCATCCCTAATCTCTTAGCCAGACTGCATGGTTGCAGTCTGTTTTCAAGACTGCCACTTGGAGGCAGAATAGTCTTGGTCAGTTATGGGTCGCTGACCCTGATGCAAGCAGCCAGCTGCGAGTCTCTAGCTGGTGTCAGATCCTTTACTGCTGCATCTTTGGCCTCAAGAAAAACAATGTTATCAGAAGAGATAGAATGGCAAGTACTAGTAGCCCCTTTCAGTCATGGCTGACTATAAGATGATGCCTTGTGGCATAGTCATTTCACTTCTGTGGTATCTTCTTACTTCGGGGATACCAGACTATTGACCTATACCCTATTGACCATTGTTTTGCCATAACATGTTACCTACCCATCTATGTTTTGCCTTGTCTTCATGGATTACTGCATCATTCACCAGGGACAATCGTCTTAGGTCAGAATTGTGGAGACCTTGCATACGTTGTTTCCAGAGAGTGATTCCAACCAAGCGCATTTCAAAGGAGGTCTGGGTCACTCTCAATTTGTCCTCCACTGATTTTGTTAGTGTCCACATCTCAGCGAGTACAGTGGAATTGAAGAGGGAGGCTCGTAGGTCCTGGTCATGACAACCGTCCAGGACCGTGTTAATAGACGAAAAGACTGCTCAACCCACACGACAACGTCTTGTCAGTACAGGTTCCAGGTTATTCTCCATATTGAGAAGGTGACCGAGATAGATGTACTTGTTGACATCCTCTAATCGTACCTCACCCAGGAAGACTGGATCACAATGGTGAAGCAATTGCGCAACACTTTGGTCTTCGAGACATTCATCTCCAGATCCGCTTTCTTGCCCTCTACATCGAGTAGCTGCATCATTTGGTTGGCTCCTGCTGCTGACTCTGTGATGAGCACTATGTCATCGGTAAATCGAAGGTAATTGAGACGTCTGCCGTCAATAAGCATACCAACGGTGTCCCAGTTGCATCGACTGATAACTGATTCCAAACATGCGGAGAAGAGGTTCGGTGAGATAGGATCCCCCTGACAGACTCCCTTCTGAATTGGTACCACAATTGGAAATTGGAAGAGACGAAATATGGTAGTGCAGTTCGTATAACTGTTGGCAAAAATTCTGATGTAACCAAGATCTACTTTGTTCCAACAGTGAACGCCAAACAAAATGTGGTTCTACCGAATCAAATATTTTAAAGAAAAATTACAGATGTGCAGAAAATATTCTCCTGAATGCTCTAAATGAGTAATTTCTCCCACGGACATCTATTTCTGAAGCTTCGATGTGCATTGATATCATATGGTAGACGCAAACTCCAAACAACAAAAACAATTTTCCATTTTATAAAATCAACATTTCTATGGAAAATAACTACATGTGGTAAAACTGTAGACCTATATTCATTGATACATATAACAAAACAAACTCTTTTCATGCAGTTAATATGATCAGGAAAAAGCTAGCAAAGTATGTAGTCTAATGAGTAAATAAATTGATATTTGGAAACCCTTCTGTCCTAGTAATGATAAGTATTTCAAGATAATAAAACTGTGTGAGTATTATCAACTATAATCATGTATAATCTATGCAAAGAAAAATTGCAAAGGATCCTATATTAGGGCTAATTAGTTATCCACTGTCATTCAATAGGTTACCTTTCAGAAGATGAAAGAATTGTGTGTGCACATAGTCATGATATTGTGGTAGCATGGACAATTTTCTAACAAAAATCTGTAACATGATATGGCAGACCGGAGAATGGCCCACAAGTTGGACAAAATCAATGATCATAGTGATAGGAGAATGGCCAACAAGCTGGACAAAATCATTGATCATAGTGATAGGAGAATGGTCCACAAGCTGGACAAAATCATTGATCATAGTGATAGGAGAATGGCCCACAAGCTGGACAAAATCATTGATCATAGTGATAGGAGAATGGCCCACAAGCTGGACAAAATCAATGATCATAGTGATAGGAGAATGGCCAACAAGCTGGACAAAATCATTGATCATAGTGATAGGAGAATGGCCCACAAGCTGGACAAAATCATTGATCATAGTGATAGGAGAATGGCCAACAAGCTGGACAAAATCATTGATCATAGTGATAGGAGAATGGCCCACAAACTGGACAAAATCATTGATCACAGTGATACGAACGAAGGGTAATCTCCAACAGTGACAGAACTACAGAACCATCTGTCTGATTAGCCACACCAGTTAAGTTATGCTCAAGGTCATCCTTAACAGACTGCAGCCACGAGCAGAAAAAATTATTGCGGAAGAACAAGCGATTTCAGAGCTGGTCGAAGCACAATAGAACAAATTTGTAACCTGCGCTTCATCAATGAAAAATACACTCAGCACAAACAGAAATTGTACCAGGTCTCCATTGACTTTAAAAAGTCTTTTTATACAGTGGGACATGAGGTCCTTTGGGAAACTCTGCGCAATTACAAGATAGGATGGCGGCTCACCCACGTCATTAAAAAACCAGTACAGTCTACCTCAACAGGACCACATGTGAGTGGTTCTACACGACAGTCATTGCGCGTCTCCTCTCTCTAACACTTTTCAATTTTTTTCTAGAACACATTATCTCAGAAGCATTGGATGAATGCGTATGGACGGTCAGTATAGGTAAACGCATACTCACTAACCTCCGGTTTGCCTACAACATTACCGGTCTGGCTGGAACAGAGCTTGAACTTGCAAGGCTAGTCGCAAAACTGGATAATGCTGTCCAAAAATTTGGGATGGAAATCACTGCTGAGAAGAGTAAGATCACGGTCAACTCCCCAGAGGGTATTTTAAACCCGATTATGGTCAAAGGTGAACCTTTGAAAAGTGTTATGTGGTTCAAATATCTGGGAGCAGAAATGAATGCGGAGTGGAGATCTAGTCAAGAACAGCGATGTCCCTGGTTGCCCTGACCAGACGGCAAATAGTCTGGAAAGACAAGAACATTATCTTTAAATCGAAGCTGACTTTAATGTATACAATGGTCACTTCGGTATACTTCTACGCGTATGAGACTTGGACTCTGACAGCTGCCCTAGAACGTAAAATTTGCGCTATGGAAATGAGAGGTTTGCAAAGAATTCTTGGCATTTCATATTTGGATCGCATTACAAACGAAAGTGTTCTTGAAATTGTTAGGAAGGAGTTAGGTCAATATAAAAACTTATTGACTATAGTAAAATGGGCGCGACACAAGATGAACGACTCTCTGAATAAGACAAGTCTCAGTGTCTGCTTTACTGCTGCAGAACTTGACCAATTTTTTTTTTTTAAATTTGCGTTCACCTTATTTCTCTAATCCCCAAGGTGGTGTGCATTGCACTGTGGTTTGTATTTTACGCCTGTAGGCCTAGTGCATCCGACTTCAGCATGCATTTTATGAAAGGGTCTGCTTCCTCCTGCATTTTCTAAGGGTTTGCTTCCCCGGGGTAACGGCCGGTGCTGTGATGGGGATCGAACCCAGCACCTTCTGGTTGTGAGCCGTGTCATTTAACCACTAGGCCACGCCGTCCCCTGAACTTGGCTAATTAAAACTTAGTAGCTGCAAATGAGCAGCAGGACATCATTGATTTATTATTTTTCTAATCTATTTCAAATTTGTGTTTCTAGCTCCAGTTTTGTAGTTAAGTTAAAGTGATTAAAAAATTGAAGAACAAAATGTTTTAAATTGATTAAAATTTAATTTAATCAAAATTAAAAAGTGGGTATGCTCAGATACCGTACCAAGAACACAACAAAACCTATGTTTCGACCAATAGGCCTTCATCCAGGACAACCAATAACAACATTGTTGAACTAGCTAGCAAATCATATAGAAGAAGGGATAAAAATATGTATAGGGGATGTCAACACATAACGAAAAAATGGTGTTCGCGACTTATTGAGTCGAAGGCTTGGCTCTAAGTAGTTAAATTAAAGCATTTATTTCATCTGACCCAACAGAATACTACCCTTTTTTTTATCAACATTTTATTTCAGAACTAGCCAGTGGAGATGTTTTTATCTTTTACTATAATAATTCATACCCACTAAATGGGTGCAACCATCTCAGTGAGCTTTTCAGTCATTTATTCAAACCAACTAACATGACATGACATGATCGATTTATGCTGTTGTTGCTAAAAATGAAATGGATTTTACTTGTATTTCAGTTAGGTGTTCTTGACCTTTTTGAAGTTTTTCTCTGGTGGTGGGTTACAGTGGCTGTCCTCGCGTCCCAATGTGCCCTTGAGCCTTGACAAGGTGGACTGGGTACTCCTGTCTGTAACTGTAGTGCAATCAGCAATGTAGTGTGAGGTTACTCGGTAAGCTCACCACTATCATGACTATGATTATTGATTATGCAGTGGTACTACTAAGCACTAGTACTAGTAGTACGAGACTGCCATCAAACAGGCTATTTCCAAGGAGAAATGCTTGAAAATGGGTGGTTGTCTTGATCAATATGAATGTAATGTTTCACCTGATCTGACATTATTCTCACCTCCACTCTCATCGATTTTTATCAAATGATTTGAATGTTTATTGAATGATTCACGCAACAATCCTGTAAAAACCTATAATTTGTCAAAAAAAGTGATGAACTGGAAGAGTTTTGTTCAAAACTGGCACAAAATTCACTTAAACAGCGGTAAAATGTTAGTGTCATGACCTACAGAAAAGTGAAACTGCAAAGTGAGTTAACCGACTGTCGACTCTAACCACCTGACTGAGTGGCCGGCTGAGAAGTGAACAACTCAACTCATAAACTGAGATTCCAGCGAACCACTGATGACTAAATCGAAGACCTTGCACCTCGTAAAATATGACGACAGGAGAAAGATGACAATTATTACAATTGTGACAAATATACCTTCTGAATGATATCATTGTCGGGCGTTAGAAGCCGGGCCAGAATTTCCTCCAGTGAGGCGGCCATGCTGATGAAAAGAATCTTTCGTTCCTCGACGGAATATGAATATTGAGCCTTGTTTTTGCCAATTTATAATATGGATTGGATTTGTTAATTGTTCACCAAAATTAAAAATGTCGGCTGTTTTGCATTTGTTTTCAAAATATTAATATATTCCATTTTTTAAACATATATATATATATTTCTATACAGCTAAATACTGACAAATTACATTTGATGAAGCTACAACGAATTTGAATCTCGGATAAAGAGTTTGTGTTATCTAAGTGCAATGCGAACCAGCACATGAGATGATACATGTACACAGTACAATCCCGTTACAGCTTCCTGTTAATGATCAGGGCTGCTAACTTAGCGGCTGTGTCGCTAGATGAGGGTCGTTTCTTATTTTCTTTTAGGGGAAAGATAGTCGCCAGGGATGAAGTTTTCTACTTCTTCTCGTTCGCCATTAAAAAAACGGCATGTTGCAAAGGACCATGGTGTCAGGTGCGCCTTCTAGACTGATACTTCTGTCCTCAGCACCTGTTCTATGTCACAGCATGTATATTTTTTCGAGAACGTGTCTACGAACACAGCAGCACTGAACACATCTCACTTTCTGATAAGACGACCTGCTTCACACGCGGACATCTTCAAACTGTCAGTAATTTCTTGGTACCATTTTTTGTCTGGGACGACTTCTTTCTTTTTTACCAGGTACTGTTATACGGAGACGAAAAATGGAAAATGCCTCATAAAACCAACTTCGTTACGTCCTAACGTCTCCATGTGTTCCCAGCCGCTTTAATTGCAGACAATGCCGACGTCAGAGCACCAACTCCGTAGCTCGCGTGGCAGCTCCGAAATTGTCATTGACTTCCTGAGGTACCATAGAACCATGAAAGGTGTGCCCCACCTGACTCTTCTGACTGGGGCTTTGACTTCGTCTTAACCTCGTTTGCCGTCTCATCTTACCTCACAATGGGTTAGAACTTAACATTTGGCAAGATTACTGGGTAATGCTGTAGATTACTGGTATCGAGATAAGGTGTCCGTCTCGAATCTTCTGGTAAAAATTCCCCTGAACTTTGGGTAGTCAGATCAGACTCCCGTGTTCAGTGTCGAGCACGTTAAAAATTCCTTGGCAGTTGGAAATCGAAAAGAGTAGGACCGGACAAATGAAAAATCTACCCAAGTTATTTGTATCTTTCCCCAGGTGGTTTGTTAAGAGCAGCTATAGATCGCGTCTAAATGGATGCGGGTCTACTCTCTAGTGTTTGAGTCTATTAAAATGGACTCACACATCGGTAAAAACTACCCTCCAAGAAACTAGTTGTATACAGACTATGTAGAGTTTTCTAAACCAGTATAAAGATGTTCAGTTAAGTTAAAAGATATTTTCTTCTTCGTTTGCACTCAAATAATCGCATTTTCTTGGGAAACTTGACTTACGTCTAAGGTTTCTGAAGTCACTGTACAGTGTATCATTAAATGTGATTACTCTTTGAGACAAGTGCGTCTTGTATTGAGTTTACTGTCCTATTTGAACCCCTACTAAGCCACAGATTGGTGTAGTGGCAAGTACCCGTCCTCTCTGCCCTTCTTATCCTAACAGTAAGTCGAGTATCAATTTACAAACTGTTCGACTGGATCACGCCAGTAGAAAGAATTGAACCCCGCGCCTTTCCTGTGCAAAAGTGAAAGATCTACTTTTATTCTAACCAGACGTCCACTTACCTGTATCGATTGGTATAACAAACGTGGAGTTTGTAGAAAGTACAAATGGAATTTTTTTTTAAAGTTTATTTACAATTTTAAAAGTAAAACTTAGAAAGTTTGGAATTTTCTGGATATATGGAAACATGTTATGAAAATACTTAGGCCGCAACCTCCCCCTCCCCATCACATCCGCGGAATCTCACCTTGTTAGCCAGAATGCTGTCCTCGACAACAGCCCGTTTCCAGAACGACCAACGAGGAGGTCAGGGGGGGGGGGCCTATGCCAGTATATTCCTCCTGACCCTGGTTAACATTATCTGATCAGTGTGTTTTGCCCGACCAGACGTTAGCATCATCGTCTCACTTTTTACTATGGACATTATGCTTGATCTTTCCGTTGTGTTGTTCAATAAAGTTTTGTCCTTTTGAGGCAAAAGCACACCCTTTTTAAGTTATATTAGAAGCAGGGGACGACATGGCCTAGTGGTTTAGTGACACGGCTCGTAACCTGAAGGTCCTGGGTTCGCTCCCCAATCACAGCACCGGTCGTTACCCCGGGGAAGCAAACCCTTAGAAAATGCAGGGGCAAGAAGACTCTTACATAAAATCCATGCCGAAGTAGGATTCAATGGGCCGACAGGCGCAAGATAATTCAACGTACATCGCCTTGGGGAATTTAAAATAAGGCGATAAGGCGAACGCCCCCAAAATAATATATATTAGCAAGCATGCACACACTAAAATAATTGGTATCCAAGCGTAATCAAGTGTGTTAGCACTAACATTGATTTCACCCTAAAAATGACGCCAATCAGAGTAGATCCCATAGTTATCGAGCTAAATCCGCACATTTTATCAGTTTCTAATCAGCAAATGGTCTACCATGCTTTATCCACGTTTCCTCCAATGGTAAATCAACATTTCACAAGTCACTCAGTTATATACATCCTCCAGGTCAAGAGCTATAGTAAGCTGCTTGGTGTTTGAACTGGAGGACCCAAGTGAATATCATAAGCTTAATGGCTTTATTGGTCTGTAATTACCAATCACTACTTTATGGCGCAGAGACATAGACAATGAATATCAAGTTGGAAAAGAGCATCGACGCGTGCGAAATGTGGGTATATATAAGATTGGTTCGCATTTCTTAGCAAGATGAGAAAACAAATTTCAAGTTTTTGAAAAAGTTGAGGGTGAACAGAGAATTAATGACCGAAATCAGGGTCAGACAGTTGCGTTATTTTGGTCAAATAACAAGACATACCTTGTTGTTGAAGACCATACTGGAGGGTAGAGTAGAAGGCAGTCGTTCAAGAGGCAGACAACGTTTGAAAGTATGTGAATAAAATCAGGAGATATACCGGGAAAAGCCTCTCAGATTGCACCATTGCGACAAGATATACACCGGAGAACCACT
Source organism: Ariolimax columbianus (assembly GCA_036924085.1). NCBI lineage: Eukaryota > Metazoa > Mollusca > Gastropoda > Stylommatophora > Arionidae > Ariolimax > Ariolimax columbianus. Next base: position 11,383,372 of record JAVGWX010000016.1, read on the forward strand.
GCAGAAGTTCTTCGATGCGGATATGGCACTTGAACTGAACTGGATTACCAAGCTTCATTGGGAAATGCATTATGGGGATATAATGTTTTTCTTGATTGGCCTTTCAGCGTCATGTTATGAAGAGATCTCCAGAACGAGCCCGACTGTATGCCTCATGCGCAGTGGCATTCATTTCAACCTCTAAGATATTTCCGTAAACCACTCGTGTCGTGGTCGAGTTAAATAACATTCTTGTTGGGAAGTGTTGTGTGATGGTGGACTTGTTACGTGGCCAAACTATTGTAGTTGTTGTCTTATTGTGTAGTCTAATACTGGTGTTGTTCCCATCACTCTCCAGGTGTCATCGTTTCTTATATTCTGAGGTTGATAATGGCTGTCTCTTGGATGTTGGGTGCCATCTTTGGGACAGATGAACCAACAGATGAACCGACAGCCTACACAGTGCAGCTCTTTGAAGTCCGTCTAACAAAGACGAGCCCATGCTAGGATGGAGCTGGTCTATTCAAAACCAGAGATGTAATGTAACCATTGTTGTTGTTGTTGTTGTTGTTTAATGCCCACAATGACTAAGTTTACTCTTTTGTGCGCTGAAAGGGATCTTAAGCGACGGTTTGTTGTAGCTTTTCTCACATCCCGGGCATCCTGATGAAGGTGGTCTGGAGTCCTCCAGGCGGTTGTGCTTTGATTTACTTCATCTGAGTGGCGGTCACTACTACGGGGATCGCATCGATCCACATCTCGTCAACCAGACTGTTTACAGGGAATGCTCCATGAAAGAGAGATTAAGGACTGGTTTGATGAGAACGATCTGGAAATACAGGACCTTCTCGATGCAAAACATGAAGCGCACAGGGAATACCAGAGAGACACACCATCTCCGGCAGCAAAAGCTGCCTTCAATAATGCTCGCAAATCTGTCCAGACCAGGCTTAGAGAGATGCAAGACTCTTGGTTCAGCATAAGAGCTGACGAAATTGAGATGTTCGCCGAGCGTCATGACACCAAACGGTTTTACGAGGCATTGAAAGCTCTCTGCGGCCCGCAGCCCTCTAGTAATACTCCAGTTCGCAGTGCGGATGGGGTACTGCTAACAGATAAGGTTCAGATTCTAGACAGATGGGCAGACCACTTCTGCAAAATACTAAACCACCCATCGTCCATAAATGAAGAGGCCATCCGGCGATTGCCGCAGGTGGAACTGAACCTGGCGTTGGATGAAGTCATTACTGAGGAGGAAGTCGACAGGGCAATCAGTTCACTATCTATAGGAAAAGCTCCAGGAGCTGATGCAATACCAGCAGAGGTATATAAGACAGCTGGCCCATCCCTCACCAGAAGGATCACAGAACTCTTCTGTCACACGTGGGCTGAAGGAAAAATTCCGCAGGAGCTAAAGGACGCCTCAATCGTTCACCTGTACAAAAGAAAAGACAACCGTCAGGAATGCGACAATCATCGTGGAATATCGCTACTCTCCGTAGCAGGCAAGATCCTAGCTCGCTTACTGCTAAACAGGCTCAACAAACACCTTGAACAAAGCCACCACCTCCCAGAAAGCCAATGTGGATTCAGAGCCGGAAGAGGAACAGTGGACATGATTTTTGCCGCTCGCCAAGTACAAGAGAAGTGTCGAGAACAAAATCAGGCCTTGTACACCACATTTATTGATTTGACAAAGACATTTGACACAGTTAACAGAGGAGGGCTGTGGATGATAATGTCTAAGTTTGGCTGCCCCAACAAGTTCATAACAATGGTAAAACAGCTACACGAAGGCATGTGTGCTCGTGTACTGGACAGCGGTGCAATCTCTAAAACGTTTCAAGTATCAAACGGAGTAAAACAAGGATGTGTACTCGCCCCAACTTTGTTCAGCATGATGTTCGCGGCCACGATGACAGACGCCTTCAGATCATTGGAGCTTGGAATATCAATAAAGTACCGCACAGATGGCAAATTACTCATTTCCAGAAGAATGAAGGCCAAAACCAAAGTCTGGTGACATAATCAGGGAACTTGTATTTGCTGACGACTGCGCTCTAATGAGCAACTCAGAACTGAACATGCAGGTTGGAATGGACCAGTTCTCTGCCGCATGCACCAATTTTGGCCTGACCATAAATGCCAAAAAAACAGAGGTCATGTACCAACCAGCACCAGGCATGCCGTTAACAAAACAAGAGACTACAGTCAGCGGGCAGACGTTGAATGCCGTAGACAAATTCACATATCTGGGCAGCACGCTATCGAGATCTGTCAGCCTAGACGATGAGGTGGCAAGCAGAATAGCAAAGGCCAGTACAGCCTTTGGTAGAATGCGCTCGATGGTCTGGGCACGTCGTGGCATCAGCGTCAAGACCAAACTCAAAGTCTACCGTGCAACCATCATTCCAACCCTACTATACGCTTGTGAAAGCTGGACTGTATACTCTGGACATGCAAGGAGGTTAAACCACTTCCACACAGGTTGCCTGAGGCGAATATTCCACATCAGATTGCAAGATCGTGTCACTGACATCGAGGTTCTCTCAAGGGCTAACATGCCCAGCATCCATGCACTGCTAGAAAAAGCACGACTAGGATGGGCCGGACACCTCGTCCGTATGTCAGACGAGCGGCTCCCAAAGAAGCTTCTCTACTGCGAGCTGAGAGAGGGATGGCGCGAGAGAGGGCGCCCAAAGAAACGTTTTAAAGACGGTCTGAAGGACTCACTAAAAAGTTGCCAGATAGACATCGACACCTGGGAATGTCTTGCGAAAAACAGATCTGACTGGAGAAGCGCAGTCAAATCGGGTGTAGCTACCGGTGAAGACGACCGTGTTGTGAAAGCCCAGAGCAGACGCGAGACGCGGAAATCCCGAGCAGCGGGAACACCATCCCCTTTTACAAACCTAGTGTGCCCGATATGTAGCAGATGTTTTCGTGCTCGCATTGGCCTGTTCAGCCACATGCGCACCCACACCCAACAGGGAAATCTGTGACAAGGATGATGTCGGCGGTCCTCATCGACAACGATGGACAGCTATTATTATTTTTATCATTCATTTTATGGCTCCTCCTTTTTCGAGTAATCTGTCGTCATGCATTAAGGTGATGACTCTTCTTCTTTCGTTGGCTTTAAAATATTGTCTATATCTGCAATGGTGTCTCTTGTATAAACTTCACTGTCTTTTGTAGTTCACATACAGGTCCATAAAGTTTCACTTCCAGTGTTGTTTCTATGGACCAGTCAGATTTTTTCTGAATATCATATTAGGGGCAGTTCCGTAATATGTGCTCTGCTGTCTGAGGTGCATGTCCGCACCTACACGTAGCTGAGTTGCCAATTTTAAATTTTGTGTACATGTGGCTGTGGAGTCGGTTGTGTCCCAACAATTTGTTCTTGTCTGTTCATCTTATGGTAATCGTTTTGTGTTACTGTTGGTGGCTTTCTGATTGATTTGATCATCTTTATTTTCTGTTGGTATGTAACTGGCACATCTGGTTGCTCGCCTGCAGCACCCTCCTTTGCCAGTCGGTCGGCTCTCTCGTTTACTGGTACTCCACGCTGAAAAGGTATCCACTGCATCATAATCTTGCGCTGGCTGCTCAGTTCAAACAGTAGAGTCCGTAGACCTGGCAGTTTCCTGGACTTCAATTCTGGGAGTGCTGATTGTGCATCTGTCTGAAATACTACAGATTGTGGGCCGACATTGGTGTTCAACAGTTTCTCAGTTGCAAAGTGGTGACTCTACAGCTGCTAGTAGAGTCGAGTCGTTGCCATGATTAGGAAGTAGATGAAAGTAAAGGTGAAGTCAGTTCTCAGACACCGCAACATTTTTTTTAACGCTGGTATTTTAATCTTCCATCACATGTATAATGCCTATTTGATCTAGTTGCATATTTTAACAATACTGTAATATAGCGGGTCCGGAAAATGTTCTCGCTGATACGTGGAGTATACACCACATCCACATCAGTTATCTTCTTCTTCTTCTTCTTCTTCGTTCGCTCTCAATCTCCCACTACCAAACCCTGAAAGGGCTTAAGTAGCAGAATGTAGTCCAGAGAACGGAATGCGTTGTGTCGTAGTTTACAGCTTGGCTGCGATATTTGCACCTTTCGGTCCAACACATCCGACTTCAGCAAGCACTTTTTGAGTACTGGGTTAGCATTCCCTCTTCGATCCCTTCTCCTTAGCCAGTCTGCCCTGCTGTTACCTGTTATATAGGATCACCACATGGAGGTGTAGAAGGGTCTTGGCAGCTCTGGTTCGCTGGCCCTGACGCTAGCAGTCAGCTATGGGTTGCTGACCACTACTGCAGCTCACGCGCTGCTCAGCATCTTGATCCTACATAAGTTATGAGATCTACTTAAGACTAATCCATCATGGACGTATCAGTTATAAATTCCCAAAAATTCTTCTAAACATCTCTATCACTCGTGTCTGTCTGAGGGACACGACCTGCTTCCTCTGTCTTTACGATAGTCCTTGTCGAGTCCAGCATATTGAGAACGCGATTACTTGTACTCTTTCCACGTATCCTTCGATGCATGTGTCAGAACATCTGGAAAGTGTTATCATTGTCTGAAACAGTTAACGCCTCGCATTTCTCATTCCATGTTTGGAGCAATATGTAGCTATTTATCTATAAGTCTTTGCTCACTCTTTTCTTGTGTCTTACAATTATCCACAGACTATCTATTCAAGGTTATTCGCCACTCATTCATCGCCACTCTTCTTTCATGCATATTCTATTGTTTCATTCCACCAATGCGGCTAGACGAAATATGATCTGATGGTCTTGTGCCTGTAAATCTGGCAGTGTATGGTGAAATTTGTTAGAATGGTCCGAGAAAATCTGTGTAATTTTCTCCAACTCATAACGCTCAGGTTAAGTAGAAAAACGATATTTGAGGAACAGAAATACTTGTGTTCAATATTCACAAAGCGTTGTGAGGGAAAAACGACTACCGAAAAGCGGGGCTTCGTTAATTTTTGTGAGCCCCCTTTTCGCTTCAAATCAAACACAAGATGATCACTGAGGTAGTTTTTGTAGTAATTGGTGTCACATAATGAGGCTGCCAATTCTATGAACAATAATCTTTAGTGGTAGCTCTCTACTGAGTTTGTTGTTTTTCTTTTCCTTATGGCATTGCCTTTTCACTTATCTGTGTTGGCTATTCTGGGTACATCTTCCCTTGGATCAGTCATCTCAGGATGCCAGGCACAGTGTCTTCATGCACTGGTTATACACATCTTTGAACATTCAGCCATTGTCGATCGACTGTTCATTTATCAAAGATAATATATTTGGGAACATAGCCATCCTTCATGCGGTAAACATGACCAAGCCACTGTAGTCTTCGCTACATAAGAAAATTGTACATCAGATATGTGCCTCCTATTACTAGTAATAGGAGACGGCATGGGCTAGTGGTTAAGTGACACGTCTCACAACCCGAAAGTACTGGGTTCGATCCCCATTACAGCACCGGCTATTACCCCAGGGAAGCAAACCCTTAGAAATTGCAGTTTGAAGCAGACCTTTACATAAAATGCAAGCCGAAGTTGGATGCACTGTGCCGATAGGTGCAAAATAAAAACATAGTGCAACGCACACCCCCTTGAAAAATAGAGAAATAAGACGAATGAAAAAAAAAATCTGGGCAAAACTGAGCAATTCTTTGATAAAATCTTCTTCAGAATATGGCGCCGAATGATTTGCATTTTTGTTCACTAACGATAAAGCTATAGACATAACAATGCTGTCCTTACTTCGCTGTTATAAAGGATGTATACTGATTTGTGAAAATTATGTATCTATCTTTTCTCAACTTGCATTTGAAATGGCGGGCTTAGTATTATAATGCATTTGTAGGTTGTATCTTTCACACGAGGTTTCTTGGGTTGTGTTTTAAAAAATGTAATCAGGTCACAAGGTATGTACCCTGTATGGTAGACTTTGTCACATAAATAAATGATTTAATCTATATCAAATTCCTCTGAAGCTTCTATCATATCTATATGTATTGTCTGTTGCTTTCCATTTGTATCATCGTCTTTGAACCAGTCTTGTCTTGCTTGAAATGTGTTTTATTTCTGTATGCAAAGTTATCGTACAACATACGAAGAAATACAGACAAAAATAAAGATAAACTTCAAAGACAAATGGCCCAGACAACGTGCACAATCGGAAATAATAACAGAATCACACTACTCCTTACCAGAAAGACAACAAGTTACGATATTCAGACTCCAAACATGGTCGACTAATAAAAACAACCGTTTAAGTTAAACATTGGTCACTCGGACATGTGCCCAAGCGAGAATAACAAACAAACAGTAGACCTTCTTTTAAGTCTGCCGTCTTCATATGAGGTCCAGAGTGACAACATGGCTTTCTCTAATCAAATTTAGTTAAATACTGTAAAGTGACTTCAGAGACCATAGACGTAAGGAAAGTTTGGGAAGAAAATAGATGCGATTATTTTAGTGCGGACGAAGAAGAAAACATATTTCAACTTAACTTAACTTAACGTCTTTATACTGGTTTATAAGACTTAACAGAGTCTGTATACAACCAGTTTCTTGAAATGTGGTTTTTACCGATGTGTGAGTTCATCTTAATAGACTCAAACACTAGAGCAAACAACAATTAAATCAAGAGTCAAGTTATTTAAATAAATTGTTCACAGAACATATATGGCATCGTAAATGACTTATGTGTACAACGTCGCGCCGTGAGACCAGAAATAGGCTTCTGGGTAAGTTATGAGACTGTTACCTTGGATTCAAAATGGCGGATTAACATGTTTGATTTACGGGTGGTAAAAAATGTTAATGCCAAATGCAAATGTATATATACATGTGTCATAAATCTGAATTTCATGACTATGCTTTTAAGTTGTAATATTATAAAAAGGTAACATATTTCGCAAACTGCAATAAGCCAAACTAAGAATGGAACTAAAATTTAACAGATGTACGCACCTAGAACTAGAAGTAATCAATTCAAATCATAACTCCATAGTGACATAGTCACAACACACTCACAGTGAGTGGGAAAACAAATATAATTTAATTAGTGAAAAAAAAATGTGTGCAGGTGTGCCCTGAGTTTCCTGTCACGAACGGCAGAAATTGATTGTGGTTTCAGAAATATACTATAAATGGGGATGGAGCCTGCGTTGTGCATATTTGGATTCAGGTGCGTAAATTGCCATGATGCAGTATGATGTATCATGAGTATGAGTATCATCAATGAGTATGCAGTAAATTAAGATGGGATTCCTTTATTTATAAATTGAACATACTATAGACTTAAACGAGTTATACTTACACTCCGTATACTGCAGAAATATGTTACTTCGGAAGAATAACTAAGAAAAACAACATGTCTGTGAGCGAACATCTGACTTACAATTACATCATGGCGTAGTTGTTAAAGATAAAACATTTTTTTAGCAGACAACATTTATACATTTTAAATTTAATTGTGTGTGGATTCTGCTTTGGGATTTTGATTCATTGAAATGCATGAACTTTCTGATGGTCGTTTTATGCCTGCACAAAAGCGGTAAATCTTGTATGTTTCTTTAGAGATTGTTTGATTTGTATGTGTCATTTATCAATTTTGTTGCAAGCTATATAAGTTCTAAATATAAATGGATGACAGAAATGCAAATAAGGTTGAAAAGTAGTTTTACATTCTGAACACTAACAGAAGTTAACCAACCGTCTGATCTAAATGGACATTTATAAATGACTTTATAGACGAGAACAACATAGACAGAAGCAGTTATTGTTATACAATTGTATACAGTGAAATGAAAAAGCATCCTGTGTAAATAGTGTATGGGGATGTTCTGTTTGGACACAATGTAAGATGTAATAAATGTTGATCTTCTTTTTCTAAACTTCTGGTAAAACCAAGTTAATATCTATTTTATTCCGCGTCATATAATACCTGGTAAGGTCTTTAGACAAAATATTATTGTACCTTATACATAATCTTTTACTTAGTCTCTCCTCTTCTAAGCTGAGAGGTAGAGGTTTTCTTTCTTGTGACTTATAGTTTTTACTAGATGAGGTAGCCAGCCCTATTCCCAACCCTCTTTAGTCATCTTATGACATGTCTGACAGGCTACAGCATTACTATTCCTTACTTCCCTTTTGGATCTGTGTAAAACACTGACATCAATATACACTGATGTTAAAAAAAACATTGAAAATAACCGTGTTCAACATTCATTTGTGTGAGACTGGATGACTTTTGCCAGTGAGCTTCAATATAGGATGATACTGGCTTGATCAATTCGTGACATTTGTGTGAGATTGGATGACTTTTGCCAGTCTGATGAAATATGGGGTAGTTGTGTTAGACAGTTTTGTACTTTGGGTGGTAATAGGTACTATTGGTACATATGATGATTTATTAGAAGCAAAAATCAAAATGTGATACCAGTGTTAGAGTTGTTAGAGAGAACTTTAATTAACATCCAGTAGGTTATATGTACTCTATGAGCTGCTCACATACTGAATTCATTCTCTTCTGTTCCTAAGAATCAATGTCACTGCACTTTGGGCCTCTCCATAGGTTCTCAGTCTCTCTCAATAAATAACTAATGATGTGGATACTGATGACTCCTGCAGCCAGTTGGTTGTACACATGTCTGCTCTGTCTTCTCTTGTGCCGAAATCTGCTTGAAACTTGTTCGAAATCAAAGATCTGCAGTCTATAAATTGCTGTTTCATCTACTGTGGTGTCATGTAACAGGCGGTCATAGATAGACCTCAAAATGTCACTCCTATCCATATCTAGTGTACTCATAATTGGTGTCTATGAAACCAGTATGTCAGCTTTTTCGTTGCACTGAACCCCAGAATGACCAGGGCAGAAGATCCACACCAGTTCCTCCAGGTTTGATGCTACAACAGCTGCCATATACTCATACCTTAGCCAGCCGTCCTCTCTGTACCTTCAAAAGCAAGGATTGTACTTATCTTTGCATGTATAAAATGTTGTATAGTGTTCACTAAGTATAGCTTGCCATTGATATGCCTGTACACATTGTTTGAAATGTTGCGGCACATTGTACACTTGTTTGCTTGAATTAAAGTTATATCCCTCTTTTAGTGCTGACATTTTTGTTGCAGGGCATAACTTTCAAGTTTCCTGAAGTTCAAAATGTCTACCTCAGAGAATGAAAAATATAATGAAAACAGTCGAAGCCATGGCTGGAGCTATCCTTGGCACTCATTGCAGGTCTTAATCAAATTTATTTGTGTCCATGTTTCCTTTTTCCTTATAAGTAGGATAACATTTATTCTGTAAAGAGTTACACATTCTAGTCTATGGCGAGCAAGAAGAAGACTGTCTGGTGCAGACTAGTTTAAATGTTAAACTGTTTTGAGTAATCCTTCACCACCTGAAACTGCTCTCATGTTAGTGCTATATGGTGATGATGTCATATTTGCCCAAAACTGCTGTTTTAGATTTGCACAGCTTCAGGTTTATACAAATTATTAGAAAATAAATATAAATTTACATTTTCTGCACATTTTTAAAGCTATAACTTTATTGAATGTATGCTTGAAGACCAGAGAGATGCCTTGATATTTACCAGGAAGGTGATGATACATCTGAATTACATACCTGTCACCTTGTTGTATATATAAACACTTTTGTAGTCTGTGTCCATGGTCATGCACACTTATCATATTTAAATCGTCACCGTTTGGCCCTATTTGCTGAGGATGTCCCACCCACCAGTTCTTGTAGCAGGTCATGACATCATGCATGGGAAGCAACCATTCCGTCATGGTCACCTCCTCGGCCATCCATGTACAACCTGGTTAGGTCAAATTGGAAAGACATAATCCTCTTTTGCATGAACCTGGTCTTAACAACTCACCATGCTCCTGGACAGTTGGTGTGACAGGCTCTTGTTGCCTAAGTGGACTACCTATCTGTCCATTATTAGTATAGTGAACAGTAAATCTGGCTAGACTTGAGGTCCCAGCAAAGTGTATTCATTAACTAAAGTATCAACATTTTATATAAAACAGCTGGAAAAAAAAACTTCAGAACAAATATGTGACTATAGATAATCATAAATGTCATGAAACTGTACTAGTTGACAGGGATTGAAATATGTTTAGATATTGAATATAAGTCTTATTTAGACCTGGACAGTAAAACTGACATAGTTAAAAGCAGTAATGATATTAATATGAAACAAAATTAGTGTATCGTTACAGTTCATCAGAGTGTGGTAAAGGTTGACAATTATGTGAGAAGTATGAAGGCTTGTATTTGTTTGTGAGCTATTTAGGCTTGGACATATTCATTGCTCTTTCTGTCTAACTCCAAAAACTAATCTTTATCATATATCTCAAGGTAACAAATCATGGTTCTGCGCCCGATTTTCTTAATCAGTGTCTTCTCCCTTTTAGTCATTCCCTCCCTTGACTCTTAAGCCATGTCTGCTGTTTCTGTTCATTACCAGTACCGTTGTTTACTTCACTTATTATCTCAATAGTTTAAAAATAAGTACCTCATTCCTCTATCCATCACCAAATTATAATTTAGATTCATCAGCATCAGGTCCACCAGTTCTGAGACTGGTGTTACAGTCTTCTAGTCATAACTTACTTAATTTAACTTAATGTCTTTATACTGGTTTAGAAGAGCGCTGAGTCTGTATACAACCAGTTTCATTTACATTTCCTTGCTCTAAAATCTATGCGTGTACAATCTATTCTTAAATGCATTAATTTTTCCTGCCTTACTACTTCCTGTGGCAATGCATCCCAAGCGTTCACCACTCTCTGACTTGAAAATATTTCCTAATATCTAATCTGGACCTTTCTTTAGTTCATTTGTAGCCATGCCCTTTTGTTCTTGTAGGTGGTTGTATTTTTAAAAACTTGTTATAGTCAATTCTGGAATCCCACTATCAGCTCTGCAGCTCTTCTTTGTATCCTTTCCAGCATGTTTATATCTCCTCTACAATAAGGACTCCACACCTGTACACAGTCCTCTAATCATGTCATGCCACTGTCCTCTGTTCCCAGCAGATCTCTTCAAGTCTGCACCTCAATGTTCTTGCATGCTTGTATGATGTAATCGTTTCTTGGACATCCTCTTCTTCTTCTCCCCAGAATTTTTCCTTCTAGTATTCTCAATAGTAAGGCTTCATGTCTCGTGTTAGGACCAAGCCAAGGCAATACACCTTTTTTGTATATTCTTTATTAGCCTATGTGATACTTTATCTTTAAGCACTTGTTTGACCTTTTTTCTGTCCAGCTTACTTTTTGGATTCTGCTATAGCACCACATTCCAAAAGTTGCAAAGGTCTTTTCATATTTTTTTTTAAGAATCTGCTGTTACAATGCAATGGGCCAGATATGTATAGTGACTATTTAGATTAGTTAGATATTTTAATTTACATTGCCCTTTGTACCCGATGAAGATTTTACAATTTCGACATTAGTTGTTTTTGCATCTGTGAGCCTGTAACATGGGCTTGTACTTATTTATGTTATTATCGACTACACACTAGGGGAGAGGAGACTAATGTCTTGTCAGGCAAAATATACTGGTCGGACATGTTAGTCAGGAAAAATATACTGGTCGGACATGTTAGTCAGGAAAAATATACTGGTCAAAACCCCCATCTCACTTCTATGCAAGTCTCCCTGGAAATGGTCTGTTTTCATGACAGTCTGGCTAACAAGGGGAGGGATCGAGTTCATTGCCGTACTGGTTCCACATAGCACCCAAGAACTTTTTCTCTCATTTCCAGCAATAGGATTTTTGTTGCACAAGATTCCCTTTATGCTTTAGAACACCGATTTTATCTGGGCTATTATGTTTCTTATTTCATAATTGCGTCTCCCATCAAATGTTGTGTGTGTGCCCAGGTATTTAAATGTGTGCACTTGTCTTAATTCTGTCTTGTTCACCTTGACATTGCATTTGGGTGAGTTGTGTTTCTTTGTTATTGCCATCACTTCAGATTTCTTTTGATTTAAACTGAGGACTTTATTTTTACTTTGATGAAATACCATGCTCACCATTTCATGCCAGTCTGACTCATTCTGCGCTGTCAATACAATATCACCAGCATATCTTAGATTGTTTATGTTCTGTCCTACAACTGATATTCCTGTCATTGCCTCTATATCTCGCAAGATAAACTCACTGTACAGAAATAAAAGGTCAGGGGACAGCACTCATCCCTGTCTCACACCCTTTTTATCTGCCTATAATCACCCACTTGATTGTCTATTCTTTTAGCTGCAGTCTGTCCCCAGTTACATATTGTCAATGATTCTGAGATCCTTGCCATCGATATGTAGTTTTTCCAACATTTGGTTAATTTCCTTATGAATAGATATATATCGATTTTCATCTCTATGGCTCGTTCAATTATTATTCTTATTACATATATGGCGTTGTTTATGCCCTTGCCTTCCATAAACCCACATTGCTCATCATCAATTTCTGGTTTTATTATATTCCTCACTCTTCTTATGATGATTCGTAGAAATATCTTTCTCCTGTAGCTCATAAGGCTGGCAATGCAGAGATCTTTGCATTCAATGACTTGTGGTTTCTTTAGCAATGCTATGAATGTTGACTTCATTAAATCATTTGAAATGTATCCACAGTCATATATATCATTTAGTAATCTTGTTATCACCTTTATTCTGAAATCTCCAGTGGCTGTAATTTCCTTTATTGTTACGTTATTTGGTCCTGGTGATTTTCCTTTCTTTATATGTTGTATGGCGTCCTCTACCTGTCATTAGAATTGATGGTCCGTCACACTCGGCCTGTTCCATTAAGTCTGGTTTGTCATCATTATATAGCTCGCTGATGTACTCTGTCCATCTTAATTATACTAATCCTCTGTAACAACATTGATCCATCAGTGGCTGTGCGTGTTCTTGTTCCTGTTCGTTCATTATTTGTTTATATATGGAGTTTGTGAATGTTCTCTGTTGTACTTTCAGTTCTAGACATATCCTATCTAACCAATTTTGTTTGCTTGTCTGCATTTGAATCTTATTTCTTCATTCAGCTTGTCTTATTCTATTTCTATTTCCTTCTTTAACTAGTCATCCATTTTTTCTTTGCATGTAGTTTTATCTCTAGCAAGATCTCGGCAAGATCTCTTTAGATGTCTGCTGTATTAAATACTTTGGCATTTTCCATTGTTCTTTAATGCTCTGAATTTGTTCAGGTGCTCTGAACCTATTCTGGATTGTGGCACTATATTTCTCTTTTATTTCTGTTTCTAATTTAAGCTAGTTCATGTCTAGTTTCATATTTCTTGGTGCCTTCTTTTTGTTTTTTAGTTCTACTCGTAACTTGGCGGTTATTGTTATATGGTCGCTGTCACAATCTGCTCCAGGTCTTGTCTTTGCGGAAACAAACCCGTTTATCAATCTTCTGGGTATTAATATATAATCAATTAGATTGCACACGTCATTTCCTGGACTTTATCATGGCCAAAGGCACCTAGGGTGGTTTTGAAACCATGTATTTTCTATGATCGTTTCATGTATTTTGGCCCACTGTATGAGTCTATTGCTTCTCTCATTCCTTTCTCTCAGACTATATCCTCCAGGTACATCTTCCCCCATTCTCGTTTCCTACCATTGCATTGAAATCTCCTATAATGACTCTCTGTTGTTTGCTATCAGATAGTCTAATCTATCTCACTCGCAATCTGAGGTTTCTTTCTTCTTCTTTGTTCATCCTCAGATTAAGGTTCTGGTTTCTCTTACAAAGGACACTGTTGTTTGTAAGGCAGTTTATCTCCATACAGCTTTTGTCCTATATCTGACTCAAGAGACTGGTATTGTTCTCTCATTCCTGCGTGAGCGTGCAGCTTTGTAGGATGTGTTCCACGGTCATGGTATGCTCCCCACATGGACACTTGTCATCTGTCTCAATCCTCATTTTGTTTTTTGTTTTAAAGATGGCCATTGAGTCTGTCATACTCAGTTCTCAGTCTGAAGATGATGACTTGCTCTTCTCTAGTTAAATTAAAACAGCCGTCTTCTTTTTGGACGTGGGGGTGTTGATTAGCCCATTTTACCCTGAAGTTGGCTTTAATTATGATCTTGGCCTCATTATATGTGATGCTCAGGTCTATTTGTGGGGATGTTTTTCCACACTTTGCTAGTTTGTCTGCAGCTTCATTGCCTTCAATATTGCAGTGGGATGGGATCCATTGGATGACCAACCTTGGGTGTTCTGCTGAGAGCTGTGTCAGGGAGAACATACATTGTTTGAGATCTTCATCTTTGTGTTGTTTTAGCGCTGCTAATACTGACATGGCATCAGTCAGGAATACTTTGTTTTCTTGGTGGATATCTTTATCTTGGAGATTTCTTTCATCGCCATACAGTTTATCACTCAGTGTATTTTGGCTTGGACATTAAAGATAGAAGACTGAGCATGTACCTCATATTCACAATTAGGGTATCTCTAATGCAGCCTAGGACTATTAGCATTAAATGAAGAAGCCGTAATATAATACTCATTATTTGGGATGTCAAACCTGCAACATGATGTAGTCTTATGTGCGAGGTCTGATAAAGAAGTAACTGACCTTATTATTTCTTGAGCAAACCAAAAACTGCCCTGGGGCTGGCTAGTATGGCATGCAGCTGTGACATCTTCTGAGCATGCATGTTTTTTTAATGCCTGACAGGGCATAGAAGAAATCAAGACAAATGTGACGAAGTGCCTGATGGAGATCCCGAAAAATGACTCCCAGAAATGCTTCCAGCAGTCGGAGCACCGTTGAGACGATCGTCAACTCAGAAGAGGCTTATTTAGAAGGGTGATTTTTGAACTAAATAGGTCAGTTATAATTTTTTTCTCGTGTAAAGTCAGATATGTTTTGCTCAGACCGCGTATTATTTGATGTTGAGCTGAAGCAGCATCTAAAAAAATGGAACGAGCTTCTTTTAAATAATTGTTAACATGTTTCTATAAAATATTGAACCAGCTTCATGTTGTTCCTCAGATTGTTGCATGGATTGTCATAATCTACTTCATGCTCATTCACTATGGCTGCTTTATACCAAGTCTTGTTTCTGGTACACACATTCCTCTGTATTGTGTATCCTTTATGCACTGGTGATAGGATGGGGATCAGGGGGTGTTCGTGAAGAATGAAAGATTGGATGGATAAAAACCAGAGTTTATGGTCGGACTGCTATTGAGAGCTGGGTGGCAGGGGAGGAACATGAGTGAATGAATTGTTTCTAGATAACGTCATGAATGTAGAGAAATATATGTAAATGGTGTGTAATTTATATATGTATGTATCACCTGGTGAGTGGTACCTGGGTTTGAAAGAATAAAACAACTGTTGCCTTCCAAGCATGTTGTAAAAGGTAGCTAAAGTCAGTTGTGCATGGGGCTAGCATCCTAATCGTGTAATGCTATGAAACCATCAGTGCTTTGATACTGGCTTCGTGTAAGGAGCCAGCTGCATTGGTGACCTAATTACTCACTATGGAGGAAAACTGCAATTCTTCTTCTTCGCTCGTTCTCAATCTTCCGCTACCAAGCCCAGAAAAGGGCGTTGCAAGCAGCAGGATGTAGTCCGGAGAATGGAATGCGTTGTGTCGTAGTTTACAGCTTGACTGTGATATTTGCTCATTTCGGTTCGACACATCTGACTTCAGCAGGCATTTTTGCGGAGCGGGTTAGCCTTTCCTCTTCGATAACTTCTCCTTAGCCAGTCTGCTCTGTTGCAGCCTGTTATTCAGGTTCACCGAGTGGATGTGTAGAAGGGTCTTGGCAGCTCTGTTTCGCTGATCCTGACGCTAGTAGTTAGCTATGGGGTGTTGACCCTGACGCTAGCAGTCAGCTATGGGTCACTGGCCCTGATGCTTTGCAGTCAGCTATGGGTCGCAGATTGCTTGCAGCTCATGCGCTGATCAGCTTCTTTGATCCCAAAAGTAAAAATATGAGTAGTGCATGTAAATAGGAAGTATGGTGTGTAAATATAGAATAATTGCGTAAATATAGAGTATTGTATGCACATATAGAGTAATTTATGTAAATATCAAGTAATGTACATATATATGAGCATGTGCACACACATACACTCTATTATGATCAAACACGAGCAAAACAAATATTGCACAAGCTTTCTGTTGTCTGAACACAAGCATATAAATGTTGAATAATGCATGTAAATGCAAAGTGATTTATGTCATTAGAGATGAATGCTTGTAACTATAGAGTAATGCTCACAGTAATGTATCTTAACTATAAAACATAACATATATGTATCCGTTTGTGTGTCTTGCAAAAACTCTCAAACTGTGAGATCGAAGGGCATGAAATTTGCACTGCTTATTCTGTCTGGAATTTCTAGGTCAGCTCAACAATGTTCAGCTTGCTGCTTTGTTCCCTTCTGGAGTTAATTAACATTAGCGAAGTTAAACTATTTACAGCTAATGTATTCTTTTGGTATGCCATTTTTGAGTGTGGTTGCTCAAGGTCAGATATTTGAAGCCCCAGGACCAGTCCATGTTTGGAACTGATCAGTATAAAAGGAGGTCAGCTCTTTGACCCTGGAGTATTTACACATTTTTTCTCAACATTCAGTTTTTATCATGAAAGTTTGTGTGCATTCAAGAACACTTTTTGAAAATTTGGACTAAGGACATGCTATGGTAAGTCAACAGATACTTGAAGCCCCAGGACCAGTCCATGTTTGGAACTGATCAATAAAAGGAGAGATCTGTTCTAAGACCCTGGACAATGCATGAGTTGAGACATGTTGATAGCTCTCGCTCACTTGAGTGCAGTTTTGCTCTGAAGGAGTTTTCTCTGTTAAGTGAATACTTCACAAGACTGATTATTGTAATGTCACCAGCGATTCAAGTGCTAATAATGTTTAAAAAAATTTCAAACACCCGAAGTCATAGTTATCAACGCAATATATTTCAAGTCGCTATGTCACTTTTGAATTGTGTGTATTACAAATTTTTTTGTTTTCCAGGCAACGTCGAGTGCTAAAATTCCAGTATAGCTATAGAGAAATGTATGTATATGATATCTATAAGCATGTGCATACATACGCTCTTTTATGATCTTAGATGAGCAAAATAATTCTTCAATTTTTCTGTCTTATGTCGGATCATTTGTCTTTGTTTCGTCTCATTTGGTTTCACCTATATTTTAGCTCTATCTTCTTCATCGATCAACTCATACTATGCTTCTAGCTTGTTGAGGTTCACGAAGGAGACTCCGTTTCAGGTCTTCGCCGGCCCCCCACAGATTGTCGAGCATGGCCGTCCCCCGAGCCAGACTGCCTCTCTTTAGTCTGTATAAATAGGGCAGTCCTGCGGGATATGTTCTGGTGTTTGCTTGGGTGCTCCACAATTGCACATTGCGGTGTCTCTGAGACCCATTTAGTGGAGGTCGGCCTTGAGTCTACAATGTCCCGTTCTGAGTCTGAAGATCTTTGTCTGCCCATCTCTGCCTAGCTTGTCTATGCTGTCATTTTCTGGCTTGTATTCTTTGTGCTGGTCACTCCATTTCATCCTCATGCATCATTTGATGAGTGTCTTTGCTTCTTTATAGTTCTGTGGATGGCGAGTCTGACCGCCACCACTTCCGGCTTTTGCGAGCTCATCTGCTTTCTCGTTTCCAAGGATCCCACAGTAAGTTGGAATCCACTGACTGTATGACTAGATCTTTTTTTTGAGACAGCAATTCAATTTTGTGTGAGAGTCTATCTTGTTTGGGGCTTGAGATGGCTTGGAAAACGCTCCTGAAGTCTGTTAGAATTACCATTTCCTTGTAGTTGATTAGAATTCTTGTTGCTGCATGAACAGCTGTTGCTTCAGCTTTCAAATTAGTACAGGCCTCTCCTGCTGGTATGAAGTGATTTCCTATGTCACTGTATGATAGAGTACCCTTTTTAGCTACAGAAAACTGTTTTTTGACATAGTCACCACATTTTCTCCAACGATGAACAAAAGTATACATGCCGCGCTCGTAAAAATCTGTGCCAGCCCACTGCTTCACAGCTGCTATGACTGCGTCATTGTTAGTAAAATGTTGCCCACTCAGTCCATTGTTCATTGGCCCAAACAGATGGAAGCTAGAAGGCGCTAAGTCTCGACTAAATGGTGCGTATGGTACAACAGTCCAGCAAAGATTGGCAATGAGCTCCACGGCCTTCAAACTGGTATCGGGTCTGGTGTCATCGTGTTGCAAGAGGCAGTTTGTCTTCTGGACTGACTCTGTAAATTTGAGCCTTCAGCATAGGCAGCGTTACAATGTAGCGATCAGAGTTGATGGTTTGTTCCAGGAAAGATCACCCATTTTCTCTACCAAAAAGACAGTCCACATCACTTTACTCACTGAGGCTGCGTCTCAAACCTTTTTCTTTATGGGGAATTCATAAGGCTGCCATTTTGACTCAGGCTTGAAGTTGCCGCGCTGCCACTTGTTGCATGGAAACAAAATTTAACGAATATTAATGGGAAGATTCAAACTCTACAGCCTTACCTCCAACATCTACTTTTGATGTCCTGGGCCAACGCAATAAAATAGGAGGGGTTAGTTGTGGAGTGACCCTTGTAATATGTTTTACTAGCCAGTTTTGTTCTACATATATATTCAGCTGCTTTAGGATTTCTGTGTTTTTCTCTCTATCTATGATATTTTGTGCACTTTCCCATAGTATTTTAGCTTGAAACATGACATTTCTCTCCTTAGTGTTTGTGTTGTTGTCGTCCATGTCTTTCATAGGTATGTTGTCACCTCCATCTACACTCTTTCGTTTGATTTCCTCTATGGCAGCTCACTTTATTCATTTTTCGGTAACACCACATCTCAAAAGCCTCCAGATATTTCTCTTCTCTTTTATTTATTGTCCATGTTTCAAAACCGCACAATGCCACAGACTAAACATATGTGGTGAGGATTCTCTTCTGTAGCATCATACTAACGCTACCTGATATCAGGACTCTAAAAACCTTCTTACCCAGTGCAATTCTAGTTCTTACCTTCCGTCTGCTTTCCTTTAATCTATACAAATGTGCGTGTCTACATGATTGTATACTCTCTTCTTGCATTTGTTCCTTGTGGAGCATAAAGCCACCACTGTAAGTGGCTTCTTATAGAAGGGTAACGCAAGCAACAGTAATTTGTGTGCTCTTGCAAATAAGGTTTTTTTGCATTTATTTGTTTTACATGATAAGGTTGCTAGCCTTATGCAGAACATTTTTAGTGGTCTTTAATAAATGGTGTGCATTGAGATGCAGTAGTCCCATTCTTTTATCCCCAGTTAGAGCACTCTGGATTCATACGGGAAAGATTTGTATATTTAACCTTTTGCAGTCCTAATTGTTCATTGCTCTTAACTAAAGTAGCACCAGTCAGTCCAATTTATCTGGTCAAATGCTGCATATCAATCATATCTTGTTATTCACACTGTCAGTGGCAACTGGAAAATTCTCAAGCAATTTCAGAGCGGAGGCAGAGGCACTGAAGGCTGCAGTAAAAGCAATGCTGACAGGCGAAAGCAATGAAAGCCAGATAGTCCTGTTTACAGATGCCCTGGTCGTGGTTACAGCATTAAAAAGCCAGAAAAATACTGAACTTAATGTCAACTATGCCAAAAAGATTAGTGGTACAGTGGGTTCCATCCCACTGTAATATCCAAGTCAACGAGCAGGCAGACAGACTGGCAAAAGAAGGTGCAAGACTACCACAACCAGATTCTAGTGTGACCTACGAAGAGTCCAAACGGTTTATTAGGGCCAGATACATGACCAAATGGGAAACAGAACATACTGGCTATACAAAAAATGATGCCTATTACCAGTTGAACAGAAGAGAGCAGGTCGTGGTCTTCAGACTCCGCACAGGCCATAACAGACTGAGGTACCATCTATTCAATAAACTGAAGATAGGTGGCACTGACGAATGCACCTGCGTACAGGGAAAATGACCGCTGAACATCTGCTGCAAAATTGCCCGACATACGAGGACCAGAGAAAGCACATGTGGCCATCACCAGTGGCAACACTAGACAAGCTCTATGGCAGTGTCGACAGCCTCAGGATGACAGCTGCTTTCTTCGAACAAATTCAAGTTGACGTCTGACGGGGTACGAAGAAGAAGAAGAAGAAGATATCTTGTTATTTAGCTCAATTTGATTTATAAACAAAAGCTGTATCTTTAAATTTAAAAATCACAATTTTAATGACTTTTGTTTTTGTTAACCATGAAACACATACAATTACTGCTCTTGTCTTGGCCATGCCATTAAGACTAACATCTTAAATAAGGTTGAATTGTAAAGGGTTAATGTGTGTAATTACAATAACTAATGTGCCTGTTTGATTGGATGTTGGAACAAACATGAACTTTTAGCCCAGTTCATTTCCTTGACCATAACCTACACAGGTAACCTCTGCTTGTGTGATTGGACTTGTCATCACAATGTCTATCGCAACAAGTCTTGACCCAGCCATAAGTGCTGTCCGAGAGAAAGGAGGCAACAAGAAGGTTTCAAAGCTGGACCGGACAAAACACAAGCATGTGATTGAGGACAAGTTCTGTGCTCTGTGTGAAGTCAGTGTTCAGTAAGGAAATGATGCGCTGTCTGGGTGTTCATAAAGTTGTTTTGATATCAAACTGTCATTTGAACAGTGCATGGGCTGTAGCGGCAGGGCCAGTGAATCAGAGCTGCCAAGACCCTTCTACACCTCCATGCGGTGATGCTGGATAACAGGCTGTATACAGACTCTGCAGGGTCTTCTAAACCAGTATAAAGACATTTAAGTTTAAGAGCAGACTGGCTAAGGAAAAGGGATCGAAGAGGGAATGCTAACACGGTACTAAAAAAATGCTTGCTGAAGTCGGATGTGTTGGACCGAAAGGTGCAAATATCGCAGCCAAGCTGTAAACTACAACACAACGCATTCCGTTCTCTGGAATACATTCTGCTACTTAAACCCTTTTCAGGGTTTGGTAGCAGGAGACTGAGAATGAGCCAAGTCAAGCCAAGCCAAACTCATTTTGTAAGTGAGACCATTTTAAGCTATGTACTGTAAAACTACATGCAAGTTGTGCCTCTGTGTACTACAGACAGAACAAGCCACAACCCAACATCCTCACCAACCAAAGAATTGCAAAAAACACAATCTACAACAACTGCAGACAATGGATGACGGGATATAGTGCAATATCTCTGCATACAGACATGTCTAAATCCAATCCCAAAGATAGATTCAACAATTTGATCTGAAGAAACCAGTGTTACTGCTGTAAGATTGTGAACAAGACATGTGCCCCTAAAAAAACACCTACAATTTGGTCGGAATCATCCTGCTGTCTCCTGTTGGTTTCAGGCATGCAGACCTTTGTATGTATGTTATCATTGAGTGGAGGCTAGTGATCTGAGCGTCTTCATGTCTGTCCCCACTGCCCTGTGGGATGCCTGATTGTTGAAAAGGCTTCAGGAGAAAACCATAAGAAAATCTGCATCCTCTTCTTCCCTCAGTCATCTTGACCATTTCTTGCCACTGAATAAGGGTAGCTGAGGACGAGAGAGTGAGGCTGACATGCGTAACCCTCCTTCACTGTAATAAAAATTCACGCGCAAGTCACCCTGTCACGAACTTTCATGAACAGAACTGTCTAAGATTAAAAGAACAAAAAGAGTGACCTTGATTTTTGGTGCATGGAATTTTTGCACCCTCATGGATCGGATAGAAGCTAAAAGACCTGAGAGCATGCCAGATACATAATTTGATATGGCAGCTCTAAGTGAGACTTTCTGGGCAGAAGAGGGCCAACAAAGAGTGACTGCAGACCATACACTATACTGCAAACACTGCAACGAACAAGAGGAAACAGTCAAACACCATCATCATCAGAATTGCAGAAGTAACTACTTCTACCAACCCCTCCATCATCAACACTTGTCCTTCATTGTGGACTGGGATCCTTCTGGTGGTTGTGCTATGCTTGGCTTCATCTGCATGTTGCTCACTACTACGGGGATCACATCAATCCCTCACCTTGTTTTCCAGGCTGCCATGAAAACAGTCCGTTTCCAGGAAAGGCTACGGGGAAGCTGAGGTGAAAGTCTTGGCCAGTATATTTTGCGTGACCCTGACTACATGTCTGATCAGTATGTTTTTCCTGACCAAATTTTAGGCTTCCTTCCAAATAATAAATGTAGAGTCACTGTATACAGATGATCATAACAGATTGTAACACCAATTAACATTCTACAAACTTGTTGTTGTTGAATGTCCACAATGGGATCAAGATGCTGAGCAGCACATGAGCTGCAGTGGTCAGCGACCCATAGCTGACTGCTAGCGTCAGGGCAAGCGAACCATAGCTGCCAAGACCCTTCTACACCTCCATGCGGTGATCCACGCTTGCTGAAGTCGGATGTGTTGGACTGAAAGGTGGAAATATCGCAGCCAAGGTGTAAACAATGACACAACGCAATCCGTTCTCTGGACTACATTCTGCTACTTAAGCCCTTTTAGGGTTTGGTAGCGGGAGATTGAGAATGAACGAAGAAGAAGAAAAAGAATGTCCACAATGAGTAAAGACGTAGGTGGTGGGCTACAGTAGTTTTCCTCTCACATTCCGAGTGTACTGATGGCGATAGACCATGGAACTCCATTCTGTTGTGCTATGCTTGGCTTCATCTGCATGCCACGTACTGCTATGGGGATCACATCAATCCCCACCTTGTGAGACATTCTATTTGCAGGGAGAACTGCATGGAAGTGAGGTGGGGTCTTGGTCAGTGTGTTCACCTGTTCCTGACTAACATAGTCTGATCAATATGTTCTGCTTGACCAGATGTTAGAATTTATCATTAATTTATAGAAAGTTTATTCTCCTCCAGTGTTGGATATTTGTGCGTTTTTGTTTTCTTCTATTTGACATAAGTGGATAGCATAGTCAACAGTGCGCTGGCCTGCTGTGGTTTGCGAATGCCCACAATGAGTAGGTTTACTCTTTTGTGCGCCCTGAAAAGGTAGTTAAGTGGCAGGTTGCAGTAGCTTTCCTCACATCCTGAGTGTGCTGATGAAGATTGACCAGGGTCCTCCAGGCGGTTGTGCTATGTTTAGCTTCAACTGTGTGTTGCTCACTACTATGGGGATCATGATGATCCCTCGCCTTGTTAGCCAGGTTGCCATGAAAACAGCCTGTTCCACAGAGGACTACGAGGAAGTCGAGGTGAAGGTCTTTTCCAGTATGTTTTGCATGACTGACTAACATGTCTGATCAGTATATTTTGCCTGAGCCTGACTAACATGTCTGATAGTATATTTTGCCTGAATCCGACAAACATGTCTGATCAGTATATTTTGCCTGATCAGACGTTATTCTTTCTCCCAGCTGACTTTGCGAAACTGGGAATACTGCATACCAGAGATCGAAAAAACAAAACAAAAACAAAAATCAGGGACGTGGTTCGTGCCTGATACAACTGCTGCTCTAGTTTACCCAGCTGTAAATGTGTACCTGACGTATAAGTTGGGGAAGGTAAAAACAGCAAGGAAGGGAACTGGCCACCCCAACTCACATTTAGTACGCGAGTCACCTTCATCCCCGATGGCAATTGTTGCCATGACCTTCACCTACTTGTCATCATGACCGATTCTGTAGAACATCATGTGTTGACTTGTCTGTACAGAGACCCCAGGACCAAACATTGTAGTGCCTGTAACAAGTGTGTGGGTGGTTTTGACCATCATTGTCGCTGGTTAAACAACTGTGTTGGTGATCGCAATTACAAGTAAGTTACAAGTGTCCAGGTTTATTTGCACTTATTTGTAATATGTTCTATAATTCTGTCTCACGTCTGCTAAGTTTTCTTAACATGTGCGAGGGACTGCAGCAAAGCTGGATATCAACGTTGGTTGAAAAACAAAAGGGTTAAAGTATAGTTTTAAAGTAGATTAATAATGTTGTTGTTTGCAATTGCCCACAATGTGAAGGTTACTCTTTTGTGTGCCCTGAAAAGGGCGTTAAGTGGCGGGTTGCAGTAGCTTTCCTCACATCCCGAGCGTGCTGATGAAGGTGGACCGAGGTCCTCCAGGCGGTTGTGCTATGCTTGGCTTCATCTGCGTGCTGCTCACTTCTACAGGTATCATGTTGATCACTCACCTTGTTAGCCAAGCTGCCATGAAAACCGCCCGTTTCCAGGGAGGACTACAAGGAAGCCGAGGTGAGGGTTTTAGCCGGTATGTTTTGCCTGACCCTGACTAACATGTCTGATCAGTATATTTTGCCTGGTATATTTTAGTCTTCCTCCCTGGATTAATAACACACTGTGCCAGTGTTTCGACCAATAAAGGTCATCATCGATGGCTGTAGCAATAAAAACTGCACTAAAGAATCCAGATAACTATATCAATGGATATCTTGGTTGTTGTTGTTTTTTGTTATTCATTGTTTATTTGTATATTTTAATGAATACTCTCTGATAGAAGCCATCTTGTCCCTTTTTCACTCCATCCAGAGTACAGGAACACCACTACAGTTGTACTCCTTTAGTAATCCTGCATTTGAGCACTTTGTGTGCATTTTGTAGTGCTGGTTTACATAGCAATTTGTTTTACACAATGAGGTTGTTAGTCCCATGCACCACTCTCTTTAGTCGCCTTTTATGACATTCGTGGAGATGGAGTGGTTCTATTCTTTCTTCTTCAGTAAGAGCCAATGGACCCACTCATGCTGTAGTAGCTGTACTTATGTCTCGGGAATTGGCCAGAGAGAGATTTGACGCCTGTCGCCAACCGATTATCATCTGGCTGCGTACATGACACCTGAGACTGAGGTGTCATCTTAATAATAAATTCAAGATTGGCACTGCAGACTCTTGTGCTTATGGCACAGCTCTCATGACAGCGGAACATCTATTGGAGTCCTGCACATCATATGTTAGAGTAGCATGGGACAATAACCAATATCCTTCCATATAAAACTGTTTGGGAGTGTAAAGAGCCTTGAGCTGACTGCTGCCTTTGTTAAAGTTATTAAGTTGAAGCCTCAAGATGTACGAAGAAGATGTCCTGGGAATAACTTCAGAAGGTGGAGCTGACTTTCTTGGCTGTAATAATAGGAACAGTTGTCTGCCGAAGACAAATGTGTCAGACTGAAAGGTGCAAATATCGCAGTCAAGCTGTAAACTAGTGACACAGTGCATTCCATTCTGCAGGATGACATCCTGCAGCTTGCCAAGCCCCGTTTAATCCTACCAGA
Source organism: Ariolimax columbianus (assembly GCA_036924085.1). NCBI lineage: Eukaryota > Metazoa > Mollusca > Gastropoda > Stylommatophora > Arionidae > Ariolimax > Ariolimax columbianus. The sequence goes on from JAVGWX010000016.1 coordinate 11,408,655, forward strand.
CCGCTGTACCCTTTTTCCGGTAATTTCCTTAACTGACGCTATACCGCTGGACCGGTTTTGCGATACTTTAGATAGTACGTAATAAAATGCGTCAGAATCTAAAAATAACCAACCAATCGTGGTCAATCCTCGTGATTAGTCATTGCAAATGGCTGCCCCCATGTTTGAATTGATTTTGTGGGGTTTAACGTGAACAAATTCGGAAAATTGACAATGAAACGAGCGGCTGATGAACCAAGCACTTCAACAGGAAAGCAAAGTAAGTCTAGGCTTATGACAGTCCAACAGGTGATCAATAATTTGGTTGATTCAGACTCTGCTCAAGTGAAACAGACAGAGAGAGCTCGAGTGATGAGATGAAGGCTTTTCTTAGACTGAGGATCTATATGGAATACTCATGTATAAAGCCCAGCTATCAGGATTATTGGACAAAAGAGGGCTCTTTGTTGTGTTTACTTCGAAATGTTATGACTCGAGACAGATTCTTTGCCTTTTTCTGGGTGGATTGGCACACAAAGGTGAAATATTGACGCTAGATGAAAGGTAAACCTACTTTCTACAATGTCTCCAAGTTACATCTTATTCTAACCACTGGTTTGCATGTGACTAACATTTTTCTATATCATGTTGGTTTTTTCTCTCTAATGCTCTGGAGCCCAGGAATGGGGGACAGTTAGGTTCAGAGCCTCAGGTTTGTTAGGGTTAAGGCTTGGTGGTGGGAGATTGGGAAGAAACAAAGAAGAAGTAGAAGCAATAGTTACCCAACACAAGCAAAGATGACGATAGCATCAGACTTGTGCTGCAAGATGTGATCTTATATGACTGTAAAATTCCAATCCTGGCGCCGCAGACTCTACAGCATGTAGGACATACATCTAAGGAGTTGACTGTGGAGTCATCGTGTGTTCTGTCCTATCGGGCGACCCACTCTTTGAGCTTGGCGATGATATTCTGCTCAACGATATGAGTACCTTAGTTGTAGTATAATGGCTAGGCATTTCAGCAGACTCATCGCTAAGTGAATCACAGTGCTGATCCCCACTTTGTTGGCCAGGCTACTATAACATTTTTCAAGAGCATTGCATTGACATGAGGTTTGAGTCTTAATCTGATATTACAACTGACCTGACCCTGATTAAGCGACTTTTCTTCCAACGTAAGCTGATAAAGATCTAGATCATCATCATGTAGCATGTCCTTTATAGAACGTCGCTCCCATCACAGTCTGTCTGAAAGAAACTCGTTCCCTTGCCAAAACTCCAGCCTCCGCTACAGTCATACGCAGGCATTCCTGGATATCTTGGTGCCATCGTCTTCTTGGTCTACCCCTTCCTCTTTTGCCTGGCACCATACCTTCCATCACCGTTCTCTCAAGACCATTGTGTCTCTTGATGTGACCAGAAATTTTGAAACATTTCTAATAGTATAATTAGTTGGTAAATCAATTGAAACCCTCATGTACCCTGCGGAGTATATGTCTTCAATTTACACACGCCAAATCTGTCTGTAAATCATCCTTATCTCCAACATCTACTGCATCTAGCTTACCTCCCCTATATTTGTCTCCAACTTTTTTCATCAAGTGTGTTTGTGATCTATATCTTGCCCTTCTGGTTCCAGAACAACGACTGTCTCGCGCATGAATTGTTTAATGTTAAGAAGAAATGTGAATGTTGTTAAAAAGCTACACTAACCACTGCAAAAGCTGCAGGAACCATCAGTATCCACCACCCTTCACCATTTACTGAGAGAGACTGAACACCTATGGGTATGCCCGGAGTTGATTCTTCTTCTTTGTTTGTTCTCAAACTCCTGCTACCAAATCCTGAAAAGGGCTTTGCAAATAGCAGGATTTTGTCTGGAGAACAGAATGCGCTGTGTCGTAGTTTACAGCTTGATTGCGATATTTGCAACCTTTCAATCTGACTTCAGCTGGCATCATTTTTTAGTACCGAATTAGCTTCCATCTTCGATACATTTTTATCCAGTCTGCTCTGTTGCAGCCTGTTATCGAGGATCACCACGTGGAGGTCGATAAGCGTCTTGTCAGCTCTGGCTCGCTACTCAGCATCTTGTCAGCTCTGGCTCGCTGCTCAGCGTCTTGTCAGCTCTGGTTTGCTTCTCAGCATCTTGTCGGCTCGCTGCTCAGCATCTTGTCGGCTCACTGCTCAGCGTTTTGTCAGCTCTGGCTCGCTACTCAGCGTCTTGTCAGCTCTGGCTCGCTACTCAGCATCTTGTCAGCTCTGGCTCGCTGCTCAGCATCTTGTCGGCTCGCTGCTCAGTGTCTTGTCAGCTCTGGCTCGCTACTCAGCATCTTGTCAGCTCTGGCTCGCTGCTCAGCATCTTGTCGGCTCGCTGCTCAGCATCTTGTCAGCTCTGGCTCGCTGCTCAGCATCTTGTCGGCTCGCTGCTCAGCATCTTGTCGGCTCGCTGCTCAGCATCTTGTCAGCTCTGGCTCGCTACTCAGCATCTTGTCGGCTCGCTGCTCAGCATCTTGTCAGCTCTGGCTCGCTGCTCAGCATCTTGTCAGCTCTGGCTCGCTGCTCAGCATCTTGATCCCAAGTCGATTCTTAGGAACAATGTAGAACAGAAACCACTCCAAGTATGCAAAAAAATAGCTTTGGCTCAGACTTCCTGCAAGTGGGCAAGCTGCATTGGCGGGCGTTTGCTTTATAATAGATAAAAAAGGAATAACAGAAGAAGAGACAATTACAAAATAAAAATAATGTGTCTATTTCAGATGGTTCTTTGCAACATTGCTGTTTGCTAATGTAGCATCTCTTCTTGTATCCTGCGTTGGCTTGACATTGTTCATTGGCTACTTTACAGACAAATCTGATGGACTTATTTTTCAAGTCTTTAAAGGTATTTTCATGTTTTCTGTAAGGCTAATTGTTTCATTAAGTTTTTTAGGAAAGGGCTTCAAGTATTGAGAAGTACATTTTGGTAAATTTCTCATGCATCAGAATTAGTTTTGTTGTTATTGAGGCTAAAACTTAAGCATACAGATATTAGCGAAGAGCTAAAGCGACACGAAAACATAAATACGGCTCCTGAAGAGCACATGATGGCCAAACTAACCATGCGCGAAATGGAAGAGGCTATGAGAACACTAAAGAAAAGGAAATCTCCCGGAAAAGACGGGATAACAAACGAAATGCTGATGGGGCTGGGCCAAACAGCGAAGAAAAAACTACTATCAGTCCTGAACCAAAGCTGGAAAAGGGGTATTGTACCCCAGGCATGGAAGGATGCAATACTGGTACCAGTACCAAAAACAGGAAAGGATAAAACAGATCCGAATGGATACAGGCCCATAAGCCTACTGAGCTGTGTCGGCAAGCTGATGGAACGGATGATAAACACCAGACTGATGTGGCATCTGGAAGAAAAACGAATTCTAATTCCACAGCAAGCCGGCTTTAGACAGCACAGATCCACTGAGGACCAGGTCATCCTCATAGCCCAGGAGATAGAAGATGCCTACCAGGCACAGAAGCACACAGTAGCTGTTTGGGTGGATCTGGAAAAGGCATTTGACAAAGTCTGGAAGGACGGACTTAGAGTCAAGCTGAGAAGAAGTGATGTCTGTGGGAAGATGTACAAGTGGATCAACCACTACCTCAAACAAAGAACGGCCAGAGTCCAAGTACAAGGGCAGATGAGCAAAAAGGTGACACTCGAGCAGGGAGTACCCCAAGGGGGAGTACTGTCACCCACACTCTTTCTGGTATATATAAACGATATTACAGAGAATATACCAAGAAGAGTCCATAGCTCAATGTTTGCAGACGATCTGGCTATGTGGACCTCTGAAAAGAATCTCACCATAGCAAGAAATCAGATGCAAACGGCCCTAACATCGCTGGAAGAGTGGGCGAACTCATGGCTGGTCAAAATAAACGAGGAGAAAACCACGTGCACAATATTCTCGCTCTCATTAAAACCCCAAAGTACCAAATTAAGCCTAAACGGCAAAATCTTGCAGCCAAACGACAACCCAACCTATCTGGGAGTCACATTTGATCGGCGCATGACATGGAAAAGTCAGATTGAGAGAAACCGAATGAAAGCCAGAGAAAGAATGGCGATCATGAGGAAACTTGCTGGCACAAGCTGGGGAGCAGACGAAAGCATACTAAAGAAACTGTACACTGGAAGAGTGAGACCAGTTCTCGAGTATGGCATTGCGGCATGGACAACAGCAGCGAAGGCGAACTTCGACAAAGTTAACAAACTTCAAAACCAAGCCATGAGAATCATAACAGGTGGCATGAAGTCAACGCCAATTGTAGAACTTGAAAAGATTACAAGACTGCAATCCATGACCGATAGAAGAGACTGCAGAGCCCAGCTGCAGTCAGAGAAACTCCGAAGACTGACGGACCATCCAATGTACCAGAGACTAAACAATCTGGGAAATGGGAAACTGAAGCGGAGAAACTTTGCAGAAATAGCCAAAGCAAAGATGCACGAAGATCCCATAAACGCACTAACAACACCAAAACCCATCACTACTGTACGAAAACCTACTTGGAGGCAGGATATATTTCCAGAGGTGGTAGAAAATATACCAGGTATTGCAAACAAAAACTGCCAGAGTGAGAAAGAAAGGAGAGACACTACCCTAAGCTTCATAACGAAAAGCTACCCAAGCATGGACTGGACCCATGCATACACCGACGGTTCTGTAACAAACACTACACAGAACGGAGGGGCAGGAGCATTCCTGAACCTACCAAATGGCAGAAAAATAACACTGTCATTCGCTACTGGTAAGTACACAAGCAATTTCAGAGCAGAGGCAGAAGCACTGAGGGCGGCAGTGGACGAAATGGTAACACACAGTGAAAATGAGAGCCATATAGTCTTGCTGACAGATGCTCTCGAAGTAGTCACAGCGCTAAAAAGCCAGAAGAACACTGAGCTTAATGACTTAAGAGCAGCACTCTGCAAACTGTGCCAGCAGTCCGCACCAAAAAGGGTGGTGGTACAGTGGGTTCCGTCACACTGCAACATCCTAGGCAACGAGGAGGCAGACAGACTGGCAAAAGAAGGTGCAAGGCTACCACAAACAGATACCAGTATGACGTACGAAGAGTCAAAACGGCTTATCAAAGCCAGATACATGTCCAAATGGGAAACCGAACATACTGGTTACACCAAAAACGATGCCTATTACCAGTTGAACCGAAGAGAGCAGGTCGTTGTCTTCAGACTTCGCACTGGCCACAACAGACTGAGGTACCACCTATTCAACAAACTGAAGATAGGGTGTACCGACGAATGCCCGTGCGGTACTGGTAAAATGACCACTGAACATCTGCTGCAGAACTGCCCGACATACGAGGATCAGAGAGAGCAGATGTGGCCATTGCCAGTGGAACTGCAAGACAAGCTGTATGGTAGTGGCGAGAGTCTCAGGATGACCGCTGCTTTTTTCGAAAAAATAATGGTTACTGTCTGACTGTGTACGCAGAAGAAGAAGAAGAAGAAGAAGAGGCTAAAACTATCATTCACAGACAGCATAGAATCAAATGGGAGAAAGAAATGAGAGAGAGTAACAGTCCGGACCCAATCCACCAGTTAGAAAGGCACTAGCAAACTGCTATTTTCCGCCTGGGAACGGGCCACTGCAAACTACTGGGCCACCTATACCGGCAAAAAATGTCCCAAAACTAATGAATGTCCATGTGGGACAGGAGTCCAGACCCCTGAATACGTACTTCAAGAATGTCCGGCCCACGAAGAACTAAGATGCCAGACCTGGCCAGATGGAGCAGAATTGAGGCAAAAACTATAGGGTCACAGCTCAGACCTAGAAATGACTGCCAACTTCATCCTGGTGATAGGACTGAAGATTTAGCATGATCGGAAAACCCGAACACAGAAGAAGTTGTTGTTGAATACACATGATGAGTACGTCTACTCTTTTGTGTGCCCTGAATAGGGTGTTAAGTGGCTAGTTGCAGTAGTTTTCCTCACATCCAGAGCGTGCTGTTGATGGTCGGCTGGTGTCCTCCAGGCTGTTGTGCTATGGTTGGCTTCATCTGTGTGACGCTCACTACTACGGGGATCAGATCAATACCCACCTTGTTAGCCAGAAAACAGTCTGTTTCCAGGGAGAACTGCATAGATGTGAGGTAGGGTCTTGATCAGTATATTTCACTTGACACTGACTAACATAGCCTGATCAGTATATTTTGCATGACACTGACTAATATAGCCTGATCAGTATATTTTGCCTGACATCAGTCTCCTCTCTCCCAGAAATAAGTACCGGTGCCGTAATTTAGAAAATTAATTTTTCATAATGTTAACTAGAACCACAGTAATACCTGAGATGGAAAGAATACGGCCACTGTAACCTTCCAACCATGTCATAGACAGTGATTACATAGGGTTTACATGGGGGAATTGTGATGGGGCACTTGGGGGTCACGTTGGTACTGTCAAAATAGGGGGCCTGAACGATTACCAACCTTTATTTTGCAGATGATTTCAACGGGTTGGCGGGTTCATAGGCGGAGCTCCGGGGGAGGGTTGGGGGGGGGGGGCTCGATGGGATAGCTCTTGAATGTGGTGTGGAGATGGACGCTGGAGGGACAAATTTGATGGCTGGCGGCGCCGCGGGCTTCGACAGCGGGATGGGGGCTGGCGGTCGGGGGCTCGAGGTGGTTGACCGTTTTGGATGTCTTGGGTCGTTGTCAGTGGTGGGGGATCGGGGTGTGAAGTGTTGGCCGGAGTGGCACAGACGGTGGCAGCGCTTGCACGGCTTGACAAAATCTGGCAGGATGGTCGGTTGGCACTGTGCACGAGGGTCAGATTGGTGCATGCGCTGGTCCTGTCGGTGTTCCTCTATGCGTATGAGACATGGACAGTTGCGGCTGGCCTTCGGCGGGGGATGCAGGCCTTGGAGATGAGATGTTTCCGAGGACTTTTAAACGTGACGTACAGGGATTGAGTTCCAGGTGGGGAGGTGCGAGATGGAATTGCAGCGGAAATGGGGCCTTTCGAGGACCTCTTGGCGGCTGTCGAAAGAGGGAGACTCACTTGGTGTGGTCACATATCGAGATCAAATGGTCTTGCAAACACAATCCTCCACGGAAAGGTTCATGGCAGACGACGAAGAGGCCGGCCCAAAAAGAGATGGGAGGACAACATAAAAGAATGGACCAGTCTCCGACCAGAAGAGTCACAGGCAGCGGCATCTGACAGAGAGGGGTGGCGTGGAGTTGTGAGGATGTCTTCATGTGTGCCCCAACAACCTCACCGGTTACGGAATGACCTGACATGGGCTAGCATAATGAACCATTTCTAATGTAACCACCACTGTAAATGTTCAGATACAGACTTCATGTGAAGAAGCCAGCTGTAGTGGTGCCCCTATGCTTCACTTGGAGCGGGAAGGACAAAGCAGGAGGATTGCTCATTAAATAGTCATTGTATTTTTTCTTGCAGTATTAAATTCATGATAGAGGCTGAAGATGTAGCAGATAATAAGCTAAGGGCTCAGATCATCATAACAGACCAAGTCCCTATTTTGTCTCTGGGGCAGCCCTGGAAATGGACTGCACCCGTGCGGACTGGCTGAGAGGATAGGAATCGAAGAAGGAAAGCAAAAAGAAACAAAAAACTGTCGTACAACATTTTCCCCATTGCTGGGGGTAGTTGTGGGGTTTTGAAGGCTGAGGACTACAGGCCGCTCTGCCACTGCTGTCACCTCGTTGTGTGCTGGCTATGTTTGTTTATTTCACCCCTAACAGAAAAACAACATATGCCATACCGGGAAATCGAACCGCTGCTCTCCTTAAATGTGTCAGGGCACAGCTTTGCTGTAAACTGTGACCACAATGTACAAAATTTCGTTTTTATGGCGAGCACCGAGGAAAAAGAAGAAATTCATGATGTATTTTTATAGAAACTTTCCATGACGAGGATAACCGTCAGTTTATTTCCTTCTAGATTCCATTGGAAGTGGAAAGCTCACAACTATGAGGATGTTCCAAAAACCAGTGGCAGACGCAGTTTTTCTAACCTTTGATGTTATCACCGTGGTGCTTGCTGTTATAGCCTTTGGCTTCCTTGTCCATCTCACCCAGTTTCACATTTGGCTCAGTAAGTTCAGCCGCTATATCTTATATCTTATGTATTGTTATAGCGGGCTAATTTATGTGCAGTTATAGATATTTCATATAATTTATTGTTCGACCTCGAAATAGTTTATGTTGTTATTGAATCCCACAATGGACTGCTAGCGTCAGGGCCAGCGTACCAGAGCTGCCAGGACCCTTCTACACCTCTACGTGGTGATTCTGGATAACAGGCTGCAGCAGGGCAGACTGGCTAAGGAGGGATCGAAGAGGGAATACTAACCTGGTACTCAAAAAATGGTTGCTGAAGTCGGATGTGTTGGACCAAAAGGTGCAAATATCGCAGTCAAGCTGTAAACTACGACTCAACGCATTCCGTTCTCTGGACTACATTCTGCTACTAAAGCCCTTTCAGGGTTTATTAGCGGGAGATTGAGAACGAACGCAGAAGGAGAAGAAGAAGTAATCTCACCATATTAACTCGATTCAGGATTTCTTAATTGCTGGTTCTATTCTTGAACAAATGGAGCAACTAGAAGAAGAAGAAGAGGTTTGTACTCTCTAATCTCAGGTAATGTACCCATATTTCCTGCTTTTATATATTTCAGTATACAAAGGTATGTCTACGTATGACTTCATCATCCAAGAGCGAGAGAAGACCTCAGATAACCAAGTGGCTTCTCAAGGAGAAGTGCCTGTACCAAAGCCACTGCCCATTAAGGTTGTGTTAGAGATATGCATTTTTTAACGTGTTTTTTTAAATAATGGATGAAACACACAAACAAGGATAATAAGCAATTTGACATGGGAACAGTAACATATTAACTGATGTGTCAGCCTAAATAAGTCTTTATCAGTTTTTTGTGTTTTTCTTATTTCTCCATTCCACAAGGCGGTTAACTGTGGTTTTTATTTTTGCCCCTGTCGGCCCAGTGAATCCGACTCCAGCATGAATTTTATGTAAGGGTCTGCTTCCTCCTGCATTTTCTAAAGCTTTGCTTCCCCTGGGTAACGGCCGGTGCTGTGAACCTTCGGATTGTGAGCCATGTCACTTAACCACTAGCCCACGCCATCCCCGTCATTATCAGTGACAAGACAAATGAGAACAACACAAACTAAAATTTTATTAGGGTGATCTTTGAATTATTTTGAGTATTATATTGTGATTGATCGATTGTTGTTGTTGCTTAACTTGAACTGATAAGTCGTAGGCACATTTGCTGTAAGTTTCCTTAGTCTTAGATGTAGGGATGTCTTGTGGCTTTCCTCCTCTTTCAAGTAGAGTCATGGACCTTATCTATCTCTTAGCCAATAAATCCCATCTTAGTATGCTGTTTCAAGGTCTCAAGGGGGGCAAACTTATGCACACGGGGAATGAGCTAGGCAAGACAAATGAACCATTCAGTGATTACCACCCCATTGTGGCGTACTGCGGAACGAGAAGACATATCGATTTATTAAAAGAAAAGGAGAGTGTGAACATAATAACATTGGAATCCCATGTTTGAGAAAGAGAGAGCTATCCAGGCTGTCAGAAAAGAACAGAGTCAACCCAACATTGACTACCATACTTTTGATTGACAGGGACAGATCACCATTCACCACTTCAGGTAGAACACAACAGACTGAATAAAAAATAAAACACATGTACAGACTTCGACTGTCTACTTCACCACTGTGTACATGTGGACTAAACGAACAAACAGCTGAGTATATTTGACAGGACTGTCCTGTGTAATAAACACATGTACAGACTTCGACTGTCTACTTCACCACTGTGCACATGTGGACTAAACGAACAAACTGCTGAGTATATTTGACAGGACTGTCCTGTGTAATAAACACATGTACAGACTTCGACTGTCTACTTCACCACTGTGCACATGTGGACTAAACGAACAAACTGCTGAGTATATTTGACAGGACTGTCCTGTGTAATAAACACATGTACAGACTTCGACTGTCTACTTCACCACTGTGCACATGTGGACTAAACGAACAAACTGCTGAGTATATTTGACAGGACTGTCCTGTGTACCGCTAGTTAAAGATTGGTCTAGCCTAGCAATTCAATAACAAACTCAAAGCCTATGTGGATAAAGAAGAACTCCAAATAATGGTCCAGTTCATCACATGATCTCATTTGTTGGTGCAATGATCAAAGCGTTCAGAAGAAGAAAGAAGAAGAAGAAGCGGTACACAATTAGAATATTCTTTCTAGTTTTATGCTCATAGAAACAGAAGAGGGTGGTGTGTTATGCATTCCCTGCCATCTGACATGTGCTCTCAGACTGTTGAAATTACTATGCTTTGGTGAGGAGGCCCATTAACGTCTGGTCAAGCAAAACATACTGATTGGGACATGTCAGTCAGGGTCAAGTGAAATATACTGGCCAAGACCTCCACCTTGTAGTCCTCCTTGACAATGGGCTGTTCTTCTTGTCAGCCTAGCTAAAGAGGTGGCGCATTAACGTGATCCTCGTAGTAGTGAGCAACATGCAGATAAAACCAAGCATAGCACACACCCTGGAAAACCCAGGTCTACCTACATTAGCATGCTCGGGATGTGAGGAAAGCTACTGCATCCTGCCACTCAACACCCTTTTCAGGACATACAAAAGAGTAAACTTACTCATTGTGGGTATTCACAACAATAACAACAACACAATGCTCCGGTTCTAGTCTCTCCCAAAGAATGGCCATATCCGGCTATCTGTCCATTACTAGATTCTCCTCCGTACATTGGCCAGGAAAATGTTAATGTTAAGACTTGGCCCTGTGTTATTCCCCCAGAATGTCAGTGCTGACAATATTACTGGTTGCACATTGCAAGCGAAGATGGTGACAGCACCAGCCTAATGCTACGAGATATGTTCTCATATGACTATAGAGACCTAACCTGGCATGGCAGACTTTTCTGCACTCTGGGCACTCATGTGAGGAGTCGGTAGTGGAAGCGGTGTGAGTTCTGTTCTTTCGGGCGGTACACTGTTTCTGAGCTCCGATTATGGAGTTAGCGCAGCGATCTGAGCATCTTGCGTGATGCAAGCGAGTCAGGTGAAACAGTTCTAAGCAAGCAACTACCAGGAGATGACATCAATGTTGAAGCATTTCAGACACTTTCAAGGAGCCTCTATAGCATTTCTTCTGTCTTTCTAATGAGCTGCTGCCTATTCTAAGCTCACCATATAACAGCTGCTTGGGAATGTGAACAACATGTTCAGTCCATGGACATGCAGAAGGCTGAGTACTGAACATGTTACGCCACATGGCACTGCTCAAGTATATTTTCTTCTTTGTCGTTCGTTTTCAAACTTTCACTACCAAGCCCTGCAAAGGGCTTTGCAAGTAGGAGGATGTAGTTTAGAGAATGGAATGCATAATGTTAATAGTTTTTCTGCGATATTTGCATCTTTCGGTCCGACATATCTGACTTGAGCAGAAATTTGTGGGTACCAGGTTAGCCTTCGCTCTTCGATCCCTTCTCCTTTGCTAGTTTGCCTTGTTACAGCCTGTTATCCAGGATCACCACATGGAGGTGGAGAAGGGTCTTGGCAGCTCTGGGTTGCTGGCCCTGACACTAGCAGCCAGCTTTGGGTCGCTGACAGCTACGGCTCATGCACTGCTCAGCATCTTGATCCCTATTCAGGTATTTCAAAATTGTTGACTTGGTCACTCTAGATGGTGGAGTTTAGGTACAACAATGTATTTGGTTTAGGTCCAACAATGCACTTGGTTTACCCAAACCAGCATTTAGAGAAGCTAGGACATATTTATTTGCAGTGCAGGTTCAGTAGCAGTTGGTTTTTACATGGTGAAGTTGCCAACCCCATGCACAACCTTCAATTGTCACACCTGGCTCGACAAGTACTGTATGTTAGTATTTTCAACAGTAACCAGGAAATATTTTTGTAGTCAGAGAGTTGTGAATGCTTGGAATGCATTGCCATAGGATATAGTGGAGGCATGGTCAATTAATGCATTGAAGAATACATTGGATGCACATAGTAATTTTTACATAAAGTGAATGTAAATGAAACTGGTTGTATACAGACTCTACAGAATCTTCTAGACCAGTACAAAGACGTTGCGGAGGTGTAGAGATTCGCCATAGAGAAAGACTGACATGTTTTATTTCGCTGCCTTCCTCCTGGCCTACTTATTACAAAAATAGTAAGAGACAAACAAAACAGTTATAGATGTAGAAAATTTAAACTAATGAGAAGGAGTTAAGCTTTGTATAATAATGTTGTAAACGTTTTTGTACAGGCCAATAAGATCACGCCAAGCAAACAGGAACGCAGCGACATGGATATTGCCAAGTAAGGGACTTGATTGTTGGCTGATGTCTGAGATAGAGGGGGAATGAATGGATTAATGGTAGTTTAATTAACAGACAAGTTGGTAGTACAGATGTAGGCATGAATAAATTAGTAGATAAATCCGCAGAGATATTGATAGTACATATGTGGGCATGAATAGATTAGTAGATTAATCCACAAAGATGTTGTTAGTACAGATGTAGGCATGAATAGATTAATGCACAAATATGTTGGTAGTGCTGATATGGGCACGAATAGATTGGTAGATTAATCCACAGAGATGGTGGTAGTGCAGATGTGGGCACGAATAAATCAACAGACTGATATATTAATTAGCACATCAGCTGGGGTTGCAGAGGAAATAAATGTATAATTGGTGTATTTTTGGCAGATGTGGATATGGGTGGATGGACAGTTTGTGGATATTTGGCAGATGTGAATATGAATGGATGGACAGTTGGTGTATATTTGATAGATGTGGATATGAGTGGATGGACAGTTGGTGTATATTTGATAGATGTGGATATGAGTGGATGGACAGTTGGTGTATATTTGATAGATGTGGATATGGGTGGATGGACAGTTGGTGTATATTTGATAGATGTGGATATGAGTGGATGGACAGTTGGTGAACATTTGGCAGATGTGGATATGGGTGGATGGACAGTTGGTGGATATTTAGCAGATGTGGATATGAATGGATGGACAGTTAGTGTATATTTGATAGATGTGGATATGAGTGGATGGACAGTTGGTCAATATTTTTGTTTGTTTGCCTCATTTCTCTTTTCCCCAAGGCGATGTGCGTTGCACTATATTTTTATGTTGTGCCTGTCAGCCCAGTGCATCTGACTTCAGCATGCATTTTATGTAAGAGTCTGCTTCCTGCATTTTCTAAGGGTTTGCTTCCCCAGGGTAGCGGCAGGTACTGTGACGGGGAGCTAACCCAGCACCTTCGGATTGTGACTCATGTCACTTAACCACTAACCCACGCTGTCCCCAGTGGATATTTGACAAGCAGTTACTGGATGAATAGCAGACAGATTAGTTGATGAACGGAGACCTAGTTCCCATGTGTTATCAGAGTCTGAAATGAAAGCATAGAATAGTAACACTGTAACCTGCCTGCCATAAGAACTGAATGAGGATTGAGCGATGGCACCAGCTACCCCTTTTTGTAGAAACTTTATGTCACAAGAAAATGAAAGAAGTGGGAAGACTAAGTCAGGTTGTGGAGAGCGGATACATGAGGGTTGTACATTGAGATGTTGGATGAATGCTTGGACTGTTGATGGATCTTTAACATATAGACCAGACATATTTGGTGTTGTTGGATATTGAGATGTTGGATGAATGCTTGGACTGTTGATGGATCTTTAACATATAGACCAGACAGATTTGGTGTTGTTGGATATTGAGATGTTGGATGAATGCTTGGACTGTTGATGGATCTTTAACATATAGACCAGACAGATTTGGTGTTGTTGGATATTGAGATGTTGGATGAATGCTTGGACTGTTGATGGATCTTTAACATGTAGACCAGACAGATTTGGTGTTGTTGGATATTGAGATGTTGGATGAATGCACGGACTGTTGATGGATCTTTAACATGTAGGTGACTAGTTGACCAGACAGATTGGCTGTTGTTGGACATATGAATAAACAAACAAATTTTGAAATGTTTAGGTTTACAATGTACATGTTCAATAATGGATCGTTTAGTTGAAGGATGGACAGACAGATGTGTGAGTGTTAGATAAACAGATGGGGTAAAAGACGCAGCAGTGAACGAGTTGGCAACTCATAGCTGGCTGCTTGTGTTAGGGTCAACCAGCCATAGCTCACCAAGATCTTAATCCGCTTCCAAGTGGGGATCCTGCAAACAGGCTGCACTCGTGTAGTCTGGTTAAGAGCATAGGGATCATAGAGGAAAGCAAATCCAGCACCAAAAATGCTGTGCTGAAACTGGATGCATCTGACTAAAAGGCACAGGTACAGCAGTCTTGCTGTAAACTACGACGCATATTACAACATCCTTTTCAGAATGAATGCCAAAGAAGGTGAACAGGTGACTTGATGAATAAATGAACAGTCCATAAATGTTTGTCATATCAGTGACTATTTTAATAAACAGACAAGATTAGTTGATAAATGGAGAGACAAATATGTGAGTGTTTGATGTAGAAATGACTAGCTGTTTAGCTGTTAGAAAGCAACTTAACTTAACTTAACTTAACATCTTTATACTGGTTTAGAAGACCCTGCAGAGTCTGTATACAACCAGTTACATTTACATCACCTTGCTCTAAAAGCTATGCGCATCCAGTTTATTCTTAAATGCATTAACTGTCCCTGCCTCCACTAACTCTCCTGGCAATGTATTCCAAGCAGACACCACTCTCTGACTAAAAAAATATTTCCTAATATCTAATCTGGTACTCTCTTTAGTCAGCTTGTAGCTATGTCCTTGTGTTATTGTAGGTGGCTATATTTAAAAAAAACTTGTTATAGTCTAATTTATCGATTCCTCTGATCATCTTATAAACCTGTATTAAGTCACCACGAATTCTTCTCTCTTCGAGACACCGTATGCCGGTTTTTCTGAGTCGTTCCTCATAACTGTAATTCTGGAATCCCACTATCATCTTTGTCGCTCTTTTTTGTATTCTTTCTAGCATGTTTATGTCCCCTCTATGATAAGGACTCCACACCTGTACACAGTACTCCAATCTAGGTCTAACTAAAGCTTTATACAGTTTGACGATCACTTCCTTGCTCCTATGTTTAATATTTCTTTTTATCATACCTAACATTGCATTTGCCTTTTTCACTGCTACCTTAACTTGCTCACTCACCTTTCCTGTATGATCTATTATAACCCCTAGGTCCCTTTCCTTATCTATCTTTCTAATATTGTTTTCTCCCATTCTGTAATTATGTTCCATATTGGATCTACCCATGTGGATGACTGTACATTTATCTACATTAAACTCCATTTGCCAGCTTACAGACCATTCTCGAATTTTATCTAAATCCGACATCAACATATCCACTTCCGCTTTAGATGAGACACTACTGCATAGTTTTGTGTCATCAGCAAATTTTGCAATCATGGATCCCATATCAATGTCCAAATCATTTATATATATCAAGAACAAAATTGGTCTCAAAACCGAGCCCTGTGACACACCACTTTTCACTTCACACCACTCAGAGTACTATTTATTTATGCCCACCCTCTTTGCCTTCTTCCCGTTAACCAATTTTCAATCCATTTGGCAACTTCCCCACCTATTCCATGTGATTTTAACTTTCAAAATAATCTTTGATGAGGTACTCCATACAAGCAGTGAAGACATGTACCAATTTCAGAGCTGAAGCAAACAGTTGTACATGCAGTTACTCAGATTCTTATTAGCCAAAACACTACAAGAAAAAACTATGTTCATTCCAACATACTCCAGAAGCGTACTCCAAGCCATCTCAAACCCCAAACAAGATACTCTTACACAAAATGAAATATACCATTGGACTTCTGTCCAAAAAAAACAGATTTAGTCCTACAGTGGATTCTAGCCCACTGGGATCCTTGGCAGAAGGCAGATTGTGGAACGAGAAGGCAGATTATCTTGCAAAAGTCGGAAGTGCCTGCATGCAAACTCGCCATCCACAGAGCTATAAATAAGCAAAGACACCCATCAAACAATCCATGAGGTCAGACTGGAGAGACCAGAACAAAGAATACAAGCCAGAAAATGCCAGCATAGACAAACTTTGGCAGAGATGGGCAGACAAAGATCTTCAGACTCAGAAAAGGGACATAGGGGACGGTGTGGGCTAGTGGTTAAGTGGCACGGCTCACAATCCGAAGGTGCTGGGTTCGCTCCCCATCACAGCACCAGCCGTTACACCGGGGAAGCAAACCCTAAGAAAATGCAGGAGGAAGCAGACTCTTACATAAAATTCATGCTCAAGTCGGATGCACTGGGTCAACAGGCGCAAAATAAAAACATAGTGCAACGCACACTGCCTCGGGGAATTGAGAAATAAGGCAAAGGTATAAAAAAAAAAAAGTAAAGGGACATTGTAGACTCGAGGCCCACCTCCACAGAATGGGTCTCAGAGACACCACCACATTTGATTGTGGAGCACCCAAGCAAACACCAGAACAAATCCTGCAGGACCGTCCCACTAATGCAGACCAAAAAAGATGGTCTAACCGGGAGGGGGAACCAAGCATGTCGACAAGCTGTGGGGGACCTGCAAAGACCTGAAATGCACAGTCACCATCATGAATCTTACCATGATAGAAGCATAACATCATTAGTTGATTGAAGAAGAAGAAGCAGAAGATGGGCAGTGCATGTTTGGGAACTGGTTGTATAGCAGACAAGATTAGTTGATAAATGGAGAGACAAATGTGTGGATGTTGGACTTCATGATGAGCGAATGAATGTTGAGAAGGTGGTGGTCATTAACACTGCTGTTAACGGTGTATATTCTCTGCATTTCCTGTTAATAACAGCGCTGTTAATGATTGTGTCTTCTTTCGTCTTCTCCATTTTGCACTCATGATGGAGTATAGGGGCACCACTACAGTTGACCTCCTTAAGGAAGGCAGCTTTTGCGGTGGTGGTTTCTGTAGCAATTTGTTTTAGACAATGAGGTTGCTAGCCCCATGCACAACTCTCTTTAGTCACCTTTTACAGGTTATGAAGGTGGTGCATTGGACCAATTCTTTACTCTCGAGCAAAGACCTTGGGATCCACTAGGGGGACTAAGGATTGCACTGTTAAATACAAGTTTGTTAAATTAAAGTTTCTTATTTTGCTAGGTCTAAAAGCAATTTGAAACACTACCAGAAAGCACTGGAGGGGTCAGACATGATGGAAGGAGGGGAGACCCCTCCCCCATTTGCCTATCCGATCAGGGATGAACAGATACATAAGTCTGTTGATGAAAGCAAAAGGGGTCAAGGTGAGAATTTTGAGTCAATGTCTTTATTGTGTTCCTTCATCTTGAGCTATGTATGGGTCATATATGTTGCTGTTTTGGAATATATTACTTCAGTATGTCTGATTTTGCTGTAAAATACGATATGTCACTTTCTAGCACGGGCATGTTTTCATATGTGATGTTCATATGATGTTAATATTCATTATCATCATTATATGGCATGTCGTTTGCGGAACATCAGTCTCATCACAGCCGCCTGTAAGACTCTTAATCTTTATCCAGTTCTCCTGCGTCCACCTTTTCCTCAGGTTGCCTCATTATTCGGGTACCCCACCTTCGAGTACCTGACGAATGAGTTAGAGAAGGTATAAACAGCAAGGAAGGAAACTACCCCACCTCACATATGCTGCGGCTTAGTACATGAAGAGTTATCTTCATCCCAGATGGCAATTTGTTGCCATGGGACTGACCTTTACCTTTCTACCTTCAAGTGTAGTTTTTTTCAGACTATTGCGATGTTTGGTGTAGCCAAAGTTTTTTAGTATGCTAGATGTAATGCTGTTTACCAGTCCATTTGGGAAGCAAGACTAACGTCTGGTCAGGCAAAACATACTGATCAGACATGTTAGTCAGGGTCAGGTGCAACATACTGATCAGACATGTTAATCAGGGTCAAGTGCAACATACTGATCAGACATGTTAGTCAGGGTCAGGTGCAACATACTGATCAGACATGTTAGTCAGGGTCAGGTGCAACATACTGATCAGACATGTTAGTCAGGGTCAGGTGCAACATACTGATCAGACATGTTAATCAGGGTCAGGTGCAACATACTGATCAGACATGTTAGTCAGGGTCAGGTGCAACATACTGATCAGACATGTTAGTCAGGGTCAGGTGCAACATACTGATCAGACATGTTAGTCAGGGTCAGGTGCAACATACTGATCAGACATGTTAGTCAGGGTCAGGTGCAACATACTGATCAGACATGTTAGTCAGGGTCAGGTGCAACATACTGATCAGACATGTTAGTCAGGGTCAGGTGCAACATACTGATCAGACATGTTAGTCAGGGTCAGGTGCAACATACTGATCAGACATGTTAGTCAGGTCAGGTGCAACATACTGATCAGACATGTTAGTCAGGGTCAGGTGCAACATACTGATCAGACATGTTAGTCAGGGTCAGGTGCAACATACTGATCAGACATGTTAGTCAGGGTCAGGTGCAACATACTGATCAGACATGTTAATCGGGGTCAGGCAAAACATACTGATCAGACATGTTAGTCAGGGTCAGGTGCAACATACTGATCAGACATGTTAATCGGGGTCAGGTGCAACATACTGATCAGACATGTTAATCAGGGTCAGGTGCAACATACTGATCAGACATGTTAGTCAGGGTCAGGTGCAACATACTGATCAGACATGTTAGTCAGGGTTCAGGTGCAACATACTGATCAGACATGTTAGTCAGGGTCAGGTGCAACATACTGATCATACATGTTAGTCAAGGTCAGTTGCAACATACTGATCAGACATGTTAGTCAGGGTCAGGTGCAACATACTGATCAGACATGTTAGTCAGGTGCAACATACTGATCAGACATGCTAGTCAGGGTCAGGTGCAACATACTGATCAGACATGTTAGTCAGGGTCAGGTGCAACATACTGATCAGACATGCTAGTCAGGGTCAGGCAAAACATACTGATCAGACATATTAGTCAGGGTCAGGTGCAACATACTGATCAGACATGTTAGTCAGGGTCAGGTGCAACATACTGATCAGACATGTTAGTCAGGGTCAGGTGCAACATACTGATCAGACATGTTAGTCAGGGTCAGGTGCAACATACTGATCAGACATGTTAGTCAGGGTTCAGGTGCAACATACTGATCAGACATGTTAGTCAGGGTCAGGTGCAACATACTGATCAGACATGTTAGTCAGGGTCAGGTGCAACATACTGGTCAGACATGTTAGTCAAGGTCAGGCACAACATACTGGCCAAGACCCTCACCTTGCTTCCTCGCAGCTCTTCCTGAAAACGGACTGTTTTCATGACAGATAGGCTAATGAGGTGAGGGATCGATGTAATCCCCATATTATTGAGTGACACACAGATGAAGCCAAGCATAGCACCACCGACAAGAGGACCCCAGTCTACATTCATCAGCACGCTCAGGATGTGAGGAAAGCTACGGCAACCTGCCACTTAACGTCCTTTTTAGGGCGCACAAAATAGTAATCCTACTCATTGTGGGCATTCAACAACAACAACAACAATAATAACAACAACAACAATCTTGGCTTTACTGATGTTTGTGTAGATATTTTGTTCTTCACTGTGCTGTATAACAGACAGGATCATATGTTCTAGTCCCTCTGTTCTCTTTAAGAGGATATCTAAGTTCGGGTATTTCATTTCCATGATTGTAAAGGGGTAGAACTTTTAGTCATTTTAATAGTTTCTGACATTTAAAAAATCTCATATGTAATATTTTATATTTATCCCAGTAAATGTTTGATTTCTTTGACATTATCAAAAATGATTTTTATGCATTGATTTCATTTGGTGTTTTTGTTTAGTTATCATATATTATTCTGTCTGTGTTATCAGATGTGATAGTTTTGTTTGTGTCTTCTTGTGATATTTCTGTCCACACCTGTTTAGATAACCAAGTGGTATTTAGCATAAGTGTCAGTTAATGTAGTTAAATGTACAGTCATCCACATGGGTAGATCCAAAATGGAACATTATTACAGAATGGGAGAGAACAATATTAGAATGATAGGGACCTAGGGGTTATAATAGATCATACAGGTAAGGTGAGGGAGCAAGTCTAGGTAGCAGTGAAAAAAGCAAATGCAATGTTAGGTATGATAAAAAGAAATATTAAACATAGGAGCAAGGAAGTGATAGTCAAACTGAATAAAGCATTAGTTAAACATAGATTTTACTACTGTGTACAGGTGTGGAGTCCTTATCATAGAAGAGATATAAACATGCTGGAAAGGATACAAAAAAGAGCGACAAAGCTAATGGTGGGATTCCAGAATTACAGTTATGAGGATAGACTAAAAAAACAGGTCTACATTGTCTAGAAAAGAGAAGAATTTGAGGTGACTTAATACAGGTTTACAAGATAATCGGATAAATTAGACTATAACAAGGTTTTCAAAATACAACCACCTACAAGAACAAGAAGGCATAGCTACAAATTAATTAAAGAAAGGTCCAGATTAGACATTAGGAAATATTTTTTTTGTAAGAGAGTGGTTAATGCTTGGAATGCATTGCCACAGGAAGTAGTGGAAGTAGCGATAATTAATGCATTTAAGAATAGATTCTGGATGCCCATAGCTATTAAATCAAGGAAATGTAAATGAAACTGGTTGTATACAGACTCTGCAGATTCCTCCATACCAGTATAAAGATATTAAGTTAAGTGTCAGTTAATGAACCAATGGTTACCATCAGCTTAACAAAGCATTTTTGTATCTCAATTATAACTATAGCAGTTTATTTGGCAGCTTCCTGCTTCTTTCAGAGGCAGACGACTCTTCCGCATACAACAACAGTAGTGATGTGAGGAACTCTGAATATTTCAAATTGAAGAGACCTCTACCGTCACCCCAGAAACAGAAGGGCCTTGCTGTTTTGTCAACTGCTGATTTTCAATGTCACACAGAGTCTCAGTACCCGCGACCACTCCCTTCTCATCAAAACCAAAGGCAGATCAAATCTGAAACAGGATATGATGGCTGTCGTACCAGGACCTGTGATGAGCATACTGCTAACTTATCTTCTCTTAATTCCAGTGTTAATGTGAACTTAGATGTAAATTATAGCCCAGGTGTAAAAACCCTGCCTCTTACCCCTCTACCTAGAACAAAATGGCAGCAGGAAGTCCCTCCTTTAGATTTGAGTTCCTTGAGAGCAAGTAAAGACAGCACAAACTCGTACAAACCGTACACTGGGACAAATCGGTCGTGTGATACGTACATACTGTCTGCAGACCAAAACTTTCCACATCTGCAGACATTGACAGAATCTGCTCACGACACAGTGTTTTGATTGTGCTCCAAAATGATGATGTTCGCATGCTGGTGATATGACTCATCTTAAAACAATGATCGACCCTGACACATAACAGCAAAATGATTCAATTGTTTAATCCTTTACAGTTTCATTCAGTAGGATAGTTATATTTCGATTCTATCAAAATGTGTATCTAACACCGGTATGTCGCTTAGCTATGACCATCCGGGTTTTGAAATAACTGTAACAATGATGGAATATCTACTGCATGATCAGCTTTCGTCTAATGTTTTGTTCTGGAGAATTACACTAAAAATTACATCTTATTATCTCCTCCACTTAAATTACTTTTAATAGTTCATACTAATGTATATTTTTATTACGAATATAGCATGTCATTTACAATTTAATTATGTGTCTTTAGATTATATCAATTTGTTTAATGTTAATTTATTTAACATTTAACTCGGGTGCCGGAGGTCTCGTGTTTAAATCAAGATTTTTTTCACGTGTATCTTCTGGTAAAAATTCCCCTGATCTCTGAGTAGTGAGATCAGACTCCCATGTTCAGTATTGAGCACGTTAAAAATTTCTTAGCAGTTGTAAATCGGAAAGAGCAGGCTTAACGTCCGCTGCCGGACAAAATTAAAATTAAAAATCTGCCATGTTATTTGTACCTTTACCCAGGTGGTTTGTTAAGAGCAGCTATAGATGGCGCCTAACTGGCTGCGAGTCTACTTAGCTCTAGTGTGTTTGAGTCTATTAAGATGTACTTGCACATCGGTAAAAACCACCCTCCAAGAAACTGGTTGTATACAGACTCTGTAGAGTCTTTTAAACCAGTATAAAGATGTTAAGGTAGAAGATTTGAAATAGAAATCAAGAAGGGAGTAGGAATGACAAAATTTGTTTTCACCAACATCAGACAAATATTGGCATAGAAACAAATAATACACATATAAAAAATGAGAGTGATCAAGTGTTAAGTAGGGTAAACATAACCGTGAAATGTGGCTGAAGAGGAAGAATTGATGCCTTTGAAATCTTGATAGATAAAAGAATGGGTCAAATCTCATGGAAAGAAAGGTAAACAAATAAGGAAGTCTTGGGAGAAAATGAAGAGGAAAGAAAATTAATGAATGAAATAAGAGTTAGGCAGTTCAGATATTTTGGTCACATCAAAGAAATAAGAACTATGCTAAAAATAATATTAGAAGGAGAATAGAGCGAATAAACAAATCTATAAATGGGAAGATATCACCAAGAGATAGGAAAGCGTCTGTCTGATTGCAACATTAAGACCAAGTCTGTCTGATTACAACATTAAGACCAAGTCTGTCTGATTGCAACATCAAGACCAAGTCTGTCTGATTGCAACATTAAGACCAAGTCTGTCTTATTGCAACATTAAGACCAAGTCTGTCTGATTGCAACATTAAGACCAAGTCTGTCTGATTACAACATCGAGACCAAGTCTGTCTGATTGCAACATTAAGACCAAGTCTGTCTTATTGCAACATTAAGACCAAGTCTGTCTGATTACAACATTAAGACCAAGTCTGTCTTATTGCAACATTAAGACCAAGTCTGTCTTATTGCAACATTAAGACCAAGTCTGTCTGATTACAACATCAAGACCAAGTCTGTCTGATTACAACATCGAGACCAAGTCTGTCTTATTGCAACATTAAGACCAAGTCTGTCTGATTACAACATCAAGACCAAGTCTGTCTGATTACAACATCAAGACCAAGTCTGTCTGATTACAACATCAAGACCAAGTCTGTCTGATTACAACATCAAGACCAAGTCTGTCTGATTACAACATCAAGACCAAGTCTGTCTGATTGCAACATTAAGACTAAAGACAGAGGTCTTTGGAGATGGAGATGCATTACTTCTGCCTTTCAATTTGGAAAAATGCATCTGAGCTGAACTACCAGATGATAAAACAATTATTTAGAGTGGATTCTGGGAGATCTATGTGCGGGAAGCAGACGGGAATAAGATCACTGTCATAACAGGTGAGAGGTAAAGCAATTGTCTTTCAAGAAATGAACAAACGAAAGTGTGAAACGGTGGGTGCTCAAATCTTGCAAGTTCAAAGCATCCACTGATATTCTTCAGTGTGCATCCTGAAAAGGACGTTGTGAGTTGTTTACAGCGAGGCTGTGATATCTGCGCCTTTCATACCAACACAACCGATTTCAACAGGCTTTTTCTGGTACTGTGTTTGCCTTCTCACTGGGACCTGTATTCTCTTAGCCGGACTGCACTAGTGCAGCCTGTTTCCAGGGTCGTCACTTGCTGGCAGAATAGGTTCTTTATCGACTCTGGTTTGTTATGAGTTTCTGGGTGCTGTCAGCTCATTCACTGTACTGCAGCTTCAACCCTGTTCACTGATCTCATTTGTCTTCACTCTTTATTCCCTATTCTCTTAGCCAGGCTGCATGGGTGCAGTCTGTTTCCAGGATCACTACTTGGAGGCTGAATAGTGTTAGCTATGGTTTGCTAAACTTGTCTATGAGTTGCTAGCTGCTGTATAAACATGCACTGCTGTGGCTTTAGTTCCAAAAGAAAGTTCTAGAAACAGTAAATGAAAGGATAATAAAATAGTGAATGACCTGTGTAGTTAGCCAAGTGTAAAATACCTTCATCAAAGACCTAATGACCTGTGTAGTTAGCCAAGTGCAGAATACCTTCATCAAAGACCTAATGACCTGTGTAGTTAGCCAAGTGTAAAATACCTTCATCAAAGACCTAATGACCTGTGTAGTTAGCCAAGTGCAGAATACCTTCATCAAAGACCTAATGACCTGTGTAGTTAGCCAAGTGCAGAATACCTTCATCAAAGACCTAATGACCTGTGTAGTTAGCCAAGTGCAGAATACCTTCATCAAAGACCTAATGACCTGTGTAGTTAGCCAAGTGCAGAATACCTTCATCAAAGACCTAATGACCTGTGTAGTTAGCCAAGTGCAGAATACCTTCATCAAAGACCTAATGACCTTTTGAAGTTAACCATGTGCAGAATGCCTTAATCACACACATGTGACCTGTGTAGTTAGCCAAGTGGAGAATGCCTTCATCAAAGACCAAATGACTTGTGTAGTTAGCCAATTGCAGAATGCCTTCACCAAAGACCTAATGACCTATGTAGTTAGCCAAGTGCAGAATGCCTTCACCAAAGACCTAATGACTTATGTAGTTAGCCAAGTGCAGAATGCCTTCATCAAGGAACCTTATGTACATTTATAGATGGTGGTTATTGGAGCAGTTTGTTTATACATGGTGTGTTCAAAATATTCCAGGACGTTTCAAATTGCAGCTAATGTGATGTCTATTAACTTCCAGTCACTGGCGCTACCTAGTGGTGACTTTCTTAATTAACCTATCATTTCCCATGTTTTTCTGTTGTGATTGTTTATCTTCCTGTAGCTGATTCTTTATGTGTGTGCTGATTGTGTTTTGCATTTCTCAAGATGTCAAAATGTCTTGAGCAGCGAATCAACAGCAGGTTTTTCCTTCTAGCTCTGGAAGACATTCACGGTGACTCATAAAATCTTCAAAGTGTTTAGGGATTGGTGGATAAACCGTATGTTTTGTTTGCTAATGGTTTAAGCGATTTAAGGATTGTCTGCAGTCAACAGATGACGACTAATGGTCGAGATGACCAATGACATCAGCTCACAAAGCTCATATTGCCCAGGTTCGTGAGATGGTGCTTTCCAATTGTCATCGGACAGTTTGAAAAATGACAGAGGAATGCAACACCTCTATAGGATTGTATCATGGCATTCTGAATGAGAAATTATAAATGAATTGGGTAGTTGGGAGGTTTGTTTCATGACTCCTCACACAAGACCACAAATACAATCATGCTGCTATCTGTCATGAACTGCTCGACCGCGCTAACGATGATAACTTCATGAAAACAATAATAACTGCATTTGAAACATGGCTCAGGATCAAGATGCTGCAGTGGTCAGCGACCCATAGCTGACTGCTAGTGTCAGGGCTAGCGAACCATAGCTGCCAAGACCCTTCTACACCTCCATGTGGTGATCCTGGATAACAGGCTGCAGCAGGGCAGACTGGCTAAGGAGAAGGGATCGAAGAGGGAATGCTTACCCGGTACTCAAAACATGCTTGCTGAAGTCGGATGTGTTGGACCAAAAGGTGTAAATATCGCAGCCAAGCTGTAAAACTACGACACAACGCATTCCGTTCTCTGGACTACATTCTGCTACTTAAGCCCTTTCAGGGTTTGGTAGTGGGAGATTGAGAACGAACGAAGAAGAAGAAGAAGAAGAAACATGGCTCTATGGATAGAACATCGAGAATGGAAATTCAGTCCTCACAGTGGGTAGGGAAGGATTTGTCAAGACCAAGAAAAGCTCGTTATGTCGAATGTGGAAGTCATGTGTTTTTTGACATTGAGAGTGTTTTGCATGTTGAATTTATACATGAGAGGCAAACAGTTAAATGATGGTACTATCTGGAAGTCTTGAAAGGTCTCAGGAAAAATGCTGGAGAAGGCCGGAGTTGCAAAGAAACAACTCCTGGTTTCTCCACCATCACAATGCGTCAGCCCACAAATCACAGCTCATTCTGGAAATGTTGGCAAAGACGAAGAAAAGTGTCCTTCCCCAGCCATCTTACTCATGTGACCTGGCTCCAGAAGACTTTCTTTCTTCGTCCCAAATTTAAATCCAACTTGAAAGGATGATTATTTCAGACTATTGAAGAAATGAAGGGCAATTCTTCTTCTTCTTCTTCTTCTTCTTCGTTCTTAATCTCCTGCTACCAAACCCTGAAAGGGCTGAAGTAGCAGAATGTAGTCCAGAGAACGGAATGCATTGTGTCGTAGTTTACAGTTTGACTGCGATATTTGCACCTTTCAGTCCAACACATCTGACTTCAGCAAGCATTTTTTGAGTACCGGGTTAGCATTCCTTCTTCGATCCCTTCTCCTTAGTCAGTCTGCTCTGTTGCAGCCTGTTATCCAGGATCACCGTGTGGAGGTGTAGAAGGGTCCTGGCAGCTTTGGTTCGCTGGCCCTCACGCTAGCAGTCAGCTATGGGTCGCTGACCACTGCAGCTCATGCGCTGCTTAGCGTCCTGATCCCGAAGGGCAATTCAAAGTCGGACCTATGCATCTGGATCCTCCAGAATGATCACTATGACTTCTTCCATTGGGAGCAATTATTAATAGAAGGGGGAGGGGGGGGGGTTGGAGAGGAATTATTTTATAGAGGCAATGCGACTAGGTTCCAGAGGAGGAAGACAAATATCTGGTCAGGTAAAATATACTGATCAAACATGTTAGGGTCAGGCAATATATACTGGCCATGACCATCACCTTGGCTTCCTAGTAGCCCTCCCTGGAAATGGGCTGTTTTTACGGCAGCCTGGCTAACGAGGTGAGGGATCAACGTGATCCCCATAGTAGTGAGTGACATGCAGATGAAGCCAAGCATAGCACAACCACCTGGAGGAGCCCAGCCCACCTTCATCAGCATGCTCAGGATGTGAGGAAAGCTACTGCAACCCACCACTTAATGTCTTTTTCAGGGCGGACAATAGAGTAACCTACTCATTGTGGGCATTCGCATTAGATTCCAGGCAATCCTAAAAAAATTATACAAAAAGTTCTGAAACTTTTTGAGCAGACCCTGTTTATGGTGAGAAGTATTCCTAGCACAAATCAGTTACCTGTTCTACCCGAGTTGTTTCCTGGGAGACTCTGCCTAGGTGTGTTTATGTCTGTCTTCTCTCTGTCTGTCATTTGGCTACATGACAGAGCCAATGACACACTGCCAGCATGTTGTAAGAGGTGACTAAAAGTGTTGTCTAACCCATGCAAGGTAGAAAGCTCTCCAACTCAGTGTTTAGCAAACCTTGTAATTTATTCAGGCTAAAAATCTGCTAACTGTGGGGTAACCTTCTTGGTGGGAAAGATGGCTACAAAAGCAATATCCCATATATGATGCAAGAATTATTGAGTCAATGACTATATGATACTAGAATGATTGAGTCAATGACTAAATGATCCAAGACTGATTGAGTCAATGAATATATGATACTAGAATGATTGAGTCATGACTATATGATACAAGATTGACAGTGGCTATATGATGCAAGAATGATTGAGTCAATGGTTATACGATACAAGGATGATTGAGTCAATGACTATATGATACAAGAATGATTGAGTCAATGACTATAGTATACAAGAATGCATGAGTCAGTGACTCATTTTCCTAGGGTTGAGCAGAAGAAGAAGAAATAGAAACTTGATTCTTGAAGAAATGTGAAATGTCAACAGAAGGAACGTTTATATAAAATAAGGTGAGGTTGCAGCAATACTGTGGATCAAAATAAAGTGACAGAAAAATGGTTCAGACATTGCAGCCGAAACATAAATAATAATGAAATCTACATTACAACGAAGAGACCTGCATCAATGACAACAGGCAATACAAACATGAGTAACACACAGAACAAGAGATGAACACATCACAAGGATGTATGGAGACATAAAAACGATAGAAAAAGGTACTTAGCTTGATAAATCATATTGTCGAGTCCATTGTGGTGTGTGTGTGTGGCATGACTGGCTAGGAAAGTGTACGAAGTGAGAATAGACCAGATAAGCCGATGGATGCCAAATGAAAAATGATCAAATAGTGATGTGTACACACATAACACAGAAATATGACAACATGGAGAAGGAAGACAAATGGAGGGAGAGAGGAAAGGTCAGATTAGATAAACACATAATCTTTATACTGTTTTTGTTGATATAGCAAATAATTTGTTGAATTGATATTGCTCTCTAAGTGATACTCTTTTGATCATTGATAAAACGGACTGTTGTCATTGTAGTTATTGATTAACTACTGTCACAAGATGTATCCCAGAGTCCTTACTTAGGAGGACGGAATAGGGGAACAAGTTTTAGCTGCGCTCACGATTAGCTCCTGTGTTTGTGTCTGTTTCGGATGTTCTCAAGTTTCTGAACGGATTCATATTTGCACTGATTGTTGCCCTGCAGGGCTGCTTTACTGTGAGATTGTCTTTGTTCATCTGAGTGGTGTATGTCGCAAGTTACAATGCATTTTGTTCGCGGTTTTGCATTGTCCAGTAAAAATATATAGCCATTTTCGGTCGAATATCGCTCAGATCCCAGATGCGGAAATCGAGGCCTACATGACAACACTCGTTCCGCTTGGAATTTGTAGTGATTTCTTGAAGATTTCATTTTACATTTATGATAGACTTTGAGTGCTTTTCTGGGCATCACATCTTACATTTCTTTAAACAATTTCTAGTGTTTTCCTGAAGATCTCTACAATTTTAAGAGAGATTTGGTGTGTATTCTTGATGGTCGCATTTGACAATTAAACAGGAGAGCAGTTTGAAAGACTCAAAGGTCTCATGGTAAGGTGTCTGCCTCGGGTGCTGGAGGTCGTGGGTTTGAATCACGGCGAATTTAGGATTTTTTCACGAGAACTTTCTGGTAAAAATTTCCCTGATCTCTGGATAGTGAGATCGGACTCCTGTGTACAGTGTTGAGCATGTTAGAAATCCCTCGGCAGTTAGAAATCAAAAAGAGTACGCCTAACGACCGCTGCTTGGACAAAATTTTAAAATTTGAGTTAAAAATCTACCCAAATTATTTGTACCTTCCCCCAGGCCTAGTAAGTCTCAGGAAGTTTAAAATACCTGCTACGTATAGCCGAAGCCTTCGGCTACCTGGCAACAGTCATTAACATGCCTGTTCGAATACCAGGATTCCAAGGAGTTCGGAGTGTTTCCTTGAAGATCTCATTTGACAATTAGAGAAGAGTGGAGTGTTTCCTTGAAGATCTCATTTGACAATTAGAGGAGTTTGGAGTTTGGATTGTTTCCTTGAAGATCTCATTTGACAATTAGAGAAGAGTGGAGTGTTTCCTTGAAGATCTCATTTGACAATTAGAGAAGAGAGGAGTTTGGATTGTTTCCTTAAAGATCTCATTTGACAATTAGAGAAGAGAGCAGTGGAATGTTTTCCTGCTAACCTCATCTTACATTTAGAAGAGAATATGTACACACCAACGTTCAGAATATCATTTGTATGTTTAGACAAGTTTCAATTTGTAATATCAAGTTGAAAACCTATTAATGAGTCTCACACTCAGATTTTCTGTTCCAGAGAGATAATTCGAGCATAGTAGACACATCTGGTTTGTTAACTAACTGCTGTGCTTACATCTGACCAGCACATCGTTACAGTCACACGCATATAGGAATATCAGTGCGTCATGAGCCAACGTTATTAGACATTAACAAGTTTTTTTCCTTCAAAATACAGCCGCCTACAAGAAGAAGAGGGCACAACCACAAATTAATTAAAGATAAGTCCAGATTAGATACAAGAAAATATTGTTTTTAGTCAGAGAACGGTGAATGCTTGGAATTAATTGCCACAGGAAATAGTGGAGGCAGGATCAATTAATGCATTCAAGAATAGATTGGATGTGCATAGGTATTTTTAGATCAAGTGAATGTAAAAGAAACTGGTTGTATACAGACTTTGCAGAGTTTTCTAAGGACGTTAACATTTGAATCAAGTGTCTGGAACTAGAAAATCTGGTCCGTCACGTCTGATGTGCATGCTGTACCAAATAATGGCGGAGAAATACTGCTCTTTGATGGCTGCTCATGATATGTCTGTTATCATGTGTCGGCTTGTTAATTTTTTCCTGTACATTTTGTCTGCATTTTGTATGTGTACATATGGTTGTGTATTTGATGAACATATTTCTTTGTAATTAAATTTGATTTAAAACTGAGTCTAAATCATGACATGTTTTATAATAAACAAATAAGAAACACTGAGATGTGTATCATTCAGTGGATGTATGGCGGGCTGAAGACGTGTATAATTTTGTGGCGGTGGGGGGGTGGGGGGGGGGGCTGAAGATGTGTGTCATTTTGTGGTGGTATGGGGGCTGACGATGTGTATCATTTTGTGGCGGTATGGCTGTATGGTGGGCTGAAGCTGTGTATCATTCTGTGGCGGTATGGGTGTATGGTGGGCCGAAGATGTGTATCATTTAGTGGTAGTGTGGGTGTATGGTGGGCCAAAGAAGTGTATCATTTAGTGGTGGTGTGGGTGTAGGGTGGGCCGAAGATGTGTATCATTTAGTGGGGGTGTGAGTGTATGGTGGGCTGAAGATGTGTATCATTCTGTGGCGGTATAGGTGTATGGTGAGCCGAAGATGTTTATCATTTAGTGGTGGTGTGGGTGTATGGTAGGCCGAAGATGTGTATCATTTATTGGTGGTGTTGGTGTATGGTGGGCCGAAGAAGTGTATCATTTAGTGGTGGTGTGGGTGTATGGTGGGCCGAAGATGTGTATCATTTAGTGGTGGTGTGGGTGTATGGTGGGCCGAAGATGTGTATCATTTAGTGGTGGTATAGGTGTATGGTGGGCCGAAGATGTGTATCATTTAGTGGTGGTGTGAGTGTATGGTGGGCCGAAGATGTGTATCATTTAGTGGTGGTATGGGGGGGGAGGGGGCTGAATATGTGTATCATTTTTTGGTGGTATGGGTGTATTGAAAGATTACATGCCTCATGGCAATACAGTTAATGGACAATATTATGCAGATCTCCTGACCAAACTAAGAAAGACTGACCAGAAAATGAGGGATAGCCCGCACTCAAATTCTGCCTTTGCTTCAAGACGTGTTCTCAGATAAAGCTTCTGAAGGAAACGCAGAGATGACAGAAATGTATAAATTCAGGTGGTGGCTACATAGAGAAGGAATAAGCTCTGTGCCAAATTTCAACTTTCTCCTCCTACTCCTTCATGGTCAGGGTAAAGACTTACAAACCCCTTGTATCCAGGATTCAGGTAAAACATGTCAGAGCTTAGCATGGATGATCAGTTTCTGGCAGGGCTGGGCAACATGGCGGAGGGTATGGGTGAATTGTTCTTGGACATTCTAAATTTAAATTTTAAAATGTAATGAAGTTTCAAAATTATACTGACCTATTTTTTTTATATTACTTATTTGTGTTATGCCTTAAATGCTGCTGAACATTGCGCCAACAGTTTTTTTGTTTGTTTGCGTTTGTCTTATTTCTCTATTCCCCAAGGCGGTGTACGTTGCACTATGTTTTTCTTGTGCGCCTATCGGCTCAGTGCATCCGACTTCAGCATGTATGTTACGTAAGGGTCTGCTTCCTCCTGCATTTTCTAAGGGTTTGCTTTCCCGGGGTGACGGCCAGTGCTGCGATGGGGAGCGAACCCAGCACCATCGAGTTATGGGCGCCGACAGTTTGATAGTCAACGGCAGATGAGGAAATTATATTGGAAACCATTATATTTTGTGTTCTTTAAATACGCAATACCAGAGTCCAAGTACAAGGGCAGATGAGCAAAAAGGTGACACTCGAGCAGGGAGTACCCCAAGGGGGAGTATTGTCACCCACACTCTTCCTGGTATATATAAACGATATTACAGAGAATATACCAAGAAGAGTCCATAGCTCAATGTTTGCAGACGATCTGGCTATGTGGACCTCTGAAAAGAATCTCACCATAGCAAGAAATCGGATGCAGACGGCCCTAACATCGCTGGAAGAGTGGGCGAACTCATGGCTGGTCAAAATAAACGAGGAGAAAACCACGTGCACAATATTCTCGCTTTCATTAAAACCCCAAAGTACCAAATTAAGTCTAAATGGCAAAATCCTGCAGCCAAACGACAACCCAACCTATCTGGGAGTCACATTTGATCGGCGCATGACATGGAAAAGTCAGATTGAGAGAAACCGAATGAAAGCCAGAGAAAGAATGGCAATCATGAGGAAACCTGCTGGCACAAGCTGGGGAGCAGACGAAGGCATACTAAAGAAACTGTACACTGGAAGAGTGAGACCAGTTCTCGAGTATGGCATTGCGGCATGGACAACAGCAGCGAAGGCGAACTTCGATAAAGTTAACAAACTTCAAAACCAAGCCATGAGAATTATAACAGGTGGCATGAAGTCAACGCCAATTGTAGAACTTGAAAAGATTACAAAACTGCAATCCATGACCGATAGAAGAGACTGCAGAGCCCAGCTGCAGTCAGAGAAACTCCGAAGACTGACGGACCATCCAATGTACCAGAGACTAAACAATTTGGGAAAAGGGAAACTAAAGCCGAGAAACTTTGCAGAAATAGCCAAAGCAAAGATGCACGAAGATCCCATAAACGCACTAACAACACCAAAACCCATCACTACTGTACGAAAACCTACCTGGAGGCAGGATATATTTCCAGAGGTGGTAGAAAATATACCAGGTATTGCAAACAAAAACTGCCAGACTGAAAAAGAAAGGAGAGACAATTACCCTAAGCTTCATAACGAAAAGCTACCCAAGCATGGACTGGACCCATGCATACACCGACAGTTCTGTAACAAACACTACACAGAACGGAGGGGCAGGAGCATTCCTGAACCTACCAAATGGCAGAAAAATAACACTGTCATTCGCTACTGGTAAGTACACAAGCAATTTCAGAGCGGAGGCAGAGGCACTGAGGGCGGCAGTGGAAGAAATGGTGACACACAGTGGAAATGAGAGCCATATAGTCCTGCTGACAGATGCTCTCGCCGTAGTCACAGCGCTAAAAAGCCAGAAAAACACTGAGCTTAATGACTTAAGAGCAGCACTCTGCAAACTGTGCCAGCAGTCCGCACCAAAAAGGGTAGTGGTACAGTGGGTTCCGTCACACTGCAACATCCAAGGCAACGAGGAGGCAGACAGACTGGCAAAAGAAGGTGCAAGACTACCACAAACAGATACCAGTATGACGTACGAAGAGTCAAAACGGCTTATCAAAGCCAGATACATGACCAAATGGGAAACCGAACATACTGGTTACACCAAAAACGATGCCTATTACCAGTTGAACCGAAGAGAGCAGGTCGTTGTCTTCAGACTTCGCACTGGCCACAACAGACTGAGGTACCACCTATTCAACAAATTGAAGATAGGGTGTACCGACGAATGCCCGTGCGGTACTGGTAAAATGACCGCTGAACATCTGCTGCAGAACTGCCCGACATACGAGGATCAGAGAGAGCAGATGTAGCCATTACCAGTGGAACTGCAAGACAAGCTCTATGGCAGTGGCGAGAGCCTCAGGATGACCGCCGCTTTTTTCGAAAAAATAATGGTTACTGTCTGACTGTGTACGCAGAAGAAGAAGAAGAAATACGCAATAGATTCCGTGGCGAAGTGGTTAAGCCGTCGGTCTCGTGGTGTGGATTCGACTCCGGATTCCGCTGTTTTTGTCACTGGTGCTTGATGCGGACTCCCTTGCATCTTGTAGTCGCCCCCTAGTCATCTTGTCCTTGACTTGCCACTGGGATCGGGCGGCTCGAGACGAGAGAGTGAGGATAAAAAGTAGCGCAATTAATCCTTACTAAAAATAGCGCTAACAAATAAATTATGCCATCATCGTCTACGATGGACGGCGGACTTTGCCTTTGCTTTGCCTTAAATACGTAATGGATGAAATGGTGCAAGCAAGCACGACACTGCTTGTGTAATGTTAGGCTTCACAACAACATTTCTAGGTGACCTGGCGCCAGGGGTTTGCCGTAAATGTTCTTTTTATGCCTTAATCCGCATGTAAACGGGATCTTTACTTTTGTCAAAATAAAACAAAGTTTTAAAATGCATGGGGTAGAAGGACCCATGAACAAACCCTCCTCAGTTGCTTTTAATGACGTGACACTAATCATTTCTCCCCTGTCGGCTCAAATGACACGCGTACATGGACAGAACCGTAATTATGATAAATTTTGTCGACCGTTATTTTTGTCACATAACATGCTCTTATCCATGGTCATTAGCCCTCGCCCGTCCTTGACCTTATTAAAAGATGCAGGTGTCATGTGTGTCTGACACAATACGGCTCATGGCTGGTATAAAAATAGCACGATAATTGGTAAATTACATGTAGCAGACACTGCTGTCGGTGATTAAGTGTTAGAGCCTTTAAATGACAGTACTACGTCAACGTATTTCAAACTTAACAGTCAGATATGTACCTATTTACAGCTGGGTCAACTAGAGAGTGTCGATAACACGTTCTTAACTTGTTCCTCGACTATTTTAATTTTGGAGGGCAGTACTGTACGAGGCGTGTTCAAATGAAACCGGACCAAACTGCAACAAGTGAACATACGTACTATGCGCATGATGACGTCACATCTGGCGTAAACAGCACATACTAACCGTCAAGTTTGCTAAATTTCATTATTCTCCGACTCATAGTTTCCTGAGCAGACCGTTGAAAAAATAGCGGGTGTGATACGGAATCCGTCAAGAGTTGATCAGCGAGCTGTGATTCGGTTTCTAACAGCTGGAGGATATCGACCAGTTGACATTTAGCGCAGAATGCAGTCAGTGTATGGTGACAAAAGTGTGTTGAAGACAGCAGTGAAGAACTGGACAACGATGTTTAAAGAAGGACGCGAGTTAACGAAAGATCTTCGGAGACCAGGTCTGGTGCATATTGTTGCGTTAACTCACGCCATTCTTTAAACATAGTTGTCCTTCTTGTTCTTCTTCGTACGCTGTCAGACGTCAACTTGAATTTGTTCGAAGAAAGCAGCTGTCATAGACCTTGTCTAGTGTTGCCACTGGTGATGGCCACATGTGCTTTCTCTGGTCCTCGTATGTCGGGCAATTTTGCAGCAGATGTTCAGCAGTCATTTTCCCTGTACCACAGGTCCATTCGTCAGTGCCATCTATCTTCAGTTTATTGAATAGATCGTACCTCAGTCTGCTGTGGCCTGTGCGGAGTCTGAAGACCACGACCTGCTCTCTTCTGTTCAACTGGTAATAGGCATAATTTTGTGTGTAGCCAGTATGTTCTGTTTCCTATTTGGCCATGTATCTAGCCCTGATAAACCTTTTGGACTCTTCGTAGGTCACACTAGAATCTGGTTGTGGTAGTCTTGCACCTTCTTTTGCCAATCTGTCTGCCGCCTCGTTGCCTTGGATGTTACAGTGGGATGGAACCCACTGTACCACTACTCTTTTTGGTGCGGACTGCTGGCATAGTTGACAGAGTACTCTCTTAAATCATTAAGTTCAGTATTTTTCTGGCTTTTTAGTGCTGTAACCACGGCTAGGGCATCTGTAAACAGGACTATCTGACTTTCATTAATTTCGTCTGTCACCATTGCTTTTACTGCAGCCTTCAGTGCCTCTGCCTCCGCTCTGAAATTGCTTGAGAATTTTTCAGTTGCCACTGACAGTGTTATTTTTCTACCATTTGTTAGGCTCAGGAAAGCCCCTCCCCCTCCATTCTGTGTTGTGTTTGTTACAGAACCGTCAGTGTATGCATGGGTCCAGTCCATGCTTGGGTAGTTTTTCGCTATGTACCTCAGGGTTATGTCTCTCCTTTCTTTTTCAGTCTGGCTGTTCTTGTTTCCAATACCTGGTATATTTTCTACCACCTCCGGAATGATATGCTGCTTCCATGTGGGTTTGTATACAGTAGGGATGGGCTTTGGTGTTGTTATGGTGCTCATAGGGTCTTCGCTCATCTTTGCTTTGGCTATTTCTGCAGTTTCTCCGCTTTAGTTTCCCTTTTCCAAATCTATTTAGTCTCTGATGCATTGCATGGTCTGTCAGTCTTCTTAGTTTCTCTGCTTGCTGCTGGGCTCTGCAGTCTCTTCTATCGGTCATGGATTGCAGATTTGTAATCTTTTCAAGTTCTACAATTGGCGTTGACTTCATGCCTCCTGTTATAACTCTCATGGCTTGGTTTTAAAGTTTGCTAATTTTATCAAAGTTCGCCTTTGCTGCTGTTGCCCATGCTGCAATGCCATACTCTAGAACTGGTCTCACTCTTCCAGTGGACAGTTTCTTTAGTATACTTTCGTCTGCTCCCCAGCTTGTGCCAGCAAGTTTCCTCATGATTGCCATTCTTTGTCTGGCTCTCATTCGGTTTCTCTCGATCTGACTTTTCCATGTCATGCGCCGATCAAATGTGACTCCCAGGTAGTTTGGGTTTTCGTTTGGCCGCAGGTATTTGCCGTTAAGACTTAATTTAGTGTTTTGGAGTTTGTTTGAAAGCGAGAATATCGTACATGTTGTTTTCTCTTCATTTATTTTGACCAGCCATGAGTTCGCCCACTCCTCCAACGCTGTTAGGGCTGCTGCATCCGATTGCTTGCTATGGTGAGATTTTCTTCAGAGGTCCACATAGTCAGATCGTCTGCAAACATGGAGCTGTGGACTCTTCTTGGTATATTCTCTGTGATGTTGTTTATATACACCAGGAAAAGTGTGGGTGACAGTACTCCCCCTTGGGGTACTCCCTTTTCCAGCGTCACCTTTTTGCTCATCTGCCCTTGTACTTGAACTCTGGCTGTTCTGTTTTCGAGGTAGTGGCTGATCCATCTGTACATGTTTCCAGATACTTCACTTCTTCGTAGCTTGACTTTAAGTCCCTCTT
The DNA here is from genome assembly GCA_036924085.1 of Ariolimax columbianus. Classification (NCBI taxonomy): domain Eukaryota; kingdom Metazoa; phylum Mollusca; class Gastropoda; order Stylommatophora; family Arionidae; genus Ariolimax; species Ariolimax columbianus. The sequence goes on from JAVGWX010000016.1 coordinate 11,445,601, forward strand.
TCCACACCTTGTCAAATGCCTTCTCTAAATCCACCCAAACCGCTACTGTATGCTTTTTCTCTTGGTAAGCATTCTCTATTTCCTGAGCTATGAGAGTGATTTGGTCCTCAGTGGATCTGTGTTGTCTAAATCCTGTTTGCTGTGGAATTAATATGTATTTTGCTTCCATGTGCCACATCAGTCTGGTGTTTATCATACGCCCCATCAGTTTACCTACACGGCTCAGTAGACTGATAGGCCTGTATCCATTTGGATCTGTTCTATCTTTTTCTTTCTTTGGTACTGGAATACGTACATCATCTTTCCATGTCTGTGGTACAATTCCCCTTTTCCAGCTTTGGTTCAGGACTGAAAGTAACTTTTCTTTGCTGTTTGTCCCAACCCCATCAGCATTTCATTTGTTACCTCATCTTTTCCGGGCGATTTCTTTTTATTTAGAGTTCTCATGGCCTCATCCATTCCATTCATTGTTAGTTTTGCCATCATGTGCTCCTCTGGTGCCATATTGATGTTGTTGTGGCTCTTTTGTTCTTCACTTATGTCTGTATGCCTCTCTGTAGGACATCAATGTGGTTTGCTCTGGCATAATGTTCTATAAAGGCGTTTGCTGCTTTTTTTCCCAGTGAGCATGTTGTCACCCTGCTTGATGGTAATTTGTTTAGTTGATGGTGTTTCGTCGTTCATGGCTCTGACTAAATTCCATAGTTTGTTCCCTTCTTTATCTAGATTGAGGCTTTCTGTTTATTTTTCCAACTGTCTCTTGTTATTTGGTTCAGTGTTCTTTTGTATTTTGCAGTGATGGCCTTGAGGGCGATATTTGCTTCCATAGATTGCTCTCTCTCTCTCTGCCATTTTCCTAGCATTTGAGACTTCATCCTCAGCTCTCTGCAGTTCGTGATTCCAATATGGCTTGTAGTTTTTCCTTGCCCCTCTTGGGATGGTCTCGGTGGCTGCCTGCTGTATTGCTTTGCTTAGGCTTTCCATCATAGGTTTCCCATTGTTATTTCGTGTGTTGATAGTTTCACAGTCCATCTGTCAGCGTTGCAAATCTGTCCCAGTCGGCTCGTCTGTAGTTCCAACGTGGCAGCGGTTTTATTTCCTGGGGGCCTACTTCCATATCAATATCTAGCCTAATTGGCCTGTGGTCGCTGCCTGCCAATTGGTCGAGCACCTGACGATCTATTTTGTGGCATCGTTGTCCAGTTCTTCATTGTTGTCTTCGACACACTTTTGTCTAATGAGGAAACTATGAGTCGGATGATAATGAAATTTTGCAAACTTGACGGTTGGTATGTGCTGTTTACTTCATAAGTGCCATCATCGTACGCATGTTCACTTGTTGCAGTTTGGTCCTGTTTCATTTGAACACGCCTCGTATGTATTGTTTGTGCATGTGGGTGTGTATCCGTACACAGACAAGTCCACAGGTGAAAAGATACAATTGTTAAAAAATCACGCATTTCCACATTCATGCTTGAAATACATTATGAAATAATTTTAGGACCACTGTGGGAGTGAGGGATATTATTAGATTTGTGACGGAGAGCTGGATATTTCCAGTCCACACATTGGTGACCTTTGCCACGGCCAGCTTTACTCTCCTATCAGATCAGCATTGTCGACGCCATGACATCTGAGCATTGCACTGTCTACATATCGTCTAAAATATATTTAAACAGAGCAGCTCATATTTCGTTGGAATAATTATTACATATCTTGGCTATTTAAAAAAATCGCCAACCATCCTTACAGGTCACAGAAAGACCTATCAGTATCGAGGTCACTGCTGCCCAAGTTTGACGTAAATACTCTTGTTGCAAATGCTAGCGAGCACAACCATGCATAAATCCGCTGACGAGTTATCAGACGATTAATTCCCGCCAGCTCTATTTGCTCATCAATGAAAAGTTACAGCTTGCATTGTTACAACTTCCGTTTGAGTACGCAACCGTATGAAAGATAAGCTGGGAAGTTCTCTGTGCTTTCAGCAATCCTATTTTAGCTTACTGTCTCAAATTCCGTTTCCTGTTTCGTTCTATGCATGACTTGATGCAATGTAAAGGTAGTCCCAAAGCATCACTGCTGTCGGAGATCAAGTATTAGAGATTTTATCCTACTAGATCTGATTTTTATATGATGGGGGTAGAGAGGGGGGGGGGGGGGGGGAGGAGCCGCAGTTCAATTCCTCTATGCCTTCCATTTCCTAACGGTAAGGCAGGTGCCCATTTACAACTTGGACGACTGGAGCTTATTTATGACGGGGATCGAAGCCGGTACCTATTTTGTGATAAGCGATCAATCTACTAGTCTGCTAGCCAAAAACTCGAATACTTTACAACACTCTTGAATTGTAAATGTGGTTTAACGACATATTCATACTTGTAGGTGTACACACGTACACATTCATACTTATAGCTGTACACACGTACATATTCATTCAGGCCAATTATGTACCCTATGCCAGGTAGCCAAATGTCGACTCAACTTATCTCCGTTTTTTTGCCTGTAAGTACCATGCCAAAATAAGATTTTGTCGAAAGGCCATCTCTTCATCTCATTGGTGGGTGTCCAGGTTGGTCTAGGGCCACCGTGACATCACTTTACGTGTCCATCTATTGTCAGACACGCGTATCACGTGGCCTTCCCACCTGTACTTTCTTATCAACGCCGTATTTTCGACGTCATTGAAGCAGGTTTGACTCCTGATGGCGGTTTTACGGATGTGATCTCGTAGTGAAAGTGACAGTGTTCTACGCTCCACCGCTCGTTGGGTAGCTTGGAGCCGCGTCATGTGACTTTTTGGTAGGTTTCACACCTCGCAGCCAAACACCTTTGCTGAACTAACCACTGTTGAAGGTTCTCACTTTGTTGTTTTTCGTCTGTTGAAGTAATGTCTTGCTGTGGTTAAAGCTGAACCACCCAGCAGCTAACCTTAGAGAGATCTCTTTATGCATATCATGGGAGTTCGTCATTTTTTGGCCCAAGTAAATGTACTAATTCTTGTTTTTGACGGATCAGTTCCAAGCCGGATTTTCTCACAGGGACAGAACCCGTTTAGCATGCATTGTGTCTTTAGTCTATTTATTTTTAGACCATTTTTAGATTTTTATTTTGTATTTATTTACATATACACGGAAGAAAAACACAGAGATCCTGAAATAGCACGGTCATCATCATCATCATCATGTTGCGTGTCCTTTGCACAGCGCACCTGAAAGATTATCAATTATGTGCCAGTTCACCCGCCTCCCCCCAAAAGTCATTTGCAGGGAAAATATTTATGTCATGCGTCCACCACCGTCTTGTTCGATCTCTACCACGCCTGACAAGAACTACACCATGTTCTTACTAAACTATCATGGCGCTAAATGTGGCCAAAATATTTAAGCGTCCTAAGCATGATCTAATTGATAAGCCAATCTGCCTCTTTGAACAACTCTTGCAGTATGTCTATATTTTTTTCGTTTCTTTATCCACGATATTTTAAGGATTTTTCTGTAACACTTCGTCTCGAATGTTCCAGTTTTTCTCCGTTTCGATTGCGATGGTGCCACGTTTTGGACCCATATTTTGCCACAGGAAACATACACGTCCTAATTAGTATTAGTTATGTTGATCTGTCATTTTGTGCTGGGTATAGATGAGAATTGGCTGGTAATCAGTATTATATCTGTAAGTAGCATGTCCTCTACAGAACGTCGTTTCAGACAGCCGCCAACCTATCTGTCTGTTATCAGTTTCTTGGCAGGTGTGCAGTACGGTAGGTTGCCATTACTCTCCGTACGTGGAGACGCGATCACACCGAGAGAGTTTAACGAGCATAGTCTGTAAATTGTTAGAGTCAATAATCTAAGAAAACGTTGTAATGCATTTAGACAAATTTAATCTAATTAGAAATAGTCAGTATGGGTTTACCAGAGGGAGATCATGCTTAACAAATCTATTAGAATTCATGGAGGAGGTTACCAAAATGATAGATAAAGGGGAGCCAGTGGACGTTATTTATCTAGATTTTGCAAAGGATTTGATAGAGTACCTCATCAAAGATTATTTCGAAAGTTAAAATCACATGGAATAGGTGGGGAAGTTGCCAAATGGATTGAAAATTGATTAACGGGAAGAAGGCAAAGGGTAGGTATAAATAAGGAGTACTCTGAGTGGTGTGAAGTGAAAAGTGGAGTGCCACAGGGCTTGGTTTTGGGACCAATTTTATTCTTGATATATATACATGATTTGAACATAGGTATGGGATCCATTATTGCAAAATTTGCTGATGACACAAAACTATGCAGTAGTGTCTCATCTAAAGCAGAAGTGGATATATTGAGGTCGGATTTAGATAAAATTCGAGAATGGTCTGTAAGCTGGCAAATGGGGTTTAATGTAGATAAATGTACAGTCATGCACATGGGTAGATCCAATATGGAACATAATTACAGAATGGGAGAGAACAATATTAGAAAGATAGATAAAGAAATGGACTTAGGGGTTATAATAGATCATACAGGAAAGGTGAGGGAGCAAGTTCAGGTCGCAGTAAAAAAGGCAAATGCAATGTTAGGTATGATAAAAAGAAATATTAAACATAGGAGCAAGGAGGTGATAGTCAAACTGTATAAAGCATTAGTTAGACCTAGATTGGAGTACTGTGTACAGGTGTGGAGTCCTTATCAGAGAGGGGATATAGACATCCTGGAAAGAATACAAAAAAGAGCGACAAAGCTGATAGTGGGATTCCAGAATTACAGTTATGAGAAAAGATTTTTAAAAATCGGCTTACAGTGTCTGAAAGAGAGAAGAATTCGTGGTGACTTAATACAGGTGTATAAGATGATCAGAGGAATGGATAAGTTAGACTATAACAAGTTTCTTAAAATACAACCACCAACAAGGACAAGAGGGCACAGCTACACGTTGACTAAGGAGAGGTCCAGATTAGATATTAGGAAGTATTTTTTTAGCCAGAGAGTAGTGAATGCTTGGAATGCATTGCCAGGGGAGGTAGTGGAGGCAGGGACAGTTAATGCATTTAAGAATAAATTGGATGCGAACATCTTCTAGAGCTAAGTGATGTAAATGGAACTGGTTGTATACAGACTCTGCAGAGTCTTCTAAACCAGTATAAAGACGTTAAGTTAAGTTAAGTAAGTTAGAAAAAACACAGGTCTGCTAAACCGTCAAAGTGGTATTCGAACTCGGTACATTAGGATTGTGAAGCGAGCCTTTCAACCCCTCGGTCACGCTACCTCACAGTATTATATCTATGAAGCTAAAATACTAAGGCCACATCAAACGCCACAATAGTCTGGTGGGAAAGCTGTTCTGGAAGGTAATGAACCTGCAAAATCAGACAGAGGCAGGCCGAGGTGAAGATAGACACACGGCATTACAGATATTCTGAAGAAGACGATGATGGAGGAGTGAGACCTGGTTAAAGATTGAGAGTCTTACAGGGCGGCCATGATGAGATAGGACGTTATTCATGAGGATTAGAGAGGACGTTATTTATGAGGGTGATGAGAGAGGACGTTATTCATGAGGATGATGAGAGAGGACGTCATTCACGATGAGAGAGGAGGTTATTCGTGATGAGAGAGGAAGTTATTCACGATGATAATGAGAGAAGTCGTCATTCATGATGAGAGAGGACGTTATTCATGATGAGACAGGAAGTTATTCACGATGATGATGAGAGAGGACGTTACTCATGATGAGAGGACGTTATTCGTGATGAGAGAGGAAGTTATTCACGATGATGAGAGAAGACGTCATTCACGATGATGAGAGGACGTTATTCGTGATGAGAGAGGAAGTTATTCACGATGATGATTAGAGAAGACGTCATTCACGATGATGAGAGGACGTTATTCGTGATGAGAGAGGAAGTTATTCACGATGATGAGAGAAGACGTCATTCACGATGATGAGAGGACGTTATTCGTGATGAGAGAGGAAGTTATTCACGATGATGATTAGAGAAGACGCCATTTACGATGAGAGAGGACGTTATTCGTGATGAGAGAGGAAGTTATTCATGATGATGAGGAGAGAAGACGTCATTCATGATGAGAGAGGAGGTTATTCGTGATGACAGAGGAGGTTATTCGTGATGACAGAGGAGGTTATTCGTGATGACAGAGGAGGTTATTCGTGATGAGAGAGGAAGTTATTCATGATGATGAGGAGAGAAGACGTCATTCATGATGAGAGAGGAGGTTATTCACGATGAGAGAGGAAGTTATTCACGATGAGAGAGGAAGTTATTCACGATGAGAGAGGAAGTTATTCACGATGAGAGAGGAAGTTATTCACGATGAGAGAGGAAGTTATTCACGATGATGATTAGAGAAGACGTCATTCACGATGAGAGAGGAGGTTATTCGTGATGAGAGAGGAGGTTATTCACGATGATAATGAGAGAAGACGTCATTCATGATGAGAGAGGACGTTATTCGTGATGAGAGAGGAAGCTATTCATGATGATGAGGAGAGAAGACGTCATTCATGATGAGAGAGGAGGTTATTTATGATGGGAGAGGACGTTATTCATGATGAGAGAGGACGTTATTCATGATGGGAGAGGACGTTATTCATGATGAGAGAGGACGTTATTCATGATGAGAGAAGACGTTATTCATGATGAGAGAGGACGTTATTCATGATGAGAGAGGAAGTTATTCACGATAATGATTAGAGAAGACGTCATTCACGATGAGAGAGGAGGTTATTCGTGATGAGAGAGGAGGTTATTCACGATGATAATGAGAGAAGACGTCATTCATGATGAGAGAGGACGTTATTCGTGATGAGAGAGAAGGTTATTCATGATAATGATTAGAGAAGACGTCATTCATGATGAGAGAGGAGATTATTCTTGATGAGAGAGGAAGTTATTCACGATGATGATGAGAGAAGACGTTATTCATGATGACAGAGGACGTTATTCATGCTGAGAGAGGAGGTTATTCACGATGATGATTAGAGAAGACGTCATTCATGATGAGAGAAGACGTTATTCATGATGACAGAGGACGTTATTCATGATGAGAGAGGACGTTATTCATGATGAGAGAGGACGTTATTCATGATGAGAGAGGACGTTATTCATGATGATGATGACGTAGACACGGATACTGAGAAACACTGGCATACTGAAAGCCTCTCACTACATGAAGGCATGTCATAAGGTTCACAGACAACGAATATTACGAATGTGAGACTGTCCAGAACCTGGAACACCTGAATATATGTCCTAGGATGCAGGAATCCTGTGCAGTGGAGGACTTCACGGTGGCAAATGTAAGAGCATTGACAGTGGCTGGTTTTTGGGCAAAGGCTGTTTGAAGTTGCTGGACACGGAAAGTAAGAATTCCACAGTTCAGAAACATCATTCATTTGCATGGGGAGGGAATAATAATCATGGTCAAAAGAAACAAACATTAAGACCCCAGCTTATACCCTCCTTTTGAGGGATCAAGATGCTGAGCAGAGCATGAGCTGCACTGGTCAGCGGCCCATAGCTGACTGCTAGCGTCAGGGCCAGCGAACCAGAGCTGTCAAGACCCTTCTACACCTCCACGCGGTGATCCTTGATAATAGGCTGCAGCAGGGCAGACTGGCTAAGGAGAAGGGATCGAAGAGGGAATGCTAGCCCGATACTTATAAAATGCTTGCTGAAGTCAGATGTGTTGGACCAAAAGGTGCAAATATCGCAGTCAAGATGTAAACTACGACACAACGCATTCCGTTCTCTGGACTACATTCTGCTACTTAAGCTCTTTCAGGGTTTGGTAGTGGCAGATTGAGAATGAACGAAACCAAGCCATACCCTCGTTTGTGTTCCCAGAAACAGGTTGTATCACTGCAGTCTGACCAACGAGGTGGGGCTCAGTAGTGTAATCCACAAAGTGGTGAGCTTATTGAGAAGTATGAAATTGCACTACAGCCAGGAAGACCCAAGTACCAGATTCTCAATTACACTTCAGAATGTAAGAAGAACCACTTCAACCTGCTACCAAAGAAATGTAATAAAGAATTAACTCGGCTCAGCACAAGTAGCCTCAAACAACAGCAGTAGCACCACAACCACCACCACCAACAACAACCACAACCACCACAACCACCACCAACAACAACCATCTCTTTGGGAGTGTCTGAGTGCCATAAGATGTCTCTCACAGCAAAAGACACAGGTTCGATCCTCAATCTCGTCACGCACCAGTCTATTCAGTTGTAAACATAGTTTACAGTCATGTATGAGAAGGCGTCGAGAACTAGTGACCCCACCTCAGAATACGCTGCGATCGTGTACAAGGACGTCTCTAACAATTAATCCATGGCCCAGTGTCTTCCATGCCACTGTTTTTACCATAATCTCAGGGGAGGAAGACTAACGTCTGGTCAGGCAAAATATGCTGATCAGACATGTTAGCCAGGGTCAGGCAAAACATACTGGCCAAGACTCTCACCTCGGCTTCATAGTAGCCCTCCCTGGAAACGGGCTGTTTTCATGGCAGCCAGGCTAACGAGTGACGGATCGACGTGATCACTGTAGTAGTGAGTGATACGCAGATGAAGCCAAGCATAGCACAACTGCCTGGAGTTCCGCGGTCTGCCTTCATCAGCACGTTTGGGATGTAAGGAAAGCTACCGCAACCCGCCGCTTAACATCCTTTTCAGGGCACACAAAAGAGTAACCTACTCATTGTGGGCATTCGCAAACAGCAAAAACAACAACAACAACCATAATCTCATATCTAATATTTTGGATACACTACCATCTCATTTTTCAGTGACACATACCATCTCACATTTTAGTTATGCATGCCATCTCATATTTTATTTACACAAACCGTCTCATATTGTATATACACATATAATTTCATATTTTACTGACACATACCATTTTATATTTTAGTGAATGACACATACCCTATCATTTTTAGCGAACATACCATCTCATATTTTAGCAGAACATACCATCTAGACAATAGAAGAACTGGACAACGATGTTTAAAGAAGGACGTGAGTTAACGAAAGATCTTCCGAGACCAGGTGAGGCGCATATTGTTGTGCTAATTCACATCCTTCTTTAAACACAGTTGTCCAGTTCGTCGCTGTTGTCTTCAACACACTTTTGTCACCATACACTGCTTGCATTCTGCGATGAATGTCAACTGGTCGACATCCTTCAGCTGTTAGAAACCGAATCACCGCTCGCTGATCAACTCTTGACGGATTCCGTATCACACCCGCCATGCTTTCAACGGTCTGCAGAGGAAACTATGAGTCGGAGGATAATGAAATTTAGCAAACTTGACAGTTAGTATGGGCTGTTTACACCAAATGTGACGTCATGTTGCAGTTTGGTTCGGTTTTATTTGAACACGCCTCGCACGATACATCACACACTCCCACCGGCCGACTGGAGCCGTGGGAAGGGCCGATCTTTTTCTACACGGTTCCGGCAGATAGCAGTCTCTCCTTCGGCAGTGGACGAGGTTTGGCTTCAAGCCTCAGCAGCTGGACATGGTAGTGGTCGATCGACGCAACGGGCCTCAGATGCCTGGTGAACATTATTATTATTATTATTATTATTATTATTATACATGACAGGTGTAAATTGCTAACATTCACAGCAATTTCAGAGCGGAGGCAGAGGCACTGAAGGCTGAAGGCTGCAGTAAAAGCAATCCTGACAGGCGAAAGCAATGAAAGCCAGATAGTGCTGTTTACAGATGCCCTAGCCGTGGCTACAGCACTAAAAAGCCAGAAAAATACTGAACAATGATTTAAGAACAGTACTCTGTCAACTATGCCAGCAGTCCGCACCAAAAAGAGTAGTGGTACAGTGGGTTCCATCCCACTGTAACATCCAAGGCAACGAGGAGGCAGACAGACTGGCAAAAGAAGGTGCAAGACTACCACAACCAGATTCTAGTGTGACCTACGAAGAGTCCAAAAGGTTTATTAGGGCCATACTGGCTACACAAAAAAGGATGCCTACTACCAGCTGAACAGAAGAGAGCAGGTCGTGGTCTTCAGACTCCGCACAGGCCACAACAGACTGAGGTACCATCTATTCAATAAACTGAAGATAGGTGGCACTGACGAATGCACATGTGGTACAGCGAAAATGACAGCTGAACATCTGCTACAAAATTGCTCGACATACGAGGACCAGAGAAAGCACATGTGGCCATCACCAGTGGCAACACTAGACAAGCTCTATGGCAGTGTCGAGTCGACAGCCGCAGGTTGACAGCTGCTTTCTTCGAACAAATTCAAGTTGACGTCTGACAGCGTACGAAGAAGAAGAAGAAGAAGAAGAAGAAGAAGTTAACATTCACAGGTGCTTCACAGGGAGATGACATGTTTTGATGATTTGATGACGTGTTGCATGTCACAGATCTCAGGTACAAACTGTCACAAATGACAGGTAATAATTGTCAAAGATGTCATATACTAACTGTAACAGATCACAGGTACTGTCACAAATGACAGGTGTTAATTGTCAAAGATGTCAGGTACTAACTGTCACATGTTTCAGAGCCATACAATAGAACAGACTTTACCTTTGATTTAAAGAGTCGATTTGTGTGTTGGACTTAATGTCTTTTGATTTCCCATAAGTACTCCAATGCAACGAAAGCTTATCTCGCCATCAGTTATTCGTATTATGATATCTGTATCTGCATCCCCTACTTTGCCTATCGGTCTGCCAAGATATTTGAATTATTTCACATCTTGTAGACGAGTGTCTCCCAACAGAATCTTATTGTCATTAGTTGCATTTATTCTCATAATCTGTGTTTGCTTCTCTATGTATTCTCTGTCTCAATTCATCTACCAAGACACCCCAAGATTTTTATTCAAGTAAAAAAGCAGATGATAAATAGTATCTTCATCCCATCCCCGTACTACCATTGTCAGACATGGGCATTGAATAAGGCCCAGGAACGAAAGTTAGTCAACTGCGAAATGTGGGTGCCCATGAAAGATCACTAACAACACCAGAAGAGAGAGAATCACAAATATGAGTATTCGGGAGAAGGTTGGAACAATTCCCTGCCTACAGTACATCGAGCAACAGAGAATGAATTGGTTTGGCCACATTGTGAGAACGCAACCAGACCACATTGTTCATGCAACCTTCTACAGAAGAACATCAGGAAGAAGAGCTGAGGTAGACCGAAAAAAAGGTGGACAGACAGCGTAAAAGAGACCTACCGTAGAATGGGGGAAAATGTTACTCAGGCCACGGGAGAGGTGAAAGACACATACATACCACAACACTGGGATGCAACCCGTTAGAAAAGGAAACGACAAAAGACACATACATACCACGACACTGGGCTACAACCCGGTAGAAAGTGAGACGACAAAAGACACATACATACCACGACACTGGGCTACAACCCGGAAGAAAATGAGACGACAAAAAAACACATACACACCACGACACTGGGCTACAACCCGGTAGAAAGTGAGACGACAAAAGACACATACATACCACGACACTGGGCTACAACCCGGTAGAAAGTGAGACGACAAAAGACACATACATACCACGACACTGGGCTACAACCCGGTAGAAAGTGAGACGACAAAAGACACATACATACCACGACACTGGGCTACAACCCGGTAGAAAGTGAGACGACAAAAGACACATACATACCACGACACTGGGCTATAACCTGGTAGAAAGTGAGACGACAAAAGACACATACATACCACGACACTGGGCTACAACCCGGTAGAAAATGAGACGACAAAAGACACATACATACCACGACACTGGGCTACAACCCGGTAGAAAGTGAGACGACAAAAGACACATACATACCACGACACTGGGCTACAACCCGGAAGAAAATGAGACGACAAAAAAACACATACACACCACGACACTGGGCTACAACCCGGTAGAAAGTGAGACGACAAAAGACACATACATACCACGACACTGGGCTACAACCCGGTAGAAAGTGAGACGACAAAAGACACATACATACCACGACACTGGGCTACAACCCGGTAGAAAGTGAGACGACAAAAGACACATACATACCACGACACTGGGCTATAACCCGGTAGAAAGTGAGACGACAAAAGACACATACATACCACGACACTGGGCTACAACCCGGTAGAAAATGAGACGACAAAAGACACATACATACCACGACACTGGGCTACAACCCGGTAGAAAGTGAGACGATAAAAGACACATACATACCACGACACTGGGCTACAACCCGGTAGAAAGTGAGACGACAAAAGACACATACATACCACGACACTGGGCTACAATCCGGTAGAAAGTGAGACGACAAAAGACACATACATACCACGACACTGGCTACAACCCGGTAGAAAATGAGGCGACAAAAGACACATACATACCACGATACTGGGCTACAACCCGGTAGAAAATGAGGCGACAAAAGACACATACATACCACGACACTGGGCTACAGCCGGTAGAAAGTGAGACGACAAAAGACACATACATACCACGACACTGGGCTACAACCCGGTAGAAAGTGAGACGACAAAAGACACATACATATCACGACACTGGGCTACAACCCGGTAGAAAATGAGACGACAAAAGAAGAAGTCTCAATTTATATGACCTTTCGCCAAGCACATTCATTTCATTTCTCGTTTGCTCGCAGCAAGGGGACATAAGAGCCAAGTCATCGGCAAAGTTCAGATCATCATTGTTTTGTCAAATTCAATTTAATTGGTTGATGCTGATGTTTTCATAATCCAGCCAATAGTCAGTGGTACAACAATGGTGATAAAGGTCATACATGACCTTGTGGTGCGTATCTAAGTTAAAGGTCTTTGAAATATTGTCCTCACCTCTTCACTTGCTCCTTTTTAGTTGCTAATCCCATTTTCTTCTTTATCTTTAACAAAATCATCGACTTGCTAATATTTTTTTGAGTTTCTTTGTTTTAATGTGGGATTCCTTATCGACACAGGCATACAAGATACAAGGGCAAGTCAGTTAATAAGTCGCACACTACTATAACATAATAAAAAACAAACACACCAAAAATACAAAAACAAACTACAAGGCGCGTTCAAATGAAACTGGACCAAACTGCAACAGGGCAACAAACGTACGATGTGCATGATAACGTCACTTCTGGTGTAAACAGGGAAAAGGGACAAAACCAGAGATGCTGAAGCCAAGCTTATAACCTCGTCTATGCTGACGACATAATCCTAGTCGGCCCAGACAACGCGACTCTGTAACAGTCTCTTGAGAAACTGGATCTCGGAACATCAAACCTGGGCCTATCAATATCTTGAGCCAGATCACAAATTCAAAACCTTAGTTCCGATACTGTTCCTCATAGCACAGTTGTCCATGGTGGAGGGTACTAGTGGATTCACATACCTGGGTCCTCATAGCACCGTCATTTAGGGTCACGCAGTGGAGGGTACTAGTGGATTCACATACCTGGGTCCTCATAGCACAGTTGTCCATGGTGGAGGGTACTAGTGGATTAACATATCTGGGTCCTCATAGAACCGTCATGCAGGGTCACGCAGTGGAGGGTACTAGTGGATTCACATACCTGGGTCCTCATAGCACAGTCGTCCATGGTGGAGGGTACTAGTGGATTCACATACCTGGGTCCTCATACCACAGTCGTCCATGGTGGAGGGTACTAGTGGATTCACATACCTGGGTCCTCATAACACCGTCATCCAGGGTCACGCAGTGGAGGGTACTAGTGGATTCACATACCTGGGGAGTTCATGTCCATCCGATAGACATAGTGACATGTTAAGGTGGATCGAGATTGCTGCTTCTGATATGAACGACCTTCGCTGCGTGTGGAATAACCGTAGACTCTCTCGGATCCAAAATGTGTGATTCATGTACTTCTGTAGGGTTCCGAGACTTGGACCCTACCTAAACAGGACATATCAAAACTCAATGGACCCTACCTAAACAGGACATATCAAAACTCGATGGACCCTACCTAAACAGGACATATCGAAACTCGATGGACCCTACCTAAACAGGACATATCAAAACTCGATGGACCCTTCCTAAACAGGACATATCAAAACTCGATGGATCCTACCTAAACAGGACATATCAAAACTCGAAGCCTTTCACGTGCGCAACCAGCGACGCATCTTCGGTATCTGGTGGTTTGATCTTGAACGTAATGTCGAGGTCTCTGCAATGACGAGTCTTCCTTCCACCTCGAACACTTTGGTCCAATTATCAGATACAAGAATAACCAGACTGAAAAGGAAAGGAGCTAGATACATGGCCAAATGGGGAACAGAGCATACTGGCTACACAAAAAATGATGCTTATTACCAGTTGAACAAAAGAGAGCAGGTGGTGGTTTCAGACTCCGCACAGGCCACAACAGAGGTACCGTCTATTCAACAAACTGAAGACAGGTGCTACTGACGAATGCACCTGTGGTACAGCGAACATGATCGCTGAACATCTGCTACAAAACTGCCCGACATACGAGGACCAGAGAAAGCACACGTGGTCATCGCCAGTGGCAACACTAGACAGGCTCTATGGCAGTGTCGACAACCTCAAGATGACAGCTGCTTTCTTCGAACAAATTCAAGTTGACGTCTAACAGCGTACGAAGAATAAGAAGAACACTCTAGTCCCCCGCCGCCTGTCTGTGTTCGGACATGTGGTTCGACTGGACCAGGAAGTTCCGGCTCCTCAGATCTAACTTAAATCAGTTACGTGTAACAACGGTCTCCCGCCGGCTGGAGACGTCGCCCCACCCCCCCCCCCTTTCTACATTGCTCCGGAAGATAGCAGTCTCTTGATCGACATTGTACGAGGTTTGGCTACACGCCTCAGCAGCTGGACATGGTAGCGGTAGACCGACACAATAGGCCTTAGATGCCGAGGTGAAATTTAAATGTTTTTTTAAATATCAAGGAATATCTGCAGTTTGACTTCACCCAGATGATAAGCAACTATATCAGTGTTATATTACGACAAATTGTCCAACGAGACTAAGAAATCGTCAAAATTGCTGGACAAAATCACACAGTACACGACCTACATAACACATATAGAGCGTGTAGTACACGACCTACATAACACATATAGAGCGTTTAGTACACTACCTACATAGCACATATAGAGCGTGTAGTACACGACCTACATAACACATATAGAGCGTGTAGTACACGACCTACATAACACATATAGAGCGTTTAGTACACTACCTACATAACACATATAGAGCGTGTAGTACACGACCTACATAACACATATAGTGCGTGTAGTTCACGACCTACATAACACATATAGAGCGTGTAGTACACGACTTACATAACACATATAGAGCGTTTAGTACACTACCTACATAACACATTTAGAGCGTGTAGTACACGACCTACATAACACATATAGAGCGTGTAGTACACGACCTACATAACACATATAGAGCGTGTAGTACACGACCTACATAACACATATAGAGCGTGTAATACACGACCTACATCACACACACACATATATATATATATATATATATATATATATATAGCACACTAATCAACAAGACAAAGTCATCGCATCTGTAACAGCACTTGGTTAACCTCTTCTTTGGTAGAAGTTTTACAAACATATGACACTGCACGTTCTACCGTTTTCTCTGATTTAGTCCCTCCTCTTCTATCCCTATAGAGGTGAAGAGTTCTTGTCAATATTGTATATACTTGCAATCGAGTATGTCTTGAAACAGGTGACTGACCTGCTGTATCGTGGAACGATTTACACAGGTTAAAAGTCAAAAGTAGGAATATACTTCTGAATTTGAAAGAAAGCTCTGGAAACTGGAAAAATACGTAGAACACGACAGACGAATAACAGCGCGATTATGTCGTTCTCCCTGCCAGAAGATAAAGAAGATAGTCCTGTAAAATGGCCACATGTCAAGCCACCATCTAGACATTGAGGCTCCATTTTGACCCCTAAATGAAAACGAGTTTACTTAGATAAGAACCCTGCACTGACCACCTGTTTATTACACAAGTAACAGTGGGGATGGCTGCAAAAAGAATTGTCACCACGCCAGACTAGAGAATAAAGTTGATCGTCGTGTCCCAGAGTCTAAAATAGACTGCGATTACAGGCGTTTGCGCGCGTTACTACCAAACAGTTATACGGGTCGTCATTGCCTGTACATAGCTCACACTTCTAGGCCAATGCCCTTCGTTTCTGTTTGCTGGGATTCTCGTTAGAGACAGAAAATACAAGAACATATTGTCTACTATATTTACAGATAACTAGGTCAAGGGAGTTCACACACAACAGATCGTGCACAGTGTGTAGTGAGCACGGGTGTAGTCAGAGATGACATGTGTTGTGATTTCAATGAAGCTGGCTGATATTCTTTCTCTGTACATTGGATTTTGATAGTATTTTCGATAGGACAACTCCAGTTGTGAATTATCTACCCCTAACTGGCTCTCCAGTCTCTGATGCGACTCGTGGCTTTGGCACTTACAGCGGTATCAGGATAAGCAAGCGACATGGTAAGTTGAGGCTATACTCAATTAGTGGTTCGTGTGTCGTACTCTCGCCTGTTTCACGTGCCCTGCAGATGCACGACAAGTGTGAGCCAGTGTCGCATGGGGATTGCGGGGTGGGGGGAGTCGTTCCTTAAATTCTGTAATTATACTATTTCGTGGAGGTGACGGATGGTGTGGTGGCAACTAAAACCAGTCCCATACCACATCCTTCGTGGTCGCCTCTAACGACAAACGTGACAGGCTACAGTGTTATTATTCTTTACTGTCATTCGGACCCGGTAACTCACGAACGAACAAATGAATAAACTGATACAAATTCGAACAAATAATTTAAGAAATTTAATACCAAGAGTTGTTGTTGTCTAATGCCTACAATGAGTAGGTTACTCTTTTGTGCGACCTGAAAAGGACGTTAAGTTGCTGGTTGCAGTAGCTTTCCTCACATCCCGAGCGTGCTGATGAAGGTGGACCGCTGTCTTCCAGGCGGTTGTGCTACGCTTGGCTTCATCTGCGTGGCGCTTACTACTACGGGGATCAAATCGATCCACATCTCATCAGCCAGGCTGTCTTGACAACAGCCAATTTCCAGGGAACGCTACATGGAAGAGAGATTGTGGTCTTGGCCAGTGTATTGACCCTGGCGCGATGTCCTGGTCAGTGTATTGACCCTGGCGCGATGTCCTGGTCAGTATATTCTGCTTGATTGAACTAGCATCCCAAGAGTAAAGATGTATAAAAGTCATTTAATAAACTCATGTTAAAAAAAAAGTGTCCAATGGAATATCACTTTATATAGGTTTCGTGGATAATGAGAAGGCATTGGCCAGTTTTGGAGGGAATCACTCTGGAAATGAATCAGGAACTTTTGGCTGCACGTGAGGTTCATAAACATAATGTACGAACAAGTACTTGTCCCTTCTTCTTCCTCTGCGCTGCAGCTCATGCGCTGCTCACCCGAACAAGTACTCAAATATGAAGTACATGATAGAGAGCTTTCAGAGTCCTTAGAGATAAGAGTTAGTTGTCTCATATCACCATTCCTCTTTCTACTGGTTATTCTACTGCATGAAGCCCATGACTTCTACATATTGAAAGGGAATTCAGTGGTTTATGATAAAAAGTCTTGATGAGCTGGACTTTGCTGATGATTGGTTCCCCTTTCTCACAGCACAATGCAAAATAAAATAAATATACTTGCTGAATCGTCACTGGAATTAGGTCAGGGGGTACACAGAGAACAAACACACATTATTAGGTCAGGGGTTACACAGAGAACAAACACACATTATTAGGTCAGGGGTTACACAGAGAACAAACACACATTATTAGGTCAGGGGTTACACAGAGAACAAACACACATTATTAGGTCAGGGGTTACACAGAGAACAAACACACATTATTAGGTCAGGGGTTACACAGAGAACAAACACACATTATTAGGTCAGGGGTTACACAGAGAACAAACACACATTATTAGGTCAGGGGTTACACAGAGAACAAACACACATTATTAGGTCAGGGGTTACACAGAGAACAAACACACATTATTAGGTCAGGGGTTACACAGAGAACAAACACACATTATTAGGTCAGGGGTTACACAGAGAACAAACACACATTATTAGGTCAGGGGTTACACAGAGAACAAACACACATTATTAGGTCAGGGGTTACACAGAGAACAAACACACATTATTAGGTCAGGGGTTACACAGAGAACAAACACACATTATTAGGTCAGGGGTTACACAGAGAACAAACACACATTATTAGGTCAGGGGTTACACAGAGAACAAACACACATTATTAGGTCAGGGGTTACACAGAGAACAAACACACATTATTAGGTCAGGGGTTACACAGAGAACAAACACACATTATTAGGTCAGGGGTTACACAGAGAACAAACACACATTATTAGGTCAGGGGTTACACAGAGAACAAACACACATTATTAGGTCAGGGGTTACACAGAGAACAAACACACATTATGAGAATAAAATCACATAGCGACGACCTGATTGGACAGGGAGCCACGTGCTTCAAGAGGTAGATTCATTCATACCCATTGCACTTTGGTTGAGTTTAACGTCTGAGGTCGTCCTTGCTAGCATAAGTACATACACACGCATCCAAACACTGGTGACTACGTACTGATATGACCTAAATGGACTACGGTCATGGGTGAACAGAGGCGTGCCTCCGACAGTAGAATACTGAGAAACAAACCTTTTAACCCCCCCCCCCCCCCCACACACACACACAAATAAAACAAAATATATATCTTGGTAGTAATTTAGACAAGGTCGGATGTACTGATAGAGCTATCAAATTTAGAATACAAATGGCGAGGCATGGGCTTTTATTGCTTTGGGGAACTTGTGGAAATCGAAATAAATGAAGTCCACCAATAAATAGCAGATCTTCAACTTCAATGCAAAATCCATCATATTGTACGGATCGAATGAATGAAATGGAAGAGGCCATGAGAACATTAAAGAAAAGGAAATCTCCCGGAAAAGACGGGATAACAAACGAAATGCTGATGGGGCTGGGCCAAACAGCTAAAAGGAAACTACTATTAGTCCTGAACCAAAACTGGAAAAGGGGTATTGTACCCCAGGCATGGAAAGACGCAGTACTTGTACCAGTACCAAAACAGGAAAAGACAAAACAGATCCAAATGGAGACAGGCCTATCAGCATACTGAGCTGCGTAGGCAAACTGATGGAACGTATGATTAACACCAGACTGATGTGGCATCTGGAATAAAAACACATACTAATTCCACAGCAAGCAGGCTTTAGACAGCACAGATCCACTGAGGATCAGGTCATCCTCATAGCCCAGGAAAAAGAAGATGCCTACCAGGAGCAAAAGCACACAATAGCGGTTTGGGTGGACCTAGAAAAGGCATTTGACAAAGTCTGGAAAGAGGGACTTAGAGTCAAGCTAAGAAGAAGTGAATTTTGTGGGAAAATGTACAAATGGATCAGTCACTACCTCAAAAACAGAACAGCCAGAGTTCAAGTACAAGGGCAGATAAGCAAAAAGGTAACACTTGAGCAGGGAGTACCCCAAGGGGGCGTACTGTCATCCACACTCTTCCTGTGTATATAAATAACATAGCAGAGAATATACCAAGAAGAGTCCATAGCTCAATGTTTGCAGACGATCTGGCTATGTGGACCTCTGAAAAGAATCTCACCATAGCAAGAAATCGGATGCAGCATGCCCTAACATCGCTGGAAGAGTGGGCGAACTCATGGCTGGTCAAAATAAATGAGGAAAAAACGACATGTACAATATTCTCGCTATCAAACAAACCCCAAAACACTAAATTAAGTCTAAACGGCAAATACCTGCAGCTAAACGACAACCCAAACTACCTGGGCGTCACATTTGATCGGCGCATGACATGGGAAAGTCAGATCGAGAGAAACCGAATGAGAGCCAGACAAAGAATGGCAATCATGAGGAAACTTGCTGGCACAAGCTGGGGAGCAGACGAAAGTATACTAAAGAAACTGTACACTGGAAGAGTGAGACCAGTTCTCGAGTATGGCATTGCGGCATGGACAACAGCAACAAAGGCGAACTTCGATAAAATTAGCAAACTCCAAAACCAAGCCATGAGAGTTATAACAGGAGGCATGAAGTCAACGCCAATTGTAGAACTTGAAAAGATTACAAAACTGCAATCCATGACCGACAGAAGAGACTGCAGAGCCCAGCTGCAATCGGAGAAACTCAGAAGACTGACTGACCATCCAATGCACAAGAGACTAAACAATTTGGGAAATGGGAAACTAAAGCGGAGAAACTTTGCAGAAATAGCCAAAGCAAAGATGCACGAAGACCCCATGAACGCACTAACAACACCGAAGCCCATCCCTACTGTACGAAAACTTACCTGGAGGCAGCATATATTTCCAGAGGTGGTAGAAAATATTCCAGGTATTGGAAACAAAAACTGCCAGACTGAAAAAGAAAGGAGAGATACTACCCTGAGCTACATAACGAAAAACTACCCAAGCATGGACTGGACTCATGCATACACCGACGGTTCTGTAGCAAACACAGCACAGAACGGAGGGGCAGGAGCATTTCTGAACCTACCAAATGGCAGAAAAATAACACTGTCATTCGCTACTGGAAAATACACAAGCAATTTCAGAGCGGAGGCAGAGGCACTGAGGGCGGCTGTGGAAGAAATGGTGACAGGTAAAAGGAATGAAAGCCATATAGTCCTGCTTACAGATGCCTTGGCCGTAGTCACAGCACTAAAAAGCCAGAAAAATATTGAATTTAATGATTTAAGAGCAGTACTCTGTCAACTATGCCAGCAGTCCGCACCAAAAAGAGTAGTGGTACAGGGGGTTCCATCCCACTGCAACATCTAAGGCAACGAGGAGGCAGACAGACTGGCAAAAGAAGGTGCAAGACTACCACAACCAGATACTAGTATGACATACGAAGAGTCAAAACGGCTTATTAGAGCTAGATACATGACCAAATGGGAAACCGAACATACTGGCTACACCAAAAACGATGCCTATCACCAGTTGAACCGAAGAGAGCAGGTTGTTGTCTTCAGACTTCGCACTGGCCACAATAGACTGAGGTACCACCTATTCAACAAATTGAAGATAGGTGGCACCGACGAATGCCCGTGCGGTACTGGTAAAATGGCCGCTGAACATCTGCTGCAGAACTGCCCGACATACGAGGATCAGAGAGAGCAGATGTGGCCATCACCAGTGGAACTGCAAGACAAGCTCTATGGCAGTGTCGACAGCCTCAGGATGATCGCCGCTTTTTTCGAAAAAATAATGGTTACTCTCTGACTGCGTACGAAGAAGAAGAAGAAGAAGAAGAATTACCTACAAGACGGTAGGTTCCCCGCCACTGTTCTAGAACCCTCTCGCGCACGGTGAAGAAATTTTAAAAAAGACACGCATTCCAGGGGATCGTTGGTAGAAAAATGTGCAACAACGAGAGTATTTAGAACAAGAAAACGATGCTAGAAGGGTATAATACCTGCAAAACGGCAGCGCTGAAGATGTAGCAAAGTGAATGAGCTGACAGCAACGAGCGACTCATAGCTGGCTGCTTGCGTCAGAGTCAGCGACTCATAGCTGGCTGTTTGTGTCAGAGTTAGCGACTCATAGCTGGCTGTTTGCGTCAGAGTTAGCGACTCATAGCTGGCTGTTTGTGTCAGAGTTAGCGACTCATAGCTGGCTGTTTGTGTCAGAGTTAGCGACTCATAGCTGGCTGTTTGCGTCAGAGTTAGCGACTCATAGCTGGCTGTTTGTGTCAGAGTTAGCGACTCATAGTTGGCTGTTTGTGTCAGAGTTAGCGACTCATAGCTGGCTGTTTGTGTCAGAGTTAGCGACTTATAGCTGGCTGTTTGTGTCAGAGTTAGCGACTTATAGCTGGCTGTTTGCGTCAGAGTTAGCGACTTATAGCTGGCTGTTTGCGTCAGAGTTAGCGACTCATAGCTGGCTGTTTACGTCAGAGTTAGCGACTCATAGCTGGCTGTTTGTGTCAGAGTTAGCGACTTATAGCTGGCTGTTTGCGTTAGAGTTAGCGACTCATAGCTGGCTGTTTTCATCAGAGCTAGCGACTCATAGCTGGCTGTTTGCGTCAGAGTTAGCGACTCATAGCTGGCTGTTTGCGTGTGAGTTAGCGACTCATAGCTGGCTGTTTACGTCAGAGTTAGCGACTCATAGCTGGCTGCTTATGTCAGAGTCAGCGAACCAGAGCTGCCCTAGCCTCTGCTCCGTCCCCAAGTGACTGCCCTGTAACACGATTCCCTAATGTAGTCTGGCTAAGAGAGTACGAGACGCAGTGGGAAGGTAAACCCGGTTCTAGAATAAACCAACTGACACCGGATGTGTCAGGCCAAAAAGCGCAGATATCGCAGATTCGATGTAAACCTACGACACAACTTTTTTTCTTCAGGACGAACGAAGAAGAAGTAAAACTAGACAGAGCCAGACTGACAAGAAGACGGGCACGCAACATTACAAATGTTCTGCAGATGACAGTCTTGGAAACAGGAGAATTGGCCAAAGATCGGGTTTCACAGAGTAGAGTGGATGTGAAGACAGAGACGTTCTGCAAACGGCATGCTACATGATGATGGAATATGTGCACGCGCGCGCGCGTGTGTGTGTGTGTGTGTGTGTATATGTGTGTGTGAGTGTGTGTATGTGAGGATATATGTTCTAGTATTTCCGCGTGACCTCGATGCAAGATAAACCATTACACACACACACACACGCACGCACGCACGCACACACGCACGCACGCACGCACACCCCACCCCCACCTGCTCCCCCAACCCCCACGCACACGCGCACATATACACACACATAGAGAAATGGAGATATGGAGAGGTACAAAGAGAGAAAAGAAAAAAGACGAGAGAAAAAGAGAGAGATACAGACGGGTACAGAGAGAGACAGAGAGTGAGGCAAAGAGACATGGTCATATATATATATATATATATATATATATATAGAGAGAGAGAGAGAGAGAGAGAAAGAGAGAGCGAGAGAAACTAACATATTTACAAATAGAAAGAAAGAGAGAAAGAGAGAGAGATAGAGAGAGAGAGAGGCAATGCCACCGCGTATAACCTTTACACTTAGGCTTTGATGACTTCCAATTCAAGTGAAAAGACTTGAATTTCCTACCTTCTCCCTTTCATTGATAATTGCTTACCTGGCAAATGTTATATTGTATGTGATCTGTGTACCTTTCAGATACATTATTGACGTGAGAAAATCTGATCGTATATACGTGAGCACATACTAACAAACAAATGCACATATCCGGGTACACACGCACGTATGCACACACACACGCACGCACATACTCACACACCCACTCTCATACATGCACACATACATAAGCACACTTATACACAGGCACGCACATACACACCCACGCATACACACTTATACAAGCACACCCATCCCCGCATATTACAGCGGCCAACACATCTTACAGCGTACCACACATCTTACAGCGGCGCACATATCTTACAGCGGCTCACACATCGTAGACCGACACACATATCTTACATTGGCCCACACATCTTACAGCGGCGCACATATCTTACAGCGCCCCACATATCTTAGAGAGACACACATATCTTACAGCGGCCTACACATCTTACATTATCCACACATCTCACAACGACTTCCCCCCCCCCCTCCAAATCTCACAACGACCCACACATCTCACAACGACCCCGACATCACACAGCTACCCCACACATCTCAAAACGAACCCCCAAATCTCACAACGACCCACACATCTCACAACGACCCCGACATCACACAGCTACCCCACACATCTCACAACGACCCCCCAAATCTCACAACGACCCACACATCTCACAACGACCCCGACATCACACAGCTACCCCACACATCTCACAACGACCCCCCAAATCTCACAACGACCCACACATCTCACAACGACCCACACATCTCACAACGACCCACACATCACACAACGACCCACACATCTCAAAAACGACCCACACATCTCACAACGACCCTCACAACGACCCACACATCACACATCGACCCACACATCACACAACGACCCACACATCTTACAACGACCCTCACAACGACCCACACATCACACAGCGACCCACACATCACACAACGACCCACACATCTCACAACGACCCACACATCTCACAACGACCCACACATCTCACAGGTCCCATCTAGTAACAACAGCACCCTTGCCAGAGGTGGACTTATCTGTCAGATTTGGGTCAGCTCAGATAGTGACTGACGTCTTGTTTGTTGGTTGTGTTGTTTGATCAATCTGGTCAGATAAGAGTAGACAGTTAACGCGGGAAACGATGTGCAACACAGGTGGTACAGGTAAACAACACAGGTATGAAAAGTGAACAACACAGGTGTCTAATGATCATGTGATTGGTTGGCCTGCATAAAGTTCCTGAAAAGTTCATTGTGGACTTGTGCAATTTTGAAAATAAATTGAGGAAACTGGAGTCCAGTTAATAATTGTTTTGTTTATAACAATCGATAAAAACATATGTAGGAGGGACTTGGTGACCGCATCAGAACAAAAGGACTGTCACAGAGCAACGTATATGATTGTCATCATCATCAGGTGCCTTGCCGCTTGGCGTTGACAATCATGGACCTCCATCCACTTCTATCACGTGTGTCTTTGACCCACTCTGTTGTTGATTGTCACCCGTGCCATTCTCTCAGGCATCTCTTCTCTCTCTGCCTTCCTCTCTCTCTCTCTCTCTCTCTCTTTCTCTCTCTCTCTCTCTCTCTCTCTTTCTCTCTCTCTCTCTCTCTCTCTCTCTCTCTCTCTTTCCTGCTATCTTTCCCGCTGTCACAACGAGCTCCAAGCCAATCTTCTCATAACAGGCCCGAAAACGGATGACTGCTTTGTTCTGATCTTTGCAAGGAGTTGTCTTTGCGTTTGTGCCACCTTGAGTACTGTATCATGT
This sequence comes from Ariolimax columbianus, assembly GCA_036924085.1. NCBI lineage: Eukaryota > Metazoa > Mollusca > Gastropoda > Stylommatophora > Arionidae > Ariolimax > Ariolimax columbianus. Next base: position 11,470,679 of record JAVGWX010000016.1, read on the forward strand.
CTTCCTTGTCTTTGTCTTTGTGCCACCTTGAGTACTGTATCATTAGTATTCCTTGCAGCCCATTAGATCCGCAGCATTCTTCTGTACAACCTCATCTCCGTTGCTTCAAAAGATATATGCGCTTGCTTGCTGATTGTCAATGATTCACTGACATATATTAGGACTGGGCCCACGTAATATCCAAGGATGTTTCTCAGTTTCAGCGACACGGTGTTGTTGCGCAAGATTTCCTTCATGGACTGGAAGATCGATTTTACATGGACTGTTCTGCATTTTATTTCGTAATTGCATCTTCCATCTGATGTTATTTATGTGCATAAGTATTTAAACGTGTTAACTTGTCTCAATTCGGTCCCCTTCGCTTGACGCATCCTTTTGGAGAGTCCGGTTTCTTAGTCACTACCATTGCTTCCGATTTACTTTTTATTTAAACTGAGGCCTTTGTTTTGCTCAACTACTGTGTTGACCATTTCCTACAAGTCGGGTTCATATATATTTTTCCGACTTTTAATCTTTAGTGTTACCCCAGCTTCTAGTTTTTTATATTTATAAAAATGTATTGATTGTTTTGTTCTGTTTGGTATCACCGCACTCTGGACAAACTCATAGGTACAGAGTCTCCATTTTAAAAAATGGCACAGAGTGTGAATACTGATGGTTTCAGTAGCTCGTTGTTTGTACATTCCCCTACCCCGTCCTCTCAGGCACCATTCTCTGCTTGATCACAATTGATTTTATTCTTATTACCGAACTGCACACCTGCCAAGAAACGTATAACAGCCAAATAGGTTGGCGGTGGGATCAAGATGCTGAGCATCGCATGAGCTGCAGTGGTCAGCGACCCATAGCTGACTGCTAGTGTCAGGGCCAGCGAACCATAGCTGCCAAGACCCTTCTACACCTCCACGCGGTGATCCTGGATAAGAAGCTGCAGCAGAGCAGACTGGCTAAAGAGAAGGGATCGAAGAGGGAATGCTAACCCGGTACTCAAAGAATGCTTGCTAAAGTTGGATGTGTTGGACCGAAAGGTGCAAATATCGCAGTCAAGCTGTAAACTACAACACAACGCATTCCGTTCTCTGGACTACATTCTGCTACTTACCCTTTCAGGGTTTGGTAGTGGGAGATTGAGAACGAACGGAGAAGAAGAAGAAGAAGAAGGTTGGCGGTATAAAGAGCCACGTTCTGCAGAGGGCAGGCTAATGACTTTTACTCTGCGTTAGTCAGTTCAGTACAATCTTTTCCTTTCCGCGGGCCACTTAAACAGGTGTTATGATTCCAATGGCCACAACAAGGTTTTAGATACAGCGACAATGTACTACTAATGTTATTGTTTAGTGACTATAATGCTGCCGAATACGGATGTGTCGGACCGAAAGGTGCAAATATCGCAGCCAAGCTGTAAACTAGCGACACAACGCATTCCGTTCTCCGGACTACATCCTGCTACTTGCGAAGACCTGTACAGGGCTTGGTAGCGGGAGATTGAGAACGAACGCAGAAGAAGAAGAAGTGAATATAATTAAGTTCACTTATTTTAAGATAATGTACGTTTTGACATTAAGAGATGTCGTACACAGATTAGCGCACAAAAACTTACTATTAAAGATGGACGATGACGGTGGTCGAGAAGGTTGCTAGTTAGGGAGACCTAGGTCCTTGAATTGAGTTGGCAATTTTAGAATTTGTGGCTGGTACTGAGTGGCTTGGCTTGCCTTGGCTTCGTTCGTTCTCAATCTCCCGCTAACAAACCCTAAAAGGGCTTAAGTAGCAGAATGAAGTACAGAGAACGGAATGCGTTGTGTCGTAGTTTACAGCTTGACTGCGATATTTGCACCTTTCGGTCCAACACATCCGACTTCAGCAAGCATTTTTTTAGTTCCGGGTTAGCATTCCCTCTTCGATCCATTTTCCTTAGCCAGTCTGCTCTGTTGCAGCCTGTTATCCAGGATCACCGCATGGAGGCGTAGAAGGGTCTTGGCAGCTTTGGTTCGCTGGCCCTGACGCTAGCAGTCAACTATGGGTCGCTGACCGCTGCAGCTCATGCGCTGCTCAGCATCTTGATCCCGCTGGTACTGAGTAACAGCCGCGCTCATTACATTTCCTCAACATTCTTTGGTAAGAGAATTTCGTTTTGTTGACTTGATGTTGAATCCAGCTTCACAGACGTAAGTGCTTCCAAACAGTGTCAATAGTTTTAGTTTACAACATTTCGATACGTGCTGAAACGCACGAAAAGAAACAAATGTAATCCAAAACTCAGTTGGTGGTGTGTTATAGTGTTGGTTCCGAGAGGCTGTGTGGTCGCACGACTTGGTGTCCATTGCTGGAGTAGTCGAGGGGTTTTTAGGCAGAGGACTGCATGCCGCTTTACTACTGCTGTCGTCGCGTCGTGTGCTGGCTATGTTTGTTTATTTCACCCCGAACAGAAAAACAACATATGTCTTACCAGGGATTCGATTTGTCACCAAGCAGGCACCGAAACCCTTCGGTCCTGTTGTTCGCAATTGACCGATTGAAACACTGACTGTGTTTGTTTTGACACAAAACGTGTGAGGTCTGGTTGGCCACATAAATCGTCCCGCAGGCCGCAGACGTCAACTTGAATATATCTTTAAAAAAAAGCAGCAGCCGAAATAAAGGAAGCAGGGGGTGGGGAAGGCAAGGGGGATGTCATTAATGATTAATTCCCCCATTGATTTTGTCCAGGAAATATACTGGTAACGGCCACATATGATTTCATTACGACGATGACAAAATAACATTGTGTAGATCGAACTAACTTAGTTATGTGGTTGAAAAGTAACGAGGCTCGTCAGCAGGAAAGCGGAGACAACAATAATTTACCAAACATGTCTACTTCCTTCTGCTCTAATTATACAGGCGAGGTTCAAGCACTTGAGAACAACCTGCGGACATGATTGACAGCAAGAATTGAGACTGATGCCAAGTAGTCAACCTCACTTCTAGCTCTCAAAGGGAGGAAACTCCCGCACCTGTGGAATGAACTGATCTGAAAAGCGAACCACACTTCAATGGCTCCCATCCTAAATGTAGGCGTAACTAAGTTCCGGTAAGATGATGACGAAGCAACAGCTGCTCTTGTGGTCCGCGATTTTCGTGTGGTTTGTTCGTTCCAATTAATGTATGGAGCGCAGTTTTGTGTAGCGATCATTTTCTAACACGTCCTACGCTATTCACAGGAAGTATATGTGTGTAATTTTCCTCGGAATTCGGAGAAAACACGATCTGTTCTTCATGTGTTATAGAATACACGTTGTTGGATAGGACGTCACTACAGATCGCGCACCGTCATTGGTTGGTGTGCACGACCTACTTAGAAATTGCGTCAATTTTCATTGCATACCACGACCGGAATCTCCCCTCAGCCATGGGTTAATGGTCACTCACCTAGACCTACAGATGTGGGCGCTGGTCAGTTTCTGTTTCTAAGAATCGATGTCACTGCACTCCGGGCATACCCATAGGTGCTCAGTCTCTTTCATCAAATGGCGTAAGGTATGGACGCTGATGGTCCCTGTAGCTCGCTTGTTGTACACGCTCCTGTGCCGTCCTCTCATGCGCCCCATTCCTCTCGAACCTCGTTTAATGTCGAAACTTTGCAGTATGTGGATTGCTGCTTCATCTATTGCGGTGTCCTCATCCAGCAGGCGGTCATTGATTGATTTCAAAATGTCACTTCTGTCCATCACCAATGTGCCCATGATGGGAGCTCGTGAAGCCATGATGTCAGCTCTTTCATTGCCTTCAACCCCGGCATGAGCAGGACAATAGATCCAGGTCAGCGCCTAGAGGTTTGAGGCCTCAACAGCAGCTATCCACTCGTACCTAAGCCATCCCTTCGGTACTATCTGAAGTACGGCTTGCGCGCCTGTCACGGTGACTGCCTTTGTTATAGAAGTCTCAGATATCCATTTCAGTGCTGAGGTCACTGCTTCCGTCTCCATTTCAGTACTGGAGGTTGTTGACATGTATGCCCTACTACGCTCAGCCACGACCTCTCCTCTCACTCTAGCCGAGAAACCCCAGCCTGATGTCCCACTGCGCTAGACTGATCTGTCTGTGAATATGACAGCGTCACTCTCCTGTGTGTTCTCAGTTATCAGCTGATTTACCTCGTGCTCTGCACTCTCGTTGTTCCGTTCTCTGCATTCCTTGTCTAAGGTTATGATGACTCTCTGGTACTCTATCATTCTATCACCAGTGTGGACCCATTCTTCCCATTTGGCCATCGTCTCAGCTGGGGTGACGTGTCCGATTGTTGTCTCAGCCTGTGCCATCCATGACGACCCTCTCTTGATTCTTGATCCCTTGATATCTGAGATACTACTGTACAGAGGGTGTCGAGTGTCTGGGGTGACACGCATATAGGCTTTGACTTGTGCCAGTTTATGTCTGGATGTCACCGATAACAATCCCAACATGTACCGCATCATCACAATCGGGGTATCTCTAGTGCAGCCCAGAACCAGACGCATACCTTCATTCTGGAAGCGGCCCAACCTTTCACACTGTGTTCTTGATAGTGTGAGGATGCCTAGTCCGTAATCGATAACAGACAACACGACCTGACGAAATAGGATGAACAGGAGGCGTTGTTCCAAATCAGCAGCAGCCATGGTCTTGAGTGCTCCTAACCCTCTCTTGCATCTTTGTACGATGTGGTCAACATGACAGTTATAGGAAAGACTGCGATCAAATGTCACTCCGAGGTATTTCAACCTGTCGCACCTGTCAATGGTGCAACCATCAAAAGTGATGCCCGGGAGCTCAGCCTTTACTGTGGAATTATTCAAAGAGCACCACATCATGCAGGCCTTGTTCGAATTGATCTTGGAGCTTGAGTTGCCGCACCACTGTGAGATTGCTTGCAAGGTTTCCTGGATGTCGTTGACCAACTCTTGCCTGTCGTAGCCAGTCCTGTACGTTAGGATGTCGTCGGCAAATGTCAACGTTCGCCCTGTCCCTGTGGGTTGAATATTGGCCCCTTTTACTGTGTAAATGTTGAACAGCATCGGTGAGAGCGGAGACTCTTGAGGCAGCCCTAGATATATTCGCCTCGGTTCTGATGTCCACGATCCCACACGTAGCGCAACTGTTCTTTCCATCAGGGCAGCTGATATCCAAGCTGGTCAGTAGCAGCGTCTTCTAGTCTACGAGTGAGGGCTGCTCCTGTCGAGAGTTACCACATTCGCCTCTCAAATCGTCAAGGAAACGGTGGACGATCGACTCCCACAAGTTTCAAGCCACCGCTGGTCTCACAGATTGTACGACCTGAATGTCTGCATCTTGAGCTACTTCCAGTCGTCTTGATTGTATGTCTTGCCACTGGTTCCTGGTAACTCAGGACGAGAGAGTGAGATTGATGTCAAGTGCAGATTATCTCTCTCTATAATCCAAATTCAGCGCAAGATACATCTTCAGGACTAAGACATTCTGATGATGTCGCCATCTTCGCTTGCGATTGGAAAATTACTTACTTAGCGTAACTAGGAAGGAGCAGGCATATAAGCTTGTTAATAAAGGTGGAGATTATGAAGAATATTCATTGTAATCACTTTTACAAAAATGTTTGTTGTAAAGCAGATTTCGTTCGTTTTTTTAGTTTTAGTGCGGTATCTGGTCATACCTATTTATGTTTTTGAATACTTTGGAAAAAAAGAGCTGTCTCGGTTGTCAGAAAATAATAGGCAACCAAACCACAACTGTCACATCCATAACTGGCAGTGACACAACACCATTCTTCGTCTCAGGACGCCTTATTTCTCTAATCCCCTAGGCGGTGTGCGTTACACTGTGGTTTTTATTTTGCGCCTGTCGGCCCAGTGTATCCGACTTCAGCATACATTTTATTTAAGGGTCTGGTACCTCCTGCATTTTCTAAGGGTTCTCTTCCCCTGGGTAACGGCCGGTGCTGTGATGGGGATCGAACCCAGCACCTTCTGGTTGTGAGCCGTGTCACTTAACCACTAGACCACACCGTCCCCTCAACCGTCAGTTAAGAAAGATACACTGACCAAATGATTGAAAGCTGTATGCAGCTAAAATGTATCTTTAGCCAACGGTAGATGTCATCACGGGTACTTATCTGAAGGTGCAAACATTCAAGATGTCATCACGGGTACTTATCTGAAGGTGCAAACATTCAAGATGTCATCATCATCATCAAAATATGTTTCTTGTCTTGCAGGAAGACGAGGCGCTCAGATTTATTATTATTTTCGAGACTTGTATTTTTTGAGATCTTTAATCTTGGCGAATTAACTTTTGTAGCAGGTTTGTTGTGTCTCTCACATCCCGAGCGCAGCATACGGAAGAAGGTGGACTTAGATCCTTCTCACTGTAGTGCAATATAAGGCTTCTCAGCGGTCATCACTACGACAATCACAATGTCCTATCCCCACTTAGTTGACAAGACTTCTATAACACAACCTGTTCACAAACGCACGTGAGTCTTGGTCAAAATGCTGCCCTGCATCTTCTTCTTGAATAACCGACAACGCCGAGGGCTTCAACAGTTGGGTCAAATCTAATGGCCAGGAACTCGAAGTGGTTGACCGTTTTAAATATCTGGGTTCGATTGTCAGTGATGAAGGATCAACATTCGAGGCGTTGGCCAGAAAAGCACAGACAGTAGCGGCGCTTGCACGGCTTTACAAAATCTGGCAAGAAAAACGGTTAGGCATTTGCAGGAAAATCAGATTAATGCGTACATTGGTCCTGTCAATATTCCTCTACGCTTGTGAGATATGGACAATTACAGCTGACTTGCAAGGGAGGGTACAGGGATTGGAAATGACATGTTTCCGCAGACTTCCAAACGCCACGTACAAAGATCGAGTTACAATTGAGGAAATTCGAGCAAGAATGAAAACAGCCATAGGGCCTTTTGAAGACCTGTTGGTAACTGTCTAAAGAAGGAAACTCGCTTGGTACGGGCACATATGTATATCAAACGTTCTTACAAATACGATCCTGCACGGAAAGGTGCAAAGCAGACGACGAGAGGTCGTCCCAAAAAAAGAGGGTGGGGGGGGGGGGGGACAACAAAAGAATGGACCAATTTCCGACCAGAGGAGACACAGGCAGCGGCCGCTGACAGAGAGGGATGTGGGGATGTCGCCATGTCTGCCCAAACGTCCTCACCGGTTACGGGATGACCTTACCTGACCTGACTTCTTCTTTGAACGCTTTCATCCGTCATATTGTATACATCTAAAGGTCGCAGTGGTTAGACCGAAGCTATTTGTATCTCCATAGAGCTTGTCCAGGAATGGTGTCGGTGATAGCCACAAGTGATTTCATTGTTCCTCGTATGTTGGAAACCTTTGTTGTATGGCGGCAAGTCAGTTGATGTTGTTGAAGGCCCGCAATGAGCAGGTTTACTCTTGTGTGCGCCCTGAAAAGGGCGCTAGGTGGCGCATTGCATCAACTTTTAAGGTGGACTGGGATCTTCCAGGCTGTTGTGCTATGCGTGAGTTCATATGTGTATCGCTGACTACTGCAGGGATGACGTCGATCCTGACATCGTTAGCCAGACAGTCTGGAGGCAGCTTGCTTAAAGGGAAAACTGCATGGAAGTGATGTGGGGTCTTGGTAATTATGTTCACTTGACCCTGACTAACATAGTCTGATCAGTATATTTTGCCTGACCAGACGTTAATCTCCTCTCTCCAGGGCAAGTTAGTAAATATGCCACATATAGCTTTTAAAAAAACCCAACTAAATGAGATACGAATTAAAAACCCACTTATTTCTGCACTTGCATTATTGTTTATTTCTCAACATAATTCCCGCCTTGATACACTTACCGCTTTATCAGTACAGTAAATACTGCAGGAAAGAAATCTTTAGTCTGGTGTCACAGCCCCATTTGCACTTCCCGTTAAACCTCTTCGTTATTCGAGTAGTCTCCCACTCAGGTGCAATCATGTATTATGCTGTAGGCTAAACCATACGAACACATTATTGCAGTTGCAAAACTGTTTATCGTTACTTGACTCTTCTCCCCATCCGCCCTACAGATGCTTCTATTACAGCAATCTGCGAGCATCCTTGCAAAAATGTATCCACTCAAATTATACACCGCTTTACGCGACAAACACTTCTCACCGTAAACGGGAACATTGCCGTATGAATATCCTTTACAGAAAGACCTACAGCCAAAAAGGAACAACAACATGTTGTTCTTTAACTGTACACTATGTCCGCACAGACGCCATTTTATATCTCAGCTGCAGGCGTGCTTGCATCACCTAGCGTCTTCCGCTTACAGTAATCACAAAGCTGGATGTTGCTGCCACCTAGTTACACCTTTAAAAACTGCCAACTACATTTTTAAGCTATCCTATTTTAGTTTGTGCCCTACTAACCGATTTAACCACGTAGATGTTCATCAACCATTTTATCGGTACATATGTTTCACCTAACCTCAACCTTCGCCTTCAACTGTTATGTTGTAGGAGTCGACTTCACTGCACTCCCCAGCGTGGACCCATTCCTCGTATCACCCTTTCCTCTCCTTCTGCGTTCACTTATCTTTATGCCATCCGCTGGAGACATCGACGACAGAGCACGAACTCCGTAGTTCTCGCGATGACTCTTCATTTTTGGTTTGTAATCGAAGTTTTCCTTCCTCTAGAAGAGCTGGCTGCCAGGCTTTCGAGTCTCTTCCACCCGGGTTGTGTCCGGTTTTTTCCGCATTCACCGGTTAGATTACATCTCTACGATGTCAACTATCGACCTATCGTGTCCTCCCAGCTGGTTTTGTCGGGAAAACCCGGGGAAATCGTTGATGTTCGGTGAAATCCAACTGTCTCGTCCGAAATGGTGGGCCACTACACGCCGTATGTAAGCCGACCTCGTGTGTCCTTCCCAACAGTTCTTTACGAAAACACATGAATATCGCTGAAAATCCGTGAATCTTAACCAGATGGCCCGGTGCGAGACTAAAAAAGCGTTGTAAATACCTACTTTTCACTCCCTAAACCACAAAATATTCCGTCTGAAATAGGGAACTTCATGCTTGTTGTCTGAGACGAAAAAAGAACACAGTCGCCATTTTAGGGGCACGTAAAAATTCCACCTTAAACAAAATGGTTGAATTCGAACTGGCTTATTTATGTGGTTAACAGAGACGTCCATCGGTAGAAGGAAACAAAGAACATCTAACATACAACAAGATCAGCGCGAGAAAGAAGAGAAACATTATTTCACAAACACGTGCTGTCTCTTGTTATGCAACAAGACGAGATAATCACATGAATTGATTGGGTTCGATTCTACTGAATACTTAACCTTTTATTATGGTTTCTTTTCCGCTGTTTGGCATTCATACAGTTTAAGTGTGTATATATATGTATGTTTATACACAATCAATCAATCTATCATCATCAATCAATCAAAACCATTTTAACTCCATAAGGCGTCAACAAAAACACGTCAAGTCTTCCTGTCCTGTGCCAACCTGCACAGCTCAGTCCACTTCTTCCCTGCTGCCTTTATGTTTATCACAAACTCTCTTCTCCATTAGTGTTTTGATCTGAATTTAACGTCTTTATACTGGTTTAGAAAACTACATAGTCTGTAAACAACCAGTTTCATTTATATGTTCTTGCTCTAAAAGATATGCGCATTCAATCTATTCTTGATTGTATTAATTGTCTCTGCCTTCCCTACTTCCTGTGGCAATGCATTCCAAGCATTCACCACTCTCTGACTAAAAAGATATTTCCTAATATCTAATCTGGACCTTTCTTTAGTTAATTTCTAGCTTAGGCCTCTTGTTCTTGTAGGTGGTTGTATTTTGAAATACTTGTTTTAGTCTAAGTTATACTTTCCGTTGATTATCTTATAACCTGTATTAGGTCACCACGAATTCTTTCCCCATAACTGTAATTTTGGAATCCCACTATCATCTTTGCAATAGTGAGGAAAACTGATTTCAAGTATGTAAAGGATGCTAGAGTGTTCAGAGGACCAGAGATAGGAAGCGACCACTACCTAGTTAAAATAAAGAGAGAAATTGAAAAACACCATCCAGCTAGGCAACACCCATCAGCAAGCATGAAACATAATACACAAGGAGAAAATAAAATTAAGGCTTACAAACTACGAGAACCAGATGTTAAGAGGAGATACCAAGGGCTCATAACAACAGCAATAGAAAGGGTAGAGGCATCTGAAGAAGATATGGAAATGCTTTGGGTAAAATTCAAAGACATCCTCAAAGAGGCTGCAGCAGAGGCATGCGGTCAAACCAAAGAAGGGTGGACGAGAAAGAGTACACCATGGTGGACAGAAGAAGTGAAAACAATAATACGAGAAAAGAAAAAGGCATGGAAGCAATACCTAGGGGCTAGGAATACAGAAGAACAAACAAAGAAATATAAAGAATATGTAAATTTTAGAACAGAAGCAAAGAAGACTGTGCTCAGGGCCAAACAGAAATCCTGGGAAGAATTTGGAGAGAAACTGGAAAATAATGCTGGTGAAAACCAGAAACTGTTCTACAGGACCTTAAAGAACATGCGGAAGGAAAAGGAATGCCCCCTGAAATTTGTTAAAGATAAACAAGGTGACCTGTTGACTGCCCCAGAAGAGGTAATGAACAGATGGAAAGAATATTTCTCAGATCTCCTTGGAGTGGAGGAAAACCAAGCTCTGGAAGTAACAGTCCCAATTCAAGAAGAGGGAGCCATGGAGGGAAACGATAATATCACAATGGAAGAACTAAAGGCAGCATTGGAGAAAATTAAGATTGGTAAAGCAGCAGGACATGATGGTATAACACCAGAAATGGTTAAATACATGGGAGCGGCAGGAGAGATGCTATTCATGAAGATTCTCAAGGCAGCTTGGCGCCACAAGAAGATACCAAGAGACTGGGAGGTTGCAATAATAATACCAATATTTAAAAAGGGCGACAATGTGAAAATCACAGAGGTATTTCCCTTCTCAGTGTCCCCGGGAAAGTCTACTCTAGGATTCTAGAACGGCGATTAAGAGGTCTAGCAGTGCCAAATATGGATGAAACTCAATGTGGGTTTAGGGCAAACAGAAGTACTCAAGACCTTATCTTTACACTCAGACAGCTAAGTGAAAAGACTCTTGAATATGATAAAGAGATGCATCTCTGCTTTTTGGATTTGGAGAAAGCATTTGATAAAGTTCCTTGAGACAAACTCTGGGAGTGCCTGACAAGGAAGAACATCCCAGGACCCCTGATCTCTGCCATACAGTTTCTTTAAAACATGCAGAAATTATGTGCGGACATCAAATCAAAAGTCAAGAGAGTTCAAGACCACTAACGGAGTAAGACAGGGGGACATTCTATCACCGTAACTTTTCATACTCCTCATGGATGAAGTCATCAAAGCCTGCAAGGAACGGACAAAAAAGGATGAAGTAGGGTACTGGAAGATGAGACCAAGTTACATATCGGAACTAGCATTTGCAGACGATGTGGCCCTGATCACGAAAACCGAAGCACATCTCCAGATCAACTTGCAGGTCTGGGAAGAAGAGTTGAAGAAGAGAGGAATGCACATCCGCAACTCCATAACAAAAACCATGATGATCGCCAGAGATGAAAAGAGACATCAGATAACCCTGGGAACACGAGCACTGGAGCAGGTCAGCAACTTTAAATATCTAGGAGTGGTAATAGACAGCATGGGAGGAATCAAAGAGGAGTTAACTGCACGAAGGACAGCAGCAGGTAGACTGATCCATGCAATAAACAGAGGTTTCCTCAGCAGAAGAGAATTAAGCAGGAAAACAAAGATGGATGTATACTGCTCGACCTATGTGCCTGTCCTGACATATGGATGTGAGTCATGGGCAATGACTACAGCCCAAGAAAGGCAATTATAAACTTCAGAAATGAGGTACCTAAGAAAGGCGGTTCAGGTGACGAAAAGGGACAAGATCCGTAACCAGACAATACGTAGCAATCTTGAAGTTCAACCCCTGCAGACACGAGTGGAGCAGTCCCAACTACAGTGGTTTGGCCATGTCTGTAGAATGGAAGAAGATCGGATACCAAAGCGGTCATGGGAGATCAAAAGTCAAGAACGCAGACCCCGAGGACGTCCCAAAGTACGTTGGGAAGACAACATACGACAGTCCCTAAGTGATAGAGGGATGGATTGGAAAGAGGCCAGGAAAAAGACGGCGGATAGAGCAGTGTGGCGTTCTCTTTGGCAAACCTCTACACCTCACGGTAGAAGAGGAGCGACTAAGTAAAGTAAAAGTAACTATCATCTTTGACGCTCTTCATCGTTCTGAAGCCATTTTGCTTGTACACGTATCTAGGTTTGTTGAGAATGACATTTTGTTTTCATGAACGCGGTAGCTAGTGAGTACCATGACGTCACGATTCTCCAATATGGTGTCGCGGTTTCTTACTTAGCGTTCACAAGATTTATACATGTCAACTATCATCTGCTGCCTTACAGTTATGATGGGAACAGTCAAGGTTATGAGAGCAGCCCCAGAATATGGCTCTAATAATCCACTTATTACTGTGTTTACATGTTTACATGGCTGATATAGTATCCGTCTGGAACGAAACGTCTTTTCGTCCTGCCATCAGCTCTAATCAGCTGCAGCGAGCACAATTTAGGACACCGTTTTGACTAACGGGCTGAACAAGGTGTGGACAGCTGAAGAAGAATCCTTTCAGCGTAATTGTGTATGTCAAGCCAGACATATGAAACATGGCCTCGACGGAAGAGACAAAAAGTTTGTCCAACGATAGAAAAGACGGGGCCAGCAGGCCTTGAAGAATGCTAAGGGCACGGCGAGACACAAAAGAAGCCCTGATCAGCTTCTGCATCCGGATCCTTCACAAGCCGTCACTGTCTTGCTGCTAGACCAAGTCAGGCCCGGACGAGAGAGTGAGGCTGACTCTGCGCAAATCATCCTCACTTAAATCAAATTCACGCGCAACTCACGGAAGTGGGCCTCATCGACGACGATGCACGACTTATTATATTGCTACCAAGATAGAAGAATGATCCCACCGCGTGTTGTATTGTGTCTTCCAACACAAAACAGTTAGGAAATACTGTTTATAAAACATATCTTGTGATATACAGCAGAAAACAGAACATAGAATGGTTAGGTCATCAATGAGGAGGCACCAGTATCAACTAACACTGCGCGCATATAGCACAAGAAGATATGGTTACAATCCACGAGGAATTCAACGTGCCAGATAACATAGTATGCTGCAATACTGGCCTACAATAACAGACGGGACACACTCAGCTCAGGATAGGAAACTTGTGATCCCCTAACGCTTTTGTGCAAGTACAAGTGGACGGAACAGGAAGTGAGTTTAAATATGCTTGACCTTACAATTCTTTATGCTAGGTCAGTATTTCCCAACTTTTTTACACCTGCAGACCGGTAAAAATGGAACATATGCTTAACAAATCTATTAGAATTCATGGAGGAGGTTACTAAAATCATAGATAAAGGGGAGCCAGTGGACATTATTTATCTAGACTTTGCAAAGGCCTTTGATAGAGTACCTCATCAAAGATTATTTCGAAAGTTAAAATCACATGGAATAGGTGGGGAAGTTGCCAAATGGATTGAAAATTGGTTAACGGGAAGAAGGCAGAGGTTGGGCATAAATAAGGAATACTCTGAGTGGAGTGAAGTGAAAAGTGGTGTGCCACAGGGCTCGGTTTTGGGACCAATTTTGTTCTTGATATATATAAATGATTTGGACATTGATATGAGATCCATGATTGCAAAATTTGCTGATGACACAAAACTATGCAGTAGTGTCTCATCTAAAGCGGAAGTGGATATATTGATGTCGGATTTAGATAAAATTCGAGAATGGTCTGTAAGCTGGCAAATGGAGTTTAATGTAGATAAATGTACAGTTATCCACATGGGTAGATCCAATATGGAACATAATTACAGAATGGGAGAAAACAATATTAGAAAGATAGATAAGGAACGGGACCAAGGTGTTATAATAGATCATACAGGAAAGGTGAGTGAGCAAGTTAAGGTAGCAGTGAAAAAGGCAAATGCAATGTTAGGTATGATAAAAAGAAATATTAAACATAGGAGCAAGGAAGTGATCGTCAAACTGTATAAAGCTTTAGTTAGACCTAGATTGGAGTACGGTGTACAGGTGTGGAGTCATTATCATAGAGGGGACATAAACATGCAAGAAAGAATACAAAAAAGAGCGACAAAGATGATAGTGTGATTCCAGAATTACAGTTATGAGGAACGACTCAGAAAAACCGGCCTACAGTGTCTCGAAGAGAGAAGAATTCGTGGTGACTTAATACAGGTTTATAAGATGATCAGAGGAATGGATAAATTAGACTATAACCAGTTTTTTTAAAATACAGCCACCTACAATAACACGAGGGCATAGCTACAAGCTGACTAAAGAGAGGTTCAGGTTAGATATAAGGAAATATTTTTTTAATCAGAGAGTGGTGTCTGCTTGGAATACATTGCCAGGGGAGGTAGTGGAGGCAGGGACAGTTAATGCATTTAAGAATAAATTGGATGCGCATAACTTTTAGAGCAAGGTGATGTAAATGTAACTGGTTGTATACAGACTCTGCATGGTCTTCTAAACCAGTATAACGACGTTAAGTTAAGTTAAGTTTATAAATTAATCAATTTCTTTTTTTTCTTCTTCTTCTTCTTCTTTTGTCACACTGCCCTTGCCACACGGCGTCGCAGAGGCGCGATGCATTGATTTCTTGTTATCGCCAAGCGGGAAGCTTGTGTTGTCGGTAAGGGAAACTTCATGAGTGTCAAAGACACTCTCGATCCACCGACGTCGTGGTCGGCCTCTTGCTCGTGGACCGGAGACCTGCATATGATATGCTCTTGCTGTAGGCTGGTCATAATACATTCTGACTAAATAACCAAACTGTTGGATTTGTTGTGCTTCAATTTAGGCACTAACTGGGTTTGTCCCCACTGTCTGCCTCAGCGTGGTGTTGCGGATTCGGTCATGGATTGTCTTTCCAGCTGCACTTCTCACACAGCGCATCTCACGGCTCTGGATCTTAGTCTTATGTGTTTCTAGGAAGGACCAAGATTGACACTGGTAACACAATGTCGAAATAAATAGTGTATTTATCAGTCTCATCTTAGTTGAAAGAATCACTCTAGAGTGTTTTCAAATCGATACAATTTGACAGTGGACACTGTTTGCCTTCTGAATTCTGTGTGCAATCTCTCTGTCCACTCTGTCATCATCAGCGAACATATTACTTAGGTATTTGAACTCCCGTACTTGCTTGATATCAATGTCACTGATGTGAAAACTTCTCTGCACTTGTTCACGCGATATCAACATACTTTCTGTCTTGTCTGTGTTGACCATCATCTCATATTCATTACAAGAGAAATGGAGAACGTTCAGGTGGTATTGTAGGTCTTCTCCATTTTGGTAAAAGATGACCTGATCATCAGCAAACAACAGTTCATTTAGGAACTCATCGTGGGGTTAGCCAACTGTGCAAACACTGTGCTAGGTTATCTAGGCAATCCCTCGTCGAAGTCCTCTGTAAAGACCAGTTCGTGTAGCACTGACTCGTGCATATGTCAGGAGAGCCCCCCCCCCCTCCCCTCTCTCTCTATCACCTCATCATGTATCTCTCTATCTCCTCATTCTGTTTCTCTCACCCCTCCCCTCATTCTGTCTCTCTTTCTCTTCTCTCTCTTCTCTCTCTGCTCTCTCTCTCTTCTCTCTCTGCTCTCTCTCTCTGTTCTCTCTCTCTCTCTTTTCTCTCTGTTCTCTCTCTCTCTTCTCTCTCTGTTCTCTCTCTCTGTTCTCTCCCTGTTCTCTCTCTCTTCTCTCTCTGTCTATCTCTCTCTTCTCTCTATATTCTTTCTCTTCTCTCTCTGTTCTCTCTCTTCTCTCTCTGTTCTCTCTCTCTTCTCTCTCTGTCTATCTCTCTCTTCTCTCTATCTTCTTTCTCTTCTCTCTCTGTTCTCTCTCTTCTCTCTCTCTGTCTCTCTCTCTCTTTTCTCTCTGTCTCTGTCTCTCTCTTCTCTTCTCTCTCTCTTTGCCTTTCTCTCTCGGTCTCTCTCTCTGTTCTCTCTCTCTCTCTCTCTGTGAGTCAAGCATATATCAGTTATCACACCAACAGCTGATGTACACTTTAAATGGTCGCTGTCCTGAACGTTAATACCTTTTGGAGGGGTTTATACGGTTCTATGATTTATCACTTTGTCTACATGTGAAGCATAGGGTCACCACAGCAGCTGAGCCCTTTATAGGAAGCCTGTATCGGATCATTTGCAGTGGCGGTCTAGATATAAATTGTTTTACATGACGAGGCTGCTAGTCCCATGAACAACTTTATATATTCGCGTTTTACGACATTACTTAACTTAACTGAAGGTTTAGAAGACTGAAAAGTCTAGAACCAGTTTCTTAGAGGGTGGTTAACCATTGTGTGAGTCCATCTTAATAGACTCAAACACTATAGAAAAGTAACCCGCAGCCTGTTAGGCGACATCTATGCTGCTCATGTTTGGTAGGTTGCAATGGTCTTTTTTCTGTTCAGCCCCAACACCCCTCGAGAATGTTTTTATATGCATGTGTATATTTTATGTGTATCTTGTTATGTGTGTGTCTTCGGCCAAGGTGAATGTGGTTTGGTATGTGGCTGGAATGTGTTGTTAACTAATATGTGTTAAGGTTTATGAATTAGTCTGTACTATTCTCTATCTATCTATCTATCTATCTATCTATCTATCTATCTATCTATCTATCTATCTATCTATCTATCTATCTATCTATCTATCTATCTATCTATCTATCTATCTATCTATCTATCTATCTATCTATCTATCTATCTATCTATCTATCTATCTATCTATCTAACTATCTATCTATCTATCTAATCTATCTAATCTATCTATCTATCTATCTATCTATCTATCTATCTATCTATCTATCTATCTATCTATCTATCTATCTATCTATCTATCTATCTATCTATCTATCTATCTATCTATCACCATCTATCTATCTATCTATCTATCTATCTATCTATCTATCTATCTATCTATCTATCTATCTATCTATCTATCTATCTATCTATCTATCTATCTATCTCGCACTCACACACACACACATATAAACAAACACACCACACACATACTTCTAATATATATATATAAAAGAATGTGTCTATGTTGGCACAGAACATGAATATTGCTTATGCATGCCCGCATCTCCGACCCTAGCTTCACCATATGTGACACAGGAATCCATTTCAGATTTGAGTCCACGTTAGAACTAAATTATAGGGATACACTGCGATTGTTCTAAATATTTACAAAGGCACCACACAGAAAAATGAACTGTGACATTGTGACCCAATTCGAAGTGTGATCGTATGTGCACAACGCATGCACATAATAAAGGTGAAGGTCAGTCCCATGGAACAGTTGCCGTCGGGGATAAAGATAACTCTTCATGTACTAGGCAGCAGCTTAGGCGAGTTGGGGTGGCCAGTTCCCTTCCTTGCTGTTTTTACCTTTTCCAAATCATACGTTAGGTACCCATTTACAGCTGGGTCGACTGGAGGAGCGGTCGTACCAGGCACGAACCACGGCCCGGATTTGTTTCTGTTCGTCCGTGAACTGGAACCCCCGGAACGCTGTAATCCCAGTCCAGTAAGCCAGCTCACTGCCATCAAGGCTGCACGCTCCACATACGTGCCCTCAGTTGCCGTTACGCGTCTTCTCCAGAGTGTAGGCTTGACTTAGTTATACGACCGGATTGTTTTAATTTTTTGGGAGGGAGCAGGAACAATTGCAAAATAATGAATTATTTATGAGTTGATTAGACATATTATGCAATGGCCGGATGTATGGCCATAATGTTCAACCCAGAAGCTTTTGGCGGGAGGAAAAGGGAACGAACTCTCGATATTCTGCATAACTTCTGCTTAACTTCTGCTTAACTTCTGCTTAACTTTTGCTTAACTTCTGCATAACTTCTGCTTAACTTCTGCTTAACTTCTGCTTAACTTGGATGATCGGGGCGTGGTTGATGATGATGTTGGGGAGGGGGGGGGGGAGATGTAAGCAGGGGATGGGTGTGTTCAGGGAAGGGGTGGGGGTGGGTGGGGGAGGGATTAGAGATTGGTGGGTCTAGAGGGACACAGTTGATGGGGGAGTTGTGGGGGAGGATGGGAAAGGTAATGGGAGGGAGGGAGGGGAGGATATAGGCGAGTTGTGGGGGAGGGTGGGAAAGGTAGCGGGAGGGAGGGAGGGGAGGATATAGGCGAGTTGTGGGGGAGGATGGGAAAGGTAATGGGAGGGAGGGAGGGGAGGATATAGGCGAGTTGTGGGGGAGGGTGGGAAAGGTAGCGGGAGGGAGGGAGGGCAGGATATGGGCGAGTTGTGGGGGAAGGAGGGGAGGATATGGGCGAGTTGTGGGAGAGGGTGGGAAAGGTAACGGGAGGGAGGGAGGGGAGAATATGAGCGACTTGTGGGGGAGGATGGGAAAGGTAATGGGAGGGAAGGGAGAATAGGAGCGACTTGTGGGGGAGGATGGGAAAGGTAATGGGAGGGAGGGAGGGGAAGATATGGGCGAGTTGTGGGGGAGGGAGGGGAGGATATGGGCGAGTTGTGGGAGAGGGTGGGAAAGGTAACGGGAGGGAGGGAGGGGAGATATGGGCGAGTTGTAGGGGAGGGGGGGAAAGGTAATGGGAGGGAGGGAGGGGAGGGGAGGATATTGGTGGATTGAAGGGAACAGTGATGGAAAGGTTGAGGGGATCATAAGAGATGGGTGGGGGGAGGAATGTGTGATTTGGGTGGGGGAGGGGGAGGGGGATGTTGAGATAGACGGTTTTGATGGGGGAAGAGATCCACGAAATGATGGATGAATATAGGGGCGGATGAATGAATGGAGGGCGACAGGTGAGTGATTTGGTGAGGTTTTCTTCTTCTTTGCGTTCGCCTTATTTCTCTAATCCCCTAGGCGGTGTAGGTTGCACTGTGGTTTTTATTTTGCGCTTGTCGGCCCAGTGCATCCGATTTCAGCATGCATTTTATGTAAGGGTCTGCTTCCTCTTGCATTTTCTAAGGGTTTGCTTCCCCGGTGCTGTGATGGGGATCGAACCCAGCACCTTCGGGTTGTGAGCCGTGTCACTTTACCACTAGCCCACGCCGTCCCATGTGTGGATGTGAAGAAGTCCTCAACCAGTTTCATATAGTTTCCTGCACTGACATTTTCGAGGAAATCAGACTAAACGCGCCCAACACTATTTTTTTTCGTCGTCTACCTTAATCAACTCTGAAAAGTTCGTGGAACCGAGGACCAGCAAAAATGCCATCTTTAATTGTCGTTTCTATGAGCCGAGTAAGTTTGTCAGCCAAGAATTTGAAAGCTGATCCAGTTCAGTACATGGCTTTGGCTTGGCTTCGTTCGTTCTCAATCTCCCACTACCAAACCCTGAAAGGGCTTAAGTAGCGGAATATAGTCCAGAGAACGGAATACGTTGTGTCGTAGTTTACAGCTTGACTGCGATATTTGCACCTTTCGGTCCAACACATCCGACATTCGAAGCATTTTTTGGGTACCAGGTTAGCATTCCCTCTTCGATCCCTTCTCCCTAGCCAGTCTGCTCTGCTTCTGTTATCCAGGATCACCGCGTGGAGGTGTAGAAGGGTCTTGGCAGCTCTGGTTCGCTGGCCCTGACAATAGCAGTCAGTTATGAGTCGCTGACCACTGCAGCTCATGCGCTGCTCAGCATCTTCATCCCGTTATCTGTATCTCTACATCATTTCCACCGACGTTCATTCACTTATCTCAATGGTTTATCAGTGTACCAGATCGCAGAGCAGATACGCCATTGGTCTGCTGTCTCAGCGAGAATTGTATCTCACGTCCAACCTCTTCACCATTCGTGGAACGACAACCGCCAAGGTGGGTTTTTAGTTCACCAAACAGGTGGACATCCCCTAAAGCGTTGAAAGGGGCTGTAAAGTGGATGTACAGGAAGCTGCCTCCATAGCTGGTCAATTGTCTGCTGGGTTAACCGATTAGCCGTATTTAGTAGTGCTTCAGCAACTGTTTTTTGGCGCCCTTGAGACAATCTGTAGACTATTTTTGGATTGCCCTTGAGACAATCTGTAGACTATTTTTGGATTGCCCTTGAGAAAATCTGTAGACTATTTTTGGATTGCCCCTGAGAAAATCTGTCAACTATTTTTGGATTGCCCCTGAGAAAATCTATCAACCATTTTTGCATTGTCCTTGAGAAAATCTGTAGACTATTTTTGGATTGCCCTTGAAAAAATCTGTCGACTATTTTTAGGTGCCCTTGAGAAAATCTGTAGACTATTTTTGGATTGCCCTTGAGAAAATCTGTCAACTATTTTTGGACGCCCTTGAGAAACCTGTCGACTATTTTTGGATTGCCGTTGAGAAAATCTGTCGACTATTTTTGGATTGCCCTTGAGAGAATCTGTCGACTATTTTAGATGCCCTCGAAAAAATCTGTTGACTATTTTAGATGCCATTGAGAAAATATGTCGACCATTTTAGATGCCCTTGAGAGAATCTGTCGACTATTTTAGATGCCCTTGAGAAAATCTGTCGACTATTTTTCATTATGAATATCCTTTGCAGAAAGTCTGCTATTTAAATTAATTACAAAGCTGGATATTGCTGTACCATAATGACCCCTTTAGAAACCATCAATTACAATTTCGAGTTATGCCATGCCAGTTTGTAACTCGCTTACTGACTTAATTAGTATATCTACTCATATAAAAATATTTACGATTCTAAATATTATGTGCATATTATTTGAATGCACTATTTGAGTCAGACAAGCTTGTTACATAGGTTGAAAATGGTGCTTGGGACAGAAGGTTGAAGACCGCTGCTCTATGGCGATGTCTTTGGTATTAGACTGACGTCTGCTTTCTTTAGTTTATTCAATGTGACGTCTGACAGCTGACGAAGAAGGATGTTTTTTTTTGTTTCAGATAGTTATTCATGTGCTTTAGTCTATTTTCTTGTTTGTGTATATGTTGACTTGCACGCGCATGAATACATGTTAGCACACATGAGCCTTTATGCATTTTTTGGGTATTCATGGGCGAGGAGTTTAACGGGGGAGTGATGTTATGTGAGCTAAATAACAGACATGAAACCTGCAAATCAAATCACGGAGGACGTCACGTGAACTTAATGAGCGCTCCTAGGAGTGGATCGCGGACAAGCGGTCCTGTTGATGTCGATTTTAATGATTATGTCTGATGAGCAGAAGTAATGGGCGATCTATTTCCAACAGGAAGTATGTAGCTTCCAGCAACATTAATGCTAATGTTCTATACAATATATATCGGCTATTGAATTCCAAATAGTTTAACTTACTGGGCGATGTCACATCTAATCGCAGATGCTTTTGCTACATTATTACTGTTTATCGGGTTGGGGTAGGCGAAAGGGAGGGGGAGGTTGGGGTGGTAGGCTAATGTCTGGCCACACAAATCATACTGGTCAGACAATGTTAATCGGGTCAGGTCAACATACTGACGACAAGACCCCCACCTCACTGTCTTGTAGTTCTCACTGGAAACAGAATGCTTCAGTCTGGTTTAACGAAGTGCGGTTCGACGCGATCCCCATAGTAGTGAGCGTTAAGTAGATGAAGGGAAAAATCTACTGCAACCCACCACCTAACACGATTTTCAGGACGCACAAAAAAGTAAACTTACTCACCATGGGCATTCAACAACAACAACAACAACAACAGGGTAAGGGACAATCCAGTGACGATAGTTCAGGTATATCATTTGACTTTAATAGCGTGTGTGACCTGGAGTTCTGAGGTTCTTCTTCCTCTTATTATTGTTATTATTATTATTTTTATTATTATTGTTGTTCGTTCCTTTTGAATCTCCTGCTACCAAATGCTGAACGGGGTTTAGCGAGTAGTAGGATGTAGTCCGGAGAACGGATTGCTTTGTTTCGCTGATGCCTGTGTCCCTATCACTCCACTGTTTTCTGTTACTTGATGAACATGTTTTCTCTGCTTAATATAGACTTATATTTGCGATTCTTATCGCTTTGCTCTACAACTTTGCTAGCTTCGGAGTTTTCCCTTTTTCCCTCATTGTGAAATGTTATGTCCTCGCCATTTACCTTTTGCTCGTGATCTAGTTTTCGTTCTACTTCTGTTCTGGCTCGGTGCGTGAGCTTAATACGTTGGTTGGTTGGCTGGTTGGTTGGCTGATTGGTTGGCTGGCTGGTTGGGTGGTTGGGTGGTTGACTGGTTGGTTGGTTGGATGGTTGGTTGGTTGGTTGGTTGACTGGTTGGTTGGTTGGTTGGCTGGTTGGCTGGTTAGTTGGTTGGGTGGCTGGTTGGTTGGTTGACTGGTTGGTTGGTTGGTTGGATGGGTGGCTGGTTGGTTGGATGGTTGGTTGACTGGTTGGTTGGTTGGTTGGATGGTTGGTTGGCTGGGGGTCTGTTTGGTTGGATGATTGGCTGGTTGGTTGGATGGTTGGTTGGCTGGTTGGCTGGTTGGCTGGGTGGTTGTATGGTTGGTTGGTTGGATGGTTGGTTGATTGGTTGGTTGGTTGGATGGTTGGTTGCAAATGCCCACAATGGGTTGGTAACCCTTTTGTGGGCCCTGAAAAGGACGGAAATTGTGGCTGATTGCAGTAGCTTTCCTGACATCCCGAGCGTGCTGATTAAGTGGACCGGGATCCTCCAGACGGCTGTGCCATGCTTGGCTTCATTTGCGTGTCACTCCCTACTACGGGGATCACGTCGAACCTCACCTTGTTAGTCAGAATGTTGTCCTCGACAAATGCCCGTTTCCAGGACGACCAATGATGAGGTCGAGTGAAGGTCTTGGCCCTGACCAGACATTAGCCTCATCGTCGCAACTTAATATGATAATGCCGTTATCTTTTTATTGTTGCCACTATTGCCTCTGGATACGAGACGGATTCAACAAGTAGCCTTGTATGTATATCCTTACTTACGTCGTACGTAGTCGTTCTTATTGTACCCTGGGATACAGAGGTATGCCAGAAAGAGCCCCAGAGCTCTGGAATTTCCCCTAACTTGTTCTTGTGTATGCACCCACCACTTTTCCCATATCCATTTGTGTCTATGTTAAAACATGTTCTTCTTCTTCTTCTTCTTCATCGTACGCAGTCAGACATCAACCTTAATTTTTTCGAAAAAAGCAGCCGTCATCCTGAGGCTGTCGACACTGCCGTAGAGCTTGTCTAGTGTTGCCACTGGTGATGGCCACATCTGCTCTCTCTGATCCTCGTATGTCGGGCAGTTTTGCAGCAAATGTTCAGCGGTCATTTTCCCGGTACCACACGGGCATTCGTCAGTTCCACCTATCTTCAATTTGTTGAATAGGTGGTACCTCAGTCTATTGTGGCCAGTGCGAAGTCTGAAGACCACGACCTGCTCTCTTCTGTTCAACTGGTAATAGGCATCGTTTTTGGTGTATCCAGTGTGTTCGGTTTCCCATTTGGTCATGTATCTAGCTCTAATAAGCCGTTTTGACTCTTCGTATGTCATACTAGTTTCTGGTTGTGGTAGTCTTGCACCTTCTTTTGCCAGTCTGTCTGCCTCCTCGTTGCCTTGGATGTTGCAGTGAGATGGAACCCACTGTACCACTACCCTTTTTGGTGCGGACACTTGGCATAGTTGACAGAGTACTGCTCTTAAATCATTAAGCTCAGTATTTTTCTGGCTTTTCAGTGCTGTGACTACGGCCAGGGCATCTGTAAGCAGGACTATATGGCTTTCATTCCTTTTACCTGTCACCATTTCTTCCACTGCCGCCTTCAGTGCCTCTGCCTCCGCTCTGAAATTGCTTGTGTATTTTCCAGTAGCGAATGACAGTGTTATTTTTCTGCCATTTGGTAGGTTCAGAAATGCTCCGTTCTGTGTGGTGTTTGTTACAGAGCCGTCGGTGTATGCATGGGTCCAGTCCATGCTTGGGTAGTTTTTCGATACGTAGCTCAGGGTAGTATCTCTTCTTTCTTTTTCAGTCTGGCAGTTTTTGTTTCCAATACCTGGTATAAAACATGTTCGTGCGGCCACGCTTAATCGGTTCGGCATCTATGAATAGCTCTGTGTTATCACTGAATTTCTCATGTTCCGCCATCTTATGTATTACTGTACTGTCATGCGACATTTTTCCATATTGCTGGGGTACTCGAGGGGTTTTGAAGGCTGAGGACTACAGGCCGCTTCGCCACTGCTGTCCCCACGTTGTGTGCTGGCTATGATTGTTTATTTCACCCCCAACAAAATAAAACAACAATATGCCATACCGGGGATTCGAACCGCTGACCTCCTTGTCAGCAGGCAGGCCTCGAAACCATTCGGCCACGCGCTCCTCCTTCTTATGTAATGGGAAAAAAACATAACAAAAAACTTTTAAAAGTTGATTAAGGTTGAGTTTAATCAAAATTTAAAAATGGGTATGGTCAGATACCGCACCGAGACGAGAACACAAACAAAACCTACGTTACGACTAATAGGCCTTCATCAGGGACAACAATACTGAACTAACAAATCAACATATAAGAAAAAAATGGTCAACTCATCTTATGTATTAAGGTCCTCTTTTCTATTTCTTGTGGCTTATTGTTTCTACAGGATGGGGTAGCTGACCGCATTCCCAACCCATATTTATTGTCTTATACAATATATTGAGCAGGTTATAGTGTTACTATTCCTTGCTCTCCTTTCGGACCCCGGTAAAGAACGAGCGAATGATCTATTCTGTCAATTATTATAATGCCAACGCCGAGCTATATCATTACATGTATAGAACAATTCACGGTGTTATTTGTCTTAGTCATATTCGACCTGTACTTCTATAGGAGCAGACGCCCCTTTGCAGGTCCCATCTCTCACGTGACCTGGATGTAGCCAGGAGAAGGATTTCCTGCTTAGTGGGCTAGGCTCGAGCAGCTTATTACTCCACTATGGAGGGTGTTTAACTGATGTGCAAGTCCTTCTTCTTCTGCGTACGCAGTCAGACAGTAACCATTATTTTTTCGAAAAAAGCGGCGGTCATCCTGAGGCTCTCGCCACTGCCATAGAGCTTGTCTTGCAGTTCCACTGGTGATGGCCACATCTGCTCTCTCTGATCCTCGTATGTCGGGCAGTTCTGCAGCAGATGTTCAGCGGTCATTTTACCAGTACCGCACGGGCACTCGTCGGTACACCCTATCTTTAATTTGTTGAATAGGTGGTACCTCAGTCTGTTGTGGCCAGTGCGAAGTCTGAAGACAACGACCTGCTCTCTTCGGTTCAACTGGTAATAGGCATCGTTTTTGGTGTAACCAGTATGTTCGGTTTCCCATTTGTTCATGTATCTGCTTTGATAAGCCGTTTTGACTCTTCGTACGTTATACTGGTATCTGTTTGTGGTAGTCTTGCACCTTCCTTTGCCAGTCTGTCTGCCTCCTCGTTGCCTTGGATGTTGCAGTGTGACGGAACCCACTGTACCACTACCCTTTTTGGTGCGGACTGCTGGCACAGTTTGCAGAGTGCTGCTCTTAAGTCATTAAGCTCAGTGTTTTTCTGGCTTTTTAGCGCTGTGACTACGGCGAGAGCATCTGTCAGCAGGACTATATGGCTCTCATTTTCACTGTGTGTCACCATTTCTTCCACTGCCGCCCTCAGTGCCTCTGCCTCCGCTCTGAAATTGCTTGTGTACTTACCAGTAGCGAGTGACAGTGTTATTTGTCTGCCATTTGGTAGGTTCAGGAATGCTCCTGCCCCTCCGTTCTGTGTAGTGTTTGTTACAGAACCGTCGGTGTATGCATGGGTCCAGTCCATGCTTGGGTAGCTTTTCGTTATGAAGCTTAGGGTAGTATCTCTCCTTTCTTTTTCAGTCTGGCAGTTTTTGTTTGCAATACCTGGTATATTTTCTACCACCTCTGGAAATATATCCTGCCTCCAGGTAGGTTTTCGTACAGTAGTGATGGGTTTTGGTGTTGTTAGTGCGTTTATGGGATCTTCGTGCATCTTTGCTTTGGCTATTTCTGCAAAGTTTCTCCGCTTTAGTTTCCCATTTCCCAAATTGTTTAGTCTCTGGTGCATTGGATGGTCAGTCAGTCTTCGGAGTTTCTCTGACTGCAGCTGGGCTCTGCAGTCTCTTCTATCGGTCATGGATTGCAGTTTTGTAATCTTTTCAAGTTCTACAATTGGCGTTGACTTCATGCCACCTGTTATAATTCTCATGGCTTGGTTTTGAAGTTTGTTAACTTTATCGAAGTTCGCCTTCGCTGCTGTTGTCCATGCCGCAATGCCATACTCGAGAACTGGTCTCACTCTTCCAGTATACAGTTTCTTTAGTATGCCTTCGTCTGCTCCCCAGCTTGTGCCAGCAAGTTTCCTCATGATTGCCATTCTTTCTCTGGCTTTCATTCGGTTTCTCTCAATCTGACTTTTCCATGTCATGCGCCGATCAAATGTGACTCCCAGATAGGTTGGGTTGTCGTTTGGCTGCAGGAATTTGCCATTTAGACTTAATTTGGTACTTTGGGGTTTTAATGAAAGCGAGAATATTGTGCATGTGGTTTTCTCCTCGTTTATTTTGACCAGCCATGAGTTCGCCCACTCTTCCAGCGATGTTAGGGCCGTCTGCATCCGATTTCTTGCTATGGTGAGATTCTTTTCAGAGGTCCACATAGCCAGATCGTCTGCAAACATTGAGCTATGGACTCTTCTTGGTATATTCTCTGTAATATCGTTTATATATACCAGGAAGAGTGTGGGTGACAATACTCCCCCTTGGGGTACTCCCTGCTCGAGTGTCACCTTTTTGCTCATCTGCCCTTGTACTTGGACTCTGGCCGTTCTTTGTTTGAGGTAGTGGTTGATCCACTTGTACATCTTCCCACCGACATCACTTCTTCTTAGCTTGACTCTAAGTCCATCCTTCCAGACTTTGTCAAATGCCTTTTCCAGATCCACCCAAACAGCTACTGTGTGTTTCTGTGCCTGGTAGGCATCTTCTATCTCCTGGGCTATGAGGATGACCTGGTCCTCAGTGGATCTGTGCTGTCTGAAGCCGGCTTGCTGTGGAATTAGTATTCGTTTTTCTTCCAGATGCCACATCAGTCTGGTGTTTATCATCCGTTCCATCAGCTTGCCGACACAGCTCAGTAGGCTGATGGGCCTGTATCCATTTGGATCTGTTTTATCCTTTCCTGTTTTTGGTACTGGTACCAGTATTGCGTCTTTCCATGCCTGGGGTACAATACCCCTTTTCCAGCTTTGGTTCAGGACTGATAGTAATTTCCTCTTCGCTGTTTGGCCCAGCCCCATCAGCATTTCGTTTGTGATCCCGTCTTTTCCGGGAGATTTCCTTTTCTTTAGTGTTCTCATAGCCTCTTCCATTTCGCGTATTGTTAGTTTGGCCATCATGTGCTCTTCAGGAGCCGTATTTATGTTTTCGTGTCCCTTTAGCTCTTCGCTAATGTCTGTATGCTTATCTGCAGGGACCTCGATGTGGTTTGCTCTGGCATAGTGATCGACAAAGGCGTTAGCGGCTTTCTTACCTGTGATCAAGTTCTCGCCCTGCTTGATAGATGTGCAAGTCCATCTTAATAGACTCAAATACTAGAGCAAAGTAGACCCGCAGCCTGTTAGGCGCCATATATAGCTGCTCTTAACAAAGCACCTAACCATGGCTGGTGGTATGCCATGCCACACAGTTATTTGTAACTCAACCAGTTAGTCAAAGCCCAGCAAATCCCTGTGGAGCATCGGTTTCCAACTAAAACTCGCCAAGTCTTTTTTGTAATGCACCATCATTTTTAGATCTCTACCAACACCCCCCACCCCACCCCCATGACTTTCCTGTAGTTTTTAGTTTTGTCTCGTCTTCCCTTCTCCATTAATGTTTCAATCTACCACTACTTTCTCTTGATCTGAGGATTCCAGAACAGCGACTGCCTTGTAATGCTATCAGCTATTCTTGTAACTGAAGTCCAGAATTGTGTTTGAATAGTTGTTTCCATATTTGCTGTTGCTGTTAATTCCAGTTTTATCCGTTGGGCTGAAGGACTTACTGTTCATCAAAGCAGGTATATTCAGAACTAAGCATTATGTTTCCCCGATAGAAAGACTATAGCAAACAGGTACAGCGTTCGTCTCTCAAGGGAGCCGCTAAAGCAAATAAGTAAATCTCTTGGCCCCACAAAAGGGCCACTAGCAGACAAGTAAGGCCCTCAGCTTCACAAGAAGGCCGCTATAGCAGACAAGTAAGGCCCCCAGCTTCACAAGGGGGCAGCTATAGCAGACAAGTAAGGCCCTCGGCTTCACAAGGGGGCCGCTTTAGCAGACAAGTAAGGCCTTCGGCTTCACAAGGGGGCCGCTATAGCAGAGGTTAGTCTCCTCCCCCGACCTGACCTGACTAACATTGTCCGATCAGTATGTTTTGTCAGGAAACAAAAGATAAGTTTTATGAGGACCTTGAGGCGCTCATCGCTGCAGTCCCCAAATCTGACAAACTGGTCATCCTCGGTGATTTTAACGCTAGGGTTGGCACAGACCATACAGCCTGGGAGGGGGCCATTGGCCGACATGGTATCGGAAAATGTAATAGTAACGGACTGCTCCTTCTGAGGACATGTGCCGCAAATGAACTACTCATTACAAACACAGCTTTCCGACTACCTGTCCGAAATAGAACCACATGGATGCACCCAAGGTCCCGCCACTGGCACCTCATTGACTACATTATCATCAGACGTAGGGATCGAGCGGATGCTATGGTAACGAAGAGCATGTTTGGTGCAGAATGTTGGACCGACCATCGACTTGTCATTGCCAAGCTAAACTTCAAGATCCAGCCCAAAATGCGCCCCCAGGGAAAAAACCCACCTAGGAGGCTAAATGTCTCTCAGCTGAAATACGAACCCACGAGAGGAGGCTTCCAGGAAGAGCTTGAGGGCAGACTATCTGAGCTTCGTTTTGAAAAGAATGACATCGAAGAGAACTGGGTATCACTGAGAAACACACTCTACGACACAGCTGTTAAACACATTGGCCCACTCACGCGCAAGCATAAGGACTGGTTTGATGAGAACGATCTGGAAATACAGGGCCTTCTCGATGCAAAACATGAAGCGCACAGGGAATACCAGAGGGACACACCATCTCCGGCAGCAAAAGCTGCCTTCAATACTGCTCGCAAAGCTGTCCAGACCAGGCTTAGAGAGATGCAAGACTCCTGGCTCAGCAAAAGAGCTGACGAAATTGAGATGTTCGCCGAGCGTCATGACACCAAACGATTTTACGAGGCACTGAAAGCTCTCTACGGCCCGCAGCCCTCTAGTAATACTCCAGTTCGCAGTGCGGATGGGGTACTGCTAACAGATAAGGTTCAGATTCTAGACAGATGGGCAGACCACTTCTGCAAAATACTAAACCACCCATCGTCCATAAATGAAGAGGCCATCCGGCGAATGCCGCAGGTGGAACTGAACCTGGCGTTGGATGAAGTCATTACTGAGGAGGAAGTCGACAGGGCAATCAGTTCACTATCTATAGGAAAAGCTCCAGGAGCTGATGCAATACCAGCAGAGATATATAAGACAGCTGGCCCATCCCTCACCAGAAGGATCACTGAACTCTTCTGTCACATGTGGGCTGAAGGTAAAATTCCGCAGGAGCTAAAGGACGCCTCAATCGTTCACCTGTACAAAAGAAAAGGCAACCGTCAGGAATGCGACAATCATCGTGGAATATCTCTACTCTCCGTAGCAGGCAAGATCCTAGCGCGCTTACTGCTAAACAGGCTCAACAAACACCTTGAACAAAGCCACCACCTCCCAGAAAGCCAATGTGGATTCAGAGCCGGAAGAGGAACAGTGGACATGATTTTTGCCGCTCGCCAAGTACAAGAGAAGTGTCGAGAACAAAATCAGGCCTTGTACACCACATTTATTGATTTGACAAAGGCATTTGATACAGTAAACAGAGGAGGGCTGTGGATGATAATGTCTAAGTTTGGCTGCCCCAACAAGTTCATAACAATGGTGAAACAGCTACACGAAGGCATGTGTGCTCGTGTACTAGACAGCGGTGCAATCTCTAAAACGTTTCTAGTATCAAACGGAGTAAAACAAGGATGTGTACTCGCCCCGACTTTGTTCAGCATGATGTTCGCGGCCACGATGACAGACGCCTTCAGATCATTGGAGCTTGGAATACCCATAAAGTACCGCACAGATGGCAAGTTACTCAATTCCAGAAGAATGAAGGCCAAAACCAAAGTGGCTGGCGACATAATCAGGGAACTTGTATTTGCTGACGACTGCGCTCTAATGAGCAACTCAGAACTGAACATGCAGGTTGGAATGGACCAGTTTTCTGCCGCATGCAAAAATTTTGGCCTGACCATAAATGCCAAAAAAACAGAGGTCATGTACCAACCAGCACCAGGCATGCCGTACACAAAACCAGAGACTACAGTCAGCGGGCAGACGTTGAATGCCGTAGATAAATTCACATATCTGGGCAGCACGCTGTCGAGATCTGTCAGCCTAGACGATGAGGTGGCAAGCAGAATAGCAAAGGCCAGTACAGCCTTTGGTAGAATGCGCTCGATGGTCTGGGCACGTCGTGGCATCAGCGTCAAGACCAAACTCAAAGTCTACCGTGCAACCATCATTCCAACCCTACTATACGCTTGCGAAAGCTGGACTGTATACTCTGGACATGCAAGGAGGTTAAACCACTTCCACACAGGTTGCCTGAGGCGAATATTCCACATCCGATGGCAAGATCGTGTCACTGACATCGAGGTTCTCTCGAGGGCTAACATGCCCAGCATCCATGCACTGCTAGAAAAAGCACGACTAGGATGGGCCGGACACCTCGTCCGTATGTCAGACGAGCGGCTCCCAAAGAAGCTTCTCTACGGCGAGCTGAGAGACGGATGGCGCGAGAGAGGGCGCCCAAAGAAACGTTTTAAAGACGGTCTGAAGGACTCACTAAAAAGTTGCCAGATAGACATCGACACCTGGGAATGTCTTGCGCAAAACACATCTGACTGGAGAAGCGCAGTCAAATCGGGTGTAGCTGCCGGTGAAGATGACCGTGTTGTGAAAGCCCAGAACAGACGAGAGACGCGGAAATCCCGAACAGCGGGAACACCATCCCCTTCTACAAACCTCGTGTGCCCGATATGTAGCAGATATTTTCGTGCCCGCATTGGCCTGTTCAGCCACATGCGCACCCACACCCAACAGGGAAATCTGTGACAAGGATGATGTCGGCGGTCCTCATCGACAACGATGGACAGCTATTATTATGTTTTGTCGAACCAGAAGTTAGTCACCTCTCCCCACCTGACCCTGACTGACATTGTGCGATCAATATGTTTTGACAGACCAGAGGTTAGTCTCTCCCCCCCCCCCCCCCCCCCCCCCCCCCCCGGCTCAGTTATCGCAACTGGACAGAAACAAAACAAAACCCACGTTATAACAACAAGCAGGGAGTATGAACTAGACAAAGGATACGATTCGACTTGGGCGGCAGCTAGTAGCCGTGTTTCGAATGTGTCACCAATGGGATGTTTCACGCGAATTCTGGCTCACAAATCTGTCAATTCCCCACTTAAATGTTACTCATTATTAACTTAACTTAACGTCTTTATACTGGTTTAGAAGACTCTGTAGAGTTTGTATTCAACCAGTTTCTTTTACATTCATTTGATCTAAAAATAACTATGTGTATCAAATCTATTCTTGAATATATGAATGCATCCACTATTTCTTGTTTCAATGTATTCCAACCACTTTCTGTCTAAAAAAAATATTGTCAGGTATCTAACCTGGATCATTCTTTAATTACTTTGTGTTGTTGTAGACGGCTGTATTTTGAGAGAAAAACACAACTTCAATTGACTATACATCTGCGCCGCTTTTCCCATAATACTTTGGACAACCTCTGTAGAACTGTGACCCTTCACAGAGATGCGCTGTACACATATCTCAATGGGATCAATACACAGAACACAACGCAATATAGCACAACTTATCTACATAGCTAATGTCTGGTGCAGAATTAAGCTTCAGTGGTACAGAGGATCTGGTTCAGGTTTGTTAATGTAACACGACGACCTTTGCGTCTGGCATACGTTGCTGTCACACGTTTTTCAAACCTTTTCTGACGTTTCTGTAATCTAGATATGTACGTATACATCGCTACATACAGTAAACACACCACAAAGAACCACAAAGGTTAAAAACAGCGATCAATATTAACAATTGGGGCAACGCGCATTAACAGTATGGAAAATAGATTGTTGAATGGCTAGTTTTTAATGTGGCTAGTTTACATTCATTATCATCTTCCGGTTAGTGAGTCATAGGGTTGATGGTGAAGTCTTCTAACCATGTCACGTCACTGTCCTCTGTTCCAAGCAGATCTCTTCAGCTCAATATAAGTCTGTACCCTAATGTTCTTGCAAGTCTATGGGATCTCATTGTTTCTTGGACGTTCCCTTCTTTTTTTCCCTTAATTTTATCTTCTAGTATTTTCAATAGTAAGCCTCCATGTCTCATGTTATGACCAAGCCAAGACAATCTACCTTTTTGTACACTCGTCAAAAGTTGTCTGTGTGACCCTATATCTTTAAGCACTTGCTCGTTTGCCATTTTTTTTTTCTGTCCAGTTCATTATTTGCACGCTGCGATAGCACCAGATCTCAAAAGTTTCTAATGTTGTTTTATTGCTTAAAGTCCATGTTTCAGAGTCGTAAAATGCTACGGGCTAGATTGGTAAAGTGATTATTCTTTTTCGAAGCTCGATATTGATCTGATTAGTTTCTAGCAGTTTTTGTTTCCCACGGAATTCTTTTTTGCTACTGCGATCCTAGTTCTAATATCTGACTGATGTGCGTAGATTATGTCTTTTAAACCGTCTTGTTATAACATAACAAATAGTTACTTTTTTGTACGTAATATAATCTCAATATAACAACTATTGTACGTGACCAAAAATATATCCCGGCTTCTCATCGCTTGCTTCCTGTTTGTGACTGATCATTAACAATTGATTCCTGTTATCCAGTATTTTATAGTAACAGTTTAACACACCATTAGTTTTCTGCGCTTGTGCCTCCCAGCTTTCTAGGACCGAGAGCAAAAATGGCAAAGACGCAGAAAAACATGTGTAAGGCTACTGTACTAAGTACTGTGGCTAAGAAATGGGTTAATCTAGTGTAATATGGTCAAGAAATGTGTAAATCTACTGTATTATGGTCATTAAATGTGTAAATCTACTGTATTATGGCCAAGAAATGTGTAAATCTATTGTATTATGGTCAAGAAATGTGTAAATCTACTGTATTATGGTCAAGAAATATGTTTACTGTATTATGGTCAAGAAATGTGTAAATCATTGTAGTATGGTCAAGAAATATGTTTATTATATTATGGTCAAGAAATGTGTAAATCTACTGTATTATGGCCAAGAAATGTGTAAATACATTGTAGTATGGCCAAGAAATGTGTAAATCTACTGTATTATGGTCAAGAAATGTGTAAATCTACTGTATTATGGTAAAGAAATGTGTAAATCCATTGTAGTATGGACAAGAAATGTGTAAATCTACTGTATTATGGCCAAGAAATGTGTAAATCTACTGTATTATGGTCAAGAAATGTGTAAATCTACTGTATTATGGTCAAGAAATGTGTAAATCTATTGTATTATGATCAAGAAATGTGTAAATCTATTGTTTTATGGTCAAGAAATGTGTAAATCTACTGTATTATGGTCAAGAAATGTGTAAATCTATTGTATTATGGTCAAGAAATGTATTGTTTCACACAGCAATCAACTGCATTGTGTCCAACTAAATGTAACGAATTTGCAGCAGACGGAATATCAGTTGTATGTAGATTCAGCTCACGCAGTTTTTACTGCATGCCATTAAACCGACCTGACATATTTGCAACGTTATCACAAGACTGACTTCTTCGATAGATTATTTTATCTTTGACAGTTTCCGACATTTCAATCCCCAACAGGTCGACTGTTTATTTGTAGGTTCATCTGCAACTTAAGATTTGTTTGCAGTGTCAACAAAAGGCGACATATTATTATTTGTCTGTCCAATTACTTTAAGTTCACATTTGAACAAATCAATATAATGGTCAACACAGAGCCACCGACCGCGGCAGTTTAATTCAAATGAACAATGTCTAACTGTTCATTGCAGACTGAACTACCGCTTTAGACGTGTTCACAGGTTTAGCAGCTCGACTGTCCGACTTTGTTGTTGTTGCTTAGATGTTTGCCTCACTAGTTTCTACTGGCGGAGGCGCGTCATTTTCCACCCCAGACCGTAGTCCATTGGGCGATATCAGGATGCATAAACCAGTGCTTGGGTGCATGTGTGCGTCTGTATGTACCTATGCTAGGTTTGTGCGCCCTCAGAAGCTAGCCCAACCAAAGTGCAATGGAAGGGCCTCACCATGAGGGCGCGTGTGAAAGTTGTGCAAGAGTGTGACTGTAGGACAGAGTTAAATGAAACAGAGTGAGGTAAGAGGAGAGAGCAGAGTTGCCCACAGGGTGAAACCTCTTCTACGAGTCCCACCTCCGACTGTCCGACTCTTTTTTTTTTTTTTTGCTTAAATGTTTGCCTCACTAGTTTCTACTGGCGGAGGCGCTCCATTTTCCACCCCAGACCGTAGTCAATTGGGCGATATCAGGACGCATAAACCAGTGCTTGGATGCATGTGTGCATCTGTATGTACCTATGCTAGGTTTGAGCGCCCTCAGAAGCTAGCCCAACCAAAGTGCAATGGAAGGGCTTTACCACGAGGGCGCGTGTGAAAGTTGCGCAAGGGTGTGACTGTGGGATAGAGTCAAATGAAACAGAGTGATTTTTTTTTTGTTTTGAAAATTCTTTATTGCACATAATAAATTATTACAATTTTCAAATTTGAACAACAAATTTCAAAATAAAATTTGTACATGATATGAGGTGAAATGAAATGATAATTTCCCATGAGATGAAACATGAGATGGTGGGAGTTACATTTTGTGAAGTGAGTGGTGACATCAATTTTAAATGATTTAAATTTTCAAGAAGTTAATGATGTACATTTTTGTGTGTTTTCTTTGAGATATTGGCAAAGGCAATATGCTTACACATGTATCCATACATACATATTCACTTATACCCGCATACCTATTTGTTTATACACACATATGCATATTCATTTATACACACTTACAGATGTTTCTTTATACACACATATTCATTTATACACACAAGCATATATTCATGTATTCACATACGTAGAAAAGAAAAAAAACAAAAGCACATGCATGTACATATAAAAATGTCACACCCATGTATATAAGTATACACCCAGTACATATACACATACCTGCATACATACTGCATGATAATACAGGTTTTAAATGCAAAAGTCTAAAGTCAGGAGAAATATGGAAGATGGTGGTTAAATATAAGAGGGGAACCAGGAGATATCAATTGATATTATAAACTTGAAAAGGTGGATTTACCCTTTAGAAGTCAGTTTGATCAATTGAACGGAACTAATCTTCGTTATAAATGGCTCAGGGATCAAGATGCCGAGCAGCGCATGAACTGCAGTGGTCAGCGACCTATAGCTAACTGCTAGCGTCAGGGCCAGCAAACCAGAGCTGACAAGACCCTTCTACACCTCCACGCGGTGATCCTGGATAACAGGATAAGGAGAAGGGATGGAAGAGCGAATGCTAACCTGGTACTAAAAAAATGCTTACTGAAGTCGGATGTGTTGGACCGAAAGGTGCAAATATCGCAGTCACGCTGTAAACTACGACACAACGCACTCCGTTCTCTGGACTACATTCTGCTACTTAAGCCCTTATCAGGGTTTGGTAGCGGGAGATTGAGAACGAACGAAGCCAAGGCAAAGCCATAAATGACTCAAATGTTTTACTGTTTGCTGTTTTAAAAAACACAAAAGAAAAACAAAACAAAATGGTACCTAAAGTGCACGACATGTTGAAATGATAAGACAGTTAAGTTACGTACAAATATAGTCACTAGGACATGTTCCACTTCACTCTTAACTTACATGTCGTCTTCATGTCGTTCGTGTTCTCTCTTCCTCTCTATCTCTCTTTCTCTCCTTCTCCCTCTCTCCATCTGTCTGTCTGTTGTCACTTATGTCTTTTCTGGTGTCTCTGTAGTCAAGAGGTTAAGACACTCACCTCTCACAGTGATGAACGGAAATGGTGGGCGATCGAATCCTGCACGTTTCTAGAGACCCCTGATCTCACGGGAAGTAAGACCAGAGTGCCTTCATCCCGAGTTACCTCCAGTCGTCTCGACCAAGTAGTCTTGCCACTGATCCAAGGTAACTCGAGACAAGAGTGAAATTGATGACCAGCGCATATCCTTCCTCACTATAATCCAAATACAGCGCACATGACACTGTTAAAACAAAACCGCTTGATGTTGTGGCCATCACAGCTTACGATGGGCAGTAATTATTATTATAATTATTATATCTTTTCTGCGCATTTCGAAATAGCGACCCAGTATGTTTTGTTAGCTCTGCTTTTGCCTGTTCATAACGTATACAATCAATGTATCAGCATGCGTCTATAATTAACATTTTTATGTATAAATTATATCGATCTACATCTTACACCATTTTTTTGTACTTACTTTCTCTGTCCTGGGCACGGCGGCAGGCATCATATTTCAAATGGTCGGTCACGTGTGTTGCCTTGCCACTTCCCCTCAACGTGTCATCCATATTGCATGTTTTCAAAATGTTTGAGCAGATCATCACGTGGTCTGGATCCTGTGCTGCTCCACAGTTCTATGTCTCATCACCCCCTGTATCCGCCATCTCTTTCGGTTCATCCTGGATCGTGATACACTAGTTCAAAGTTTATTTAGTGACTTACATGTTGTTTAAGACAAGAAGGCAAGTGGTGTCCAGGCACGGGATCCTTACACATCTCGACCCAGGGGACAAGTATCAGTCCATTCCGTTTCTCCATGCGGCGATTTCCGGGACTAGTCTGTAGGGGCTGTGTTGAATGTAAGAAACTTCGACTAGATTTCAGTCCTGTACACTGCATCTGATGTCCAAACATAGGGTACATTGGGCTGTTTAACTGTTTCTCTCTTTATGTGTCTATAATTACCAATGTTTGGTTTTCTTCTTCTTCTTCTTCTTCTTCTTCTTCTTCTTCTTCTTCTTCTTCTTCTTCTTCTTCTGCTTCTTCTTCTTCGTCTTCTTCTTCTTCTTCTTCTTCTTCTTCTTCTTCTTCTTCTTCTGCTTCTGCTTCTTCTTTTTCTTCTCCCTCTTCTTCTTCTTCTTCTTCTGCTTCTTCTTCTGCTTCTTCTTCTGCTTCTTCTTCTTCTTCTCCTTCTTCTTCTTCTTCTTCTTCTTCTGCTTCTTCTTCGTCTTCTTCTTCTTCTTCTGCTTCTTCTGCTTCTTCTTCTTCTTCTTCTTCTTCTTCTTCTTCTTCTTCTTCTTCTGCGATTATTGTTCATTTAAACAGGCATTCCGGATTCACCAGCATAGTCTACTGTCTTTTTAAGGGTCACAGTACTGTCGTACAGTTTCTCATCAAGGGCAGACGGCGTGGACCTTCTCCTCAGATCTGTGTGATGGTGGAGGGGCAGTCCTATAGTACATGTGCTGCTGTCGTGTTTGTCAGGCCGCAGTAACCTAGGCTGGTGGTACCTTTCTTGAATTTGGTGTACATGTGATGTCTCCTTATGGTGTTGCCAGTTCGGAGACGTAGTATGATAACCTGATATTTTCTGGACAGCAGATATTATCCGTCATCTGCGTGGTATTTGGGGTATTCGTCCTCCTACTTTAAATTGTGTTGGTCTTTTATTATGGTGTTTGATTCTTTGTAGTTGACCTGGTATTCTTCCTGTATCAGTTTCGCTTCCTCGTTGGCTAGTCTATAGGCCACCTCGTTTCCTTTGATGTTAAAGTGCGGTGATATCCAACGAACTACTGCTTTCTGGAACCCGTCGGACATTTTCGTCAAACAGCCTTTAATTCGTTCAGTTCTGTGCTTCTCTTGGATTTTAGTGTTCTTTTGGCCCACCATGGTCCACCATTTAGTATCACGATCTGAGTGTATTACGGCTGACTGTACACCATTTAGTATCACGATCTGAGTGTATTATGGCTGACTGTACATCAGTTAGTATCACGATCAGAGTACCGTTATGGCTGACCGTACATCAGTTAGTATCACGATCTGAGTGTATTATGGCTGACTGTACACCATTTAGTATCACGATCTGAGTGTATTATGGCTGACTGTACACCATTTAGTACCACGATCTGAGTGCCATTATGGCTGACTGTACATCAGTTAGTACCACGATCTGAGTACCGTTATGGTTGACTGTACATCAGTTAGTATCACGATCTGAGTGTATTAGGGCTGACTGTCCACCATTTAGTATCACGATCTGAGTGCCATTATGGCTGACTGTACATCAGTTAGTACCACGATCTGAGTGTATTATGGCTGACTGTCCACCATTTAGTATCACGATCTGAGTGCCATTATGGCTGACTGTACATCAGTTAGTACC
Organism: Ariolimax columbianus; assembly: GCA_036924085.1. Lineage (NCBI taxonomy): Eukaryota > Metazoa > Mollusca > Gastropoda > Stylommatophora > Arionidae > Ariolimax > Ariolimax columbianus. The sequence goes on from JAVGWX010000016.1 coordinate 11,509,343, forward strand.
ACGATCTGAGTGTATTATGGCTGACTGTCCACCATTTAGTATCACGATCTGAGTGCCATTATGGCTGACTGTACATAATTTAGTATCACGATCTGAGTGCCATTGTGGCTGACTGTACATCAGTTAGTATCACGATCAGTACCGTTATGGCTGACTGTACATCAATTAGTATCACGATCAGTACCGTTATGGCTGACTGTACATCAATTAGTATCACGATTTGAGTACCGTTATGGCTAATATCAATGCTTGAGTCTATTAAGATGGACTCGCACATCGGTTAACCACCCTCCGCGGCACTTGTCCCAACGAAGCGAAGCAATAAGCTGCTCGAGCCTAGTCCGCTAAGCAGGAAATCCTCCTGCCGGCTACATCCAGCTCAAACCAGAGCTGGGACCTGCACAGGGGCATCTGCCACTGCAGAAGTAGTGGTCGACTAAGACTAAGGATTCAGATCAGAGATGGCTGAAAACAATCACACACACGGACAGAGAGAATGAGAGGGGGAGGGGGGAGAGAAAGAAAGAGAGAGAAAAGGAAACGATAATTAGAGCGAGAACGTTTATGAACTATTAGAAAGACTGAATATGTGCGTAACATTGCGCCAACAGCACAGTTGAAGAAAATGTCAGACATAAATAACTCTCCAGTTCAGTGCCTACCAGACGTGACATTTTCTCCATATTTGTCAGTCACGCCAACATGTTATGACTAGAAAGAACAGTTGACTGATGTTATTTAACCAAAACAGAAACGACTAACGTATAAATAACTTTCAGGCCGAGGAGAGCACACAGACGTCATTATGGCTACTGACTAGCTCCGAGATAAATGATGGCGGGAAACAGAACAGCAAAGACGACAAACAGAAGAATGGGAAGAAAAGAGTGAAACCTTGGGCAAGTGCGTATTGATAACTTTTCTGTCGTGGTGGATATTTATGTACTTGTTGATAGTGTCACAGCAGAATAGTTGGTTTAATTGACGTGCATGTGAATCAAAGCTTCGGCTATAGTGCAGATCAATAGTTCATTGTTAGTTCTAGTCTTAGTGTGACCATCCAATGGATGATCCATTATATGCCATACCTGTTTAGCGCTATTAATCAAGTTTAATTGATGTAGGATGTTCATTGTGAGGCTTTCACAATCCCAACGTACCGGGTTCGATTCCCACTTGTGTCCAGTTTGGCAGACACTGTTTTTTTTCTGAGGCTAATGCTCCTCCACGTACGGAAAGTAATGACAACCTACCGTACTGCACACTTGCCAAGAAACTTATAACAGCCAAATAGGTAACGGTTGTAGAAAGCGACGTTATGTAAAGGACATGCTACTTACTTTAGCATGTTTTGTTTTTTTTGTTTATCTCCTATGCTCTTGGTTTGAAACATACGGCGAACACTGAAGCTGGCCTCGTTACAGGAAGCCTGGAAGTCTCTAACAAAACGCTTAGGGTTCTTTCACAAATGAAGTCACGCAAGAGGAAGGGGGGGGGGGGGGGGCAGCTCTGTTGAAGACATGTGATGTCACGTAATCAATATTCTCTAGAGGCTGCCAATTTATAAGTAAACAAAATGGAGGCAGAGGAAGTGGTACTGCGGCCGGACGGAACTAGTGGTACCAACAAACTTGATCAATACTGGCTCTCTGATCAGTAATAAGATGGCCTATGACAACCGCAGATCCATCAGTCCAGACCTCCCCCCCCCCCCGCCCCCTCACTTCCCCATGGTCTCAAGTGTGACGAGATCAGAGCGCCTGCATCCTGACTTACTTCCACTCGTCTTGACTTATTTCTTACCACTGGACCGAAGTAGCTCGGGACTAGAGAGTGTGGTTGACGACCAGCGCTGTTTCTTCCTCACCATAATTCACATACCGCGCAAGTTACATTTTCAATACAAAACCCTCTGAAGATATCGCCATCGTTGTTTGCGACAGGCAACGAATAATAATAGCAACAATAATAATAATAACAACAATAATAATAATAATAACAACAATAATAATAATAATAATAATAATAATAATAACAATAATAATAATAATAATAATAATAATAACAATAATGATAATAATAATAATAACAACAATAATAATAATACTCATAACAACAACAATAATAATAACAATAATAATAATAATAACAACAATAATAATAATATAATAACAACAACAATAATAATAATAATAACAACAATAATAACAACAACAACAATAATAATAATAATAACAATAATAATAATAACAATAATAATAATAGCAACAACAATAATAATAATAATAACAACAATAATAACAACAACAACAATAATAATAATAATAACAATAATAATAATAATAATAACAACAACAATGATCGTCTTCCGTTTTAAGGTATTGTTAGTCAACCACATTATTAATCTTCTTATAGTATAAATGCTAATTTTGTCCCAAGGGGAATTGCGACTAGAAAATGATTTCTTCGAAAACGCGAATTCGTTTATTTACCTCTGCCAAGAAATTAAGAAATTCCCAGTAATAAATCATGAAGTTTCACGAAATATAGCAAAGATGGGTCAGCCGAGAGGTCTGTGGGGTCTTTTAGTATGACAAGGACAAGAATAGCACCACTGTCCCACAGAGAGCATGTCCTACGAGGCAACTGTGTCACATGGCATAACACTGACCATGGTCAGGCGGTTTGTTTAGAGCAGCATAAATAACGCCTAACAGACTGCGGGTCTACTTTGCTCTAAGGTTTGGGTCTAGTAAGATGGACTCGCAGATCGGTTAACCACCCTCCGTTGCGCTTGTCCCAACACATGAGTAAATTAAGCTGCTCGAGCCTAGCCCGCTAAGCAGGAAATCCTTCTCCTGGCTATATCTCCTTCATACCAGAGCTGGGAAACGCACAGCGGTATATGCCCATGTAGAAGTACATGTCGACTAAGAACTAAGATGGGTCAGATTCAATCGTGTTAAACCAATTATTCAGCAGATGAGAAACGACAAGATAAGAGTTCACATATTCAATGACATATCGTTGAATTCCTGCCGTGGTATCTATGGAACCTACAAGAAGCAGACACAGCGAAGCTTCGAAAGGGCATTTAAATGAATTAGAGTTGTACAAATTAATCGGCAGATAATCGGTATTAGGAATATCTGCTGCTTGCCGATTAATCGTTATCGTCTTTTGCACCGATTAATTAGTTTTGATAATCGGACAATCCGGTTAAAAAAAAATCTATATTATTGCCATGTTCTAACAAGAAAGTCATGGATGATATAAATTTGGCAAACGTATTGGAGTCAACATTCTAAAAATACAAAAGAAAAATTATTTTCTTGGACACACAGTCTAAGACCATCAGTTTACAAGAACCTAATTCCCGGTGCTTGAACGCGCTGATATACACAACAGGAAATTACTTGAAAGTGCCCCATGGGAGTAACTCCCCGTAAGTAAAAATGTGTCATAGTAGGAGAAACAGCCACCCTCCCCCGGCTCCCAACCCACTGAGAATATATGTGTTTAATTGATTTTTTTCAAAAGGTAATAAAGAAAGAATGATACAGATTCCTAATACATGTTTATATAAAGATATTCAAAAAGTTTCCATTGATAATTATTACAGCTATATTGATTCTCTCCAAAAAAACAAACAAAAAATTTGTTAATCAAATTTGAGAACTATTAAATTATAGTGTAAAAACATCACAATTTCTTCGTTTTCAGGGCATATCCGATTTCTTGCAGACACATGTATTTTTCTCATTTGTTTTCTTCATCAATATACCCACTCCCAGCTCACGCTCTCTTCAGTGAGTACATGAAAATATGTACCCAGTGTCTTCCCATCTTGTTCCTGCCAGTCCTATAACATCCAGACTCATAGCATTTGCTTCTTGTATTAAGTTATCCAACTGTCTCGGCTAGTATAGTGTGTAGACATTATATGTACCAATTTGTATATATCTTTTTCGTAGCTCTACGACTGTGATAAATTATGCAAAATTATAAAAACGACCTACAATTTAAAAGGAAGGAAGACTAGCTTCTGGTCAGGCACAACGTACTGATCAGACAGGTTAGTTAAGGTCAGGGAAAATATACTGGCCAAGACCTTCACATCGGCTTCCTTGCAGCCTACCTGGAAACGGGCTGTTTTCAACGCAGCTTGGCTAACGAGGTGATGATCGACGTGATCTCTGAAGTAGTGAGCGACATGCAGATGATGCCAAGCATAGCACAACCGCCTGGAGTACCCTAGACCACCTTCATCAGCACGCATGGGATTTGAGGAAAGCTACTGCAGACCCGCCACTTAACTTCCTTTTTAGGGCGCACAAAAGAGTAATCCTACTCATTACGGGCATTCAAAACAACAACAACCTACAATTAATTGCATCACACATTTCATATCACAATACATACTTGTGATTACACTATAAATAATTGGAGGCCAATTAATTGAAACCGGCGGTTAAAACAAAGCCGATTAATCGGTAATCGGCATATCCATGCAACCCTAAAACGAAGAACGTTGATAATCCTACTATGATGTCGAATTCACAACAGATATATCAGGTGCCACACTACCTTCAATGATGCTGTAGATTGTAGATACTGAGTTATTAAGATAATGCAGATAGACCGGGGCATGTAGAGTGTGTGCCTGATAACAGATGAATACGAAACGGGATGTTCTGGCGGTCCCACATCTTTTAACCTACACTAGGATTCCCATCAAGTAAGGCTCTTGTTCCAACTTGCTACTCCAAGGCAAAACACAGAATACATGAGTTGAAGACAGACACTTATTATTGTGGATCTACAGATCAACAGGTCTACAGATTACAGAGAACTGTTACCAGTGTCAACTAATACAGCTATTTATGGGCTAAGTATCATCACACAATCAAGATCACTGTGCGGACAGTTGGAACGTATTCATAATAAAGAAATCCGATTGATCGTATGTGAACATGGCATTCCCCCATTGTGGAACAGAAATCTGTTTTGTGACCAGATCACCTACGCCAGTCGACAACATACATTAAGAAGAAGAGGAGAAAGAAGATTTATAAGAAACATGTATACAACAGTATTTGCTTATACAGTGTCTCTCTCGTCACGTCATATAAGTCAACGATATTAATCTATAATCCTGGAATTAAATTAGGCCTATCATATATCTGATGCCAGGTGGTCAAAAGTTTAGACTCATTATGGTTTTTATCCCGTCAATGAACGGATGTGTCGGAACGAAATGTGCAAATATCGCAGTCAAGCTGTAAACTAGCAACACAATGCATTCTTTTCTCCGGACTACATCCTGCTACTAGCAAAAGGCTAGTTCAAGGCTTGGTAGCGGGAAACGGGAAATTAAGAACAAATGTAGGAGAAGCAGAAGGTTTTGCCTTGGAGTACCATGCTTGACAAAGGAGTTTACTTAAGTCATCTCTCCATCTTATTGGTGGACATCTGCATAGGCACTTAAAGTTGTAGGGATAATAAATACTACATAACAATACTATGAGGCTAAATTAGTAAGTAGGTCACAAACTGACATCGGATAGCTGAAAAATGTAATTGGTAGTTTCCAAAAAATGTCATTAAGTGGCAGCAACATCCAGTTTTGTGATTACTGTAGGTAGCAGACACTAGGTGTCACATGCACATGCACAGCTTAATAAAAAATGGCGTTCGTGCTCATAGAGTGTACAATCAAAGCCCAGTATGCTGTTGGGGGCGGGGGGGGGGGGGGGGGGGGGGATGTTAAAGGATATTCAAAATATTCAAAAGCAAAATGCTTTCTGTTTATGGTGAGAAGTGTTTGTCTTGTAAAGTGGTGCATAACTGGGTCAATCCATTTTCTCAAGGACGCTAAACAATTGCTGATGAAACATGACGGGGTTGTCCTATTCAGATTGTAACAGAAGCATATGTTTGGGGTGTAAGATGGATTTTGAGCTGACAGGTGAGTCATGATATACAGTGTAGAAACTTCAAATCATGATCGATTGAAAGTAGGCTCATGGTGGGTGCCCAGACAACTGACTGATAAACACAAAATCAATCGAATGGGCTTGTCGTTGCACTGATTAGTGATTGAATTAGTGTATCAATGTTGGTGGAAATTATGTTCAGAAATAAGGGGCAATGTAAGTGCAATAATAAATGATTTTCATGTTCCTATCTCCTTTAGTTTTGTTTTTTAAGAACCATTTGTGACCTAGTTACTGACTTAACCTCGTACATAAAAAATAATAATTAACATAATTTGTACTTTGTTTCCAGAACTACATCCAATACAGAAGCTGGTGTCAATTTTCAGTGTTCTTGTTCGAGTTGGCATGTTACTAGGAATTCTCTACTTCTTCGTCTGTGCCTTGGGCTTGCTCGAAGACTCGTTCAAATTGCTAGGAGGTAAGAGTCAATATCGCGTGACCTTCGCTTGTTTGTGTTTGTAACACGCTCTACACTCTTGACTAATTTTTCTTGTAGCAATTTGTGGTGGCTCTTCTTACATCTCGGAGTGTATCCGAAGAAGATAGATGGCCTGAGTCCTCCTCGCTGTCGTGCAATGTCTGGCTTCTCAGCACTTAACACTGTAGTGGTTACAGTGTTGATCCCTTTCTCCTTGTCCAGGTTGCTGTAAGAATACCAGTTTCCAGGTGTATGGTGTGGATATGGGTTTTGGGTCTTGGTCATTATGTTGCGTCAGACTTTGATGTTATTCTTCTCAGCCATACTGCAGGACTAAGAATAGTAAATAAATGTCTTAAAGGCAGGATGTAAGGCATTAATCTCATATACGTATTCGAGGGATCAAGATGCTGAGCAGCGCATAAGCTGCAATGGTCAGCGACCCATAGCTGACTGCTAGCATCAGGGCCGGCGAACCACAGCTGCCAAGACCCTTCTACACATCCACGCGGTGATCCTGGATAACAGGCTGCAACAGGACAGACTGGCTAAGGAGAAGGGATTGAAGAGGGAAGGTAAACCTAATACTCACAAATGCCATTCCGAAGTCGGTTGTGTCGGACCAAAAGGTGCAAATATCGCAGTCAAGCTGTAAACTACGACACAATGCATTCCATTCTCTGGACTACATTCTGCCACTTAAGCCCTATCATGGTTTGGTAGCGGGGAGATTAAGAACGAACGAAGCCAGCCATATACGTATTCACAAAGGTGTCACTTAAATGACTTATGTAATTTAAATAATGCATAGGCTATACATATTATATTGATCTGTTTGTTTTGTGCATCCTGTCTGCTTTTATGATTCATTTTGAAGTTGAATTTTGTAAATGTCTGTTGATGTATTTCTGGATTATGAGATTTATCGTCTGCTTCTTGCCGGTGTCAAGGTCGAACTGCAGGGGAAACGTTTCGTAACAGCGAGCTTCTGTCCAATCCTGTGGCGGGTCTGATGATTGGTGTGCTGGCAACAGTGTTAGTGCAGAGCTCCTCTACTGCCACATCCGTAGTGGTTGCTATGGTAGCCTCGGAAGGTATGAGCAGAGTGTTTTGTGTCTGGCAATTGTTTTTTGTTTTTGTGTGCGTTCGCCTAATTTCTCTATTCCCCAAGGCGGTATGCGTTGCACTATGTTTCTATTTCCCGCCTGTCGGCTCAGTGCATCCGACTTCGGCATGCTTATTTTATGTAAGGGTCTGCTTCCTCCTGCATTTTTTAAGGGTTTGCTTCCCTGAGGTAACGGAACGGTGCTGTGAGGGGGAGCGAACCCAGCACCTTTGGGTTGGGAAAAGTGTCACTTAACCATTAGCAAACGTCATTTCCCGTGTCTGGCGATAACATGGAGGAGAAACTGATGATGAACGTTTTACTATGTTTTTTTGTACTGATTCTCTTTATACGTCTCCGTTATTGTTAATGACATATCTATGTCTTATATTAAATTTTCCGTTCGATTATCCTGGCCCAGACATCGGCTATATGAATTAGCACTACGCTTAAACCTGTGTCGTATTTTAACGGTATAGTTCACATGACTGAACTACACAAGATTGACGCCCTAGCTTCAAACTGTGTCAGTTTTGGTGTGTGAAATTTAAACAAGACTATAATGGACTGCACACAGCCCGGGAGAGATGCCCAACTCACTCACACGTTGAGAGAAGTCCATATGGCCTCTTGCAGTTATAGAAAAGGCACGGCACACGTTAGATGTCATCCCCCCCCGCCCCCAATCCCCTGCCTTGCAGGATACTTGTTTATGGGATAGGCTTCGGGAATAAACCCTGAGGAAAAATATGCACCCTGTGCTATCTCCAGTTGTCTCGATAAAATCTTGCCACTAGCCAGGGGTAGATCAGGACTAGAGAGTGAGGTTGACAAAAGGCACAGTTTCTTCCTCACATTTATCCAGATCATCGCACAAGTCACCCATTTCAGCGGACATGGCAACAGAAAAGACTGTCCACACGGCTGAACAAAGAGAGTGTTTTCATCACTTGTGATGGCCGAACATCATCATCATCTATGCCACCCTAAGTGATATTACGAATGGAGGAACTACGAGGCCTGTATATATAGACAACAAATAGATTATTGCTCAGAGGGTATTAGACATACAGTTTAATTAACTTTCATCACTGACATACTTCTGTGATTCATCTATTGTCTATCAATTTATAACAATTATGCAAATTTATTATGATTTAGTTTTTGATCTTTGGACATTATCTATAAAATATATATGGGGCGTTATTATTCATGCGTAATATCTATTTGAAAACATTATTTGGATAGTTTAAAACCTTGACAAGCAATGAGTCTTGTTTTGAGTTGTTCTTGAATACCAACAGTGAGTAGATTTACTCTTTGTGCACCCCGAAAAAGGATGTTTAGTGGCGGTTTGTTATAGTTTTTCTCACATCCCTAGTGTGCTGATGAAGGTGGATCGGGGTCCTCCAGGTGGTTGTGCTATGCTTGGCTTCATCTGCATGTCGCTCACTATTACGGTGATCACGTTGATCCCCCACCTCATTAGCCAGGCTGCCATGAAAACAGCCCGTTTCCAGGACTATGGGGAAGTCAAGGTGAGGGTCTTGGCCAGTATATTTTGCCTGATCCTCACTAACATGTCTGATCAGTATATTTTGCCTGATCCTCACTAACATGTCTGATCAGTATATTTTGCCTGATCCTCACTAACATGTCTGATCAGTATATTTTGCCTGACCCTCACTAACATGTCTGATCAGTATATTTTGCCTGACCCTCACTAACATGTCTGATCAGTATATTTTGCCTGACCCTCACTAACATGTCTGATCAGTATATTTTGCCTGATCCTCACTAACATGTCTGATCAGTATATTTTGCCTGATCCTCACTAACATGTCTGATCAGTATATTTTGCCTGATCCTCACTAACATGTCTGATCAGTATATTTTGCCTGATCCTCACTAACATGTCTGATCAGTATATTTTGCCTGATCCTCACTAACATGTCTGATCAGTATATTTTGCCTGACCCTCACTAACATGTCTGATCAGTATATTTTGCCTGATCCTCACTAACATGTCTGATCAGTATATTTTGCCTGATCCTCACTAACATGTCTGATCAGTATATTTTGCCTGAACCTCACTAACATGTCTGATAAGTATATTTTGCCTGACCCTCACTAACATGTCTGATCAGTATATTTTGCCTGATCCTCACTAACATGTCCGATCAGTATATTTTGCCTGATCCTCACTAACATGTCTGATCAGTATATTTTGCCTGACCCTCACTAACATGTCTGATCAGTATATTTTGCCTGATCCTCACTAACATGTCTGATCAGTATATTTTGCCTGATCCTCACTAACATGTCTGATCAGTATATTTTGCCTGATCCTCACTAACATGTCTGATCAGTATATTTTGCCTGACCCTCACTAACATGTCTGATCAGTATATTTTGCCTGATCCTCACTAACATGTCTGATCAGTATATTTTGCCTGATCCTCACTAACATGTCTGATCAGTATATTTTGCCTGATCCTCACTAACATGTCCGATCAGTATATTTTGCCTGATCCTCACTAACATGTCTGATCAGTATATTTTGCCTGACCCTCACTAACATGTCTGATCAGTATATTTTGCCTGATCCTCACTAACATGTCTGATCAGTATATTTTGCCTGATCCTCACTAACATGTCTGATCAGTATATTTTGCCTGATCCTCACTAACATGTCTGATCAGTATATTTTGCCTGATCCTCACTAACATGTCTGATCAGTATATTTTGCCTGATCCTCACTAACATGTCCGATCAGTATATTTTGCCTGATCCTCACTAACATGTCTGATCAGTATATTTTGCCTGACCCTCACTAACATGTCTGATCAGTATATTTTGCCTGATCCTCACTAACATGTCTGATCAGTATATTTTGCCTGATCCTCACTAACATGTCTGATCAGTATATTTTGCCTGACCCTCACTAACATGTCTGATCAGTATATTTTGCCTGACCCTCACTAACATGTCTGATCAGTATATTTTGCCTGACCCTCACTAACATGTCTGATCAGTATATTTTGCCTGATCCTCACTAACATGTCTGATCAGTATATTTTGCCTGACCCTCACTAACATGTCTGATCAGTATATTTTGCCTGACCCTCACTAACATGTCTGATCAGTATATGTTGCCTGACCCTCACTAACATGTCTGATCAGTATATTTTGCCTGACCCTCACTAACATGTCTGATCAGTATATTTTGCCTGATCCTCACTAACATGTCTGATCAGTATATTTTGCCTGATCCTCACTAACATGTCTGATCAGTATATTTTGCCTGATCCTCACTAACATGTCTGATCAGTATATTTTGCCTGATCCTCACTAACATGTCTGATCAGTATATTTTGCCTGATCCTCACTAACATGTCCGATCAGTATATTTTGCCTGATCCTCACTAACATGTCTGATCAGTATATTTTGCCTGACCCTCACTAACATGTCTGATCAGTATATTTTGCCTGATCCTCACTAACATGTCTGATCAGTATATTTTGCCTGATCCTCACTAACATGTCTGATCAGTATATTTTGCCTGACCCTCACTAACATGTCTGATCAGTATATTTTGCCTGACCCTCACTAACATGTCTGATCAGTATATTTTGCCTGACCCTCACTAACATGTCTGATCAGTATATTTTGCCTGATCCTCACTAACATGTCTGATCAGTATATTTTGCCTGACCCTCACTAACATGTCTGATCAGTATATTTTGCCTGACCCTCACTAACATGTCTGATCAGTATATGTTGCCTGACCCTCACTAACATGTCTGATCAGTATATTTTGCCTGACCCTCACTAACATGTCTGATCAGTATATTTTGCCTGATCCTCACTAACATGTCTGATCAGTATATTTTGCCTGATCCTCACTAACATGTCTGATCAGTATATTTTGCCTGATCCTCACTAACATGTCTGATCAGTATATTTTGCCTGATCCTCACTAACATGTCTGATCAGTATATTTTGCCTGATCCTCACTAACATGTCTGATCAGTATATTTTGCCTGACCATTCGTTAGTCTTCCTCCCCGACTTAACCTCGTGTATGTAATGTAAGATGAGGTATGGTTGTTATTTCTGCCCACTCATCTAACAGTAATGCAAGTTGTGCTTATATGGTGATTGCTGTGAATCACAAATGTAGTTAACATTGTTGTATTTGATGTTGTAATTTTATCTGTCTTTGTGTGTCTGGTTTTCTTAACCCTTTACAGTCCGGCCTTAACTTAACGCTTAACTTAACGTCTTTATACTGGTTTAGAAGACTCTGCAGAGTCTGTATACAACCAGTTCCATTTACAACACCTTCCTCTAGAAGCTGTACGCATCCAATCTGTTCTTAAATGCATTGACCGTCCCAGCCTCCACCACCTCACTTGGCAATGCATTCCAAGCATTCACTACTCTCTGGCTAAAGAAATACTTCCTAATATCTAATCTGGACCTCTCCTTAGTCAACTTGTAGCTATGCCCTCTTGTCCTTGCTGGTGGTTGTACTTTAAAAAACTTGTTATAGTCCACTTTATCCATTCCTCTGATCAACTTATACACCTGTATTAAGTCACCACGACTTCTTCTCTCTTCTAGACACTGAAGGCCAGTTCTTTTTAATCTTTCTTCATAACTGTAATTCTGGAATCCCACTATTAGCTTTGTCGCTCTATTTTGTATTCTCTCCAGCATGTCTATATCCCCTCTCTGATAAGGACTCCACACCTGTACACAGTACTCCAATCTAGGTCTAACTAATGCTTTATACAGTTTGACTATCACTTCCTTGCTCCTATGTTTAATATTTCTTTTTATCATCCCTAACATTGCATTTGCCTTTTTTACTGCTACCTGAACTTGCTCCCTCACCTTACATGTATGATCTATTACTGATGAGATTTCCTTAACCTTTTACAGCTCAACTAAATTGATTTGATTCGTGACTAAACCCTTTGCAATCTGGTCTATTTGATTAGATCTGTATCTTAATCCTTCAGATTTCTGCCAAATTGATTAGATTAGTGTCTTAAGACACCATTCTAATAAATTAGGCTGGGTCCGTAAAGGGTTAATGGTATTGTTATTGTGCTTTGGTATTCATTCTTAATTGGTTTTTAATTATGTCATCACTGTTATCATCATCTCCGAGTCATTATCATAATATTTGTGAACTTTATAAACATTGTTACCTTCATCTATTGCAGTAATTCCCCTTCACTCAGCCATTCCTATTATTATGGGCACAAACGTAGGAACCTCAATTACCAGCACTCTTGTATCCTTGGGTCAAGCTGGAGACAGGGCAGAGTTCAGACGGGCATTTGCTGGAGCCACTGTAAGTTTGTATCTGTCTGTGTGCTTGAGAAGATGAAAGCTACCTTCTGATTTGGTGAAAACATCTTAATTTATTCCTAGCACAACTAGCAGTTTAACAAGTACTTTGACAAGGAGTTTGACAAGAAGTTTGACAAATGGCATGTTCAAGATGCTGAACAGGGCATGACCTATAGCAGCAACCCAATGTTGAGTGCCAGCATCAGGGCCAAGACCCAGAGCTGCCAAGACCCAGAGCTGCCAAGACCCAGAGCTGCCAAGACCCAGAGCTGCCAAGACCCAGAACTGCCAAGACCCAGAGCTGTCAAGACCCAGAGCTGTCAAGACCCAGAGCTATCAAGACCCAGAGCTGTCAAGACCCAGAGCTGCCAAGACCCAGAGCTGTTAAGACCCAGAGCTGTCAAGACCCAGAGCTGTCAAGACCCTTCACCATGACTGCCAGCATCAGGGCCATGACCTAGAGCTGTCAAGACCCTTCACCATGACTGCCAGCATCAGGGCCATGATCTAGAGCTGTCAAGACCCTTCACCATGACTGCCAGCATCAGGGCCATGACCTAGAGCTGTCAAGACCTAGAGCTGCCAAGACCCTTCACCATGACTGCCAGCATCAGGGCCATGACCTAGAGCTGTCACGACCCTTCACCATGACTGCTAGCATCAGGGCCATGACCTAGAGCTGTCAAGACCCTTCATCATGACTGTTAGCATCAGGGCCATGACCTAGAGCTGTCAAGACCCTTCACCATGACTGCCAGCATCAGGGCCATGACCTAGAGCTGCCGAGACCCTTCACAACCTCCACATGATGACCCTGGATAGACTGCAACAGGACAGACGGGATCGAAGATGGAAAGCTAATTCGGAACTAAAAAATGCAATGCTGAAGTTGGATGTGGTGGCTCAAAAGATGCAAATATCGCAGTCAAGCTGTAAACTATGACACAACACATTCTGTTCTTTGGACTTTACAGGGCTTGGAGTGGGAGATTTAGAATGAACGGCAAAGAAAATGAAGAAGAAGACATGTTAGTGATATTAATTTCGTCGCAAGCATTCTTATCTCAGACATTCTCACCTGTGACATTCCTGGCACAACTAATCAGTCTGACACATGACATGTTAGTGGCATTAATTTAATCGCCAGTATTCTCGTCTCAGACATTCTCACCTGTGACATTCCTGGCACAACTAGTCAGTCTGACACATGACATGTTAGTGGCATTAATTTCGTCGCAAGCATTCTTATCTCAGACATTCTCACCTGTGACATTCCTGGCACAACTAATCAGTTTGACACATGACATGTTAGTGGCATTAATTTCGTCGCAAGCATTCTTATCTCAGACATTCTCACCTGTGACATTCCTGGCACAACTAATCAGTCTGACACATGACATGTTAGTGGCATTAATTTAATCGCCAGTATTCTCGTCTCAGACATTCTCACCTGTGACATTCCTGGCACAACTAGTCAGTCTGACACATGACATGTTAGTGGCATTAATTTAATCGCCAGTATTCTCGTCTCAGACATTCTCACCTGTGACATTCCTGGCACAACTAGTCAGTCTGACACATGACATGTTAGTGGCATTAATTTAGTCGCAAGCATTCTTATCTCAGACATTCTCACCTGTGACATTCCTGGCACAACTAATCAGTCTGACACATGACATGTTAGTGGCATTAATTTAATTGCCAGTATTCTCGTCTCAGACATTCTCACCTGAGGTATACTTAAAAAACATTTTGATTTAGGGCATTAAATGAAAGGACACTGATAATCTTCTCACCATCATATTATCTGTACACTTTTGTCCGCAGCTGTCTTTTGAAGATGCTAACGTCTTTCATGTGCCACCTGAGTGGTCATTGACTTAAAAAATTATTACGCTTCCTTGATGTATCAGTTTATCTCTTCCTTGTGCTTTGAAGCCTTTCTGTCTGGTACATAGGCTCAGACATTGGATATGTTTAGAGACATTCTTGTCACATGCTCAAGCCATTCAATTCTGTCTGTCTACATATACCATAACTGGTGTTGTTCCCACTTTCAGTCTGATCTGTTTAGTTTTCACTCTGTCTTTTCTAGTTACTCTTACAGATAAAAATCTGAAAGTTTTTCATTTCACATGTTGTGATCATCCATTCGTGCACCTTGTTCATCATGGTCATCTCTAACACTGATAACAGACAGTTCGTATGAATGAACTGTTGAATGGGAAACCGAACATACTGGTTACACCAAAAACGATGCCTATTACCAGTTGAACCGAAGAGAGCAGGTCGTTGTCTTCAGACTTCGCACTGGCCACAACAGACTGAGGTACCACCTATTCAACAAATTGAAGATAGGGTGTACCGACGAATGCCCGTGCGGTACTGGTAAAATGACCGCTGAACATCTGCTGCAGAACTGCCCGACATACGAGGATCAGAGAGAGCAGATGTGGCCATTGCCAGTGGAACTGCAAGACAAGCTCTATGGTAGTGGCGAGAGTCTCAGGATGACCGCCGCTTTTTTCGAGAAAATAATGGTTACTGTCTGACTGTGTACGCAGAAGAAGAAGAAGAAGAATAAACTGTTGATCATTTGTTTTTTTGGTTTCCATTGGATGTTTGAATGTCTTAATGAAGACCGAAGATGCAGTGAACGAGTTGACATCAGAAAATCTTAGCTGACTGCTTGTGCCAGGGTCAGTGAACCAGGGCTATCCAAGATGCTATTCCACCTATAAGTCGCAGTGCTAGAAACAGACTGAATTGATGTAGTCTGGTTGAAAGAATAGGGATTAAAGAGGGAAGGAAAATAATCCAAAAGATCCCACGCTGAAACCGGATGTGTCAGGTCAAAAGACGCAGACATCCAAGCTTTACTGTAAACTGCAGCACACCATAATAAAACATCCCTTTTAGGACAAACGATGAAGAAGAAGAATGCCTTAGTAATAGTGGTCACCACGTTACGCTCGGGATGTGAAGAAAGCTACTGCAACTCACCACCTAACACTATTTTCAAGGCGCACAAAAGAGTAAACTTACTGATTGTAGGCAATTAACAACATCAAGAAAAACAACAGCTATACCTTCAACTGATTATGATGTATGAATACTCCTGACTAATTTTAACCCTTTACAGTCCACATTGTTCATTGCAGTCAACTAGAGTAGCACCACTTACTGTCCGATTTATCTGAAGTCACATATCGCAAATCAACCATATCTTATTTGGCTAAATTTGGTTTATAAACAACAGTAACTTTACATTTTAAAATAATAATTTTAATTTGAATGATTTTTTATTATAGACCATGAAACACTTAACTTAGCTTAATTTAATGTCTTTAAACTGGTTTAGAAGACTGCATAGTCTGTATACAACCATTTTCTTTAACATCTTGCTCTAAAAGCTATGTGCGTCCAATCTATTCTTAAGTGCATTAACTGTCCCTGCCTCCACTACTTCCTGTGGCAATGCATTCTAAGCATTCACCACTCTCTGACTAAAAAACATTTCCTAATATCTAATCTGAACCTTTCTTTAGTTAATTTGTAGCTGTGCCACAATTACTGTTCTTTTCTTAGACATTAAAAATAACATCTTGTAAATTTGGTTGGACTGTAAAGAGTTAATGCAGTTTCACTGAACCACATTATGTGTCCGATGACTTAAAATAGCCTTTGTTACTCTACTGTCTTACTCAGGTTCATGACATGTTCAACTGGAGTGCTGTGATAATCCTGCTGCCTCTTGAGCTTGTCTCTGGATATCTGTACTACATGACCAAGGCTATTGTGGAATCACTAGACTTTCAGATGGACACTGACAAGGCAGCAATGCTAACATCCATCACAGAACCCTTTACTCATCTCATTGTGGAAGTGAGTTTATTATGATATGTAAAGTGACCATTGTTAATTGGCTCACTAGAGTATTGAAGAGAGTATAGCTTAACTTAACTTAACTTCATTATACTGGTTTAGAAGGCTTTACACAGTCTGTATACAACCCGTTTATTTCACTCCACCGATACTGAAAATACTGTGAGCATTCAAATCTATGAAGCGTATTCAAGTGAAAACGGACCTGACTGCAACAAGTGAACATACTTACGATGCACATGATGAAGTCACTTCGGGTGTAAACAGCACATACCAACCGTCAAGTTAGCAAAATTTCATTATCCTCTAACTCATAGTTTCCTCAGCAGTTTCCTCACTGCGGTGATCCTAGATAACAGGCTACAACAGGGCAGACTGGCTAAGGAGAAGGGATCAAAGAGGGAAGGCTAACCCGGTACTCAAAAAATGCATGCTGAAGTCTGATGTGCTGACCGAAAGGAGCAAACATCGCAGTCAAGCTGTAAACTACGACACAACGCATTCCATTCTCTGGACTACATTCTGCTACTTAAGCCCTTTTCAGGGTTTTGTAGCGGGAAATTGAGAACGAACAATGCCATAAATGGCTCAAATGTTTTACTGTTTGCTGTTTTTAAAAAAAAACACACGAAACAAAAACAAAACAAAACGGTACCTAAAGTGCCTGACATGTTGAAATGATAAGACAGCTAATTCAAGTCCAAATATAGTCACTAGGACCACTTTACTCTTAACTTAGATACTGCCTTCATGTCGTTCGTGTTCTCTCTTTATCCCTCTCTCCTTCTGTCTGTTTGTTGTCACTTATGTCTTTTCTGGTGTCGCTGTAGTCAAGAGGTTAAGACACTCGTCTCTCACAGTGATGAACGGAAATGGTGAGCGATCAAATCCTGGAAGTTTCAAGCGACCCCTGGTCTCACGGGAGGTAAGACCAGAGTGCCTTCGTCCCGAGTTACCTTCAGTCGTCTCGACCAATAGTCTTGCCACATACCAACCGTCAAGTTAGCAAAATTTCACTATCCTCCCACTCATAGTTTCCTCAGAGAAAACATGGCGGGTGTGATATGGAATCCGTCTAGAGTTATCAGCGAACAGTGATTCGGTTTGTAACAGCTGAAGGATGTCGACCAGTTGACATTCATCGCAGAATGCAGACAGTGTATGGTGACCCGAATTGCTGCATCAATTTTGGCCATGGCATCTTCTGGCGCAACATTATGCGCCTGACCTGGTCTCGGAAGATCTTTTGTTAACTCACGTTCTTCTTTAAACATCGTTGTCCAGTTCTTCACTGTTGTCTTTGATGCACTTTTGTCACCATACGCTGCCTGCATTCTATGATGAATGTCAACTGGTCGACATCCTTCAGCTGTTAGAAAACGAATCACTGCTAGCTGATTAATTCTGGATGGATTCTATATCACACCCGCCATGTTTTCAACGGTATGCTGAGGAACCTATCAGCCGGAGGATAATGAAATTGACGGTTAATATGTGTTGTTTACATCAGAAGTGACGTCATCATGGGCATCGTACGTATGTTCACTTGTTGCAGTTAGGTCCAGTTTCATTTGAACACGCCTTGTATTTTTGAATGCATTAACTGACTCTGCTTCCACTACATCATGCGGCAATGCATTCCAAGAATTCACCCCTCTCTGACTAATAAGAAATTTCCTAATATCTAATCGGGACTTGTCTTTAAACAATTTGAAGCTGTGCC
The DNA here is from genome assembly GCA_036924085.1 of Ariolimax columbianus. Taxonomy (NCBI): domain Eukaryota; kingdom Metazoa; phylum Mollusca; class Gastropoda; order Stylommatophora; family Arionidae; genus Ariolimax; species Ariolimax columbianus. Next base: position 11,527,838 of record JAVGWX010000016.1, read on the forward strand.
CTCTTGTTCTTGTAGCCGTGCCCTCTTGTTCTTGAAGCAGTGCCCTCTTGTTCTTGAAGCAGTGCCCTCTTGTTCTTGTAGCTGTGCCCTCTTGTTCTTGAAGCTGTGCCCTCTTGTTCTTGAAGCCGTGCCCTCTTGTTCTTGTAGCTGTGCCCTCTTGTTCTTGAAGCTGTGCCCTCTTGTTTTTGTAGCTGTGCCCTCTTGTTCTTGTAGCTGTGCCCTCTTGTTCTTGTAGCCGTGCCCTCTTGTTCTTGTAGCCGTGCCCTCTTGTTCTTGTAGCTGTGCCCTCTTGTTCTTGTAGCTGTGCCCTCTTGTTCTTGTAGCTGTGCCCTCTTGTTCTTGAAGCCGTGCCCTCTTGTTCTTGAAGCTGTGCCCTCTTGTTCTTGTAGCCGTGCCCTCTTGTTCTTGTAGCTGTGCCCTCTTGTTCTTGAAGCTGTGCCCTCTTGTTCTTGAAGCCGTGCCCTCTTGTTCTTGAAGCCGTGCCCTCTTGTTCTTGTAGCTGTGCCCTCTTGTTCTTGAAGCCGTGCCCTCTTGTTCTTGTAGCTGTGCCCTCTTGTTTTTGAAGCCGTGCCCTCTTGTTCTTGAAGCTGTGCCCTCTTGTTCTTGAAGCCTAGCCCTCTTGTTCTTGAAGCTGTGCCCTCTTGTTCTTGAAGCCGTGCCCTCTTGTCCTTGAAGCCATGCCCTCTTGTTCTTGAAGCTGTGCCCTCTTGTTCTTGAAGCTGTGCCCTCTTGTTCTTGTAGCCATGCCCTCTTGTTCTTGTAGCTGTGCCCTCGTGTTCTTGTAGCTGTGCCCTCTTGTTCTTGAAGCTGTGCCCTCTTGTTCTTGTAGCTGTGCCCTCTTGTTCTTGTAGCTGTGCCCTCGTGTTCTTGTAGCTGTGCCCTCTTGTTCTTGTAGCCGGTTGTACTTTGAAAATCTTGGTATAGTCTAATTGACCCTTTCCATTGATTCATTTATAAACTTGTCTTAAGTTACCTCGAATTCTTCTCTGTTTGAGACTAAGTTACCTCAAATTCTTCTCTGTTTGAGACTAAGTTACCTCGAATTCTTCTCTGTTTGAGACACTGAAGACCTTCTGAAACCCCACAATAATTTTTGTAGCTCTTCTTTGTTTCCCTTCCAGTATGTTAGAGAATAGCGGTACCTGATGTAACAACTGTGACATACGGTAACTCAATACAACAATTATACTAACTTTCTGCTATGTAAGTGTCACACATGATAAAATAATTGTGCTAGTAATGTGTTTACTTACACACACTCTTGCCACTTCCTGGTAATGGCTGCCAACCCAAACCATATTGTATCATTGTCATGTATCATGTCTTGATTTTTATTGTTATTTGAATGATGTTTTTCACTGAGCTCAATGACTTAAGAGCAGCACTCTGCAAACTGTGCCAGCAGTCCGCACCAAAAAGGGTAGTGGTACAGTGGGTTCCGTCACACTGCAACATCCAAGGCAACGAGGAGGCAGACAGACTGGCAAAAGAAGGTGCAAGACTACCACAAACAGATACCAGTATGACGTACGAAGAGTCAAAACAGCTTATCAAAGCCAGATACATGACCAAATGGGAAACCGAACATACTGGTTACACCAAAAACGATGCCTATTACCAGTTGAACCGAAGAGAGCAGGTCGTTGTCTTCAGACTTCGCACTGGCCACAACAGACTGAGGTACCACCTATTCAACAAATTGAAGATAGGGTGTACCGACGAATGCCCGTGCGGTACTGGTAAAATGACCGCTGAACATCTGCTGCAGAACTGCCCGACATACGAGGACCAGAGAGAGCAGACGTGGCCATTACCAGTGGAACTGTAAGACAAGCTCTATGGCAGTGGCGACAGCCTCAGGATGACCGCCGCTTTTTTCGAAAAAATAATGGTTACTGTCTGACTGCGTACGAAGAAGAAGAAGAAGAAGAAGTATGATGTTTTTGTTTGTTCATTGTCCCCAACAAAAACCTAGTGGCTGTAATGTGGGCCATTCAGTATATTTGATCAGCTATTGATCTTACGTGTTGCTGCAGCATCGATTTATATATATTTACATATTTATTGTTACACCACTGGATATAATAATTGTGTCGCTCCTGATATTTTGATTGTGCCACTCATAATAATATAATCATGTTAGAATGAATGTAAGTGCCATACATTGTAGTATAATTGAGCTTGTAATGTTAGCATTAGATTTAATAGTTGAGCCAGTAATGTTAGCACTGGATTTAATAGTTGAGTCTTTAATGTAAGGACTGGATTTAATAATTGTGCTAGTAATGTTAGTACTGGATTTAATCATTAGTTGAGCCAGCAATGTTAGCACTGGATTAAATTATTGATCCAGTAAGGTTAGCATTAGATTAAACCATTGAGCCAGTAATGTTAGCAATGGATTTAATCATTGAGCCAGTAATTTTAGCACTGGATTTAATCATTGAGTCAGTAATTTTAGCACTGGATTTAGTCATTGAGCCAGTAATTTTAGCACTGGATTTAGTCATTGAGCCAGTAATTTTAGCACTGGATTTAGTCATTGAGCCAGTAATGTTAGAACTGGATTTAGTCATTGAGCCTGTAATTTTAGCACTGGATTAAATCATTGAGCCAGTAATGTTAGCACTGGATTAAATCATTGATCCAGTAATGTCAAACTATTAAGTTAATTCACTTCAATTGTACCAGTGGATGAAAGACTACTTAACCTTACAAGGATGTCATAAATGGTGGCTTCTTGTTAATCACAACTTTGATGTTCACACTGTGAGACGAGTTCCCATGATGAAATCCAGTATTGTTTAGAGATCTTCTTTAGATACGTACAATTTTGTGTCTTGTGTTGAATCATTGGGCCTGTGTACAAGTATCTTCCAAGTCACACCGAAAGTGGAGTGTCCCAAATGTTTCCAGCACATGAGCAGAAGTGTTGCGATTCTGACCAGAGATTGTGGAGTTGAGGCAGAAGCTGTAGGGCTGCTGCTCAGGTCTAGAAAAGACTGTCCTGGGGGTGAGCCTGCAGATCTAGCATAACCAGTGAACGAACGTTGTAGCTGAAGAAGGAGAAAGAGAAAATGAAGAAGTGTTAATGTTAACTTAATGCTGTAATTTGTTCAATATAATTTCTCTGAGAGAAGAATTATGTCTTTCTTCTGTATTGCAATAGGATTTATCACTGAAGATTCTTCTTTATGTCTTGTCTAGCAACTTTATTTCTTCTTCTTCTCCGTTTGTTCTCAAACTCTCAGTTCCAAGTCCTGAAAAGTTATTTGCAAGTAGTCGGATGTAGTCCTGAGAACGGAATGCGTTGTGTCATGGTTTACAGCTTGACTGCGATATTTGCACCTTTTAGTCCAACACATCTGACTTCAGCAGGTATTTGTGGGTACCGGGTTAGCCTTCCCTCTTTAATCCCTTCTCCTTAGCCAGTCTGCACTGTTGCAGCCTGGTATCCAGGATCACCGCGTCGAGGAGGAGAAGGGTCTTGGCTGCTCTGGGTCGCTGGGCTTGATGCAAACAGTCAGCTTTGGGTGGCTGACCACTGCAGCTCATGCACTCTTACAGCTTTATTTCATTTTTCTTCATCAAAATCTTTTCAGCTCCCTGTAGAGTATAGATCTTCAACAAATACATGTAAAGTCACAAATATTGACCTGTCTATTTTTGATGAAGTTATTGTGGATTGGAAATTGTACAGGATAAGGTCACGTCTTATGATATGCCTGGCTTACTATTTACTATTATTTACTATTTTGGTGTTACTATTTTTGCATTTGGGTGTTATTTTATTTATGTTTATAGGATAAGGTAGCCAGCCCCATGCTCAGCATTCCTTAAGTCACCTCTTATGATATGCCTGGCTTACTATTTACTATTTTGGTGTTACTATTTTTGCATTTGGGTGATATTTTATTTATGTTTACAGATAAATCGTGATATTATTACTGACATTGCTATGGCGCCAAATGTCACAGAGCAGTCCTCTGTTATGAAGAGGTGGTGTCAGGTGACCATGACCCAGAAAACAGTGTCCATCATGCGATATGACCCTGTGGAGGTAGATTGCAACAAGGTTACCCGAGGCTCGCCATTCTATGCCAGTTGTACTTACAAGAATATCATAAATCCAGGTGGTTCTGGAGATGGTACCATTGGCTTCTTTCTTGGTTGGAATGAAACAGAAGTGGTCAATACAACATTGCACAGATCGAAATGTAAGTGCTCACATTTGTGATGATCTTCTTACAATTTCCAGGAAAATTTATTTCTTTTGTTTCCGTACTATCATTTTTAAGTTAATAGCTGTCCATCGTTGTCGATGAGGACCGCCGGTATCATCCTTGTCACAGATTTCCCTGTTGGGTGTGGATGCGCATGTGGCTGAACAGGCCAATGCGAGCATGAAAACATCTGCTACATATCGGGCACACGAGGTTTGTAGAAGAGGATGGTGTTCCCGCTGCTCGGGATTTCCGCGTCTCGCGTCTGTTCTGGGCTTTCACAACACGGTCATCTTCACCAGCAGCTACACCGGATTTGACTGCGCTTCTCCAGTCAGATCTGTTTTTCGCAAGACATTCCCAGGTGTCGATGTCTATCTGGCAACTTTTTAGTGAGTCCTTCAGACCGTCTTTAAAACGTTTCTTTGGGCGCCCTCTCTCGCGCCATCCCTCTCTCAGCTCGCCGTAGAGAAGCTTCTTTGGGAGCCGCTCGTCTGACATACGGACGAGGTGTCCGGCCCATCCTAGTCGTGCTTTTTCTAGCAGTGCATGGATGCTGGGCAAGTTAGCCCTCGAGAGAGAACCTCGATGTCAGTGACACGATCTTGCCATCGGATGTGGAATATTCGCCTCAGGCAACCTGTGTGGAAGTGGTTTAACCTCCTTGCATGTCCAGAGTATACAGTCCAGCTTTCGCAAGCGTATAGTAAGGTTGGAATGATGGTTGCACGGTAGACTTTGAGTAAACTTTAAGTAAACTCAACATTATTATACTGGTTTAGATGACTCTACAGAGTCTGTATACAGCCAGCTTATCCCACTCCACTGATACTGAAAATACTGTGAGCATACAATCTATTTTTTAATGCATTAACTGACTCTGCCTCTACTACATCCTGTGACAATGCATTCCAAGAATTCACCACTTTCTGACTAAAAATATATAATCTGGACCTGTCTTTTAGAGAACACGTTTGAAACTAGAAATCTACTCCAAGCGCTTAAGGCTTTTGACATTAGTGAATGGTAGCCAGAGGCGTGTGCTGGGCATCTGATGCATGACTAGATCCGCAACATGGTGGTCTCTGCTAAAACAGGCCTCCACTCAATCTCAGAAGCATTTGAGAGCCACCGAGTTCCTTTGGTCGGTCTTGTTGTATGGCTTGACCAGGAAACCCGGCCCACAAGATACTATACAAGTCGTTCCTCAGCGCCAAAAGTCTTCCCCTGACCAGCTGGAGCCGTATAAGAGGCCGTCCCCGCACAGTATGACTCCCAACAGATGGCAGCCTCCACCTCCGCCCTGGACGTGGCCTGGAACCACGCCACAGCAGCGGGCCTTAGTCGTCTAAGCAAACATTAGTTGTCCATCATAAGTGATGAAGACCACTCTCTTTGTTCAGCCGTGTGGACAGTCGTATCTCTTGCTGTGTCCACTGAAATGGGTGACTTGCGCGGTGATTTGGATTAAAGTGAGGAAGAAACTGCGCCTTTTGTCAACCTCACTGACAGAGCCTAAGCTACCCTTTGCCAGTGGCAAGACATTCATCGAGACGACTGGAGATAGCATAGGATGCAGATTTTGCCTCAGGGTTACCACCGAAGCCTTTCCGTAAACATGTAACCCGCATGGTAGAAAGGTGGGATGGCATCTAACGCAGTTTGTCGTGCCTTTTCGATAACCACAAGAGGTCGTATGGACAACACTCAGCGTGTGAGTGGGTCTGGCATCTTTCCCTAGCTGTATTCAGCTCATCATAGTAGCATCTAAAATTCCCAGACGCCAAATTCGCGAAGGTGAACCGGCAGAACTAACCCGTAAAATACGTCACAGGTATAAGCGTAGTGCCATTCAGCCGACGTCCAGTCCAGGATAAACGGATGGAAGAAATCACAAAAAAAGAACGAAATAACAAGTCCAGACGGAAAACAACACCACGTTTCCGTGAACACAAGTGTAAGTCGTCGACTAGTGTGAATTCCAGGCAAATCCGTGGTCTGGCGGCATCCATAATGACCCAAAACAGTAGAGAAATGTAGACTCGCAGCCAGTTATGGCGCCATCTTTGCTAGATTTTTTCCAAGCAAACATTATTATTATTATTAATGTATTCATTGTCATAGGTAGAAAAACTGATTCTTGGAAGGGTTAGACAGCACTGCTTGTTCCTCTTATGGCATGCTGTCAGTGTGGTGATGGCAGTGATCTATTCTCCTCTATGTCCCACACAAAATCCTTCTAGAAACCACTTGCGCATTTATATTACTCTCATCAGGGTCACTATATCTAATAGGTCAGGTTTTCGGCTCTCAAGAAATGAGCGAAAGCACAAATTGTTGGGTGGTTCGTATTCCACAAGTTACAAGCATCCACTGGTCTCAACAGAGGTCAGATCTGTGCCTAGTCCTATCACATATGGACAATAAACTCAGAGATCCAACATACACACTGTGTGCATAAATGAACCCCTTTTCAGTTGAAAATCGAAAAGAGCAGGCTAAAAATCAAAAAATTCCAAAGTTAACAATAGTACCACATAAAGGCCAGAAGGAGGTGGTCCTTTCATCATGCAAAAACACAACAGGCCAATGTTTGTCTGCACATTTGTGTTTGTCTATACACTTGATTGCAAGTATATACAAACAAGACCTCTACACCCCCACAGAGGTAGAAGAGGAGTAACTAAGTGAAGTGAAATTATTGTCATCACTATTATTATAGGGGCTCGTTTTAGCCAAGAGGTGAAAGCGCTTGCCTCTCATGAAACAAAAGTTTTAAAACAGTGGGGTTTCGATCCCACAAGTTTCAAGTGTCTCAAGGGAGATGAGACTGGTGTCTTGTCATGTTGGAGATTGATGAAAAATATAGAGATCCTGTGCACGTAAAAGAACAGCAGTTGAAAATCGATAAGAATAGGCTGATATTGTGTGTTTCAAACCTCATACCCTCAGATTTAATCTAATATCTCCAGAACCCTTGCGTGTATTACCAGGAATGTTTGTATGTGGTCTTACATTCCCCATGACATTCAGGTTTGATCATTCATAATAAAGTAGATACTGTCGTTTTCTTAAACTGACAAGTTTCTTTGATCTTTGTTGGTGAAATAATTATTTAACCCTATAAAAAAAAAGGAAAGTAATTGAACAAAGGTACAAAAATGTATTCAGCATTACATATCCTCTTGTCTGTAAATTTCTTGGTTGGATGTTTCCTGGTAAAATTACATGTAATCTATATTTCAACTTATCCAGTCAGACGATTCTAACATATTGATGGCTGCTTTTGATTGAATGAAACACAAACCATTTGTCCAATAGTTCTCTTCCTCTTCTAAGACATGATCCTCAAATATAGCCCAATAATCCTTGTCTATGTTTGAGAGGGCAGCACATGTAAGTTCTTGGTCATTGCACAGTTTGAATGTTTTATTGTCAGTTGCCACATATCCTTGAACCTTTGCCCACACTAGTTCTATACGGTTTAGATGGGAAGGAAAAGGTGTGACAGTCTCAAACACCTATGTCCATGCTCAATAATTATTTTATCTATATGAAACACCTTTGTCTTTTGTGTCAGCTTTACAAGGGAAATCAATTGAGGTTTTAGATACATTTCATTAAATGGTATGTATTGTTTCTTGAGCCATAACTTTATTTCATTTTTTGTACTAGATGATATAGGGACTTTGTCCTCTTGTGACACTGTATTGTGACATGATGCATTGTCCATTTCAATGCAAGAGGATTTATCTAAGGAAGAAAGAACAGTTTTCTCAATCCACTCTCTAAATATATGGTCATTCATCTCTGTGTAGTAGTCCTGATTGTCTGTTGACTTTGAATTCAAAACTTACTTAACTTAATGTTTTTAAACTGGCTTAGAAGACTCTATAGAGTCTGTATACAACCAGTTTCTTGGAGGGTGGTTTAACCGATGTGCAAGTCCATTTTAATAGACTCGATCACTTAAAGCTAAGTAGAACCGCAGTCACTTAAGCGCCATTTATTTTTCTTTTTCATTCGTTCTCAATCTCCCACTACCAAGTCCTGAAAAGGGCTTTACAAGTAGCAGGATGTTGTCTGGAGAATGGAATGTATTGTGTCATAGTTTACAGCTTGACTGTGATATTTGCACTTTTCGGTCCAACACATCCGAGTTCAGAATGGCATTTGTGAGTATTAGGTTTACCTTCCCTCTTCAATCCCTTCTCCTTAGCCAGTCTGCTTGGCTGCAGCCTGTTATCCAGGATCACCACGTGGAGGTGTGGAATGGTCTTGGCAGCTCTGGTTCGCTGGCCCTGACGCTAGCAGTTAGCTATGGGTCGCTGATTGCTGCAGCTTATGCACTGCACAGCATCTTACCTTGCAGCTTATTTGAATACCAGTATTCCAAGTATAATTATATTTGTAATGTCTGGCTAATAGTTCATTTTCTTGTTGCAAAGCATCTTGTTCATGTTATCTCAGACAACAAGTTGATCAGAATTATCTCAGACAACAAGTTGATCAGAATTATCTCAGACAACAAGTTGATCACAATTATCTCAGACAACAAGTTGATCACAATTATCTCAGACAACAAGTTGATCAGAATTATCTCAGACAACAAGTTGATCAGAATTATCTCAGACAACAAGTTGATCAGAATTATCTCAGACAACAAGTTGATCAGAATTATCTCAGACAACAACTTGATCAGAATTATCTCAGACAACAAGTTGATCAGAATTATCTCAGACAACAAGTTGATCAGAATTATCTCAGACAACAAGTTGATCAGAATTATCTCAGACAACAAGTTGATCAGAATTATCTTAGACAAGTTAATCACAATTATCTCTATGTTGACAGGCAACAACTTGTTTGCATTCACTGACCTGAGTGACAAGGCTGCCGGAGCTGTTGTTCTTGTCATCTCCATCGTCGTCATCTTGTCCTCGCTCTTTGGAATTGTCAAGATTCTGAATTCAATGCTACAGGTAGAGACAAATCAAATAATTGCATGTTATAGGAATTAGCAATTGCACATACATGTATTGAGAATGAGTTAGTTAAACATGTGATTAACTGTAGTCAAAATGAGTTATTAAATATGTGATTACCTGTAGTGAGGATGAGTTATTAAACATGTGATTACCTGTAGTCAAAATGAGTTATTAAATATGTGATTACCTGTAGTGAGAAAGAGTTATTAAACATGTTATTACCTGTAATCAGAATGAGTTAATTAAACATGTGATTACCTGTAATCAGAATGAGTTATTAAACATGTGATTACCTGTAGTGAGAATGAGTTAATTAAACATGTGATTACCTATAGTCAGAGGGAAGATGAGGTTAACATCTGGTCAGGCAAAAAACACTGATCAGAAAATGTTAGCCAGGGTCAGGAGAAATATACTAGCCAAGACCCTCACCTGAACTCCTCGTTGGCTGTCCTGGAAACAGACCGTTGTTGAGGACAACAGTCTGGCTAACAAGTTGAGTTTCGACGTGATCTCTGTAGTAGTGAGTGACACGCAGATGAGGCTAAGCATAGCACAACCTCTTGGAGGGTCTCGGCCCACCTTCATCAGCACGCTCGGGATGTGAGGAAAGCTACTGCAACTTTTCAGGGCGCACATAAGAGTAACGTACTTATTGTGGACATTCGAAACAACTACAACCTATGGTCAGAATGAGTTATTAAACATGTGATGTTAAGTCCCAATTTGGCTGATTGTTCATTCACCCTATCCAGCTTCTCTTTCATTTGGCTATGACTGTGTGATAAAAGTACCAGATCATCTGCATAATCCAGGTCCTCCAATTGTGACAATGGTGTCCACTGAATACTAGTTCTCTTTCCATTATTTGATATCTTCATTAACTCGTTTTTTTTGGCCAATAAGAACAGAAAGGGTGAGAGAATACATTCCTGTCTGCATCCTGAAGCTATCAATCAGTAAACAATTTGTGGAGCGACGAGGAAACCAACTCCTCCTGATATAGAAATGGTCTTGCAGCACAGTACACTCCTGTGCCATCATTCCAAGTGGTCAAGATTTCTTGCTCTCATTTAGTCTCTGAGAGGCCAATAATATCATAGCTTATTTTGCTACTCTCGCTGACAAGGTGGCTTATGTGTGATGCAGAGCATATAGAACGGCAATTGTAGGTTCACACAATCAAGTACATGTATCTGTGATAGATAGTAGTCCTATAATTAGAATATCCCTGGCCATATGCTTTGACGTTATCGGGCCAATTTGTAGTATTGTACTTCATCTTCATCAACCGGCACTGACAACTGATGATCATGGATCTTCATCGACTTCTATCACTAATGTCGTTTACCAACTCTGTTGTGGATTGTCGCATGTGGCATTCTCTCATGCTGTCCAACATATTCTCTCTCTGCCTTCCCCTGTTTCTCTTTCCTGCTATCTTTCCCGTTGTCACAATATGCTCCAAGCCGCCCCTTCTCATAAGATGCCCGAAAAAGGATGACTGCCTTGTTCTGATCCTTGCAACGAGTTGTCTCTGTGTTTGTGCCTCTTCTAGTACTGTATCTTTAGTCTTTGTGTTTGTGCCTCTTTGAGTACTGTATCTTTAGTCTTCGTGTTTGTGCCTCTTCTAGTACTGTATCATTAGTCTTCTTTGTAGTCCATGGGATCTGCATCATTCTTTTGTAAAATCACATCACCGTTGCTTCTAAAGATCTATGTGCCTGATTATCCATGATTCACTGTCATATGTCAATACTGGTTCCACGTAGCATCCAAGGACTCTCATTCTCAGCTCCAGCAACAAGTTTTTTGTTGTACAATATTTCCTTCATGGTCTGGAAGACAGATTTTACTTTGGCTATTCTGCATTTTATTTTGTAATCGCTTCTTCCATCTGTTATGTGTGTGCCCAGATTTTAAACATGTTAACTTGTCTCAATTCAGTCCCCTTCACTTTGACGCAGCATTTTGGAGAGTTTGGTTATCTTCATACATTTTCTAAATTGTCTATGTGAACATCAGCGACACTCCACAGTGCTTGAGCAACTTCAAGAGTGATTCTATGTGTCAACTGTCAAATGGCTTTTTATATTCAGCAAACTTGATATCTGTTTCTTCTTCTTCTTCTTCGTCTTCTTCTTCTTCTTCTTCTTCGTACGCTGTCAGACGTCAACCTGTATTTTTTAGAAAAAAGCAGCGGTCATCCTGAGGCTGTCGACATTGCCATAGAGCTTGTCTAGTGTTGCCACTGGTGATGGCCACATATGCTTTCTCTGGTCCTCGTATGTCGGGCAGTTCTGCAGCAGATGTTCAGCGGTCATTTTTCTGGTACCACAACTGCATTCGTCAGTGCCACCTATCTTCAGTTTATTGAATAGGTGGTACCTCAGTCTGTTGTGACCTGTGCGGCGTCTGAAGACCACGACCTGCTCTCTTCTGTTCAATTGGTAATATGCATCATTTTTTGTGTAGCCAGTATGTTCTGTTTCCCATTTGGCCATGTATCTAGCTCTAATAAGCCTTTTTGACTCTTCGTAGGTCACACTAGAATCTGGTTGTGGTAGTCTTGCACCTTCTTTTGCCAGTCTGTCTGCCTCCTCGTTGCCTTGGATGTTACAATGGGATGGAACCCACTGTACCACTACTCTTTTTAGTGCGGTCTGCTAGCCTAGTTGACAGAGTACTGCATTTAAATCATTAAGTTCAGTATTTTTCTGGCTTTTTAGTGCTGTGACAACGGCCAGGGCATCTGTGAACAGGACTATCTGGCTTTAATTTCTTATATCTATTTCTGCAGCTGGAATGTCTGGGAAACCTTGTGGAGCTTGTGCATTTGAAAGCTCTTCTAAATGTTATAAGGATGGCAACTGTAGTGGTGACCTCATGCTCCTACTAGAGATCAAAAGAACATATGATAATGACCTGTAGTTGCAATGGGTCAATAAGTATCCCAATCTTGAAAACTGTTTCGGTTGTTTGTTTCGGATGCCCACAATGAGTAGGTTTACTCTTTTGTGTGGCCTGAAAAAGACGTGGTGGGTTGCAGTAACTTCCTCCAATCCCGAGCGTGCTGATAAAGCTGGGCCGGGGTCCTCCAGAGGGTTATGCTATACTTTGCTTCATCTGCAAGTCGCTCACTACTACAGGGATCGCGCCATTAGCCAGGCTGCCATGAAAAAAGCTACTAGGGAGGACTACTATGAAGCTGAGGTGAGGATCTTGACAAGTATATTTTACCTGATCCTGACTAACATGTCTGATCAGTATGTTGTGGCTGACCCTGACCCTGACTAACATGTCTGATCAGTATGTTGTGACTGACCCTGACTAACGTGTCTGATCAGTATGTTGTCCCTGACCCTGACTAACATGTCTGATCAGTATGTTGTGCCTGACCCTGACTAACATGTCTGATCAGTATGTTGTGGCTGACCCTGACTAACATGTCTGATCAGTATGTTGTGCCTGACCCTGACTAACATGTCTGATCAGTATGTTGTGGCTGACCCTGACCCTGACTAACATGTCTGATCAGTATGTTGTCCCTGACCCTGACTAACATGTCTGATCAGTATGTTGTGCCTGACCCTGACTAACATGTCTGATCAGTATGTTGTGACTGACCCTGACTAACGTGTCTGATCAGTATGTTATGCCTGACCCTGACTAACATGTCTGATCAGTATGTTGTGCCTGACCCTGACTAACATGTCTGATCAGTATGTTGGGCCTGACCCTGACTAACATGTCTGATCAGTATGTTGTGCCTGACCCTGACTAACATATCTGATCAGTATGTTGTGGCTGACCCTGACCCTGACTAACATGTCTGATCAGTATGTTGTGGCTGACCCTGACCCTGACTAAAACGTCTGATCAGTATGTTGTGCCTGACCCTGACTAACATGTCTGATCAGTATGTTGTGCCTGACCCTGACTAACATGTCTGATCAGTTTGTTGTGCCTGACCCTGACTAACATGTCTGATCAGTATGTTGTGCCTGACCCTGACCCTGACTAACATGTCTGATCAGTATGTTGTGCCTGACCCTGACTAACATGTCTGATCAGTATGTTGTGGCTGACCCTGACCCTGACTAACATGTCTGATCAGTATGTTGTGGCTGACCCTGACCCTGACTAAAACGTCTGATCAGTATGTTGTGGCTTACCCTGACTAACATGTCTGATCAGTATGTTGTGCCTGACCCTGACTAACATGTCTGATCAGTATGTTGTGCCTGACCCTGACTAACATGTCTGATCAGTATGTTGTGCCTGACCCTGACTAACATGTCTGATCAGTATGTTGTGGCTGACCCTGACTAACATGTCTGATCATTATGTTGTGCCTGACCAGACATTAGTCTTCTTCCCCAAAAACGTTTCTAATGTTATCATATTCCATCCATTGTTCGATCACCTTTCTTCTGTTTGATCTCAAGAAAGAGAGAAAGGAACAACAAACACAGAAACAAACACAGAGATAAAATGGTTGGTTCTTGTTAATGTTTATGTCCTAACAACTTTCCCCAGGGACCTGTGGCCAAAGTCATCCAGAAGACTGTGAATGCTGACTTTCCAGGCAGATGTGGTTACTTTACAGGATACCTGGCCTTGCTTGTTGGTTGTAGCTTGACCATTGTTATACAGAGCAGCTCGGTACGCATTGTCTTACGTGTTGGACCATATAATCAAACAAAAACATGCCAGTATATATGAGTGAGTACACATATATGGAGATTGCTATAGTAGAGAGGTCGCCTCTCAAGAAACAAAAGCCCAAAATGGTCGGTGTTCGAATCTCGCAAGTTTCAAGTGTTCCCTGATCTGAAGGTACATGAGGTCAGAGCCTAGTCCTATTGGAGATGGACGATAAACTCAGAGGTCCTGTGTGCACCCTAAGCACAGGAAAGTACCCCTGGCAATTTCAAATCAACTTTTGAAAATTGTTAGCAGCTGTACAGGCAAATATAAAGTTAACGGAATTGTTACCACCAGACACAACATGTCTATCAACAGTTTGTCAGCAAGTATATAACAAAAATATTTCTACATCTCCAAGGGGTAGAAGAAGAGTAACAAAATGAGAATGTATGTACACTTAAAACATGTACAAATAAACATAGACATCATTATGTTATCGCATCATATTATCTCATGGTGAATGGAAAACTTCCTCATCATTATTATGTTATCGCATCATGTTATCTCATGGTGAATGGAAAACTTCATCATCATTATTATGTTATCGCATCATATTATCTCATGGTGAATGGAAAACTTCATCATCATTATTATGTTATCGCATCATGTTATCTCATGGTGAATGGAAAAATTCATCATCATTGTTATGTTATCGCATCATATTATCTAATGGTGAATGGAAAACTTCATCATCATCGTTATGTAGCATGTCCTTTGCAGAACATTGCTCTCTTGACAGTCAATCTGTAAGACACTCAATCCTTGGCCAGCTATCCCGTCTCTTGTCACTGTCAACCCCAGAGCCTCTATAATGTTCATGTCTCTTTTGTCAGGTACAATACCCTCCAGTATCATTCTTTCTAGGCCATTGTGATGTTTGATGTGAATTTCTTAGACGTAATGTTGTTTACTAGCCAATTTTGTTATATATTGAGCTCCTGTAGAATTTTTCGCATTTTTCTTTTTCGCTATCAATGGCATTTTGAGCACCATCCTGTAGCATTTTAGCTCGAAGGATTCAATCTTCTACCATAAGGTCTGTGTGGTTGCCCATGTCTCACATCTGTAAGTTGTCGCTGGTAAGATGCAAGTCCTCAAGATCTAGATTTGTTTGTCATTTTGTTAGTGTTCTGCTATCAGTTTTTCATTTTAGTTAATCTCTGTAGTGACAAGTCCATTCGTCTCCTTCTTTCTTTTTGCTGATCTCCGTTGTTGTTTATAGTCGAGCTGAGATATTCAAAACTTGTAATGTTCTGGTCTTCTTGCTTCTCTAAGATAACTTATGTCTGGTTTTCCCCTAAAAGGTTAAAGACGAGGGCTTGACTTCATCACTGCGGGTTTCTCTAAATGGCTCAGTCTTTCTCCGCAGAACGGTATGTCATCTGCCGAGAGCATCACACAAAGCACAAACTCCGTAGCTCCAGCCCCCAATGAACCCAGGGATCTTTGGAAAAAATTGTTGTCATGAACCGGCTGCCACAGTTTGCATTAAAACCACGACCGTCTGAAAACGAGGCAAACAGCTTGTCCACTTCGCCACGGAGACACCCAAATGATTTTCACCTACAAGTTTCAAATGCAGTTTAGCAAAATAACAGTATCAAATGAGGACTAATTTTGACTAGCATTAAGGAGCAAATTAGGTCTTTTTCAACAAGGACAAAACTAAAGAAACTGACAAAGAAAAAACAGAAAATGATTAAAGTAAGATAGATAACTTCAAAAATAATTAAACAAAACAAAAGTGTAGGTCCTTGTCTGTCGTTTTTCTTCAATAAAACTGTATCTTGACCTTTTGTGTTCTTAAATTGTTGTTTTCTATAGGTCTTACTAATATATAATATCATATTTTTACTTATTATCTATCATGTTATCTAGTGATATTACCTTGTCATGCTATCCCATGATATTATCTTGTCATGTTATCCCATCATATATATTATCTGTTCATGTTATACCATTTTATCTTGTGAAGTTATCTTATCATATTATCTTGTTACTTCATCTCATCTTTTCATATTATGCTATCTCATATCTTGTCACTTTATCCCATATTTTCATATTATGCTATCTCATATTATCTTGTTATCTCTTCATGTTATATAATTGTGTGATGCTATCTGACATTATCATGGGATACTATCTCACTGTGTTATCAACACTTTCATCTCTCCAGGTTTTTACTTCCACTTTGACTCCCCTGGTAGGTGTTGGAATAGTCTCAGTCGAGAGGATGTATCCAATGGCACTGGGCTCCAACATTGGAACAACCGTGACTGGGATCCTGGCAGCAATGTCGGTCAAGGGCAAGCATTCTGGGCAGGCAATGCAGATTGCTCTGTGTCACCTGTTCTTTAACGTCACTGCAGTGGCCATCTTTTATCCTGTCCCGTTCATGCGATTTCCCATTCCCTTGGCCAAAATGTTAGGCCGGATAACATCCAAATACCGCTGGTTTGCTGGAGTCTATCTTGTTGGTATGTTTCTAATCATTCCTGTAATTGTCTTTGCACTTTCCTATGCTGGCTGGATCTACCTGGCCGTTATTGGAGGTCCGTTGTTCTTGATATTTCTGCTGGCTGCTTTGATCAATGTCCTGCAAGTTAAACGTCCAAACTACCTCCCGCGACGTCTGAAAACATGGGATTTTCTGCCGCTGTTTTGTCATTCATGCGCACCCTATGACCGTATTATCTCCTGCCATTATCTGACCGATCGCTGTCCAAAGTTTGATGACAGCGACGATGAAGATTATGATGACAGTGACGAAATCAAAGATAGCAAGATCCATGACCAGTATGGACACAGTCCAAAAGTTATATCAGTCAGCTTAAAGAGCGGTGGTCTTAGTGTAGCTTGACTGAATGTTGAATTGACTGTGTGTTGATGTTAGCTTGACTGTGTGTTGATGTTAGCTTGACTGTGTGTTGATGTTAGCTTTACTGTGTGTTGATTTTAGCTTGACTGCATGTGAATGTTTGCTCGACTGTGTGTTGATATTAGCTTGACTGTGTGCTGATGTTAGCTTGACTGTGTGTTGATGTTATGTTAGCTTGACTGTGTATTGATATTAGCTTGACTGTGTGTTGATGTTAGCTTGACTGTGTGTTGATGTTAGCTTGACTGTGTGTTGATGTTAGCTTTACTGTGTGTTGATTTTAGCTTGACTGCATGTGAATGTTTGCTCGACTGTGTGTTGATATTAGCTTGACTGTGTGCTGATGTTACCTTGACTGTGTGTTGATGTTATGTTAGCTTGACTGTGTATTGATATTAGCTTGACTGTGTGTTGGTGTTATGTTAGCTTGACTGTCTGTTAATGTTATGTTAGCTTGACTGTGTGTTGATATTAGCTTGACTGTGTGTTGATGTTAGCTTTACTGTGTGTTGGTGTTATATTAACTTGACTGTATGTTGATGTTAGCTTGACTGTGTGTTGATGTTAGCTTTACTGTGTGTTGGTGTTATGTTAACTTGACTGTATGTTGATGTTAGCTTGACTGTGTGTTGATGTTAGCTTTACTGTTTGTTGATGTCATGTTAACTTGACTGTATGTTGATGTTTGCATGACAGTGTGTTGATGTTTTCATGTATGTATTGGAGTATATATTAAATCTATAAAGAAATGAAAGACACACTAATTGCTTAAAAAAACCACAAAAACAGAAAATAAATTGTCCAGTATGTGTGAAGTCCTTGATGAATGCTGACATTTGGTCACCAAATCATTATCAATAAAGTTTCTTCTTCTTCTTCATTCATCCTCTCAGGTCAAGGTCCAGGTTTGTCTTACAAAGGACACCATTGGCTGTAAGTCTCATATCTTTTTCTAGAGGATAGTATTGTTCTCTCTCACCATGCATGAGCATGCCTCTAAGTAGGCTGTGTTCCATGGTCATGGTATGCTCCCCACATGGACGCCTGTCATCTGTCCCAATCCTCATTATGTTGTAGAGATGATCCATGTGTCTATTATGCCCAGTTCTCAATCTGAAGATGAGGACTTGCTTCTTTCTAGTTTAATAATTACAGATTTATATCTTTGCTAACATTTTCCCAAACACATAAAAGACACATTTGCCAGTCTTTTCTTCCATACATACATGAAGGACAGTCATTGAGTAATACAAATTTGAATATAAAGTGCATGGAAGTGTTTGTACAATAGAAAATATTATTTCAGTACGAAAAACGGCTCTTAGCCGTAGGGATTGTGACGGTCGAGCAGTATGCCGATGTGTAATATAGTTTACAACATGGCTGCCCCACTGTTGACTTGCACCACGGAAGAACAACGAGGAGTTATTTGTGGTCATGTGGTCAGAGGGTAAAACCTTCTTAAATCTACAGAAGAATGAAGGTTCATTATGGAGACAGCTGTTTTAGTCAGAGGAAAGTGTTTGAATAGGCAGAAAAGGGGATCTAGTGGTTAAGTGGCACGGCTCACAACCGAAGGTGCTGGGTTCAATCCCCATCACAGCACCGGCCGTTACCCCGGGGAAGCAAACCCTTAGAAAATACAGGAGGAAGCAGATCCTTACATAAAATGCATGCTGAAGTCGGATGCACTGGGCCGACAGATGCAAAATAAAAACAGTGCAATGCACATCGCCTTGGGGATTAGACAAATAAGGCGAACGCAAAAACAAACAAAAAACAAAAAAATAGGTAGAAAGATTTCAAAATGGAAAACAAAACATTACTGATCAACCTCGGCTTCGGAGACCAGCAAGTGTGGCAACTGACACAGTGAAACAGCAGTCCACTAGCTAGTCCGTGGCAACAGGCAAGTCACAATTGATGAAATAACCATAGATTGCAACACGAGTCACAACAATTGTTCGTGATGACCTCGGTTATAAGATAAGTGTGTAACAGATGGGTCCCAAGGCATAAAAATGATGTAATAGAGGCGGTAAAAAATTAGGTAAGGTGACAACAAAAGACTTTTTTTCTAGAGGGCATCCACAAGCTAGTGGGAAGTTGATCGTTTAGACGGCATCCACAAGCTAGTGGAAAGTTGATCGTTTAGAGGGCATCCACAAGCTAGTGGGAAGTTGATTGTTTAGAGGGCATCCACAAGCTAGTGGGAAGTTGAACGTTTAGATGGCATCCACAAGCTAGTGGGAAGTTGAACGTTTAGAGGGCTTCCACAAGCTAGTGGGAAGTTGAATGTTTAGAGGGCATCCACAAGCTAGTGGGAAGTTGATCGTTTAGATGGCATCCACAAGCTAGTGGGAAGTTGAACGTTTAGAGGGCATCCACAAGCTAGTGGGAAGTTGATCGTTTAGAGGGCATCCACAAGTTAGTAGTAAGTTGATCGTTTAGATCGCATCCACAAGCTAGTGGGAAGTTGATCAAAGTGTGTTTCCAGGCACGAAGACTGTGTAAAAAAATAAGATGGACAATATTTCTGGGTCACACTCTTGTAAAAATGTTATCAATAAAATTGCTGTTACATAATGACTGTTTCTCAAATAAGTTCCGTTATTTTATGAGGACATGCTGGCAACATCTTTAGTATGTCGATGTAAAGTTGAGTTGTATGGATGTTGTGTATGTGGTATGTGAACTTATATGCAATGTATGCCAGGAAGAACATATTTATATGCTCCCCTCCACTCTTTGCACAAAAATGTTCTTCTGGATATCTTTTTCCATGTTGATGTTTGGAAATCATGAAAAAAGCCATTAATATTTAGCTGTTTGTAGATCTTCATCTGTTAAGTTGGATAATTTGTCTCGTACAAAGCCCCAGAGTGAATATGTTGTTCTAGAGATCACAACATATCAGGTCCACATTTCTCTTCTTCTGCATTCATCCTTATGTCGTAGTTTATAGCTTGACTGTGATATTTGCACCTTTCAGTCCAACACATCCGATTTCAGCAGGGCGTTTTTGGGTATTGAGTTAATCTTTCCTTTTTTAATCCCTTCTCTGTTGCAGTCTGTTATCCAGGAAAGACATGTGGAGGTGGAGAAGGGTCTTGGCAGCTCTGGTTTGCTGGGCGCTGATGCTAGCAGTCAGCTCTGGTTTGCTAGGCGCTGATGCTAGCAGTCAGCTCTGGTTATCTGGGTGCTGATGCTAGCAGTCAGCTCTGGTTTGCTAGGCGCTGATGCTAGCAGTCAGCTCTGGTTTGCTGGGCGCTGATGCTAGCAGTCAGCTTTGGTTTGCTGGGCGCTGATGCTAGCAGTCAGCTTTGGTTTGCTGTGCGCTGATGCTAGCAGTCAGCTCTGGTTTGCTGGGCGCTGATGCTAGTAGTCAGCTCAGGTTTGCTGGGCGCTGATGCTAGCAGTCAGCTCAGGTTTGCTGGGCGCTACAGCTCATGCACTGCTCAGCATCTTGATATCATAATATAATAATAATACACTTAGGCGCCCAAGGCTGTTGCATCGATCGATTTTACCTTGACTCATGGTTGAGGTCCATGAGACGTATTGTTTTGATGAGGTGAGGGAAATATATTGCAGCTAGGTGTTGCGTGGGAGGCCCACCCTTGATTTCGACAGCCAGGTGCAGAATCTTATGGGCCAAGACCTGGAAAAGACGGGCCACGTGACTGAAGATAGAGAAGTGATACTGGTCCATCATAGAAACAATCAATGCCCTCTAACCTCTCTAGGATAGAAACACCTGTTGAATGTGTAGTAGCCTTCTGGGTTTTGAAAGAAAGCTCTAGAAACAATATTCCCTTTATGACACAGGAAAAAAAATGGTGAACAACTTGTTTTCCTGGGAATCACAAGAACAATAATAAGAGCACACTCTCAGAGTTATGGTTATTTGAGGAACTTCTTTCAATATGGAGATGCTATTGAAAATTCTTTTATAAAAAAATAACTTAAAATATGACATTGTTTTTGAAAATTTGTCATGTTAAATAATCAGTAAAATTCAAGCCCCTTCTTTGCTATAATTGTTCATGATTTTTGCCATTTTTGGAATTGTTTGCTCATCACAAATATTTATTTCAATGCTACTGTTTTTTGTTTGTTAAAGATTGTCTGATAATGAAGAAGTGACTTGTATTGAACAAGTTTTGGGGGAGCAGACGAAGGCATACTAAAGAAACTGTACACTGGAAGAGTGAGACCAGTTCTCGAGTATGGCATTGCGGCATGGACAACAGCAGCGAAGGCGAACTTCGATAAAGTTAACAAACTTCAAAACCAAGCCATGAGAATTATAACAGGTGGCATGAAGTCAACGCCAATTGTAGAACTTGAAAAGATTACAAAACTGCAATCCATGACCGATAGAAGAGACTGCAGAGCCCAGCTGCAGTCAGAGAAACTCCGAAGACTGACGGACCATCCAATGTACCAGAGGCTAAACAATTTGGGAACTGGGAAACTAAAGCGGAGAAACTTTGCAGAAATAGCCAAAGCAAAGATGCACGAAGATCCCATAAACGCACTAACAACACCAAAACGCATCACTACTGTACGAAAACCTACTTGGAGGCAGGATATATTTCCAGAGGTGGTAGAAAATATACCAGGTATTGCAAACAAAAACTGCCAGAGTGAAAAAGAAAGGAGAGACACTACCCTAAGCTTCATAACGAAAAGCTACCCAAGCATGGACTGGACCCATGCATACACCGACGGTTCTGTAACAAACACTACACAGAACGGAGGGGCAGGAGCATTCCTGAACCTACCAAATGGCAGAAAAATAACACTGTCATTCGCTACTGGTAAGTACACGAGCAATTTCAGAGCAGAGGCAGAGGCACTGAGGGCGGCAGTGGAAGAAATGGTAACACACAGTGAAAATGAGAGCCATATAGTCCTGCTGACAGATGCTCTCGAAGTAGTCACAGCGCTAAAAAGCCAGAAAAACACTGAGCTTAATGACTTAAGAGCAGCACTCTGCAAACTGTGCCAACAGTCCGCACCAAAAAGGGTAGTGGTACAGTGGGTTCCGTCACACTGCAACCGACGAATGCCCGTGCGGTACTGGTAAAATGACCACTGAACATCTGCTGCAGAACTGCCCGACATACGAGGATCAGAGAGAGCAGATGTGGCCATTGCCAGTGGAACTGCAAGACAAGCTCTATGGTAGTGGCGAGAGTCTCAGGATGACCGCCGCTTTTTTCGAGAAAATAATGGTTACTGTCTGACTGTGTACGCAGAAGAAGAAGAAGAAGAAGAAGAACAAGTTTTGAGTGCAGTTAGCAGTAACTTGTATCAAACAAGTTTTGAGTACAGTTACATAAGAGTTATGAGTCAATGAGCATGATCACACTACAGAGCCAGACAAAGAACTCCTACCGACTGTATGTAGGTCAGTTCAAAAATCTTAGTGATGAAATATCATACATTCAGCTGGTGAAAATTTCCCTGATCTATGGGTGGTGATCCTTGGCGGAAATAAAAAAAAAAGTAGGCTTAAAAGCCGCTGCCCGGACAAAATTAAAATTTAAAATCTACCAAAGTTATTTGTACCTTTCCCCAAGTGGTCTGTTAAGAGCAGCTATAGATGGCGCCTAACTGGCTGCGGGTCTACTTAGCTCTAGTGTTTCAGTCTATTATGATGGACTCGCACATCGGTTAAACCACCCTACAAGAAACGTCATCATGCGCATCACTTGGTGCAATTTGGTCCGGTTTCATTTGAACCCGCCTCGTATATTATATTACTTGATGACCAATTTCTCAGTGGGTGATGTGCCACTGTGTGCCCAAACTTTGTTTCTAACGATCTTTATTCTGAGCTATGGAGGCCATGAACCCAGCCATAGCTGGGAAATAAAGGTGTCCGGCGTGATGCTGACCACATCATTTGCTATGTGCCATAGGTTACAAAATAATAACACCATATATCCTATGTGCCGAATGGTGTGATGGGATTTCTGTAGTGGAGTGCAAGTAAGTTTGACCCACACATTGGAGGTCTACTCTGTGGTTTTCTTTGCCTTGAGACACTGCTGTCGACGTGCTCCAACGTTCGTCCTATCTTCTGAGTATCTTGCATGTCCACCCATGTTTTACCTTATTTGCGTGAACAACTTTATCGATGGCCAAAGGTAATCGCTTGTGGGTTGGAATTGTGAAGGTTCTGTATGCATTTGTTGCAGAGAGTTAGGTCGCCCATGCATCTCTCTAGAGAGACCTGGATTGCTTTGTAAGTGTCAATATTTCAGCAGCAAAGCACAATGCAGTTTGACGAGAACATTGAATAGGGTCTAATTGCTGCACTCTTCCAAGACTTTGGATGAACCAGAAGGCCACCCTGCTTACACTGCGAGACCTACAACAACAAAATGTTTTAAAATAAATATATAAATGTACGAGGCATGTTCAAATGAAACCGGAGCAAACTGCAATAAGTAGACATACGTGCACATGATGACGTCACTTCTGGTGTAAACAGTACATACCAACTGTCAAGTTTGCAAAATTTATTTATCCTCTGACTCATAGTTTCCTCAGCAGATTGTTGAAAACAACTATGTTTAAAGAAGGACGTGAGTTAATGAAAGATTTTCCGAGACCAGGTCAGGCGCATATTGTTGCGTTAACTCACGTCCGAGACCAGGTCAGGCGCATATTGTTGCGTTAACTCACGTCCGAGACCAGGTCAGGCGCATATTGTTGCGTTAACTCACGTCCGAGACCAGGTCAGGCGCATATTGTTGCGTTAACTCACGTCCGAGACCAGGTCAGGCGCATATTGTTGCGTTAACTCACGTCCGAGACCAGGTCAGGCGCATATTGTTGCGTTAACTCACGTCCTTCTTTAAATATCGTTGTCCAGTTCTTCACTGTTGTCTTCGACACACTTTTGTCACCATACACTGTCTGCATTCTGCAATGAATGTCAACTGGCCGACATCATTCAGTTTTTAGAAACGTAATCACCGCTCGCTAATTAACTCTGGATGAATTCCGTATCACACCCGCCATGTTTCCAGCGATCTGCAGATGAAACTATGAGTCGGATAATAATGAAATTTTGCAAACTTGACGGCTGTTATGTGTTGTTTACACCAGAAGAGACATCATCATGCGCATCGTACTTATGTTCACTTGTTACATTTTGGTCCGGTTTCATTTGAACACACCTCGTACATATTGCTACAGAAATCACATTGTAACAGGAAGTCCGTTGGTTCACACTAAGAACCCCAACTCAGTGCTAATCTACATATCTTATGGAAAGAAAACATTTTTGTAGAACTACATTAAATACTTTATTTTTGTGATGACTTCTATTGCATGTTTAATCAAGTGCTCATTTGTTCAGAAATGTATCACTTTATTGCATTTGATGCGAGTAAGAATGATTGAATCACTTATAAACATCAATCAAATATGATCTTATTTCTGTTAATTTGACCATTTCATTTATTGTAACTGACATAATAAAGATAAATTGGCAAGGGTGAAATGACTTTTGATTTTTGTATCTGCTTGTGTATTCATACAAGAAATTTCCATAATTCATTTGTGTATCTGCTTGTGTATGCATACAAGAAACTTCCTTAATCCATTTTTGAATCTGCTTGTGTATATATACAAGAAATTTCCGTAATCCATTTTTGTATCTGCTTGTGAATGCATAAAAGAAACTTCTTTAACCAATTTGTGTATCTGCTTGTGGATGCATACAAGAAACATCCTTAATCCATTTGTGTATCCACTTGTGGATGCATACAAGAAACGTCCTTAATCCACCACACCCTAACCCAGGCAGAAAAGCAAGTGGTCATTTTCGCAGTGTTAATGGCGCTCAAGAACCAGCACAAAGATGAACTCGGTGCTCTGGCAGACTCGCTCAAACGACTGTCCCAGTGCTTCAAAAAAAGCACAATCCAGTGGATACCAGCCCACTGCAACATTCCAGGCAACTAGGAGGAAGACAGACTCGCCAGAGAGGGAAGAATGCTGCAGCAGAGTGATACAGAAAACACATACAATGAGACTAAAGCATTAATCAGGGCAACGTACAGTGCAAAATTGAAAAAAGACCACCCTGGCCACATAGAAAACGATGCCTACCATCAACTCTCCAGGCGAGACCAGGTGACAATTCTCCGACTACGCACAGGTCACAGCAGACTTAGATGCCATATGTACAACAAGTTCAAGATTGGCACTACAGACCTTTGTGCCTGCGGCACAGCCCCCATGCAGACAAAACATATTTTGCAGTCCTGTATACCGACAAAAGAAATAGCATTTGGCAACAGCCAGTGTCCTTCCACAAGAAGCGGAACAGAAGCTTGAGTGGACATCCACCTTTGTTAGAGTCAATGAAGTTAAAGTCTGAAGATGTACGAGGAAGAAGTATAACACCCTAACTACCTGAATACATGTTTCAGAAACTGTGACCATTATTCTGCTAAATACTATCTTCCAGTTTAAAAAGCAAATTAGCATAGGCCTAACATCTAAATGTACTTCAAAAGGCGGATCTCTTCTATTCCTAAGAATCGACTTCACTGCACTTCAGGCATACCCATAGGTGGTCAGTCTTTCTCAACAAATGGTGAAGGGTGTAGATGCTTGACGGTTGATGTAGCTTGTTGGTTGCTGTACAAACTTTTGAGTGGTAGCACCTAAGACGGATTGTTTCAAAGTTGCGAACTCATTACGGCAGCTCCTGCAGCTGAGCTAGTGCCAAATTGTATTACTTTGCATTCCTTTGGATTACACAAGTGAGCGCTGAAATGGGGGGGGGGGGGGGGGGAGAGAGGGGATCCTGCAGTTTATGCAACCCAAGGTCTCCATATTCAGCACCCAGGCTTGCGGACTGGAGAAGCTACTCACAGGACGCCACAATCATGGTCTACATAGACGGAGATGCCTATGACTAGCCCCATCCACAACTCTCTTTGGTTGCTTTGTATGACATACACGGAGGGGTAGTAAACCTATTCTGTCCTCCCCAGTAAGGGACCCCAGGATCCACATGGGGAATCTATCTTTCATTTGCATACAAAACTTCACAAGCAAACATTATATATATATATTCATGTTTCTACATTTTTAAAAATGTCTGATCTCTCAAAATTGACGAGATCAGCATGCACCACTGCTTTAGATAGAAGATAACATTACAACACGCCCAGCATGCACCACTGCTTTAGATAGAAGATAACATTACAACACTCCCAGCATGCACCACTGCTTTAGATAGAAGATAACATTACAACACTCCCAGCATGCACCACTGCTTTAGATAGAAGATAACATTACAACACTCCCAGCATGCACCACTGCTTTAGATAGAAGATAACATTACAACACTCCCAGCATGCACCACTGCTTTAGATAGAAAACAACATTACAACACTCCCAGCATGCACCACTGCTTTAGATAGAAGATAACATTACAACACTCCCAGCAAGCACCACTGCTTTAGATAGAAGATAACATTACAACACTCCCAGCATGCACCACTGCTTTAGATAGAAGATAACATTACAACACTCCCAGCATGCACCACTGCTTTAGATAGAAGATAACATTACAACACTCCCAGCATGCACCACTGCTTTAGATAGAAAACAACATTACAACACTCCCAGCATGCACCACTGCTTTAGATAGAAGATAACATTACAACACTCCCAGCAAGCACCACTGCTTTAGATAGAAGATAACATTACAACACTCCCAGCATGCACCACTGCTTTAGATAGAAGATAACATTACAACACTCCCAGCATGCACCACTGCTTTAGATAGAAGATAACATTACAACACTCCCAGCAAGCACCACTGCTTTAGATAGAAAACAACATTACAACACTCCCAGCAAGCACCACTGCTTTAGATAGAAAACAACATTACAACACTCCCAGCAAGCACCACTGCTTTATGGAGAAGATAACATTACAACACGCCCAGCAAGCAGGCAGACATGGACACAGTAGCGCAGCATTTAACTACTTTGTTCAACATTTGCCTGAACAAATGCCAAATCCCCGACCAATGGAAAACGTCAAAAACCATCCTAATACATGCGAATGGAGACAAGGAAAATCTGACAAATGACCGTCCGATCTGTCTGCTCTCATCCTGTAAATGACCGTCCGATCTGTCTGCTCTCCTCCTGTAAATGACCGTCCAATCTGTCTGCTCTCCTCCTGTAAATGACCGTCCGATCTGTCTGCTCTCCTCCTGTAAATGGCCGTCCGATCTGTCCGCTCTTCTCCTGTAAATGGCGTCCGATCTGTTTGCTCTTATCCTGTAAATGACCGTCCGATCTGTCTGCTCTGTCCTATAAATGGCCGTCCGATCTGTCTGCTCTTCTCCTGTAAATGGCCGTCCGATCTGTCTGCTCTCCTCCTGTAAATGGCCGTCCGATCTGTCTGCTCTCCTTCTTCTATAAACTCTTCCCCAGAGTGATCGTCAACCGTATAGAAAAGCTACTAGATGAGAACCAACAACGAGAGCAGGCAGGTTTCAGGAAAGGCTTCTCAACCACTATCCACCTCCACACAATCAACCAATGAATTGAGAGGGTACATGTAGTGCAGGTGCCTTTATGCCTTGTGTTCGTGGATTATGAGAAGGCTTTCGATACCAACGAAATGACTGCGGTGTTGAATGCCCTGAGAAATCATGGAATTGCAGAAAAATACGCTCTCAGCTCATAGAGGAGATAAACAGAGGATGTACAACTTGACTTGGCTTCGTTCGTTCTCAATCTCCCGCTATCAAACACTGAAAGGGCTTAAGTAGCAGAATGTAGTCCAGAGAACGGAATGCATTGTGTCGTAGTTTACAGCTTGACTGCGATATTTTCACCTTTCGGTCCAACACATCCGACTTCAGCAAGCATTTTTTGAGTACCGGGTTAGCATTCCCTCTTCGATCCCTTCTCCTTAGCCAGTCTGCCCTGGTGTAGCCTATTATCCAGGATCACAGCGTGGAGGTGTAGAAGGGTCGTGGCAGCTTTGGTTTGCTGGCCCTGACACTAGCAGTCAGCTATGGGTCGCTGACCACTGCAGCTCATGCGATGCTCAGCTATGGTTCGCTGACCCTGACACTAGCAGCCAGCTATGGGTCGCTGACCACTGCAGCTCATGCGATGCTCAGCTATGGTTCGCTGACCCTGACACTAGCAGCCAGCTATGGGTCGCTGACCACTGCAGCTCATGCGATGCTCAGCTATGGTTCGCTGACCCTGACACTAGCAGTCAGCTATGGGTCGCTGACCACTGCAGCTCATGCGATGCTCAGCTATGGTTCGCTGACCCTGACACTAGCAGCCAGCTATGGGTCGCTGACCACTGCAGCTCATGCGATGCTCAGCTATGGTTCGCTGACCCTGACACTAGCAGCCAACTATGGGTCGCTGACCACTGCAGCTCATGCGATGCTCAGCATCTTGATCCCGAATGCACAACTGATATCATACTCTTCAATAGACCAATCACCATACCGATACAACGTGGCGTCCGTCAAGGTCAATCTCACCAAAACTCTTTACAGCAGCCCCTGTAGAAGGTCTTTAAACACATGGGATGAGAAGATAACGGCATAAACATAGACGCGGAAATTCTTACTCATCTGAGGTTCGCTGATGATATAGTCATCCTCAGCCACGACGTAAAATATGCATAGAAAAGCCCGAATGAGCTCAACAGAGCAAGCGTTGCAGTTGGTCTACAAATCAATAGAAAGAAAACCCAGTTCATGCTCGACACCTTCTGCCCAAAATGAGATATGCCTCTTGGAGATTTTCTCGTCAAAAACGTTGTTATCGTTGATCGCGTATGTCCACGATGAGTAGGTTACTCTTTTGTGTGCCCTAAAAAGGGCGTTAAGTGGGGGGTTATCGTAGCTTTCCTTACATCCCGGGCGAGCTGATTAAGGTGGCCAGATTGTTGTCCTCGACAACAGTCCGTTTCCAGGACGACCAACGAGGAGCTCAGGTGAGGGTCTTGACCAGTATAATTCTCCTGACCCCGGCTAACATTGTCTGATTAGTGAGTTTTGCCTGACCTGACGTTAGCCTCATCGTCCCGTCAGGTGAGAGTCTTGGCCAGTATATTTCTCCTGACCCTGGCTAACATTGTCTGACCAGTGTGTTTTGCCTGATCAGACGTTAGCCGCATCGTACCGTCAGGTGAGGGTCTTGACCAGTATATTTCTCCTGACTCTGGCTAACATTGTCTGATCAGTGTGGTTTACCTGACCAGACGTTAGCCTTATCGTCTCCGTCGCAAACGTAAATGTGTATACCTACTTGGACCAAGAGATCACGAACTCCCATCTAATAAATCGGGAGATCTCACAAAGGACAACAGCGGACTGGCTCAGATTCAAATGTTTCAAACCCATACTCTAGCGACACAACGCAAACTTCTTCTCATGCTACTTGCAAAGTCCTGTTCAGGGCTTGGTAGCGGGAGATTGAGAATGAACGCATAAGAAGAAAGAAGAAACCCATACTGCAACAGATGCGAAACGATAACTCTAGGGCTCACATCGTGAACAGTGTGGTTATTCCAGCCATGGCATAAACCGATGTCCAGCTCAATGGTCAAGTGATACCGGCAATTGAGAATGTCGACCTATTTAGGCAGAAAAATTTGGCAAAATGGGGGAACTACACTAGAACTTTTCATTCGTAATCCCTTGGCCTCAAATGCCTTCAACCAATTAACGAATATTTGGAGATCTATATCACTGATCACGTGTCAAGCTCACAATAATTAATGCTAAGGTCATCCCAGTGCTCACATATGGTTGCGAAAGCTGGAAAATGACAAAGACGCTTGAAAATAGATTGAATTCATTTTAAAATAAATGCCTTAGACGTCTATAGACGATTGGCTGAAAATAATTGATGACTACTGAGCAAGTACGATCAGTTCAACAAAAATGATGTTTCTAATGTCATCGGGAAGTTACGTTGGGCGTTCACCTCGCATGTGCTCAGGATGAACGAAAATAAGTTTCCGCTACAGGCGTTTATGTGGAAACGGTAAAAGGAAGCGGTGTAGACCAAGAAGGCTCTACGCAGAACTAACACAAGGGAGGATGTAACCATTGGGGCTAGGAACATGCAAGAGTTACAGAGAGTGGCGGCAGACCGATTGGACTGGAGAATATTGAGTTCTGCTTTCCTCGCAGTCTTTGGCGCCGAAAGACTACAGAGAGATTCAGTTACTTAAACTTAGCTTCTTTATGCTGGTTTAGATGGCTCTATAGAGTCTTTATACAAGCAGTTTATTTCACTCTACTCTACTGATACTAAAAATTACTGTGGGCATCCAATCTATTTTTAAATGCATTTTTGAAACTGACCCTTTCTTCACCACATCCTGTGTCAATACATTCTAAGCATTCACCACCCTCTGACTAAAAACAATATTTCCTAATATCTAATCTGGACCTGTCTACAATTTGAAGTCCTCTTGTTCTTGTAGCCGGATGTACTTTGAAAAAACTCGGTATAGTCTAATTGATCCTGTCCTTCAACAAATTGAAGATAGGGTGTACCGACGAATGCCCGTGCGGTACTGGTAAAATGACCGCTGAACATCTGCTGCAGAACTGCCCGACATACGAGGATCAGAGAGAGCAGATGTGGCCATTTCCAGTGGAACTGCAAGACAAGCTCTATGGCAGTGGCGACAGCCTCGGGATGACCGCCGCTTTTTTCGAAAAAATAATGGTTACTGTCTGACTGCGTACGCAGAAGAAGAAGAAGTAATTGATCCTGTCCATTGATAAATTTTGCACGAGTCCTTCAGCTATTGTAGAGCCGCTGCTCAGTGCTTCACAATCAGGAATTCTAAAAAAAAACAGGGGATGTACGGATGCTATAATTACGCTGACAGTTAAGTGAAAAAAACCATATAATTCCATACAAAACTCCACGTGACCTTCATTGATCAAGAAAAGGCATTTGACCGGGTGAACCGATGTAGAATTTGGGAGGTGATGGAGGAATATGGTGTGGTGGGTCAACCACTGGATGGCATTCGTGGTTTGTACTCAAAAAGTAAAGGTGCTGTACGTACAAATGCAGGTATTACAAATTGGTTTCCAGTGCTGAGTGGTGTACGACGGGGTGTGTTCTTTCTCCACTTTTGTTCATAATTTATGTAGATAAAATTGCACAGTTGGCTAACCCCACGAGGCGTTCCTAAATGAACTGTTGTTTGCTGATGATCAGGTCATCTGTTACCAAAATGGAGAAGACCTACAACACCACCTGAACGTTCTCCATTTCTCTTGTAATGAATATGAGATGATGGTCAACACAGACAAGACAGAAAGTATGTTGATATCGCGTGAACAAGTGCAGAGAAGTTTTCACATCAGTGACATTGATATCAAGCAAGTACGGGAGTTCAAATACCTAAGTAATATGTTCGCTGATGATGACAGAGTGGGCAGAGAGATTGCACACATAATTCAGAAGGCAAACAGTGTCCACTATCAAATTGTATCGATTTGAAAACACTCTAGAGTGATTCTTTCAACTAAGATGAGACTGATAAATACACTATTTATTTCGACATTGTGTTACCAGTGTCAATCTTGGTCCTTCCTAGAAACACATAAGACTAAGATCCAGAGCCGTGAGATGCGCTGTGTGAGAAGTGCAGCTGGAAAGACAATCCATGACCGAATCCGCAACACCACGCTGAGGCAGACAGTGGGGACAAACCCAGTTAGTGCCTAAATTGAAGCATAACAAATCAAACAGTTTGGTTATTTAGTCAGAATGTATTATGATCAGCCTACAGCAAGAGCATATCATATGCAGGTTTCCGGTCCACGAGCAAGAGGCCGACCACGACGTCGGTGGATCGAGAGTGTCTTTGACACTCATGAAGTTTCCCTTACCGACAAGACAAGCTTCCCGCTTGGCGATAAAAAGAAATCAATGCACCGCGCCTCTGCGACGCCGTGTGGCAAGGGCAGTGTGACAAAAGAAGAAGAAGAAAGAAGAAGAAGAAGAAGAAGAAGAAGAAGAAGAAGAAAAATAAGAAATTGATTAATTTATAAACTTGTATTAAGTAACCTGGAATTATTCTCAGTTCTTCCGAGTCTTTCCTCATAATTATAATTCTGGAATCCCACGATCGTTTGTGTAACTTCTATTTGTATCTTTTCTAGCATGTCTATATCCACTCCACGAAAAGGACTCTACACCTGAACACAGTACTCCTTGTTAGGTCTCATCAATGATTTATATAATTTGGCTATCGCTTTCTTGTTTCATTGTGTAATGTTTTTAACAAAAATCATACTCGATATTCCATTAGTCTTTTTCATTGCCATCTGAACTTGCTCGAGCACCTTACATGTATAACACCTAGGTCCATTTCTTTTTTATATCTGTTTAATATTGTTCTCTCCGATTGAGTAATAACATCCCTATTGTATCACTGTCCAAATCATTATATCATCTATATCAAGAACAAAATTGGTCCCAATACCGATCTCTGAGGCACTCCACCTATTATATCACACCAACCAGAGTACTCCTTATTTATGTCAACTCTCTGTCTTCTGTCCGTTAACCAATTTTCTATCCAATTGACAACTTCACTACCTATAACATATGAGATTGCAACTTCTTAACAAATCTTTAATAAGGTACTCTATCAAAGCCCTAACAAAATCCAGATAAATAACATCTACCGGCTCTCCATCATCTAACATTTTGGTAACCTCCTCCATGAATTTTAATATATTTGTTAAACACGACCTCCCTTTAGAGGGCATAGCTACAAATTAACTAAAGAAAGGTCTAGATTAGATATTAGGAAATCTTTTTTTTTAGTCAGAGAGTGGTGAATGCTTGGAATGCATTGCCACGTGAAATAGTGGAGGCAGGGATAATTAAAAAGAACAAATTGGATGCACATAGGTTTTAGAAAAAGAAAATGTAAAAGAAACTGGTTGTTTACAGACTCTGCATAGTCTTCTAAATCAGTATAAAAACGTTAAGGTTAAGTTATACCCAAGCTGGTGGGGAACTGAGACGCTAGTCCAGTCAAGCACAACATACTGACAAGGACGTCGCGTCAGGGTTAGACACAATATACTGACTCTTGGTCTATCTCTCTTCCATGTAGCGTTCCACGAAAACAAGCTGTTTTCAAGGCAGTCCGGCTGACGAGATGTGGATTGACATGTTCTCCGTAGTAGTGAGCATCATGCAGATGAAGCCAGGCATAGCACAACCGCCTAGAGGATTGCAGTCCTTCTTCCTCAGCAGGCTCGAGATGTCAGGAAAGCTGTTACAACCCACCACTTAACGCCCTTTTCAGTGAGGACAAAAGAGTCAACTTACTCATTGTGGGAATAAACAACAACAACAACAAAAATACCCATGTTGACTCTTCTTGATGAGATTAAACTTGTCCAAGGGCAGTACTATGTTGATTTTGATAATTGACACACAATGTTTGCAATGATCGTAAAAATCACTGGTCTGTAATTGCCTGGATCTGATTTTTGAATGAGGAGATCATACCTTTATCTTTTCAAGAGTGTGAGAATAAAATATAGCCAATGGTTTTTCTAACAGGTCTCTAAGTCCAAATAGTAATTTTGTATCTCGACCCGGTTATTTATCCACTTTCAACCTTTCCAATTTGTTAAAAACCATTTCTCCCGTAAAATAAGAATGATTGTGATCCCTCTGGGTTCATGTCCCTTTCGAAAACATTTAAGAACTCTGGGATGGGATCAAGATGCTGAGCAACGCATGAGCTGCAGTGGTCAGCGACCCATAGCTGACTGCTAGCATCAGGGCCAGCGAACCATAGCTGCCAAGACCCTTCTACACCTCCACGCGATGATCCTGGATAACAGGCTGCAGCAGGGCAGACTGGCTAAGGAGAAGGGATCGAAGAGGGAAGGCTAACCCGGTACTCAAAAAATGTTTGCTGAAGTCGGATGTGTTGGGCCGAAAGGTGCAAATATCGCAGCCAAGCTGTACACTACGACACAACGCATTCCGTTCTCTGGACTACATTCTGCTACTTAAGCCCTTTCAGGGTTTGGTAGTTGGAGATTGAGAACGAACAAGGAAGAAGAAGAAGGACTCTGGGATGAGTCTTCTTTCGTGAAGAATGCGCTAAAGTATTGATTTAATAGATTTGCAGCTTCAATATTGTCACGTATTATTTTTTTCCGAACTATCTTTGAGTGGGTCTACGGTGTCTTTCGTTCTCTGCTTATGTCGAACATAAGAAAACAAGCTCTTGCTATCAGTCTTGATCTTTAGAGCAAGTTTCTTTTTCAAAGTCAATGTTCGCAGCTTTATTCGCTGTATACGATTTGCTTTGTATGTCCAAATATTTTAGATATACTGCATTTGATTTTCCAGCCTCTATATTTTGTCCCAAGCTTTATTTTTAGCTCTTCTACATGCAGCCACGGATCGAGTTCTCCATTTTTTTCGTTTTGTTCAACATCCTACATGAAACAAATTCCCCTTTCAGGTGCTCAAGAATAGATTTGCAATTATCCTACTCCTCTTCAACGGTTATGCTAATGAAGATGTCAAGATTACGTGGCTCGCTGCTTCTATATTCTATGAGTTGTTACTGTTACTGTTAGTAGTGTTAGTAATACTAATAGTAGTGTTAGATGCAAATTGTTGTAAGACAACATTAGCAGATTAGCAGACTTAACGTCTTTATATATACATTTACCCCTATAAAAGTAAAACTATTCACTACTTAAGCAATACAATTCTTCGTGCAAAGTTGAACAAAGTGTAATAATAAAAATTAAGTGGTGACTGAATTTAAAATTAAATTACAACTGTTGTCTTGGAAACAAATACGCTTCCAACCCGGAAGTTGAACCAAATTTGCGTTCCAGATTTAGATCAGCAAATAGCAGAATATGATGAACATATAATTTTTCCAAAATCAATAAATTATCAAAAATATTTTAATTAATTATCTATGAGACAATAATTTGTTTAAATAATATTATTGAAATATCATCTTAATTGTAGAATTTGCTCACGTGATTGTCACAAAATGGCGGATACATAATGAAAAGTATGTCCGTCAACAATTGGATTGACCACCGTCAAAGATCTTGTAGAATTGAACTCTAACTTAAGACGATGACTGATAAGGAATATGCACCCCTTACAGCGGCATGTGTTAGAGCTCTAGTTGATAAGCTTTACGAGAAGAGGAAGAGTGCAGCTTTGGAAATAGAAAGGTCGGGCTTTGATCATCAATTTTGTTTACTGTTTTTTGTGTTTTAGTTTAGTTTAGTTTTGTTATTAGAGTTTAGTGTTTACGTTCGTTAAACTTAGAACTTACACTAGCACGAAACTCATCTGTTTAGTCTTAAATAAACAATGATTTATATTTCCCTTATGAATGATAACAAGCAAATTTGATAGATACAAATTCATGACTGTCTTAGTAGAAGGTTTCATAATGTATTAAGTTTTTGTTTTTTGACAATCAAAATCCTGTTTCAGTTTGTGATTGTGTCACATGGTTAAAAACGGACCTTTTCTTCTTCTATTATTTTCATAATGATATTCCGATCCAG
Source organism: Ariolimax columbianus (assembly GCA_036924085.1). Classification (NCBI taxonomy): domain Eukaryota; kingdom Metazoa; phylum Mollusca; class Gastropoda; order Stylommatophora; family Arionidae; genus Ariolimax; species Ariolimax columbianus. The sequence continues at coordinate 11,563,280 of JAVGWX010000016.1, forward strand.
ACTGCAGTCTCACCGATTAAATACTTGGGAATACCTTGAGATATGGGGACCATACTGTTCTCATTTTCTGTCTCAGCAGTTAGCTGATTGACGATAGTGATGATTGTGCAGCCATAAAACGTATATTTAAACAATGGTATTCATTTCAATTTTATGGGGAGGCGTGACGAAGCGGTTTGAAGCCCAGTTCACAATTCAAACTTGCTTGTGCTTGGATTAATGAATTAACAGGGCCAGGATCCTATGAGAAGCAAATTCATAAAAAAATGTATGTGCTGAAGTCAGATACATTGGCTGGGTCAATAGGCTGAAAACACAGTGCACCACACTTCTTTCTTAGGTAACAAGATCAACCAGAAAAAACAAATCAGACAAATGTAATTTAATGTTGTATATTATGGAAACATTGAGAGCCTTTCTAATGCTATCCTCTCTTGTTTGATTCATACTTGTTTTTAAGAGTGTAGTTGTGTTTGATACCGATATCACTGTTTAGAATTTACAAGGGGCTTCAAATAAAAACCTTAAAATTGCTATAGGAATATAAAGCACTCTGCCATTGTCATGTAAGTTGTCAGTATCATTGCTAAGGACTCAAAGAGTGACTTTCAGGTGTTATCATGACTGCACCGCTAGTGATATACACGAAATAGCACCAGTATTTTGTTATCTTGTTTTAAGCAGGAAAGGATAAAACCTATCAAAATTCATAAACGAATGAAGGTTTTAGGATGGTGATGCATGCCCATCACTCCAGCAATTGTACGAGTGAACTATTAGTTTCCGAAACAGCGTACGTTTTGTGACAAACTTCTTGACCAGCTCAGGTAAACTGAATAGGGACACTACAACAGTCAATTGCAGCAGTTTGTCATGAAAATTGCAGAGTGACTGAATGAAATAGCCACACTTCTAAACATCATTCAAGGTTCAACACACCACTCTTATGTAATGTGTGCCAGTTCCACAAAGCAAGGCAGCTTATTCCAGAATTGAAACAAACAATGTTGTGGTGCATGACTGTCTACACAAGCGACTAAAAGATTTTTTCTAGAGGAATCCTGTCAATATTTCTCAATGGTTGTTAGACATGGACAATTACAGCTGACCTGCAGCGGAGGATACAAGACTTGGAGATGAAATGTTTCTGCAGACTTCTAAACGTCACGTATAAAGACCGTGTTACAAATAAGGAAATACGAGAAAGAATTACAACAGCAATAAGGCCTTTTAAAAACCTTTTGGTAATTGTCAAAAGAAGGAAGCTCGCTTGGTATGGGTACATATCGTGATCAAATGGTCTTGTAAATACAATTCTGCATGGAAAGGTGAAAGGCATACGCCGAATAGGTCGTCTCAAAAAGATATAGGAAGACAATATAAAAGAATGGTCGAATCTCCAACCAGAGGAGGCACAGGCAGTGACTGCTGACAGAGAGTGGTTTTGTGGGGGTGTTTTCATGTGTGCTTCAATGACCTCGCCAGTTATGGGATGAGCTGACCATACACTACGTCTGTGCTGTGGGACTTGCAACGAATGTAACGGAGAATACATAGACAAATGATAGAGTTGTGTGCCCATTTTTCTTAATAAATTTAACTAAACCAAATTTGAAGTTCCAATTTGAAGCACCTATTTAGATGTGTAGTTGTAGCATCCTCAAGTGGATTCTGGGACCTCTTACTGGAAACGGAAGAATAGAACCACTGCACCTCCAAGCATGTTGAAAAAGGCAACTAAAGTGAGTTGTGCATGGTGTTAGCAATATAATTTTGTGGAAATTTGAACAAAAAAAACTTCCACTTGGCAGGAGTGCACAAAATGCTTTAGTGCAGGCTTCTGAAATACGGTAAACTGTAGTGGTGGCCAAATACTCCAGCTTAAGGGAAATATGGTGTTCTGAGTGTGTGTTAGTTCTGAGATACAAGAAGATAAATGTGATAGTGTTAAAAAACAGCACAAACATATATATTTGCTAATCTTTGGTGCGAAGGACAATTTTTTCAAAGTCCAACAGAAGACAATGTTTACAAGATCAGCATATCTGTTAGTTTCCACTAAAAACGTATTTATTGGATCTACATAAACAAACTAAATAGATCTACCTCAGAAAAATCAGTTGTGAAAACTTCAAATTCCCCATTCTCAATAATGGGTGAATCTTCAAATCCAAGTGAAAAACATAAGAAGTAATTTCCAAATGTCTAAAACAAATTTCAAAATCGTCATTCATTGTTTAACTGAATAGGACAGATGTGGAACTCTCTGCAATAATAAGTGCAGTATCTTCAGTCGATTTCAACGGTAGCTCGGATGTCTATATGCATGACTAAAATGGTGTATATTTCTCTATCGCTTTGACACGGCTTTGGCCGTTACGCTGGCATTTTTGTCAGTCGCTTAAAAGCGACAATGGCACGGCAAAGGTTTAATGAATACTGATGATGAAATGTTTGATTGGCAGTTATAAATATTGTATTCTCTGTGCTATTTTTGTATCAGAGTTGTGAAAGAATTGTCTGCACGACAGATGTAAATATCATATTCTCGTTGTAAATTTTCTCCAGAGTTATGAAAAAATTGTCTGCAGGACAATTGTAAATATCGTATTCTCTGCGCAAATTTTCTCCAGAGTTGTAAAAGAATTGTCTGCACGACAAATGAATATATCATATTCTCATTGTAAATTTTCTCCAGAGTTGTGAAATAATTGTCTGCACGACAAATGTAAATATCATATTCTCATTGTACATTTTCTCCAGAGTTGTAAAAGAATTGTCTGCAGCGAATCAGTTAGATCAGATTAAGAAGCTGCTCAAAGTTCTTGAAGAATTTGCATCATCTCAGAATCCTAACACCAGAAAAGGAGGACTGATTGGCTTGGCCGCAGTGGCAATAGGGCTTGGAAAGGTAAAGAGTGCTCTCATTTGTTTGTTCTAGTTATTTCAAGAGCACATGATTTATTTATTTTCATCATTTTCTAGTTCATTTTTGTTTCTTAGGCAGCGTAGTCTAGGGTTGAAACTCGCTCGGTTTCACAATGTCAATGCAGCAGCTACGAATACCGTTATGTCCAGTTTGGCAGAAACTTGATTTTTTTCTTGGTGCGATCACTTTTGGAAAGTAATGGCAACCTAACGTACTGCATACCTGCCAAGAAACTTATCCAAATAGGTTGGCAGTTGTAAGAGCGATGTACTACAAAGGACTACTAACTTTTTAAAAATCTATCTTTCCTAGTCTCTGGTGTCTTGAATCAGTTAGTTTTTGTTCAATTTAGATACTATGTAGTTATTTTGTAGAAGTATTTCATCTCTGGGTCATGATCTCAGTGTTGTCAGGTCAGGTCATCCCGTAACCGGTGAAGTTGTGGGGGCACACATGAAGACATCCCCACAACCCCACGTCATCCCTCTCTGTCAGTGGCCGCTGCCTGTACCTTCTCTGGTTGGAGATTGGTCCATTCTTATATGTTGTTCTTCTTGAAGTTTCTACAGGATAGAGTAGCCATACCTTCATAGTCTCCTCTTAGAACATGCCTGATAAGTTACAGTGTTACTATTCTTTGCTCCTCTTTCAGACTCTGGTAACTCTGTGACAAAACACTGATAATAGTAGATGATAGTAGGAGCAGGAGCAAGGATATGTCAGTTTTATATGGACATAAATACAAAATATGGCAATCTTCAAGAAAGGACAGATCGGATTATATTATCTAACATTCTGAATGAATAATAATGGAAAGAGAAAAAAAATGGGTGCTATGTTTCAAACAAAACATTCAGTCAAAATGAAACACGAAGATGTCCTCTTCTGTGTTGGTCCTTAAAAAGATATTTTGTTACATTGTGTCGTATTTTAAAGCAAGGCTGAAATATCTGTGCTTTTTGGCTCAACACATCCGTTATCTGCAACTCCGAATGAATATCCTTTGCAGATAAGTCCATTCAACCCACAAAATAAAAAGCGCAACAGCATTCTGGTCTTTGATTGTGCACTTAGAGAGCATGGACGCCATTTTTGTATCCAAGCTGCACACATGCATGCGACACCTAGCTTCTGCTACCTACAGTAATCACAAAGCTGGATGTTGCTGCCACCTAATGACACCTTTAGAAACTACTAACTACATTTTTCAGCTATCACATATCAGTTTGTGACTTAGTTACTGACTTGTCCTCAAACGTTCTACAGTTTGGGAAGGGTGTAGTCAAGGGATTGTGAGTTTGGTTTACAAACCCAACGTATCAGGTTAAAATCATGTCACGCTCCGGTTTACAGATCGGACATGTCATCTGCATTTTCATGGTATGACCACTTCTCCCATCCAACCCAGCTGTAAATGGGTGCCTGACAAAGTTTGGAGAAAATTACGAGATTTGTGCTCTGTCACTGGCACTTTCAGCAGTGAAAGGGACTGAGCACATTTGGGGGTACGCAGGTGCAACGAAAGGGACTGAGCATGTGTGGGTGCGGCCAGGTGCAATGAAAGGGACCGAGCACATGTGGGGGCAGCCAGGTGCAATGAAAGGGACTGAGCACATTTGGGGGTACGCAGGTGCAATGAAAGGGACTGAGCACATGTGGGCGCGGCCAGGTGCATTGAAAGGGACTGAGCACATGTGGGCGCGGCCAGGTGCAGTTAAAGGGACTTAGCACATGTGGGAGCGGCCAGGTGCATTGAAAGGGACTGAACACATGTGGGCGCCGTCAGGTGCAGTGAAAGGGACTGAGCACATGTGGGCGCAGCCAGGTGGAATGAAAGTGGCTGAGCACATGTGGGCGCCGTCAGGTGCAGTGAAAGGGACTGAGCACATGTGGGCGCCGTCAGGTGCAGTGAAAGGGACTGAGCACATGTGGGCGCAGCCAGGTGGAATGAAAGTGGCTGAGCACATGGGTTGGCCAGGTGCAATGAAAGGGGCTGAGCACGTATGGGAGAACGCAGGTGCAATGAAATCAATTCTATGAGCCATTTTCTATTTTAATTTACAGTGTGTCAAAATTATATAGATGTTTGAATGAGCCATTTTCCATTTTAATTTACAATCTGTCACTATAGTATAGATGTCTGAATGAGCCATTTTCCATTTCCATTTACAATCTGTCACAAGATGTCTGACACATTTTGTATATTCTACATCATGAGCTTGTGAATTTCTACCAGGAATCGTGCAACTATATCAACAGCCTTGTATGGCCCGTGGTCACATGTTTTCATGATGGAGACAGCAGAGTGCAGTATTATGCCTGTGAGGCTCTCTACAACATTGTCAAGGTGGCCAGGGGAGCAGTCCTGCCTCACTTCAATGAGATATTTGATGGTCTTAGCAAGGTATCTTTCATTTGACAGATTAACTACTATTAGCTGCTCACATAGAGAAGTTTATTCACTCTCTTAGCACCAATACTACTGTAATTTTAATGACTTTTCCTGATTTCCTAGATTAATTTTTGTAATGCAGTTCGAGGCTTGTCAGTAGATTCACCACTATGTGGATGACAGAGTCAATCCCCACTTTTTTTATCAGGCTGCTGTAATACAACCTGCTTCCAGTAGCATGACGATAACAATGGATCTCAGTCAGTATGTTTCAATCGACCCAGGTGTGCTAGTTTTCAGTTCTTTGATGAGGGTGTAGTGATGGACTCAGTGGTGTCCATTTTTGTGTAGGGATAGATTAAGTCATGTTACAATCATCATCATCATGATCGGGTTGGTCAGTCCTGAGACTGGTTGTAAGGTTGCCTGAGTATGTCTCTCCATTTCATTTGACCCAAACCACTGGTTGGTCAGTCCTGAGACTGGTTGTAAGGTTGCCTGAGTATGTCTCTACATTTCATTTGACCCAATCCACTGGTTGGTCAGTCCTGAGACTGGTTGTAAGGTTGCCTGAGTATGTCTCTACATTTCATTTGACCCAATCCACTGGTTGGTCAGTCCTGAGACTGGTTGTAAGGTTGCCTGAGTATGTCTCTCCATTTCATTTGACCCAATCCACTGGTTGGTCAGTCCTGAGACTGGTTGTAAGGTTGCCTGAGTATGTCTCTCCATTTCATTTGACCCAAACCACTGGTTGATCAGTCCTGAGACTGGTTGTAAGGTTGCCTGAGTATGTCTCTCCATTTCATTTGACCCAATCCACTGGTTTATCAGTCCTGAGACTGGTTATAAGGTTGCCTGAGTATGTCTCTCCATTTCATTTGACCCAATCCACTGGTTGGTCAGTCCTGAGACTGGTTGTAAGGTTGCCTGAGTATGTCTCTCCATTTCATTTGACCCAATCCACTGGTTGATCAGTCCTGAGACTGGTTGTAAGGTTTCCTGAGTATGTCTCTCCATTTCAGTTGACCCAATCCACTGGTTGGTCAGTTCTAAGACTGGTTGTAAGGTTGTCTATTATGTCTCTACATTTAATTTGACCCAATCCACTGGTTGATCAGTCCTGAGACTGGTTGTAAGGTTGCCTGAGTATGTCTCTCCATTTCATTTGACCCAATCCACTGGTTGGTCAGTCCTGAGACTGGTTGTAAGGTTGCCTGAGTATGTCTCTCCATTTCATTTGACCCAATCCACTGGTTGATCAGTCCTGAGACTGGTTGTAAGGTTGCCTGAGTATATCTCTCCATTTCATTTGACCCAATCCACTGGTTGATCAGTCCTGAGACTGGTTGTAAGGTTGCCTGAGTATATCTCTCCATTTCATTTGACCCAATCCACTGGTTGATCAGTCCTGAGACTGGTTGTAAGGTTGCCTGAGTATATCTCTCCATTTCATTTGACCCAATCCACTGGTTGGTCAGTCCTGAGACTGGTTGTAAGGTTGCCTGAGTATGTCTCTCCATTTCATTTGACCCAATCCACTGGTTGATCAGTCCTGAGACTGGTTGTAAGGTTGCCTGAGTATGTCTCTCCATTTCATTTGACCCAATCCACTGGTTGGTCAGTTCTAAGACTGGTTGTAAGGTTGTCTATTATGTCTCTACATTTCATTTGACCCAATCCACTGGTTGGTCAGTCCTGAGACTGGTTGTAAGGTTGCCTGAGTATGTCTCTCCATTTCATTTGACCCAATCCACTGGTTGATCAGTCCTGAGACTGGTTGTAAGGTTGCCTGAGTATGTCTCTCCATTTCATTTGACCCAATCCACTGGTTGGTCAGTCCTGAGACTGGTTGTAAGGTTGCCTGAGTATGTCTCTCCATTTCATTTGACCCAATCCACTGGTTGATCAGTCCTGAGACTGGTTGTAAGGTTGCCTGAGTATGTCTCTCCATTTCATTTGACCCAATCCACTGGTTGGTCAGTCCTGAGACTGGTTGTAAGGTTGCCTGAGTATGTCTCTCCATTTCATTTGACCCAATCCACTGGTTTATCAGTCCTGAGACTGGTTGTAAGGTTGCCTGAGTATGTCTCTCCATTTCATTTGACCCAATCCACTGGTTTATCAGTCCTGAGACTGGTTGTAAGGTTGCCTGAGTATGTCTCTCCATTTCATTTGACCCAATCCACTGGTTGATCAGTCCTGAGACTGGTTGTAAGGTTGCCTGAGTATGTCTCTCCATTTCATTTGACCCAATCCACTGGTTGATCAGTCCTGAGACTGGTTGTAAGGTTGCCTGAGTATGTCTCTCCATTTCATTTGACCCAATCCACTGGTTGGTCAGTCCTGAGACTGGTTGTAAGGTTGCCTGAGTATGTCTCTCCATTTAATTTGACCCAATCCACTGGTTGGTCAGTCCTGAGACTGGTTGTAAGGTTGCCTGAGTATATCTCTCCATTTCATTTGACCCAATCCACTGGTTGGTCAGTTCTAAGACTGGTTGTAAGGTTGCCTGAGTATGTCTCTCCATTTCATTTGACCCAATCCACTGGTTGGTCAGTCCTGAGACTGGTTGTAAGGTTTCCTGAGTATGTCTCTACATTTGGCCCAATCCACTGGTTGGTCAGTTCTAAGACTGGTTGTAATGTTGTCTAGTATGTTTCTACATTTGACCCTATCCTCTGGTTGGTCAGTTCTAAGACTGGCAAGGTTGCCGAGCAAGACTCTCCATTTGACCCTATCCTCTGGTTGGTCAGTTCTTAGAGTGGCAATGTTGCCTAAGCATGTCTCTTCATTTGACCTATCCTCTACAGCTCTCTTCATTTCACCATAGTTCATGCTCTAATGTCCCTGCATGTCTGAGATGTAAAAATAAGTCTTGGTCACCCTGGTCCTCTCTTCTCAGAATCTTGCCTTCTAGTATTTTCTGTAGAACACTTTCATGTCTCATATTGTGACCCAGCCAACTCAACCAACATTTTTGTATTATTTTCAGTATTGTTCTATATGAGCCCACTTCAGTGAGTATATTGTCATTGGATCTTCTTTCTGTCCAACACCCTCTTTCTATTTTACGATAGCACCACATTTCAAACGCTTCAACTTTATTTGTTGTGCATCCTTCTTGCCATGTTTCACCTCCATTTAGTGCAATTGGCCATATATGAGTTGCGATGGTGATTCTTCTTTTGTCAGTTCTGTCCTAATATTCTTTGAGGTTAACAATTTTTGTTTTTCTCCGTGAAGCCCTTTTTTGCCATCACAATCTGTGCTTTAGTTTCTGTCTCATTTCAGACATGTTCTATTATGGTCTACCCTAAATATGTAAATTTCTGTACTTGCTCGATGAATTCCTCATTGATGATTATATGTATTTGCCTATGTTGCTTGGAAGGTGAACCGGCAGAACTAACCCGTGAAATACGACACAGGTATAAGCGTAGTTCCATTCAGCCGGCATCCAGACCAGGATAAACAGATGGAAGAAATCACAAAAAAAGAACGAAATAACAAGTCCCGACGGAAAACAACACCACGTTTCCGTGAACACAAGTGTAAGTTGTCGACTAGTGTGAATTCCAGGCAAATCCGTGGTCTGGCGGCATCCATAATGATCCAAAACAGTAGAGAAATGTAGACTCGCAGCCAGTTATGGCGCCATCTTTGCCAGAATTTGGCGTGCGAAAATTTTAGATGCTACTATGATGAGCTGAATACAGCTGGGGAGAGATGCCAGACTCACTCACACGCTGAGTGTTGTCCATACGACCTCTTTTGGTTATCGAAAAGACACGACAAACTGCGTTAGATGCCATCCCACCTTTCTACCCTGCGGGTTACATGTTTACGGAAAGGCTTCGGTGGTAACCTTGAGGCAAAATCTGCATCCTATGCTATCTCCAGTCGTCTCGATGAATGTCTTGCCACTGTCAAAAGGTAGCTTAGGCTCTGTGAGTGAGGTTGACAAAAGGCGCAGTTTCTTCCTCACTTTAATCCAAATCACCGCGCAAGTCACCCATTTCAGCGGACACAGCAAGAGATACGACTGTCCACATGGCTGAACAAAGAGAGTGGTCTTCATCACTTGTGATGGACAACTATTATGTTGCTTGGATATTACCAAAGTCTCTGTCTTCAGTGTGTTTATTTTCATGTCAACTCTTTGGCTGTGCTATTCATTTTGTCAAGCAACGTTTGCAATGTTGCCACAAGTCCTTCCGTTATGACTTGGTCTTCAGCAAATTTGATGGCATTAACTTTCATACCATTAACTTTCATACCATTAACTTTCATACCATTAACTTTCATACCATTGACTTCCACACCATTAACTTTCATACCATTAACTTTCATACCATTAACTTTCATACCATTGACTTCCATACCATTAACTTTCATACCATAAACTTTCATACCATTGACTTCCATACCATTAACTTTCATACCATTAACTTTCATACCATTAACTTTCATACCATTAACTTTCATACCATTGACTTTCATACCATTAACTTCCATACCATTAACTTCCATACCATTAACTTCCATACCATTAACTTTCATACCATTAACTTTCATATCATTGACTTTCATACCATTAACTTTCATACCATTGACTTCCATACCATTAACTTCCATACCATTAACTTTCATACCATTAACTTTGACACCCTTATTACAACTACAAACAATCTTGTCTATCATCATCTCAGAATATGCATTATAGATACTCGGTGAAAGCAAGCAGCCCTGTCACAACCCCTGTCTTATTGAAACTGGATCTGTGAGTCCTTCAATGATTGAAATAAATGTCTTTTGATTTTCGTACAGGCTCTGGATTAACCTAATGAGTGAACTCTTGATACCTATTTGTTACAACATCGGAAAAAGTTTGTTCCAGGGAACTCGATCAAAGAATTTCTCGTAGTCAATAGAGCAGATAAATAGTGAATGACTTGATCGATCATTCTTTCTGTGAGAAGCCTCAATGATCCGATGGCATCATGTGTGCATATGACTTTGCAAAATCCAAACTAGTTATCTTTCAACACCTCTATCTTCTCATCAATTCTCTAAATTATCTTCAAAAGAATTTTAGATGCATCTGTTATTAAGCTTATTGTTCGGAATCGACCACATACTATTACATTTCTTTTTGTTGCAAATCAATTAATGTTGAAGTTGTGTGATCTTTTGACCATATTCCCTTGTTGTAAATATTCTTCTTAACATGCTGCAAAAGCATGTTACAGTCACATGGTTACAAAATACTAACGTCCCTTCTCATTTACCAACTACTGATGTATTCTGTGCTGCATCATGTCATTTGTTTAGTGGCGTGTACTGTATTATTTTGTCTTACAGTTGACAGCACACCCTGACCAGAATGTTAAAAATGGAGCAGAGTTACTGGACAGGTTAATCAAGGTTGGTGACATTTACTGGTACTCACTTCAAGAATATTTGTGTATAATTAACTTGTAATATTCATTTAGGATGCTTTTGTTGTTTAATGCCCACAATGAGTAAGTTTACTCTATTGTGCTCCTTGAAAAGGACGTTAAGTTGCGCGTTGTAGTAGCTTTCCTCACATCCCAAGCGTACTGATAAAGGTGGAATATTTATTTAAAACTCACTTTTTGTAATAACCATATAGGATGCTGTTGCTGTTTCTGTTGTTTAATGCCCACAATGAGTAAGTTTACTCTTTTGTGCGCCCTGAGTAGGACGTTAGGTTGCGGGTTGTAGTAGCTTGGCTCACATCCTGAGCATGCTGATGAAGGTGGACTGTGGTCCTCCTGGTGGTTGTGCTATGCTTGGCTTCATCTGCGTTGCGCTAACTGCTACGGGGGTCACATCGCTCCACATCTCATCAGTCAGGCTGCCTTGAAAACAGCCTGTTTCCAGGGACGGCTACATGGAAGAGAGATCGTGGTCCTGGTCAGTGTATTGACCTTGACACAACGTCCTGGTCAGTATGTTGTGCCTGACTGGACTAGCGTCTCAGTTCCCCATGGTTATTCTCGATACTTAGTCAGCTTGTACTTCTACAAGGGTAGTTGCCCTTTTGCAGGACTCAACTCTTGTGCGAGTTGGTGGTAGTCGATAGGTACATTTCTCTGCTTAGCGGACTGAGCTCGAGAAGTACTGCGTTCTTTGGTCTTGTGTGGGTTCCAGCTCAGAATGCATTCGGCTCTGTCTAGTCACGGTTTTTACAGTGCATGGCACTTGTTAAACATCTATTTATATATTTCTATAATTTTTCTGTGAAGACGTATGCTGTGCTGAAGACAGCTGCAGAGGATAGGCAGAAATGGAAGGACAAAATCCATGAGCTTGTTGATCAGTCCTGGACTGAATGACCTTACTTACTTACTTAGTCACTCCTCTTCTACCGTGAGGTGTAGAGGTTTGCCAAAGAGAACGCCACACTGCTCTATCCACCGTCTTTTTCCTGGCCTCTTTCCAATCCAGCTCTCTATCACTTAGGGACTGTTGTATGTTGTCTTCCCAACGTACTTTGGGTCTGCGTCCTTGACTTTTGATCTCCCATGACCGCTTTGGTATCCGATCTTCTTCCATTCTACAGACATGGCCAAACCACTGTAGTTGGGACTGCTCCACTCGTGTCTGCAGGGGTTGAACTTCAAGACTGCTACGTATTGTCTGGTTACGGATCTTGTCCCTTTTCGTCACTTGAACCGCCTTTCTTAGGTACCTCATATCTGAAGTTTGTAATTGCCTTTCTTGGGCTGTAGTCATTGCCCATGACTCATATCCATATGTCAGGACAGGCACATAGGTCGAGCAGTATACATCCATCTTTGTTTTCCTGCTTAATTGTCTTCTGCTGAGGAAACCTCTGTTTATTGCTTGGACTGAATGACCTGATGATGGTAATTGTTCTATTGAACGCACAGTTACATGACTCAGTTGATGCTAATATATGTTATTCAGACAATGGAGATGGTTCGTGTGTGTGTCTGTGGTATGAAATGTTATGACAAAAAGCTTATGATTTTAGCTTGTGGAAATATCTCTTAAAATTGTGACAAAAAGTTGGTGAAGTACCTCGTGATTCTCTTTCAAGAGATCATAACAGAAAGTTCATCATTTGACCTTGTGACTCTCTTTCAGGACATTGTAACAGAAAGTTCATCATTTGACCTAGTGGCCTTTATTCCCTTGCTGAGAGAAAGGATTTATACTAGAAATCCATTTGCTAGGCAGTTTGTTGTATCATGGGTAAGTCATTGTCAGAAATCTTGAGAAAACCGGAAAATCAGGTTTATGAATTAATTAATTTTTAAACTTCATTTGCAATTTTGTGGGTAATCAATGGGATATGATTGAACAAAAGAGAAATATGACATTTGCTTGGAAATGATGTATAATTAGTGACAATGTTATCACATTATCCTAGACGTCAGTCCGGCAGATGTACTGTATGAGAGGAAGCCAACAATATTCTGTATGTGTCCCTATCTTTTGCAGTACCAATGCGAGCCTAGGTTTTTGGTCAGTCCATCTCGCTATCCCATAGGTGGGCGACCCCATGGACATGTTCAAGGTTATGGCCACCAAAATGTTGTTCTATGTATCCATCTGTTGTCAGGCATGTGGACGACATGTCAATCCCAATGATGAATGTTTGCAGACGATCTGGCTATGTGGACCTCTGAAAAGAATCTCACTATAGCAAGAAATCGGATGCAAACGGCCCTAACATCGCTGGAAGAGTGGGCGAACTCATGGCTGGTCAAAATAAACGAGGAGAAAACCACGTGCACAATATTCTCGCTCTCATTAAAACCCCAAAGTACCAAATTAAGCCTAAATGGCAAAATCCTGCAGCCAAACGACAACCCAACCTATCTGGGAGTCACATTTGATCGGCGCATGACATGGAAAAGTCAGATTGAGAGAAACCGAATGAAAGCCAGAGAAAGAATGGCGATCATGAGGAAACTTGCTGGCACAAGCTGGGGAGCAGACGAAGGCATACTAAAGAAACTGTACACTGGAAGAGTGAGACCAGTTCTCGAGTATGGCATCGCGGCATGGACAACAGCAGCGAAGGCGAACTTCGATAAAGTTAACAAACTTCAAAACCAAGCCATGAGAATTATAACAGGTGGCATGAAGTCAACGCCAATTGTAGAACTTGAAAAGATTACAAAACTGCAATCCATGACCGACAGAAGAGACTGCAGAGCCCAGCTGCAGTCAGAGAAACTCCGAAGACTGACGGACCATCCAATGTACCAGAGACTAAACAATTTGGGAACTGGGAAACTAAAGCGGAGAAACTTTGCAGAAATAGCCAAAGCAAAGATGCACGAAGATCCCATAAACGCACTAACAACACCAAAACCCATCACTACTGTACGAAAACCTACTTGGAGGCAGGATATATTTCCAGAGGTGGTAGAAAATATACCAGGTATTGCAAACAAAAACTGCCAGACCGAAAAAGAAAGGAGAGACACTACCCTAAGCTTCATAACGAAAAGCTACCCAAGCATGGACTGGACCCATGCATACACCGACGGTTCTGTAACAAACGCTACACAGAACGGAGGGGCAGGAGCATTCCTGAACCTACCAAATGGCAGAAAAGTAACACTGTCACTCGCTACTGGTAAGTACACAAGCAATTTCAGAGCGGAGGCAGAGGCACTGAGGGCGGCAGTGGAAGAAATGGCAACACACAGTGAAAACGAGAGCCACATAGTCTTGCTGACAGATGCTCTCGCCGTAGTCACAGCGCTAAAAAGCCAGAAAAACACTGAGCTTAATGACTTAAGAGCAGCACTCTGCAAACTGTGCCAGCTGTCCGCACCAAAAAGGGTAGTGGTACAGTGGGTTCCGTCACACTGCAACATCCAAGGCAACGAGGAGGCAGACAGACTGGCAAAAGAAGGTGCAAGGCTACCACAAACAGATACCAGTATAACGTACGAAGAGTCAAAACGGCTTATCAAAGCCAGGTACATGACTAAATGGGAAACCGAACATACTGGTTACACCAAAAACGATGCCTATTACCAGTTGAACCGAAGAGAGCAGGTCGTTGTCTTCAGACTTCGCACTGGCCACAATAGACTGAGGTACCACCTATTCAACAAATTGAAGATAGGGTGTACCGACGAATGCCCGTGCGGTACTGGTAAAATGACCACTGAACATCTGCTGCAGAACTGCCCGACATACGAGGATCAGAGAGAGCAGATGTGGCCATTGCCAGTGGAACTGCAAGACAAGCTCTATGGTAGTGGCGAGAGTCTCAGGATGACCGCCGCTTTTTTCGAGAAAATAATGGTTACTGTCTGACTGTGTACGCAGAAGAAGAAGAAGAAGAATCCCAATGATGTTTGCGTGATATAGCTGCTTCCACAATGTCCAAAAACAAAGATGTTGAATTTCTTTGTTTCGGATCTTATCCCATATCAAAATTTGTAGTACGTGCCGTTCCATCGCTCTCTGAATGACTAAGCTTTTCAGCATCTGTTTTGCACAAGTTTCATACTTCCCATCCGTAAATCATTGCTGGAATGACCACGGAATTGAAGATGTGTGCTCTTGCTATGGTGTCTTTCATCTCTTGGAGTATTGACAAATGTTAAACCTTAGCAAATACTCTGGTGAAAGAATTCTTGAGGAGAAGAACACATGCATATTGTTTTTATTCATTAGAGAAGATGGAATTACATAATGATAATACTTTGTATCACTAATGCAAAAACAATTTTTGCAGTGGATCCCATCTAATTGAAACATCCCTAGCAATGAAAATGCTGACAGATTGTCAATGGAAAGTGAAAACTATTTCATGTTGATGCAAATATCGCTTGCAAAGAGGCCAAGATGTTTATGATGAGTGGATACAATGAGAAGTGGAATGCAGACCATCTTGGCTATACAAAAAATAATTCTTGTATATTCCAGTTGAACAGAATTGAACAAGTGGTTCGAAGAGAGCAGGTCGTTGTCTTCAGACTTCGCACTGGCCACAATAGACTGAGGTACCACCTATTCAACAAATTGAAGATAGGTGGTACCGACGAATGCCCGTGCGGTACTGGTAAAATGACCGCTGAACATCTGCTGCAGAACTGCCCGACATACGAGGATCAGAGAGAGCAGATGTGGCCATCACCAGTGGAACTGCAAGAAAAGCTCTATGGCTTTTTTCGAAAAAATAATGGTTACTGTCTGACTGCGTACGAAGAAGAAGAAGAAGAAGAAGAAGAAGTGGTTCACTTGAAACTTAGCACATACCACAACAAATTGGGAGTGCCCATCCAGCAAACCAAAGATAGGAACTCGCAAGGGTGCTTCAAATTAAAACTTTAAGTGTATTGTTTTTTGACATATTCTCTATTGAGGTCGATACAAGTCCCCCAGTATCTACAAAGTGCATGGATTTCTTTCTCATCAGTATATTTCACCTGACCATGATGCTACTCTTTGCTCCTCATGCGTGTGTTATATGTTATAACTATCACTTACTGAGACGAGTCGGTTTGATCTTCAGATTGAGGTCCTGGATGCTGTACCAGAAATCAATATGTTGGTTCTTTTACCAGAGATCCTGGATGGTCTGTTCCAGATTTTGGGAGATAATAGCCATGAGATCAGAAAAATGTAAGTATAAAAAAAAACCTGGCCACTCATTGATTTAATGTAGGCATGGATCATTTCTGTTTGATTGTTATTCTTCTTCTTCGTACGCAGTCAGACGTCAACCTTTATTTTTTCGAAAAAAGCAGCGGTCATCTTGAGGCTGTCGACACTGCCATAGAGCTTGTCTAGTGTTGCCACTGGTGATGGCCACATCTGCTTTCTCTGATCCTCGTATGTCGGGCAGTTTTGCAGCAAATGCTCAGCGGTCATTTTCGCGGTACCACACGGGCATTCGTCGGTGCCACCTATCTTCAATTTGTTGAATAGGTGGTACCTCAGTCTATTGTGGCCAGTGCGAAGTCTGAAGACCACGACCTGCTCTCTTCTGTTCAACTGGTAATAGGCATCGTTTTTTGTGTGGCCAGTATGTTCGGTTTCCCATTTGGTCATGTATCTAGCTCTAATAAGCCGTTTTGACTCTTCGTATGTCATACTAGTATCTGGTTGTTGTAGTTTTGCACCTTCTTTTGCCAGTCTGTCTGCCTCCTCGTTGCCTTGGATGTTGCAGTGGGATGGAACCCACTGCACCACTACCCTTTTTGGTGCGGACTGCTGGCATAGTTGACAGAGTACTGCTCTTAAATCATTAAGTTCAGTATTTTTCTGGCTTTTTAGTGCTGTGACTACGGCCAGAGCATCTGTAACTGTGGACTATATGGCTTTCATTCCTTTTACCTGTCACCATTTCTTCCACTGCCGCCCTCAGTGCCTCTGCCTCCGCTCTGAAATTGCTTGTGTATTTTCCAGTAGCGAATGACAGTGTTATTTTTCTGCCATTTGGTAGGTTCAGAAATGCTCCTGCCCCTCTGTTCTGTGTTGTGTTTGTTACAGAACCGTTGGTGTATGCATGGGTCCAGTCCATGCTTGGGTAGTTTTCCGTTATGTAACTCAGGGTAGTATCTCTTCTTCCTTTTTCGGTCTGACAGTTTTTGTTTCCAGTACCTGGTATATCTTTTACCACCTCTGGAAATATATGCTGCCTCCAGCTAGGTTTTCGTACAGTAATGATGGGCTTTGGAGTTGTTAGTCCATTCATGGGATCTTCGTGCATCTTTGCTTTGGCTATTTCTGCAAAGTTTCTCTGCTTTAGTTTCCCATTTCCTAAATTGTTTAGTCTCTGGTGAATTGGATGGTCAGTCAGTCTTCTGAGTTTCTCTGATTGCTGCTGGGCTCTGCAGTCTCTTCTGTCGGTCATGGATTGCAGTTTTGTAATCTTTTCAAGTTCTACAATTGGCGTTGACTTCATGCCTCCTGTTATAACTCTCATGGCTTGGTTTTGGAGTTTGCTAATTATATCGAAGTTCGCCTTTGCTGCTGTTGTCCATGCCGCAATACCATACTCAAGAACTGGTCTCACTCTTCCAGTGTACAGTTTCTTTAGTATACTTTCGTCTGCTCTTTGGTGTTTTGGGGTTTGTTTGATAGCGAGAATATTGTACATGTCGTTTTTTCCTCGTTTATTTTGACCAGCCATGAGTTCGCCCACTCTTCCAGCGATGTTAGGGCCTGCTGCATCCGATTTCTTGCTATGGTGAGATTCTTTTCAGAGGTCTACATAGCCAGATCGTCTGCAAACATTGAGCTATGGACTGTTCTTGGTATATTCTCTGTTATGTTATTTATATACACCAGGAAGAGTGTGGGTGACAGTACTCCCCCTTGGGGTACTCCCTGCTCGAGTGTCACCTTCTTGCTCATCTGCCTTTGTACTTGAACTCTGGCCGTTCTGTTTTTGAGGTAGTGACTGATCCATTTGTACATTTTCCCACAAACTTCACTTCTTCTTAGCTTGACTCTAAGTTCCTCTTTCCAGACTTTGTCAAATGCCTTTTCTAGGTCCACCCAAACCACTACTGTGTGTTTTTTCTCCTGGTAGGCATCTTCTATTTCCTGGCCTATGAGGATGATCTGATCCTCTGTGGATCTGTGCTGTATAAAGCCTGCTTGCTGTGGAATTAGTATGTGTTTTTCTTCCAGATGCCACATCAGTCTGGTGTTTATCATACGTTCCATCAGTTTGCCTACGCAGCTCAGTAGGCTGATAGGCCTATATCCATTTGGATCTGCTTTGTCTTTTCCTTTCTTTGGTACTGGTACAAGTACTGCGTCTTTCCATGCCTGGGGTACAATACCCCTTTTCCAGCTTTGGTTCTGGACTGATAGCAGTTTCCTCTTTGCTGTTTGGCCCAGCCCCATCAGCATTTCGTTTGTTATCCCGTCTTTTCCGGGATATTTCCTTTTCTTTAATGTTCTCATTAATTTCTCATTGATTGTTATCGAATGCACATGAGTGGTCCGGCAGGGTCTTTGTGTATGGCAAGAATAAGAATCGCACCACTGCCCTATATAGAGCATGTTGACTAACTGTATGACATGGCATAACATCGGCCATGGTTAGGGGGATTGTTAGGAGCAGTATAGATGGTGCTTAACAGGCTGCAGGTTAACTTTGTTCTAGTGTTTGAGCCTATTAAGATGGATTCACACATCGTTTAACCACCCTGCAAGAAACTGGTTGTATACAATAATCTGTAGTCTTCTAAATCAGTATAAAGACATTAAGTAAGATATTTGTTGTTTTTGTTGTTGTTTTGTTGCGTTCACCTTATTTCTCTAATCCCAAAGGGTGCGTTGCACTGTGGTTTTTATTTTGCGCCTGTCGGCTCAGTGCATCTGACTTCAGCATGCATTCTATGTAAGGGTCTGCTTCCTCCTGCATTTTCTAAGGGTTTGCTTTCCGATGAGGATCGAACCCAGATATTAGGAAATATTTTTTTAGTCAGAGAGTGGTGTCTGCTTGGAATGCATTGCCAGGGGAGGTAGTGGAGGCAGGGGCAGTTAATGCATTTAAGAATAAACTGGATGCGCATAGCTTTTATAGCAAGGTGATGTAAATGTAACTGGTTGTATACAGACTCTGCAGGGTCTTCTAAACCAGTATAAAGACGTTAAGTTAAGTTAGCACCTTCTCGGTGTGAGCCGTGTCACTTAACCACTAGCCCATGCTGTCCCCTATTAAGTAAGATGAGTAACTTCACTCTTTTGTGCATCCTGAAAAGGGAGTTAGGTGGTTAGCTGAAGTAGCTTTACACATATCCTGAGTGTGCTGATGAAGGTGAACCAAGGTCCTCCAGGCTGTGTTATGTTTGGCTTCATCTGTGTGTCACTTGGTACTACAGGGATCTTTTGTTTGATGTAATGTAGGATTGAATACTTCCACTTTTTCCTACAGGGGTTTCTAAACAGTATGAGCGTCACATTGTACATTTTACACATGTTTGTCAGGCAAGACGTACTGGTCAAGACCCTCACCTCGGCTTTCTCGTAGCCCTCTGTGGAAATATGCTGTTTTCATGACAGGCAGGGCTCGATGTGATCCCCATAGTAGTGAGCGACACGCAGATGAAACCAAGCATAGCACAACTGCCTGGAAGCCCCTGGTCTACCTTCATCATGGCGCTTGGGATGTGACCACTATCCTATGGAAGTGAAACCTGGTCTCTGATAAAAACCTCGGGAAACTAGTTAAGCATAATACATGCCTCGCTTGAGCACCGTATCGTGGTCTTTTCAGTTGGGCAACAGCGCCAAATAGATCTACATAAGAGTAACATCCAGGCATTATCACACGTTAAGGATGTCTTACAACATGTCAACAACACCAATCGCCGCTGGGCAGGTCATGTATTCACAAAGAAAGACGAACCCTGGAGCACAGCAACCACTCTGTGCAGCAACAGAAGACCTCCTGGAAGACACACAGCCAGCACCACTAGGTGGCAAGATTCGCTCGAACTGCACAACACTCACGATCCTAAAACAAACAAGTTAGTCATCCACTGGACAACCTGTGCCCGAGACAGAACCGACTGGAAACTGAGCTGGAACCAGTACAAAACCAAAACAATGCATCACTGCTTAAGCGCAGCCTACTAAGCAGAGAAATGCACCTACTAATTTGCTACTACCAACTTGTATAAGAGTTGAGACCTGCACAATGGCTATAGCTCTTGTAGATGTACAGGTCGACTAAGACTAAGATATTGTTCTTCTTCTTCGTACGCTGTCAGACGTCAACTTGAATTTGTTCGAAGAAAGCAGCTGTCATCCTGAGGCTGTCAACACTGCCATAGAGCTTGTCTAGTGTTGGCACTAGTTATGGCCACATGTGCTTTCTCTGGTCCTCGTATGTCGGGCAATTTTGCAGCAGATGTTCAGCTGTCATTTTCCCTGTACCACAGGTGCATTCGTCAGTGCCACCTATCTTCAGTTTATTGAATAGATGGTACCTCAGTCTGTTGTGGCCTGTGCGGAGACTAAGATATTGATTCCTATATCCTTGATTCTTCGTGCAGCAGTATTTCTTGTAAGACGACGATTTCGTGAAATTTGCTTTTTCTTGGCATAACTCTACAACTACTTCTATCATACACACTCTTTAATGAGATTTCTGTGGGTAAAAGGATCATCTCTTGTAACTTCCTGGTTAAGGCTTTATTATTAGTTCTTCATAGTTCTTTTTAGTTCTTCTTTAGTTTCTTCATGAAAAGAACTTGTTGGAGAAATAAGCCGTGTTGCATTGATTCAAAATTTTTGAAACACTGTATTCTCATGAATTTGGAATAACTTGATCCATGTTTGATCTCGTAATGCAGGTGTACATT
Organism: Ariolimax columbianus; assembly: GCA_036924085.1. Taxonomy (NCBI): domain Eukaryota; kingdom Metazoa; phylum Mollusca; class Gastropoda; order Stylommatophora; family Arionidae; genus Ariolimax; species Ariolimax columbianus. The sequence goes on from JAVGWX010000016.1 coordinate 11,583,951, forward strand.
TCACTCCTTCAAAACAGCTATAGTGTTATTGTATCTGATACACAGGACTTTTTCAACTGGTTCAAGTACTTTATGCTGCATTCATCATTAAACAGGTGACACTCTGTCCACTTTTATTTTATTTTCTCCTTCCATAACTAAAAGGTAAAGGGATACAATACATCAGTCTACTGTGCTATAGAGAAAACACAATAGGTTGAAGCGCTTTGCTCAGTGTCATACTTCCGGTCTGGTGAGTCACACCTGATTGGGTGGAAAAATAAAAAAACACAAACTGCATCAATCCCTTCATGTTCTTGTATTCTTGTATGTGTACATGGCACTATTGAATAATATATAGCAATCAAACACATGTCCAGGAGTTTCCTCTCTAAAACCTAAAACAACAGCACTTTCTCATAGCACTTTTATTTTATTTAATGGACTGTCTCTGCTTCTCTCTCGTGTTCCTTTCCTCTCTCAGTCTTGTTCTACCCACTCTCTGTCAATCATCTGTGTTCTCTGTGTCAATTTATCTTTGCAGGCTTAAATTCTAAGTTTTACGCATTGATGAATTAGGTTTCCCGTGTCCTGGTTAACCCTACCAGACCTAAGGCCCTGAACCCAACTGTCCCCCATTCCTGGGTTCCTGAGCATTAAAGAGAAAAAAACCAACATGATATAGAAAAATGTTAGTTACATGCAAACAAGTGGTTAGAATAAGATGTAACTTGGAGACATTGTAGAAAATAGGTTTACCTTTCATCTAGTGTCAATATTCCACCTTTGTGTGCCAATCTACCCAGCAAAAGGCAAAGAATCTGTCTCGAGTCATAAAACATTTTGAAATCCGGGAGTAAACACAACAGAGTCCTCATTTGTCCAATAATCCTGATAGCTGGGCTTTATACATGAGTATTGCATATAGATCCTCAGTCCAAGAAAAGCCTTCATCTCATCACTCGAGCTCTCACTGTCTGTTTCACTTGAACAGAGTCTGAATCAACCAAATTATTGATCACCTATTGGACTGTCATAAGCCTAGACTTACTTTGCTTTCCTGTTGAAGTGCTTGGTTCATCAGCCGTTCGTTTCATTGTCAATTTTCCGAATTTGTTCACGTTAAACCCTACAAAATCAATTCAAACATGGAGGCAGCCATTTGCAATGACTAATCACGAGGATTGACCACGATTTGTTGGTTATTTTTAGATTCTGACGCATTTTATGACGTACAATCCAAAGTACCGAAAATTAGGTACAGCGGTTTAGCGGCAGTTAAGGAAATTACCGAAAAATGGGTACAGCGGTCTGGTAGGGTTAATGTGTAGGTTAATTTAATTGGAAAATCAAATCCCCAGTGTCCATCTACCTATCTAGAGATTGTTAAGACTTTTAACTGACTAGACAGCTTCCTGTACCTGGATCAAGTTATTAGTCAACTGCTAATTTATTCAGCCTTTGTTTACTGGTCTCTGTTGTCTGTCTATTCACCTGTAACAGAACATTCACCTGTAACAGAACATTCACCTGTAACAGAACAGAGTCAGTCTTCCTAGCGCCTGGCTCAAAGCAATTAGTTGGCTGCTAATTTATTCACACCTGGTTCCCAACTTGTTCGCTTAGTTAATTAATACTCCCACGTTGGAGAAACATTTGTTTAAGAACATAGAAGCTTTGAATTTTCTGGATTGGAGAGTGGATAGTGTAAGATATCAGAGAAGTAACTTTCAACAGAGCAAAGCCCTTTCCTCCTTATTATTCCTTCTGCTCAGGTGAATAATTTAAAATTGAAGAATAAAATTAAAATGTTTTTCAACTTGTTGCGGGTCGGATAAAATCTTGCCGTAATTTTTAGCCCTTTATCTACCAGATCTTAACTTAACTTAGCATCTTTATACTGGTTTAGAAGACTCTACAGACTGTATACAACCCGTTTTTTTTGCATTCACTTGATCTAAAAATACCTATGAGCATCCAATTTGTTCTTGAATGCATTAATTGACCCTACCTTCACTATTTCCTGTGGCAATGCATTCCAAGCATTCACCACTCTCTAATTAAAAAAATATTTCCTGATGTCTAATCTGGGTCTTTCTTGAACTAATTTGTAGCTGTGCCCTCTTTTTCTTGTAGGCAGCTGAATTTTGAAAAAAACTTGTTAGTCTAATTTATCCTTTCCATTGATCTGTTTGATGTGACATAGGGCTGAAAATTTCTATCATCTACAATATCAGTTTCATATGATGTTCGATTGAATACTTTCTACCAGACCTGTATCAATCAATCGATCAAAACCTTTTCAGCTCTCTGTGGAACATACGTCTTCAACAAATGCACACCAAATCAACAAAGTTGACCTACCTGTATCCGTTGAAGTTTTTGGGGCTTAACATTTCTACAGGGTACAGTACCTAGATCTATACCAGCTCTCCTTAGTTGCCCCTTATAACACACCTAGCAGACTACATTGTTACTATTTTTGCTCCCTGTTCGCGTCCCAGTAATTGCTTATTGTCAGTAAATTGGTCTTCTGCTAATGTAATGTATGTTATTGTCAGTAAATTGGTCTTCTGCTAATGTAATGTATGTTATTGTCAGTAAATTGGTCTTCTGCTAATGTAATGTATGTTATTGTTAGTAAATTGGTCTTTTGCTAATATAATGTATGTTATTGTCAGTAAATTGGTTTTCTGCTAATGTAATGTTTGTTATTGTCAGTAAATTGGTCTTCAGATAATGTAATTTATGTTATTGTCAGTAAATTGGTCTTCTGCTAATGTAATGTATGTTATTGTCAGTAAATTGGGCTTCTGCTAATGTAATGTATGTTATTGTTAATGTAATGTATGTTATTGTTAATGTAATGTACGTTATTGTTAATGTAATGTACGTTATTGTTAATGTAATGTACGTTATTGTTAATATAATGTATGTTAATGTAATGTATGTTATTGTTAATGTAATGTATGTTATTGTTAATGTAATGTATGTTATTGTTAATGTAATGTACGTTATTGTTAATGTAATGTACGTTATTGTTAATGTAATGTACGTTATTGTTAATGTAATGTACGTTATTGTTAATGTAATGTACGTTATTGTTAATGTAATGTATGTTATTGTTAATGTAATGTATGTTATTGTTAATGTAATGTATGTTATTGTTAATGTAATGTATGTTATTGTTAATGTAATGTACGTTATTGTTAATGTAATGTACGTTATTGTTAATGTAATGTACGTTATTGTTAATGTAATGTATGTTATTGTTAATGTAATGTATGGCATATTGGGAATATGGAATATGTTAGGTGCATTCTTCTTTCTTCTTTGCGTTCAGGATATTTGGTCATGCTATATCTGCAGGCCAGCCGCCATAGTCTGTAGTCTTCATCATGTCAAAGCGACTGCCCCACAGCTTTTGTCTCAGCTTTACACACTCTGGCCAGGTCTGGTATCTCATTTCCTTCTAGAGTGGGCATCCCTGTATAATTTTTTCAGGATTCTGACCCCTTGTTTCACAAGTGCATTCATGGGTGTGTGAATTCCTTAGTCGGTACAGAGTTAAGTTAATATTTTCTTAACCAGCTGCATTCTAAGGGTGATGTCATCAGCATTACGCCAGCAACCTTTACTTCTTAGACTTGTTTTGGTACCAAAATATTGAGGCTGGGTCGACCCTGGAAGCCGTTTGCAATAGAAAAATATCCTGCACAAATAAAGATTGAACTTAGATCGCTTGTTAAGCAGCCAATGCGCTAACCGCTGTGCCACTGTGGCTCTATATAACATATATATGCATTTTAAACTAACATTTTCATTTGGTAAATACATTTTCCAGGGTAGGAAAAAAGTAAAATTCCAGTCAACTAGTTCCCAACATAATTTCTATATGGTATATTTTGATTCAGGTGTCAAGGAGTTTTGAGTGGGTTCCTGGAAGGGATTCGGCAGTCCAAAAATGGCATCAACTTTACAGGCATGGCCAACATACTGATCATTCACAGCCAGAATGCAGGTGAGCTAAACTAAGTGGAACTATTAGTCGCCCGTCGCAAGTGGTGATTGTGACATCAACAGACGGTTTTGTCTCGATGATGTAACTTGCGCTGTATGAGGATTATAGTGAGGAAGAAACTGCGCTGGTCATCGACCTCACTCTTTGGTCCCAGCTACCTTGGACCAGTGGCAAGACATTAGTCGAGACGACTGGAGGCAACTCAGGATACAGACACTCTGGTCCCACCTCCTGTGAGACCAGGGGTCACTTTAAAACTTGTGGGCGATAGTCCACCATTTCTGTTCATCGCATTGGGAGGCGAGTGCCTGACCTCTCGACCACAGTGACTCCCCAGAAGACTCTGCAGTCTGTCGACAACCAGTGTTACATTCCAGCCGTTTAATTTCATCACAATGTGACCAACGGACGATTGGGATGTTCATGCCCCTCGAACCACCCTGAGCAGTCATGCTGGTGTTATAGGGATCTGGGCTGATGGATCCGGGGTTGTCATTGGCCAGCTCTTTCCTGATCAGAGGGCCAGCACTGATTAGGGACGATGGTTTCACAAGTCCCGCCCGGCTGCAGTCCCATCCTGTCTGCCTCCGCCCGGCTGCAGTCCCACTTTGTCTGCCTCCACCCGGCTGCAGTCCCACTTTGTCTGCCTCCGCCCGGCTGCAGTCCCATCCTGTCTGCCTCCACCCGGCTGCAGTCCCACTTTGTCTGCCTCCACCCGGCTGCAGTCCCACTTTGTATGCCTCCACCTGGCTGCAGTCCCACTTTGTCTGCCTCCGCCCGGCTGCAGTCCCATCCTGTCTGCCTCAGCCCGGCTGCAGTCCCATCCTGTCTGCCTCCGCCCGGCTGCAGTCCCACTTTGTCTGCCTCCACCCGGCTGCAGTCCCACTTTGTCTGCCTCCACCCGGCTGCAGTCCCACTTTGTCTGCCTCCACCCGGCTGCAGTCCCACTTTGTCTGCCTCCACCCGGCTGCAGTCCCACTTTGTCTGCCTCCACCCGGCTGCAGTCCCACTTTGTCTGCCTCCACCTGGCTGCAGTCCCACTTTGTCTGCCTCCACCCGGCTGCAGTCCCCCTTTGTCTGCCTCCGCCCGTCTGCAGTCCCACTTTGTCTGCCTCCACCCGGCTGCAGTCCCACTTTGTCTGCCTCCACCCGGCTGCAGTCCCACTTTGTCTGCCTCCGCCCGGCTGCAGTCCCATCCTGTCTGCCTCCGCCCGGCTGCAGTCCCATCCTGTCTGCCTCCGCCCGGCTGCAGTCCCACTTTGTCTGCCTCCACCCGGCCGCAGTCCCACTTTGTCTGCCTCCACCCGGCTGCAGTCCCACTTTGTCTGCCTCCGCCCGGCTGCAGTCCCACTTTGTCTGCCTCCGCCCGGCTGCAGTCCCATCCTGTCTGCCTCCGCCCGGCTGCAGTCCCATCCTGTCTGCCTCCGCCCGGCTGCAGTCCCACTTTGTCTGCCTCCACCCGGCTGCAGTCCCACTTTGTCTGCCTCCACCCGGCTGCAGTCCCACTTTGTCTGCCTCCACCCGGCTGCAGTCCCACTTTGTCTGCCTCCACCCGGCTGCAGTCCCACTTTGTCTGCCTCCACCCCATGTTGTTACTTGGAAATTTGCTGCCTCTTGAGATGTGTGCTATTGAGGATGCTGTATGACTTTCATAGATTTCCCTCATGATATCTCCATGGGAACGGGTTGTGTAGAGAAAATGCTTGTAATATTGACGACAAGACGATAGTTGACTAGGTCTCAGTGGCCTACAAGTCACTAAGTGGAATAGAGTCAATCCAGAGACTGATGTTCAAGTCATCTAATGTCACGCCACTGTCCACTGTTAGTCCGAAGAGTGGTGTTGAAGTCACCTGATCATGTCACAGCACTGTTCTTAGCAGATCTCATTAGCTCAATATGTCTGCATCCTAATGTTTTTGCCCACCTGTGTAATGTTCTTGCCCACCTGTGTAATGTTCTTGCCCACCTGTGTAATGTTCTTGCCCACCTGTGTGATGTACTTGTTCCTTGGACATCCTCTTCTTCTTTTCCCCTGAATGTTCCCTTCCAGTATTTTTAATAGTAGACATGCATGTCTTATATTGCGGTCAAGTCAAGATATTCTACCTTATTGTATATTTTTCTTTAGATGTATATGTGCCCCTATATTGTTGTTTGTTATCTCTAATGAAGATCTTTAGGTTGTAACGTAGACTTAATTTAGTTTTTTTCCTAGTGTGGTATCTGATCATACCTATAAATAATATGTTACACTTTATTTTGTTTGACAATCCTGCCAGAGTCTTGCATTATTTAAAATTGTATTTCCACTATAGATTGGTTTAGTAACACTGTTAATCACCACTCACAGCATGCTGTCAGTGTGGCAGAGGTCTCATTCTCATCTCTGCCACAATAGAACCTTTATGGAAAGCATGGGCGAACTGTTTTAATATGGTCATTATCAATCAATCAAAACTGTTTCAGCTCCCTGGGGAGCAAAAATCTTTAACAAATACATCCCAAGTAATCTAATATTGACCTGTCTATATCTAAAGTTTTTGTGGCTTGATGTTTCTACAGGATGAGCTAGCCAGCCCAATGCCCATGGTCATTATCAATCATTAAAACCCTTTCAGCTCCTGGTGGAATAAAACCCTTCAACAAGTACACCCCAGTGGTCTCGAGGTAAGGTATTCGCCTCGGGTGCCGGAGGTCGCGTGTTCGAATCATGGTGAAGGCCGAGATTTTTTTCTCATGTATCTTCTGGTAGTGAGTTCAGACTCCCCTGTTCAGTGTTGAGCACGTTAAAAATTCCTTGGCAGTTGGAAATATAAAAATGCAGGCATAACGCCCACTGCCTGGACAAAACCAAGTTAAAAATCTACCCAAGTTATTTGTACCTTTCCCCAGGTGGTTTGTTAAGAGCAGCTATAGATGGTGTCTAACTGGATGTGGGTCTACTTTTCTAGTGTTTGAGTCTATTAAGATGAACTCGCACGTTGGTTAAACCACCCTCCAAGAAATTGGTTGTATTCAGACTGGAAAGTCTTCTAAACCAGTATAAGGACGTTAAGTTAAGTTAAGTGATCAAATATTGACCTGTCTATATCTTATGTTTTTGTGGCGATGTTTCTACAGGATGAGGTAGCCAGCCCAATGCCCATGGTCATTATAGTATATACAAAAACTGTTATTATTGTCTACAATTATTAAATCAGTTACATAAACCTCTTCAGATGACCTGATCCAGTTCACAGCCATCACATGGTTGAGAGAGTTCATCGCCCTGGCTGGCCGAGCCATGCTGCCACATATGGCAGGAATACTGAATGCTGTTCTCCCTTGTCTGTCATACAGTGACGACAGTCACAAAAAGTGAGTCCAATCTTTCTGTGTATTCTTTAGTTGCTCTCATTAATCCTATGCTTAATATGGTGGGGATCGGCACTGTAAACCCTCATAGTGGTGAGTTTGCTGAAGAGCCCAGCATTACACTAACTAGCATTGCACTCTACATGATTATAGTATTTCTAATGTTTGCTTGGAATATGAAAATACATGGAAGAGTCAACAAATAACCATAATGTGACTTATGTGACAGTTCTACGCACCTACCAAACTCACCCAACCCGATAGTAAGAGTAAATAAAGTATAATAGGGAATATAGTCAGAAAATAGTAGACAAGGTTATTTTCTTTCATATTTTTAAGGGTTCTGAAATTGTTAGTATTGTATTCACTGGATGCCAGCCCTAGAACAAAGAAACAGTATAGCTTGGCTTGGCTTCGTTCATTCTCAATCTCCTGCTACCAAACACTGACACGGGCCTAATTAACAGAAAGCAGTCCAGAGAACTGAATGTGTTGTATTCGTAGTGTACACCTTGGCTGCGATATTTGCACCTTTCGGTCCAACACATCCAACTTCAGCAAGCATTTTTTTAGTACCAGGTTAGCATTCCCTCTTCGATCCCTTCTCCTTAGCCAGTTTGCTCTGTTGCAGCCTGTTGTCCAGGATCACTGCATGGAGGTGTAAAAGAGTCTTGGCATCTCTGGTTCGCTGGCCATGACGCTAGCAGTCAGCTATGGGTCACTGACCGTTACAGCTCAAGCGCTGCTCAGCATCTTGATCCCAAAGAAACGGTATGATTTTGGATGGCTGGACTAAGGTGGCAGAATAAATTAACAATAATTAAATATACCTGGGATACGCGAGAGTGATTAAAACAGCCCCAAGCCGGATTCACACATGATTCATTGTAGAAAGACACTGGATGGACCAGATCTATAAAAAAAAAAGGCATGCCTAAACGCAGTTAAGCATTGGGCTGCGCATTGTTGGTCGTGTGAGATGTTCAGGAAAGTGGTACTAAGCTAGGTGAAATAGCATCCATCATGCAGTAGTTGTTAAGCCAGTGACCAGAGAGGAAGCAGCGGTAGTTATCACAACCAGTGGGAAACAGACTTGACAGACAGATTTGACAAGACAACAGACAAACAGTCCACGTACCAGTTGCACATCATCAGTAATTATAAATATAATTATTTTAATGAAACACTGAGACATTAGAAAAATGACTTAAACAGTTCATCATTTAAGTTGAGCGCCAAATGACAGTTTGCATATCATGCTCCCAGTTAATTTTTGATAGAATTGAAATAAGTCTAGAGGAACCATCTTTATGAAAAAATCTGTTTCTCAGTAGACAGATTCTTAACGGTTGTCAAAGAGGCAGTTTGTATATTTTCGCAAGATCCAATGAGCGAAAGAAGCGCAAGTTACATAGGTCTGAAAGCAGCAGTGATAAAGAAAGGATTGTCCTTAACCTTTAGAGCCCTGAGTTATAAAAGTACGGAAGTTGCCGCAGTCACTGAATTATTTTTCAGCACGTCACGTTTTTCTAGGTTGTTCAGTTTGAAAATCTGAATTTCTGTTGTTTGTTGTTGTATAAATATGATTTTTGTGGGTGTAGAGACATAAATGAATAAAGAACTACTTGGTGTTATTTTTTTAAATGTGTGCGTATTAGTTTATAAGATACAAGAAGATGAATGTGAAAATAAAAAAAAAACCGCAACATTTCGATTTTGCCCATTTCACGGGGAATCGGGACCATCGGAATGTGAAAATCGTGACAGAACGGCGATAGTGTTTCTTACAAGATTGTGAAATCTGCTATTTTCCTTTACAGATGTAGTTAATACTGCTAAATAAATGAATTAAACAGATCAAGCTCCAAAAAATAATTCGCAACAACATACCTTTATCACTCCCAAAAATGGAATAATCCGTAAGTCGTCCCGAAAAAGAAAACACATCGTTTCAAAATCGCTTTCAAACTAACTCTACCGGCCATTTTGGTTGTTTACATGTACAATGACAGCATCCCTATATTTAGATTCAAAATGGCTGTATTTCAACTGGTGTTAACACATGGCAATGCTCTAGAATAATATTTTGATGGCGATCGGCAAATTTTCTTATCGCGTGTCCGTTTAAGCGGACTTTAGGAGGACATGGAGTAGTTTTAGCTGTCTGTCTATGCGGACATTAGTGGGCTAATGCCCAGTTGGTAAATAGAAGAAAGTTCATTCTACCGATAGATCGAACTCTGTGGCTTCAGATTATAGACGAGACAACCAATTGTGTTATTACATCAGAAACAAAAGTAAAATAGATTAGGTTGACGACAAAATGATAAGTCATAGACATTAGAAACCAGGAGGGTGAATTAAAAATTTATATTCTGCGATAAAAATTGCTTTTATGTTTCAGTTTGATAAAAGTTCTATTTATGTGCATGTGATCAATTGTGTTTAGTGTCTTAAAAAAAAATCAGTGCCGTGTGTAAGTCAAGAGGATCTAAACAAGGATTTTCAGTCGAGGCAAGAGGAAGGACTCTGACACAACCAGCCACACATATCATATGTTTATAACATAATGATTATGTGACTTCTTGACTGCTGCTCGTGTTATTTTAATTTCCATTTGGTTGCTGACGAAGCATGGAGCCACCACTGTAAACGCTCTTTACATGAATCCTGCGGTGAAATCACTTATTGGACATTGCAGTGTTAGTTTCTGTGGCAATTTGTTTTACATGACGAGGTTGCTAGCAGCATGTACAAGTTTCTGTGGCAATTTGTTTTACATGACGAGGTTGCTAGCAGCATGTACAAGTTTCTGTGGCAATTTGTTTTACATGACGAGGTTGCTAGTAGCATGTGCAGCTCTCTTTAGTCACATTTTATAACTTGCCTGGGAATATTGATTGTGGAATTCATTATGGTAAAGATACTGTTATCGACACTCTCCAGTCAACCCAGTGTAAATGGATACCTGACATGAAAGTCAGAAAGGAAGGGGACTGACCACCTTGTAATGCTGAGGCCTAGAACAATGAAGTTTTTATCACATTATCCCTCCTCGCAGCAGTGTCTGCTATGGGGATAATTTTTTAAATTGTTTTAAAACAATTGTCGAGAAAATGATGGAGAAGCTGCTACAATTTTTCAGAGTGCGAGAAGCAGCGGAGAATTTAAACCAGGCCTTGAGAAAACTTGTGGAGGCGCAGGATGACCAGCCAACTCCTACGGCAGAAAATATTACATTCTATTCACAAGTTTCTTCTAATGAGAAACAGTCTTTGGATTCTTCAAAAGGAGGGAGGTAAGTAATGGATTATGGAGAGAGGGAAGTAAGTAATGGATTATAGAGAGAGGGTAGGGGATGGTGTAAGTAATAGAGGGGATAAGTAATGGATATGGAGGGGAGGGGGTAAGTAATTGATTATGCAGGGAGGGAGGAAAGTAATGGATTATAGAGGGACGTAAGTAATGGATTATAGAGAGGGGGTAGGGGGGTGGTGTAAGTAATGGAGGGGATAAGTAATGGATTATAGAGGGGGGCAGGAAAGTAATGGATTATAGGAGGTAAGTAATGGATAATAGAAGAAGGTTAGTAATGGATTATGGAGGGAAGGAGGTGAGTAATGGATTATGGAGACAGTTAGGTAGGTAATGGATTATAGAAGAAGGTAAGTAATGGATTATGATGATATGAAGATAGGTAACTGCTTATAGAGGCAGGGAGATAAGTAATGGATATGGAAGGAGGGAGGGAGGTAACGGATTATGAAGGAAGTGGTTGTAAAGTAGGTTTTGTTTCTTTCTCTCATGGTGATGGATTGTTAAGAGAGGGAGGTCAGTAATGGATTATGGGGAAAGGCATTAAGAAGCGAATTATGGGGGAAGGGAGGTATGTAATGGACTAGAGAGGAAGGTATGTAAGTAACAAATTATAGAGGGAGAGGTTGTAAATGAGATTTTGTGGGGTTTCTTTTGTGTCGTGGGGGATGAAGCATGCTTATCTATGTTGTTATCAGCTAAGTGAACGGGGACGGAGAGTGAGTGGATAAGGGTTGGTGGATGGTGAGCGAATAAAGGTTGGTGGAGGGTAGTGGATAAGGGATGGTGAAGGGGTAATGGATAAGGGATGGTGAAGGGGTAATGGATAAGGGTTGGTGGAGTGGGAGTGGATAAGGGTTGGTGGAGTGGGAGTGGATAAGGGTTGGTGGAGTGGGAGTGGATAAGGGTTGGTGGAGTGGGAGTGGATAAGGGTTGGTGGATATGGGTTGGTGGAGGGTGAGTAGATAAGGGTTGGTGGATGGAGAGTGGATAAGGGTTGGTGGATATGGGTTGGTGGAGGGTGAGTAGATAAGGGTTGGGGAAGGGTGAGTGGATAAGGGTTGGTGGAGATTGATAGATAGTGGATCCAATTTTTATGAATGTAATGAATAGTATGTTTGTGAGTGTAATGTCTGATGGGTGGTATGTTTGTGAGTGTAATGTCTGATGGGTGGTATGTTTGTGAGTGTAATGTCTGATGGGTGGTATGTTTGTGAATGTAATGTCTGATGGGTGGTATGTTTGTGAGTGTAATGTCTGATGGGTGGTATGTTTGTGAATGTAATGTCTGATGGGTGGTATGTTTGTGAATGTAATGTCTGATGGGTGGTATGTTTGGGAATGTAATGTCTGATGGGGGGGCATGTTTGTGAATGTAATGCCTGATGGGTGGTATGTTTGTGAATGTAATGTCTGATGGGTGGTATGTTTGGGAATGTAATGTCTGATGGGGGGCATGTTTGGGAATGTAATGTCTGATGGGTGGCATGTTTGTGAATGTAATGCCTGGTGGGTGGTATGTTTGGGAATGTAATGTCTGATGGGTGGCATGTTTGTGAATGTAATGCCTGATGGGTGGCATGTTTGTGAATGTAATGCCTGATGGGTGGTATGTTTGTGAATGTAATGTCTGATGGGTGGTATGTTTGGGAATGTAATGTCTGATGGGGGGCATGTTTGGGAATGTAATGTCTGATGGGGGGCATGTTTGTGAATGTAATGTCTGATGGGGGGCATGTTTGTGAATGTAATGCCTGATGGGTGGTATGTTTGTGAATGTAATGTCTGATGGGTGGTATGTTTGTGAATGTAATGCCTGATAGGTGGTATATTTGTGAATGTAATGTCTGATGGGTGGTATGTTTGTGAATGTAATGTCTGATGGGTGGCATGTTTGTGAATGTAATGCCTGATGGGTGGTATGTTTGTGAATGTAATGTCTGATGGGTGGTATGTTTGGGAATGTAATGTCTGATGGGGGGCATGTTTGGGAATGTAATGCCTGATGGGTGGTATGTTTGTGAATGTAATGTCTGATGGGTGGCATGTTTGTGAATGTAATGCCTGATGGGTGGTATGTTTGTGAATGTAATGTCTGATGGGTGGTATGTTTGGGAATGTAATGCCTGATGGGTGGTATGTTTGTGAATGTAATGTCTGATGGGTGGTATGTTTGGGAATGTAATGCCTGATGGGTGGTATGTTTGTGAATGTAATGCCTGATGGGTGGCATGTTTGTGAATGTAATGCCTGATGGGTGGCATGTTTGTGAATGTAATGCCTGATGGGTGGTATGTTTGTGAATGTAATGTCTGATGGGTGGTATGTTTGGGAATGTAATGTCTGATGGGGGGCATGTTTGGGAATGTAATGTCTGATGGGGGGCATGTTTGTGAATGTAATGTCTGATGGGGGGCATGTTTGTGAATGTAATGCCTGATGGGTGGTATGTTTGTGAATGTAATGTCTGATGGGTGGCATGTTTGTGAATGTAATGCCTGATGGGTGGTATGTTTGTGAATGTAATGTCTGATGGGTGGTATGTTTGGGAATGTAATGCCTGATGGGTGGTATGTTTGTGAATGTAATGCCTGATGGGTGGCATGTTTGTGAATGTAATGCCTGATGGGTGGTATGTTTGTGAATGTAATATCTGGGGAGTACTATCTGAGTGCCATGACAAAAATTGTGTGTATTTTCCTCAGTGCAATACAGTTAGAAATCCTATCTTTGATAAAAGTCTTGCAGCGGTTGCTGGGCCATGAAACGATCCAGGCCAGGGTTGCAGCTCTCAAGTGGTTCAACCTGCTGCTAGTGAAGACACCCAACAAGGTGAAGACAGCAGACGGCACTTTTTCGTTGTTGCAAATAATCTTTAATTTGGTTCTTAAATACTGTCTTAGTCGTTGTTGTTTCGAATGCCCACAATGAGTAGGTTTACTCTTTTGTGCGCCCTGAAAAGACGTTTAAGTGACAGGTTGCAGCAGCTTTTCTCACATCCCGAGCATGCTGATGAAGGTGGACCAGTTCTCCAGGTGGTTGTGCTATGCTTGACTTCATCTGCGTGTCGCTCACTTCTACGTGGATGACGTCGATCCCCCACCTCGTTAGCCAGGCTGCCATGAAAACAGCCTGTTTCCAGGGAGGGCTACGAGGAAGCCGAGGTGAGGGTCTTGGTCAGTATATTTTCCCTGACTAACATGTCTGATCAGTTTATTTTGCCTGACCCTGACTAACATGTCTCATCAGTATATTTTGTTTGACAAGACCTAGTCTTCCTCCCCATCTTAGACATAATCTTGTCTTAGTTGGCCTGTACTTCCATAGGGGTGGATGCCCCTGTGCAGGTCCTTGCTCTGGTGAGCTGGATGCAGCCAAAAGGAGGATTCCTGCTCAGCGGGCTAGGCTCGAACAACTTATTACTTCTCTGTGTTGGGACATGTGCCGCAGAGGGTGGTTAACTTAACCGATGTGTGAGTACACCTTAATAGACTCAAACACTAGAGCAAAGTAGACCCGCAACCTGTTAGTACCATCTATGCTGCTCAAACCACCTAACCATTGCCGGTGTTATGCCATGTCACACAGTCACCTCTTATGACATGTGGGGCAGTGGTGCTATTCTTATCTTTGTCATAGTCAAAGACCCCGGTAGACCACTAGGGGCTATTGTATTAAATATTGTATTTATATTTTAAATTTGTGAATTTTTTTTCTCAGTGATGACATCAGGTTGAGGGATTACACGAAAGTAGCTTGAAAAAGTTCCCAGAATAGTCAACTCGTGTTTGAATAAAAGAGGATGTTATGGAGAATATATATTTATAAGTTGGTAGTGACTTTGACAAAATGACATGGCAAACTCTTGATATGAAGATATATTTGCCCCATGGATATACTCTTGAACAGAAGTTTGTTTGTGTTGTTCTCGTAGCATCATCTGAGTTAAAAATTGCATTGATTGAACAATGTACAAATGTCTAATTCTGTGTTTTGCTTGAGAAGTCACCCTTAGCGACATAAACATTGCTTAATAAAACATATGATGATACCACAATGAAGAAATTGTAAGTATTTGAGTTGTACAATCCTCAGACAAAATATGAGTCCTCTGAATGGAAATCTTCCACATCTCCTGAACTCGGAAATTTCGCTTGGATGAGAGCAAAGTTATGTTGAGATTTTTTTTTGATTCCCAGGGTATTGTCTACCATGATTTCATTCCTGAAGGCCAAACGGTTAACAAGGAAATGTACGTTGATATCCTCCATCGTCTAAGAGATGCAATGAGAAGAAAATGACCAGAAACATGGAGAATTGTAGTGAAACAGTAAAGCACAATGTGATTACCTTGGAACATCCACCATTTTCTCCCGTCTGATTTTTTTCTTGTTCCTCGACTGAAATCGACCATGAAAGGACAGCGATTCAAGGATGCTGAGGACGTTATCACCGATACGACAAGGCAGCTGAGAGAGGTGTCAAAGAATGGGTTCCACGAATGTTTCCAGCAGCTGTATGCATGTTGGCAAAAGTGTGTAGTTGCCGAAGGGAACTACTTTAAAGGAAATGTATGTAGATAATTCTATTGTAACTTTTTTCTATATAATCCACTAATTCCTGAAACTTTGTGAAGCTACCTCGTATAACTAAAGAATAAAGGCTGCTTGTTCGTGTAGTCATCACACAATGTGCAGGCTCGGTTTTTATTTTACTCCCAGTATGAACAACCTAAGTTTTATTAGGGCTCAAACCCATATATCTTTACTAAGAGGCTGGGGTCTTAACCTCTTGACCACTTACTCCTCTAAATTTTCACTTAGAAAATATATCACTGTCACCTTCAGGGCTGAATTGAAGCAGTCCTTGATTCATATAAGATGGAACTGGCACTTTTTCATTTTCTGTCAATATTTTCTTGTTCTGTACCCAAATGTACTCATTACAAAGGTGCGGGCTCACTTGCAGGAAGCTGGCAAATAAAGCACTACATGTGCATCTGCTGTTGAGGTGGATTCTGTTGTAGTTTATCTGGTATTATGAGGTTGCTAGGTGTATACACAACTCACAATAGTCATCTTAAACTATATGTTTCATTGAGCACAGGGGTCATATTTTTTTGTGTTTTTTGCGTCGCCTTATTTCTCCATTACTCCAAGGCGGTGTGCGTTGCACTACGGTTTTTATTTTGTGCCTGTCGGCCCAGTGCATTTGACTTCGGCATGCATTTTACGTAAGGGTCTACTTCTTCTTGCATTTTCTAAGGATTTGCTTTATTGGGGTAACGGCCGGTGCTTTTATGGGGAGCGAACCCATCACCTTCGGATTGTGAGCCGTGTCATTTAACCACTAGCCCATGCCATCCCCAGTGGCTCTTTTCTGAGATCTCATTGCCACTTGCTAGGTAGAAAACAGTGGCTCTTTTCTGAGATCTCATTGCCACTTGCTAGGTAGAAAACAGTGGCTCATTTCTGAGATCTCATTGCCACTTGCTAGGTAGAAAACAGTGGCTCTTTTCTGAGATCCCATTGCCACTTGCTAGGTAGAAAACAGTGGCTCTTTTCTGAGATCTCATTGCCACTTGCTAGGTAGAAAACAGTGGCTCTTTTCTGAGATCTCACACTTGGTGTAGAATTGCGACCATAATTTAAGACTCATTACCACACATTTGGTGTAGGATTTAGACCATAATCTAAGATTCCATTACCACACATTTGGTGTAGGATTTAGACCATAATCTTAGACCTCATAACCACACATTTGACTTAGCACATTGACCATAATCTGAGACCTCATTACTACACATTTGGTGTAGGATTTAGACCATAATCTGAGACCTCATTACCACACATTTGGTGTAGGATTTAGACCATAATCTGAGACCTCATCACACAATCACTTAACGAATTGTCTCTAGCTAACACTTTTCTAAATGATGTAGGATGAGTTTGCCTAAGTGTGCTCAGAAGAGTCCATTAAGCTAGGCTGAATGTGTCTTTTCATTTTCTAAATTTTTTGCCAAATTACTGTTTTTGTTTTCAAATAACTCTTGTTTGCTAAATTACTGTTTTTGTTGACAAATCACTGTGTTCTCAAATCAGTTTTTAAAATGCCAAATCACTTTTGTTGCCAAACAACTATTTGTTTGCTTCACTGCAATTGGTTTATTTAAGCTGTTGGACATGGTTGAAGCCTCCAGAGAGATTGAGAGGTCAATCCTGTTTAGCTGCATAGAAATACATTTTGATGGAACGACTGGTGGCTGCTCTAGCTGAGAGGTAAAGGTGCTTGCTTCTCAAGAAATGAAAGCACGAATCCGTGGGGTTTCGATTCGTCATATGCTTTAAGCATTCCCTGGTCTCACCTCCGTTGAGACCAACACAAAGATCTTGTGTACATACTGTGCACTAAAAGAACCCTTGGCAGTTGAAAATCAATATGAGTACGCTGTTAGCTGCTGTCCTGGCAACATTTTAAAAAGTAATGAAATTCCTACCCAATTGACAACCTACTTTCACCCAGGCCTAGTAAGCCACATGAAGTAAACATTGCAATATACTTCGGATAATCTTTGGCTACCTGGCAGTAGACATAACCTGCATGTTTGAATACCAGGATTCCAAAGTAGTCTAAATAAGGACCAACATTTATCAAAACCAATAAATTAATTCAGTAGCTATCCTGAATTTATTTGAAAGTTTTGTTGATTTTAAAACTTGGTATTATTTCATGTGACAGACATTCCGGTACATAGAGGAGTTCTTTGGCCTTCTAATGACCACATTGGCTGATCCCTCTGATGATGTAAGTAGATCTATGAATTGTCAATTCAAGTCTATGCTTTAAAAGCAATCAACATATATTGGCTGTCAGTCTTAAATTAACGCCTTTATACTGGTTTAGTAGACTCTGCAGAGTCTCTCACCTTAATAAAGTCTGTAAGTTTGTAGACTTAATGTTTAAGAAGTATTCCCGTTGGCAATGTTCGGATGTGAGACATGAACCATCACACAAATATTAAGAAAGAAGATCAGGGCTTTTGACACAAAATGCTACAGAAGAATCCTAAAAATGCTTTGGGTGAAGAAAATAAAAAATAAATCCATCCTGCAAGATCTGAGTGTCGAAGGGAACTAGATATATAAACCACATTATGTCTCGGAAGCTGAGGTTTTTCGGCCACATCAAGCACCATGACGAACTGGAAAAAGCAGTTCTGGAGGGCATTGCCCCAGGAAGACAAAGCAGAGGCCGACCAAAACATAGGTGGACACAAGACATTAAGGACACTAAACATGAACACGGAGCAGGCGGGTAGACTGACTGCTGATCGAGATTCCTATAGAATAGTAGTGATGGGAGTGACATTTTACCAAGGACATGATGCACTTTACAGTCTGGCCTAGTTTGATACATTTGTGTCTTACAGTCTGAGGCAAATGCTCGCAACACGGCAAGTCAAAGTTTTTTTTTCCAAAATAAAATAAATTCATGTAAAGCAGAAAGTAAAGATCCCATTAACACGTCAGTGTGGCATATTGGGAATATGTAGTTGGAGCCATATTTGTCTTGATCAACGAGACATTAGAACTGATGTGGTCAGCATCACAGTGGCCGCTTTTACTTCCCAAATTGTTATTGTAACCACTTTTTGAGGTTAGGTTCATGTGATTGAAAAAAAAACCTGCATCAACTTGGGACAATGTTAAATAAACTGAGCTAAAATTATGATCCAAAGATCCATAATTAAATTATCTATGACATGTAGTATTCATAATAAAATTATATATTTGTATAAAGTGTTGAATGTCATAAATATGGAGGAATATGGGAACTATTTGTTGTAATCACCGGAGTCTGAATCATACTTGTATTGAATATTCATGTGTAATCCAGACGTGAAATTATAGGCCCTGGATAAGTCATTTCTCCACAGTGAAGTCATAATTTCATTGTGAAAAAGGTCACAAGTTTGAAACTTTACTCAAGACGTAAGTACAGACGAAATGGAAAAGACTCTTCATTAAGCTGCGCATGCATTAGAAATTCCACCATACGTTAGGTTGTTGTTGTACTCTTTACAACTTTCTTTGGTGGCAGGTTACAGTGGTTCTCCTAACATACTAAAGTGTACTTAAGAAGGTGGACCAGGTTCCTCCTGGATATAGTGCAGTGTGATGCTCCTCAGAAGGCTCACTACTATAGGGATCACAATGTTGATCCCCACCTCATTAGCCACGAAACAGCCTTGCAGCGAAGTGAGGTGGGGTCTTAATCAGTATATTTCACCTGACCCTGATAACACAGCCTGTTCAGTATGTTTTGCCTGACCCTGATAACACAGCCTGTTCAGTATGGTTTGCCTGACTCTGATAACACAGCCTGTTCAGTATGTTTTGCCTGACCCTGATAACACAGCCTGTTCAGTATGTTTTGCCTGACCCTGATAACACAGCCTGTTCAGTATGTTTTGCCTGACCCTGATAATACAGCCTGTTCAGTATGTTTTGCCTGACCCTGATAACACAGCCTGTTCAGTATGTTTTGCCTGACCCTGATAACACAGCCTGTTCAGTATGTTTTGCCTGACCCTGATAACACAGCCTGTTCAGTATGTTTTGCCTGACCCTGATAACACAGCCTGTTCAGTATGTTTTGCCTGACCCTGATAACACAGCCTGTTCAGTATGTTTTGCCTGACCCTGATAACACAGCCTGTTCAGTATGTTTTGCCTGACCCTGATAACACAGCCTGTTCAGTATGTTTTGCCTGACCCTGATAACACAGCCTGTTCAGTATGTTTTGCCTGACCCTGATAACACAGCCTGTTCAGTATGTTTTGCCTGACCCTGATAACACAGCCTGTTCAGTATGTTTTGCCTGACCCTGATAACACAGCCTGTTCAGTATGTTTCACCTGACCCTGATAACACAGCCTGTTCAGTATGTTTTGCCTGACCCTGATAACACAGCCTGTTCAGTATGTTTTGCCTGACCCTGATAACACAGCCTGTTCAGTATGTTTCACCTGACCCTGATAACACAGCCTGTTCAGTATGTTTTGCCTGACCCTGATAACACAGCCTGTTCAGTATGTTTTGCCTGACCCTGATAACACAGCCTGTTCAGTATGTTTCACCTGACCCTGATAACACAGCCTGTTCAGTATGTTTTGCCTGACCCTGATAACACAGCCTGTTCAGTATGTTTTGCCTGACCCTGATAACACAGCCTGTTCAGTATGTTTTGCCTGACCCTGATAACACAGCCTGTTCAGTATGTTTTGCCTGACCCTGATAACACAGCCTGTTCAGTATGTTTTGCCTGACCCTGATAACACAGCCTGTTCAGTATGTTTTGCCTGACCCTGATAACACAGCCTGTTCAGTATGTTTTGCCTGACCCTGATAACACAGCCTGTTCAGTATGTTTTGCCTGACCCTGATAACACAGCCTGTTCAGTATGTTTTGCCTGACCCAGATAACACAGCCTGTTCAGTATGTTTTGCCTGACCCTGATAACACAGCCTGTTCAGTATGTTTTGCCTGACCCTGATAACACAGCCTGTTCAGTATGTTTTGCCTGACCCTGATAACACAGCCTGTTCAGTATGTTTTGCCTGACCCTGATAACACAGCCTGTTCAGTATGTTTCACCTGACCCTGATAACACAGCCTGTTCAGTATGTTTTGCCTGACCCTGATAACACAGCCTGTTCAGTATGTTTTGCCTGACCCTGATAACACAGCCTGTTCAGTATGTTTTGCCTGACCCTGATAACACAGCCTGTTCAGTATGTTTTGCCTGACCCTGATAACACAGCCTGTTCAGTATGTTTTGCCTGACCCTGATAACACAGCCTGTTCAGTATGTTTTGCCTGACCCTGATAACACAGCCTGTTCAGTATGTTTTGCCTGAATAGGTGTTAGTCTCCTCTCCGCCCCATACTTTAGGTCATTGTAAATATGTAAACGTCGTCGCCAAGCAACAGCGGAACACATGTGCTGGATGTTGGTCTCAGTCTAATCAGATGGCAATGGATGCTGTGTGCACCGTCGATCACGATCGAGTGGGACTAAATAATTAATGTTCTCTGGTAGTGGGTTTATAGTGGCTCTTCTCACATCCCTGGATGAACAGAAAAAGGTGATTCTGGGTCCTTCTTGCTGTAGTGCAATGGCTTGGGCTTGGTTTCGTTCATTCTCAATCTCCCACTACCAAACACTGAAAGGGCTTAAGTAGCGGAATGTAGTCCAGAGAATGGAATGTGTGCAAGCATTTTTTGAGTACCGAGTTAGCAATCCCTCTTTGATCCCTTCTCCTTAGCCAGTCTGCCCTGCTGCAGCATGTTATCCAGGATCACCGTGTGGAGGTGTAGAAGGGTCTTGGCAGCTTTGGTTCGCTGCCTCTGATGCTAGCAGTCAGCTATGAGTCGCTGACCACTGCAACTCATGCGCTGCTCAGCATCTTGATCCGCTGAAGTGCAATGAAAGGCTTCTTAGCAGGTTCTTACTTTGTTCACATTGTCAGTTTTCACCTTATTGGCCAGGCTGCTGTAATATCGCCTGTTTCCATGGATGTGAGGCTCTTGATCATTATACATCACTTGAATGTGGCGTTGGCCTGGGCACCCACCATTACAAATATTACCTTTTAAAATATGATATGAGCCTGGTCGACACAACAATTGAGATGATAAAATCAAGCCAGTCTCAAAATGGTAGGCTTCTATTATAGTAGAGGAAAATAGCTATTAAAAACAGATCAAGAACATTAAAAAAAATCAGTATATAAACCAATTGAGACAATACATGAGCATAAGCAGAAGATCAGACCCAATTCACTAACTGAAAATAAACCAACAAACTACCTTATTTCGCCTGAGAACATTGTCACTGCAGACTACTAGACAATCTATACTGACTAAAGATCTCACACACCAAAGAACGTCAATGGAGAATAGGGGGTCAGAATCCGAAGCACATTCTACAGGAATGCCCACTCTTTAGGGAAATGAGATGCCAGACGGTGCAGAGCTGAGACAAAAGGTGTGGGGCAGTCGCTCCGACCTGGTGAAGACTACAGACTTCATTATGATGACTGGCCTGCAGATATAGCAAGACCAACAATCCTGAACGTAAAGAAGAAGAAGAAAGCTATTAAAAAAGAGCACCTTAAGATTTATGAAGATTATACACGCATATAATCCAAGAAGGTGAGGTCACTATAGCTGAGAGGTAAGACGTTCACCTCTCGGGGAACAAAAGTGCGAAATGGTGAGTGTTCCCTAGTCTCATAGGAGGTAAGATCAGGTGCCTAGTCCTTTCGGAGATGGATGTTAACATCTGAGGTCCTGCGTATAAATTGTGCATGTAAAACAGTGCTCTTCAACCTGGGCATTACCGCCCATTAGTGGGCAATTTTAGCTTTCAGGTGGGCGGTAGCGGAATAATTACATGATGATTAAAATAATTAAAAATACACAAATTCTGCGGACATTCGCGGAATTTCATTCAATTCAGATTTGAATAGGCGAAAAGGAAAATTTACCTTCACAAAAGTTATAAAAGTGGGTGCCAAACATAAACAATGAGAACCCTTGGCTATTGAAAATCGAAAGGAGCAAGCTGTTAGCCACTGCTCGAGTAAAACTTCTAAAGGTAACGAAATTCCTACCCAATATGAAACCCAAAAGAAGGTGATTCCTCCATCGTGCAAAGATCTGGTTATGAAGCACATGGAAGATGCTGCAACAACACTGATTTACTATGACTGACACAAGTACTGGACTCAAGAAAGTCAATTTTAGCTTCCTATGACGTTTAAACGGCACAAGTTGACAGAAAACGAAGTAAATCCTCTGATTCGTCATGGACTCACTTGTTGTAGAATGGCTTGGCTTCGTTTGTTCTCAATCTCCCACTACCAAACCCTAAAAGGGCCTAACTAGCAGAATGTAGTCCAGAGAACAGAATGCGTTGTGTCATAGTTTACAGCTTGACTGCGATATTTGCACCTTTCGGTCCAACACATCCGACTTCAGCAACCATTTTTTGAGTACCAGGTTAGCATTCCCTCTTCGATCCCTTCTCCTTAGCCAGTCTGCCCTGCTGCAGCCTGTTATCCAGGATCACCGAGCTGAGGTGTAGAAGGGTCTTGGCAGCTCTGGTTTGCTGGCCCTAATGCTAGCAGTCAGCTATGGGTCGCTGACCACTGCAGCTCATGTGCTGCTCAGCATCTTGATCCCACTTGTCGTGGAATGATATTGAATGGGTGTTTAATCTAGTGGTTTTTCTTTTGCAGGTTGTGTTGCTCGACCTTGAGGTCCTTTCAGAAATCTCTTCCAATCCAGCAGGATTTGGGACTGTCTCTGGCATGCCTGAAGGGGGGGCCATCACACCCTCATCAGACAGATCTGCCGGTGAGCTAAAGCTGAACCCTTACTTTACCAAACTGATGAATGGATTGATCGAGTGGTTCAAGAAAGATAAACAGTTACTGGACGATAGAGGAGCTTTCATTATCAGGTACCTGAATATACTTGAAATCCTGTTATTAAAACAGGCAGGTGTATGTTTTCTGCCAGGTAGCCAAAGGCTATCTGTAGAAGTTTCTTTTTACGATTTTACTTCCTGTGGCTTTCAAGGCCTCAGGGAACATAGGTGGTGTATTGGGTTGGATTTTCATTATTTTAATAAATATTTACCTAAACTAACAGCTTGCTCTTTTAGATTTTTAACTGACAAGGGTTCTTTTATTGCACAACATGTACACAGAACCTCCAAGTTTATCATCAATCTCTGATAGGACCAGGTGCTTGATCTCATTTCTTTTGAAACCAGGGGTCGCTTGAAACTTGCCCACCATTTTGTGCTTTTGTTTATTTCTTGTAATGCAAGCACATTACCTCTCTGCTGTTGTGGCCCTTGAATATGGCTTAACTTATTGCTTTTGGTTCTCCTTGGAACATTTGTCTACTGTGGTCCCTATTTGCTAATCTTTATTTGGGATTACCTTTTTTCATTTGTCCAGGCTTCTTCTGCTACTGTTCTTTGACCTCCCTACATACTGTGCTCTTCCTCGGTCCCAATCCAGTGGATGTCTTGTGTTACTTCTAGAGGGTGTGCCCTATAAAGGGAGTGAGGGCAACAGACAAATGGCAAGCCCTAATCCAAATGACAGTATTAATCAACTCACAAGGAAGGATCAAAGCGCCGTTTTTTTGTAACTTAGTACCTAACACATCCAACTTAATAAGCATCTGAACAGAATCCAAACACAACACACTTCAGAGTATCAGCTGTGTACACACCCAATGAAATTGTTGATCATTATCTCTTTGAGTGCTTGGCGTTCAGCAATGTTAGAAAAAGGCTTCTTCCTCCTGGGCCAGATACATGGAACACTTTGTATGCTACTAAACAACAAACACACGCAGATACCATTACATGGCATTGGGCTGAAGGGGGAGAACCTGGATGTTGCTGGATTGATAACAACAACAAAAATAGAATGCAGATAGTTAATACCTTCTCACATTTTCACTCACTAAACACACACAAAAACAGTGTGAAGACATTACACAAGAAGTTCAAATATTTTAATGTGTAAACACTTGTACACGCACATTCAAGCAGATGTACAGTAACACCCAGAGTTATGTAATCTGCGACGTACATAAATTCACAGTTACATAAATTGCAAAATTGATTAAACATTCGGGATCAAGATGCTGAGCAGCGCATGCTAGCTTCAGGGCCTGCGAACCAGAGCTGCCAAGACCCTTCTACACCTCCACGCGGTGATCCTGGATAACAGGCTGCAGCAGGGCAGACTGGCTAAGGAGAAGGGATCGAAGAGGGAATGCTAACCCCGTACTAAAAAAATGGTTGCTGAAGTCGGATGTGTTGGACCGAAAGGTGCAAATATCGCAGTCAAGCTGTAAACTATGACACAACGCATTCCGTTCTCTGGACTACATTCTGCTACTTAAGTCCTTTCAGGGTTTGGTAGCTGGAGATTGAGAATGAACGCAGAAGAAGAAGAAGAAGATTAAACATTCTGAGAAGTACGAGGTGTGTTAAAATGAAACCGAACCAAACTGCAACAAGTGAAAGTACAATCCGCATGATGACATCACTTCTGGTGTAAACAGCACATACCAACCGTCAAGTTTGCAAAATTTAATTATCCTCTGGCTCATAGTTTCCTCAGCAGACCGTTGAAAGCGTGGCGTGTGCGATACGGAATCCGTCCAGAGTTGATCAGTGAGCGGGGATTTGGTTTCTAACAGCTGAAGGATGTCGACCAGTTGACATTCATCGCAGAATGCAGACAGTGTATGGTGAGTAAAGTGTGTTGAAGACAACAGTGAAGAACTGGACAACGATGTTTAAAGAAGGACGTGAGTTAACGAAAGATCTTCCGAGACCAGGTCAGGCGCATATTGTTGCGTTAACTGGTGTATCACGATGCATGAAAAACCTGAAAAGATGGGGATACAGGGATTATGAAACATGCGAATATGGAGTAACACAAGACCAGGACCATCTGATGATCTGCCCAAACCACCCGGGGACTTGTAGCATGGATGACCTGCTGAGTGCCAGTGACAGAGCAATTCATGTGACTGAATACTGGCAGAATGAAGTGTGACGTAGTGCCTAGGGCACGAAAAGTAAAGTAAGTACATATTTTTCATATGTTTAAAATTTATGTCAGAGTAAATACTGCCACATGATGTATCTCTTATTATAAGTATGAAAAAATAAAGTTTTAGCTTAACTCAACATATTTATACTGGTTTAGAAGACTCATCAGAGTCTGTGTACAACCAGTTACATTTGCATTACCCTGCTCTAAAAGCTATGCGCATGCAATCTATTCTTAAATGCATTAACTATCCCTGCCTTCACTATCTCCTGGGTCAATGCATTCCAAGCATTCACCACTCTCTGACTAAAAAAATATTTCCTAATATCCAATCTGGACCTTTCTTTAGTTAATTTGTATCTGTGTGCCAAGCAATTTCAGAGCGGAGGCAGAGGCACTGAGGGCGGCAGTGGAAGAATTGGTGACAGGTAAAAGGAATGAAAGCCACATAGTCCTGCTTACAGATGCACTGGCCGTAGTCACAGCACTAAAAAGCCAGAAAAATACTGAACTAAATGATTTAAGAGCAGTACTCTGTCAACTGTGCCAGCAGTCCGCACCAAAAAGAGTAGTGGTGCAGTAAGTCCCATCTCACTACAACATCCAAGGCAACGAGCAGGCAGACAGACTGGCAAAAGAAGGTGCAAAACTACCACAACCTGATACTAGTATGACATACGAAGAGTCAAAACGGCTTATTAGAGCTAGATACATGACCAAATGGGAAACCGAACATACTGGCTACACCAAAAACGATGCCTATTACCAGTTGAACAGAAAAGAGCAGGTCGTGGTCTTCAGACTTCGCACTGGCCACAATAGAATGAGGTACCACCTATTCAACAAATTGAAGATAGGTGGCACTGACGAATGCCCGTGTGGTACCGGGAAAATGACCGCTGAGCATTTGTTGCAAAAACGATGCCTATTACCAGTTGAACAGAAGAGAGCAGGTCGTGGTCTTCAGACTTCGCACTGGCCACAATAGACTGAGGTACCACCTATTCAACAAATTGAAGATAGGTGGCACTGACGAATGCCCGTGTGGTACCGGGAAAATGACCGCTGAGCATTTGCTGCAAAACTGCCCGACATACGAGGATCAGAGAGAGCAGATGTGGCCATCACCAGTGGCAACACTAGACAAGCTCTATGGCAGTGTGGACAGCCTCAGGATGACGGCTGCTTTTTTCGAAAAAATAATGGTTACTGTCTGACTGCGTACGATGAAGAAAAGAAAGAAGTATCTGTGTGCTCTTGTTTTCGTTGGTTTAATTTTGAAAAAAACTTGTTATAGTCTAATTTTACCTTTCCCGTGATTATCTTATAAACCTGTATTAAGTCACCTTGAATTCTTCTCTTTTCTAGACACTGTTGGCCGGTTTTTCTGAGTCTTTCCTTGTAACTGTAATTCTGGAATACCACTATCATCTTTGTTGCTCTTCTTTGTTTTCTTTCCAGCATGTTTATATCTCCTCTCTGATAAGGACTTCACACCTGTACACAGTAAACCAATCTAGGTCTAACCAATACTTTATACAGTTTGACTATCACTTCCTTACTTCTATGTTTAATATTTCTTTTTATCATACCTGACATTGCATTTGCCTAATTCACTGCTACCTGGACTTGTTCACTCACTTTACCTGTATGCTCTATTATAACCTCTAGGTCCCTTTTATTATCTATCATTCTAATATTGTTCTCGCCTATTCTGTAATTATGTTCCATATTGAATCTTCCCATGTGGATGACTGTATATTTATCTATATTAAACTCCATTTGCCATCTCACAGACTAGTCTCAAATTTTGTCTAAATCCGACCTCGATATATCCACTTCTGCTATAGATGACCATAGTTTTGTGTTGTTTTCAATCATGAATCCTGTATCAATGTCCAAATCTTTTATATATATCAATAACAATATTGGTCTCTTCTTCTTCTTCGTACGCAGTCAGACAGTAACATTTATTTTTTCGAAAAAAGCAGCCGTCATCCTGAGGCTGTCGACACTGCTGTAGAGCTTGTCTAGTGTTGCCACTGGTGATGGCCACATCTGCTCTCTCTGATCCTCGTATGTCGGGCAGTTTTGCAGCAAATGCTCAGCGGTCATTTTCCCAGTACCACACGGGCATTCGTCAGTGCCACCTATCTTCAATTTGTTGAATAGGTGGTACCTGAGTCTATTGTGGCCAGTGCGAAGTCTGAAGACCATGACCTGCTCTCTTCTGTTCAACAATATTGGTCTCAAAATTTATCTTTAGCAATAATGTATTTTCTTAAGCAATCTAGAAGTTGTGACCTACGCAAATTACGTGTCGTGCCCAAAAACGTAACCATTACTTTTTTGTGTGTATGCGCTCACCTTATTTCCCTATTCCACAAGTCGGTGTGCATTGCATTATGTTTTTAATTTGCGCCCGTTGGCTTAGTGCATCCGACTTCATCGTTCATTTTATGTAAGGGTCTGCTTCCTCCTGCATTTTCTAAGGGTTTGCATTCGCGGAGTAACGACTGGTACTGGGATTGGAGAGCAAACCCAGCACCTTATGAGCCGTGTCACTTAACCACTAGCCCACGCCATCCCCTAACCATTACTTAAGTAGGTGTGTTACTGTACATGAGTCTAAACACTGGGTGAAGTGAGGCCAATAACAACAATCAGTAAATTAGTACCGTATGCATTTTGTATTTTTGGATGGTCAACTCCATTTGTATACCTGTATCTCTTTTCAACTGGCATTACCTGTAAACTTTTTGTATGCTGCAGACAGCTGTCGATCTACCTAAGTGCTGAGGCCATATTCCGGAGCCTGTCGGAGATACTGATAGAAGAGGAGGATGTAAACTTTGCATGTACCATGGTTCAGAGCCTCAACACAATCTTGCTGACCTCAACTGAAATCTACGAGCTGAGGTCACAACTCAAGGAACTGGCTACAGAGGTAAGCATATGACTGTTGGATTGATTGAAAGTCAGGGATCAAGATGCTGAGCAGCGCAAGAGCTGCAGTGGTCAGCGACCCATAGCTGACTGCTAGCGTCAGGGCCAGCGAACCATAGCTGCCAAGACCCTTCTACACCTCCATGCGGTGATCCTGGATAACAGGCTGCATCAGGGCAGACTGGCTAAGGAGAAGAGATCGAAGAGGGAATGCTAACCCGGTACTCAAAAAATGCTTGCTGAAGTCGGATGTGTTGGACCAAAAGGTGCAAATACGCAGCCAAGCTGTAAACTACGACACAACGCATTCCATTTTCTGGACTACATTCTGCTACTTAAGCCCTTTCAGTGTTTGGTAGTGGGAGATTGAGAACGAAGAAGAAGAGGAAGATTGAAAGTCAAGTAGATGGTTGGGGTAAAGTGTGACTGTAAATTCATAAATGTCAATGTGTGAAATTACCAGTTTTTTCTGGGTGTTATTTAGCATTTCCTTGAGTCTATATTTATACACTATTTGCCCTTTAGAAAATGCAGGAGGAAACAGACCCTTACATAAAATGCATGCCGAAGTTGGATACACTGGGCCAACATGCGCAAAATAAAAACATAGTGTAACAAACAACACCTTGGGGAATTAAAATAAAGCGAACGCCAAAAACAAAATACCAAAAAAACATTATTTTGTACAAGTTTTTTTCGTAAAGATTTGCGTTATTACAATATATGTAAATATCCTTTTTTAAAATTCCTGTGTCTCAACTTCATTTTTCCACCACCATGATCTTTTAAATGAACTGATCATATCAATCCAGAAGGATCTGTACAATAATCTATTTCTTAGTGATCGAAAATGGTTGTGGTAATTTTTCTGGAGAAAATTGGTAGTCTAAATTAAATAACCTGGAACAATTTTTGATGTAAAATAATTTCCCATATAGTACAACTCAAATTAGGCTGGTGTACAGTTTTCAGTTGATTGGACTAATTGAGTATGTTAATCTCTATATTCTTAGTCGACCTGTACTTCTACAGGGGCAGATGTCCCTGTGCAGGTCCCAGCTCTGGTATGAGCTGGATGAAGCCGAGAGAAGGATTTCCTGTTTAGCAGGCTAGGCTCGAGCAGCATAATACTCCGCTGCGTTGGGACAATCAATTACGGAGGGTGGTTAACCGATGTGCGAGTTCATCCTAATAGATTCAAATACCAGAGCAAAGCAGACCTGCAGCCTGTTAGGTGCCATCTATGCTGCTCTAAACAAACCACCTATTCATGGCTGGTGTTATCAGTTAGTCATCTCTTACGACATGAGGCAGTGATGCTATTCTTGTCTTTGTCATGCACAAAGACCCCGGCAGACCACTCAGGTAATCTCTTAATATGTCAATCAATAGTTCTGAAACTGATCTATGTTGTAGGTGAGTTTTGTAGATAGAATATTTAGTTTACAATGTTTCTTGGTCTGAATTAGAATGTTTGGTGGTCTGGCTTTGAATGTTTGGTGGTCTGAATTAGAATGTTTGGTGGTCTGGCTTTGAATGTTTGGTGGTCTGAATTAGAATGTTTGGTGGTCTGGCTTTGAATGTTTGGTGGTCTGAATTAGAATGTTTGGTGGTCTGGCTTTGAATGTTTGGTGGTCTGAATTAGAATGTTTGGTGGTCTGGCTTTGAATGTTTGGTGGTCTGAATTAGAATGTTTGGTGGTCTGAATTAGAATGTTTGGTGGTCTGGCTTTGAATGTTTGGTGGTCTGAATTAGAATGTTTGGTGGTCTGGCTTTGAATGTTTGGTGGTCTGAATTAGAATGTTTGGTGGTCTGGTAAACAATGTACCCAATGATCTCTCTCTGTCTACAGGATAGCTGCAGCCTGTTCTGCTGCCTTTACAAGTGCTGGTCACACAGTCCTGTCTCGCTGATGTCTCTGTGTTACCTGACACAGAACTACACCCAGGCCTACAGACTCATGCAGATTTTGTATCTTTCATAGTCTGTCAGGATAACTGATTGCATGGGAGTGTTGTGTGGTTGATTGTATGGGAGTGTTGTGTGGTTGATTGTATGGGAGTAGTGTGCGGTTGATTGTATGGGAGTAGTGTGTGGTTGATTGTATGGGAGTAGTGTGTGGTTGATTGTATGGGAGTAGTGTGTGGTTGATTGTATGGGAGTGTTGTGTGGTTGATTGCATGGGAGTAGTGTGTGGTTGATTGTATGGGAGTGTTGTGTGGTTGATTGTATGGGAGTGTTGTGTGGTTGATTGTATGGGAGTGTTGTGTGGTTGATTGCATGGGAGTTTTGTGTAGTTGATTGTATGGGAGTGTTGTGTGGTTGATTGTATGGGAGTGTTGTGTGGTTGATTGCATGGGAGTGTTGTGTGGTTGATTGTATGGGAGTGCTGTGTGGCTGATTGCATGGAAGTGTTGAGTGGCTGATTGCATAGGAGCGTTGTGTGGCCTATTGTATGGTCGTGTTGTGTGGCTGATTGCATGGGAGTGTTGAGTGGCTGATTGCATGGTAGTGTTGAGTGATGTCATGGTGAGTGCGGCATTCTGGTTTTTTCATTTCGACTTCTTTCCTTCTTTTTCTTCTACGTTCATCCTGAAGAGGATGTTGTGTCATAGTTTACAGCGAGGCTGCGATATCTGCACCTTTTGGTCCCACACATCCAATTTCAGCTGGGTTTTTCTGGGTACTGGGTTTGCCTTCCCACTGCAATTCTTATTCTCCTAACCAGATTAAACTAGTACAGCCTGTTTTCAAGGTTGCTGCTTGGAGGTGGAATAGGGTCTTGATCAGCTCTGGTTAGCTGACCTTGATTCAAGCAAGCAGCTAACAGTCGCTGGCTACTCTCAGCTCATTCACTGTGTTGCAACTTTGACCCCTGGCTCCTTATGAAGCATAGGGCATATTGTAGATCACCCCTTAAAGGAACTCTACACCCAAAGCTCTTTATATGCTCTAGTGGTTCCTTTAGCATTTTGTTTTGCATGATGATGGTGTAAGCCTCATCTACAACTCTCTTTTACAACAAGCAAGTATAGTGTCCCAATTCTGTCCTCCTCAGTATCCAGGATTCACACAGGAAAAGGAGAGGAAATCGATAAAGAATAATGCATTTGTGGAAAAAATGGAATATTTTGCCAGTATATTTCATTGTCATGGAAGTCAGCTCAAGTGTTACCAAAACCTGAAAGGAGAGAAAAAAACACTAACACTGAAACCTGTCAGAAATTATAGACCCCATATGAAAAAGAAGAAAAGACATCTACACGTATGTTAGTCATAAGAAACTGGTAAAATCATTGTACGAAATGAAGTTTTATGGGGGGAAGTAAAAAAATAACCTAGTATTTGATTGACATAAATGTACAGATATGAATGAAAGCATCAACTGATACTTTTCGACAACTGCTTAAATACAACAACAGTAACAAATGAGTTACAACTAATGAAGATCTTTATCTAGGGCACCACAAAAACCACCAAAAAGAGCACATTAGAACTCAGAAATATGTGTTGGAATAGAAATGTGCTGACAATACCTCCAAACGAATGAATGAGGACACAATGAATAGTTGTAGTAAAATTGATATACCAAATATTGAAAAGTTTAGTAAAATTGATATACCAAATATTGAAAACTTCAGTAAAATTGATATACCAAATATTGAAAACTTCAGTAAAATTGATATACCAAATATTGAAAACTTCAGTAAAATTGATATATACCAACAATTTAAGATTTCAATAAAATTTATGTAGACTAAATATTTGAGAGACATTATTCAAATTGTGTAGTGGTCTGCCGGGGTCTTTGTGTAGGACAAGGACACAAATAGTACCACTGCCTCACAGAGAGCAGGTCGTAAGAGGCGACTAACTGGGTCATATAGCATAACACGGATCATGGTTAGGTGGATTGTTTAGAGCAGCATTGATGCTGTGAGTCTACTTTGCTCTAGTGTTTGAGTCTATTAAGATGTACTCACACATCGGTTAACCACCCTCCGTAAGTGCTTGAGTAAAATAGATGTAAACCAAATATTTTAGAATTAAGTAAAATTTATTAAAACCAGATATTTGGGACCAGTCAAATTGATGTAAACCAAATATTTGAGACTTCTGTAAAATTTATGTAAATCTGATATTTAAGACTTCAACAAAAAATTGATATCAACCAAATATTTGGGACTAGTCAAGTTGAGGTAAACCAAATATTTGAGACTTTATAAAAATAGTTGCAAATATTTGAGACTTCTGTAAAAATTACAGCAAATCAAATATTTGATAGACATTAAAATTGAATTAACCCAACTATTTGAAACTTTAGTAAAATTAATATTGATCTAACTAAGGCTTCAGTAAAATTGATATAAACCAAATATTGAAAACTTCAGTAAAATTGATATAAACCAAATATTGAAAACTTCAGTAAAATTGATATAAACCAAATATTGAAAACTTCAGTAAAATTGATATAAACCAAATATTGAAAACTTCAGTAAAATTGATATAAACCAAATATTGAAAACTTCAATAAAATTGATATAAACCAAATATTGAAAACTTCAGTAAAATTGATATAAACCAAATATTGAAAACTTCAGTAAAATTGATATAAACCAAATATTGAAAACTTCAGTAAAATTGATATAAACCAAATATTGAAAACTTCAGTAAAATTGATATAAACCAAATATTGAAAACTTCAGTAACATTGATATAAACCAAATATTGAAAACTTCAGTAAAATTGATATAAACCAAATATTGAAAACTTCAGTAAAATTGATATAAACCAAATATTGAAAACTTCAGTAACATTGATATAAACCAAATATATCAGAGGCTTATGTAAAATTTTAAAAAAATTTTAAAAAAGACTTTAAGCGGGGGCTCAACTTCATTGCCTCGGGTTTTTCCCCCAAATTGTAATTAAACATTTGAGATTTAGTCAAATTGAATATAAATGATGCGAATAAAAAAACTGGGTTAATTCTTTGGTACATTGTTGAATGGTTAACTTCAGTCATTTACAGCTAGTCAAATGTACTTTCTGTACTTTCCTTGACCTTTGACACAGCGGAGACCTGGAAGTGACTGTAGACTTCTTGAAAGAAATAGACAAGCTTGTTCAGTTGATAGAGTCACCAATCTTTGCCTGTAAGCATTTATATCTTAAAGTTGTATGCTCCGGTTTATTCCCACATCATGTCATCTATATGAGACATTGATGAGAGTTCGGCATGTATACTACCATCTTGAGACCACATCTGGTATGCCTTCCTGGTAGGACGACCATCTTGGTTAATTTTGTGTGTGTGCTGTTTCTTTAATGGTCTTTTCTCTCAATCCTGTTGTTCTTTTCTCAGATTGAGAGAGCAATCATTGCCAGCTTTTCTCAGATTGAGAGAGAGAAATCATGCTGTGATTGGGAAGCTTATTTGGCACCTTCGGTCTGTGAGCCATGTTACGCAACCACTAGCCCACGCCGTCCCCCCCAAACTATATATGATAAGATCATATGTTTACTGTATGGCAAGATCATATATATACTATATAAACTTAATATGTTAAGATCATATGTTTACTGTATAAACTTTATATGTTAAAATCATATGTTTACAAGAGCAAACTTTAAATGTGAAGACCATATATTTACTATATAAACTTTATATGTTAAGATCAAATGTTTACTATATGATAAGATCATATGTATACTATATAAACTGTATATGATAAGATCATATGTTTACAATATAAGCTGTATATGTTAAGATCAAATGTTTACTATATGATAAAATCATATGTATACTATATGTTAAGATCATATGTATACTATTTAAACTGTATATGATAAGATCATATGTATACTATATGATAAGATCATATGTTTACTGTATAAGCTGTATATGATAAGATCATATGTATACTATATAAACTGTATATGTTAAGATCATATGTTTATTGTATACGCTGTATATGTTAGGATCATATGTTTACTATATAAGTTGTATATGATAAGTTCATATGTATACTATATAAACTGTATATGATAAGATCATATGTTTATTGTATAAGCTGTATATGTTAGGATCATATGTTTACTATATAAGCTGTATATGATAAGATCATATGTTTACTGTATAAGCTGTATATGATAAGATCATATGTTTACTGTATAAGCTGTATATGTTAGGATCATATGTTTACTATATAAGCTGTATATGATAAGATCATATGTTTACTATATAAGCTGTATATGATAAGATCATATGTTTACTATATAAGCTGTATATGTTAGGATCATATGTTTACTATATGATAAGATCATATGTTTACTGTATAAACTGTATATGATAAGATCATATGTTTACTATATGATAAGATCATATGTATACTATATAAGCTGTATATGATAAGATCATATGTTTACTATATAAGCTGTATATGATAAGATCATATGTTTACTATATAAGCTGTATATGATAAGATAATATGTTTACTATATAAGCTGTATATGATAAGATTATATGTTTACTATATAAGCTGTATATGATAAGATCATATGTTTAACATATGATAAGATCATATGTATACTATATAAACTGTATATGTTAGGATCATCTGCTTACTATGAAACTATCTATTGAGAGAGAAGACTAATGTCTGTCTGGTCAGGTGAAACAAACTGATCAGATTATGTTAGTCAGGGTCAGGTGAAACATACTGATCAGACTATGTTAGTCAGGGTCAGGTGAAACATACTGATCAGACTATGTTAGTCAGGGTCAGGTGAAACATACTGATCAGACTATGTTAGTCAAGGTTAGGTAAAACATACTGATCAGACTATGTTAGTCAGGGTCAGGTGAAACATACTGATCAGACTATGTTAGTCAAGGTTAGGTAAAACATACTGATCAGACTATGTTAGTCAGGGTCAGGTGAAACATATTGATCAGACTATGTTAGTCAGGGTCAGGTGAAACATATTGATCAGACTATGTTAGTCAGGGTCAGGTGAAACATACTGATCAGACTATGTTAGTCAGGGTCAGGTGAAACGTTTTGATCAGACTATGTTAGTCAGTTATGTGAAACATACTGATCAAGACCCAACACCCTACTTCCAGGCAGTTTTATCAGGAAACAGACTGTTATATGGCAGTCTGGTTAACGAGGTTGGGATTCACACTATGTTCCCCATACTGGTGAACTTACTGAGGAGCCTCACATTGCATTACAGCCTGAACCCTTGTCCACCATCTCGGGTTAGTGAGGGGAGCCACTGAAACCCACCATGAAAGAAAGTCATCAAGCACTAACTCAAGTACAAATAGCATTAGCAACAACAACCTATTAAGATGACCTGTTTACTCAAATCTGTTTATTATCATCTGTTTAGTATCACCTGTTTACTCAAATCTGTTTATTATCATCTGTTTAGTATCACCTGTTTAGTATCACATGTTTACTCAAATCTGTTTAATATCACCTGTTTACTCAAATCTGTTTATTATCATCTGTTTATTATCACCTGTTTACACAAATCTGTTTATTATCATCTGTTTAGTATCACCTGTTTACTTAAATCTGTTTATTATCATCTGTTTAGTATCACCTGTTTAGTATCACATGTTAACTCAAATCTGTTTAGTATCACCTGTTTACTCAAATCTGTTTATTATCATCTGTTTAGTATCACCTGTTTACCCCAAATCTTTTTATTATAATCTGTTTATAATAATCTGTTTATTATAATCTGTTTATTATCGCCTATTTACTATAACCTATTTGCTATGACCTGTTTACTATTTGTGTTCTATCATCTCTTTACTTTCACTTTTCTATTATCACCAATTAGCCATGTACTCTCTGCTATCACCTTTCTATTATCACCTATTAGCCATCACCTATTAGCCATTACCTTTCTATTATCACCTATTAGCCATCACCTTTTTATTGTCACCTATTGACTATGACCTTTCAACTTTATCAGTGAGCAACACCTGTTTACAAGTCAGTGTAGACCTGCTCAGTTCAAATCACATGTCTATTCATCTGTTGTTTCAGACCTTCGCTTGCAGCTGCTGGAGGCTGACAGTAACCCCGAGCTGATTAAGAGCCTGTATGGCCTTCTCATGGTGCTGCCTCAGTCTGAGGCCTTTAAGCTGCTTCGGTACAGGCTGGAATGTATACCACAGATTAACCTTTCACTAGCTCTTGACACACAGTATGTTGATACACAGTTGTTTGTTTGGTAGACATGTCGTAGTTTCATCATGTTCAGTCACTATAATTAAGCTATGTAACACGTGGGTTTATGCTTGGTGCGATTGCTCCTCCATGTACGGAAAGTAATGGCAACCTGCCGAACTGCACACGTGAAAAGAAATTTATAACAGACAATTAAGTTTGCGGATGCTAGAGAGACGTTCTATAAAAGACGTGTTACTTGTGAAAGTGTTGGGAGTGATGAAGACTATCAACTATGCCAGCAGTCCACACCTAAAAGAGTCGTGGTACAGTGGGTTCCATCCCACTGTAACATTCAAGGCAAGAGGAGGCAGACAGACTGGCAAAAGAAGGTGGAAGGTTACCATAACCAGATTCTAGTGTGACCTACGAAGAGTCCAAAAGGTTTATTAGGGCCAGATACATGGCCAAATGGGAAACAGAGCATACTGGCTACACAACAAATGATGCTTATTACCAGTTGAACAGAAGAGAGCAGGTGGTGGTTTTCAGACTCCACACAGACCACAACATACTGAGGTACCATCTAATCATTAAACTGAAGATAGGTGGCACTGACAAATGCACCTGTGGTACAGGGAAAATGACCACTGATCATGTGCTGCAAAATCGGCCGACATACGAGGACCAGAGAAAGCATATGTGGCCATCACCAGTGCCAACACTAGACAAGCTCTATGGCAGTGTCGACAGCCTCAGGATGACAGCTGCTTTCTTCGAACAAATTCAAGTTGACGTCTGACAGCGTATGGAGAAGACGAATGATCAAGAGGTACTAGAAACCAGTTAAAGTAAAAACAATGTCAGACTTGTGCATGCAGTTGTGCATCACAATTTGTGAATTCTCTGAAGACTTGCACATTAGTTTTGCGGCATTTGAGGGGTGCACATGTCGGAAAAAGGCCAGCCTTACTTCAGAGTGACAACTCCACTATGACATTGTGCCGACCCATGCATCGCAACTGATGTAGTAGTTTCTTGATAAGCACCATGTTCCACAGGTCTACCAAGCTGTAGTCTGGGATTTTAAGAATGTCTCTTTAAATGTTTCTCTCTGTGCTTTTAACGATGTTAGTAAAATCTTTTTTTCTCCGAGGCCAGATAAATGGAACACTTTGCATGGCACTAAACAATGACTAACACACATATACAAATACTATTACGTGGCATGGGCCTAAGGGCGAGAGCCCAGATGTTGCTGGATTCGTAACAATAGCAACAACAAATGTTTTGCCAAATTTTTGACAAAATCTGATGCAAATTTGTTTCCGCAATGACAATGCAACTAATATGGCAACCGTAAGTACAAATAACTAGTGTAAACAAACCAGGCAAGACTTTTGCTACATGTGCATTAGGTTCGGATGTCAACATGTGCCTAGCAACTTCTGACTGTTTCCAGGAATTATGATGCCAACTGCTGCATATACTTTTTTTTACACCCACTTCACCCTTTTAGACTGGTACAAAAAGATGGAAGTATATATTGTGGATCTGTATATTGTGGATCTGTATGTTGTGGATCTGTATATTGTGGATCTCTATATTCACAGACAGTAATGATGATCATTCATCTTTTCGCTCCATGTAGAGCATAGGGGCACCTCTACAGTTGACACTTTCACATGGTGCCTGTATGTATCCAAGGATAGGGGCACACCTAAGTGCCTGTATGTATCCAAGGATAGGGTCACACCTACAGTTGACACTTTCACATACTGCCTGTGTGTATCCAAGGATAGGGTCACACCTACAGTTGACACTTTCATGTGGTGCCTGTATGTATCCAAGGATAGGGGCACACCTAAAGTTGACACTTTCACAAAGTGCCTTTATGTATCCAAGGATAGGAGCACCTCTAAGTGCCTGTCTGTATCCAAGGATAGGGGCACACCTACAGTTGACACTTTCACATGGTGCCTGTATGTATCCAAGGATAGGGTCACACCTACAGTTGACACTTTCACGTGGTGCCTGTATTTATCCAAGGATAGGGTCACACGTACAGTTGACACTTTCACGTGGTGACTGTATGTATCCAAGGATAGGGGCACCTCTACAGTTGACACTTTCACATGGTGCCTTTATTTAGGCCCAAGTTTCTACAAGGGATAGTTTTTATTTATTTGCACATTAGTTAAAAAAAGGAGCCAATTTATTTTGTTGTTTCTTCCAGAACAAAGAAAAGGGGCGAGGAGAGGAACTTGGTGAAAAAGATCAACTTTGAACTCCTGTTAGAGCATTTCCTCTCTGTGCAGGCTAAACATCGAGAGTACAAGCGGAAACAAGTTGCTTACAAGATCTCTGCTGTCAAGAATTTAGAGTTTAAATAGTCTGAATGTACGAGATGTCAATTTTAATGAGGGAATGTACCAGAATACAAGGGACAGTCATTAAGTA
This sequence comes from Ariolimax columbianus, assembly GCA_036924085.1. Classification (NCBI taxonomy): domain Eukaryota; kingdom Metazoa; phylum Mollusca; class Gastropoda; order Stylommatophora; family Arionidae; genus Ariolimax; species Ariolimax columbianus. The sequence continues at coordinate 11,622,876 of JAVGWX010000016.1, forward strand.
ACAGCAATTGTATTAATAACATTTTTACAAGCGTGTGAAACAGACATTTTTTGTGTCTTATTTTTCAACACATTCCCTGTGCCTGGCAACACACTTTGTCCACCTATCCACTAGCTTGTGGATGTACAGCACACTTTGTCCACCTGTTCACTAGCTTGTGGATGCCCTCTAAAAAAAAAAGTCTTTCGGTGTAACCTTTAACTATTTTTGCACTGTGTCCATTACCTTTTCGTCAGCTGCCTTGGTATCCATCTGCTACACACTTTCCATAACCAAGATCATCATGGACAATTTTATGTGCAGAGTTATGTTGAAATCTACGGCTATTTCATCAATAGTGACTTGCCTGTTGCCACGGACTAGCTGGTCGATCTGCTGTTTCACTGTGTCAGCTGCCACACTTGCTGGTCTCCTATCCCGCGATTCGTCAATGACATTTTGTTTTCCATTTTGAAATCTTTCTAACCATTCATACACTCTTCTCTGACTCAAACAACTGTCGCCTTACTGAACCTTCATTCATCTGTAGATTTCAGAAGGTTTCACACGCTCTGACCACAAAAAATGAATAACCTCTCGTTGTTCTTCAACGGTGCAAGTCAGCAGTGGGGTATCCATATTGTACGCTATATTGCGCATGCACATACTGCTCGATCATGATCATCACAATCCCTACATGGAGAATTGCTAAAGAGCCAATTTGTGTTAGGAAATAAGATTTTCTGTTGTACATACTTTTCCATGCACTTTATAATCAAATTGATGTTACTTTATGACTATCCCTCGTAATAAAGCTGTGATGATCAGGTGTCAGTAGGGACTGATGAGTTTGGCTGATGGAACACTGAACTGTACTTCTACAGGGGCAGAAGTCCCTGTGCAGGTTCTAGCTCTGGTAGGAGCTGGATGTAGCCGGGAGAAGGGTTTCTTGCTTAGCGGGCTAGGCTCGAGCAGCTTAATACTCCGCTGTGTTGGGACAAGCGCTTAAGGAGGGAATTTAACTGATGTGCGAGTCCATCTTAATAGATTCAAACACTGGAGCAAAGTAGACCCACAACCTGTTAGGCACCATCTATGGTGCTCTAAACAAACCACCTAACCATCCACAAAGACCCCGGCAGACCATTCAAGCAGTATTTATATTCATTAATAAGGACTGCAGTAAAAACATTGGTGATTAAAAAACTCGAAAGGTGTAAAATATTATATGAGCTAACCTTTGCTTGCTTAAACAATGTTTAGAAGTCTTCGCAGTGCATCACAAACACTGAACTAAGAATATAAAAGGGTTGTGTACTTGATGTGTTTTTTGTCTGATAGAGAGAAAAAGAAAAATAAACGTCAAGATTGTCATCTTTCCGCACAACCTATCAATGAAGAATTCATATAATTTTCTGGTCGAATACCATCAGGAACCGGCAAATGATTGCCTGGAGCAATGACTTGTATACCATCAGGGTCCGGCAATTGCTTACCTGGAGCAATGACTTGCATACCATGAGGGACTGGCAACTGCTTGCCTGGAGCAATGACTTGCATACCATCAGGGACCGGAGACCGGTAACTACTTGCCTGGAGCAATGACTTGTATACCATCAGGGACCCACAACTGCTTGCCTGGAGCAATGACTTGCATACCATCAGGGACCGGTAACTACTTGCCTGGAGCAATGACTTGTATACCATCAGGGACTTATAACTGCTTGCCTGGAGCAATGACTTGTATACCATCAGGGACCCACAACTACTTGCCTGGAGCAATGACTTGTATACCATCAGGGACCCACAAATGATTGCCTGGAGCAATGACTTGCATACCATCAGGGACTGGCAACTGCTTGCCTGGAGCAATGACTTGCATACCATAAGGGACCGGTAACTACTTGCCTGGAGCAATGACTTGCATACCATCAGGGACCGGAGACCGGTAACTACTTGCCTGAAGCAATGACTTGTATACCATCAGGGACCCACAACTGCTTGCCTGGAGCAATAAAGAAGACTTGCATACCATCATAACCAGTTTGCGCTGGAATTGGATTGAACATGTCCTAAGAAGATGCCCTGATCCAATCACCGGAACTACCAAGGTATTGGCAGCAGAGGGAAAGGGAAAGACACTGACCTAAAACAGCTTGGCGAAAAACCGCAGAAGTCTGAACAAAGGTTGGCTGCAGATTGGATGAAGTGGAGGGCGCTTGTTGCTGCTCTTAAAGGCACTATCAGACGCGATGGTCACTGATCACTTTGCCAGGTCACTGACAATGGATCTAAGAAGGGGAATAATCCAAGCTGTTGCGGAACTTGTTGTTTCGAATGCCCACAATGAGTAGGTTTACTCTTTTGTGCACCCTGAAAAGGACATTAAATGACGGGTTGCAGTAGCTTTCCTCACATTCCGAGTGTGCTGATGAAGGTGGACTGGAGTCCTCCAGGCGGTTGGGCTATACTTGGATTCATCTGCATGTCACTCACTACTACGGAGATCACATCAATCCCTCACCTCATTAGCCAGGAATTTCATTCCATGAAAACAGCCCATTTCCAGGGAAGGGCTACAAGGAAGCCGAGGTGAGGGTCTTGGCCAGTATATTTTGCTTGACTGACTAACTTGTCTGAACAGTGTATTTTACCTGACCAGATGTTAGACTTCCTCCCCGCTGCGAAAATTAAAATCAAAGGAAGGACGATAATCACCTAATAAAGAAGTGGACTTGGTAACTGCGTCCTTGCAGGTCAGGGTTTTCCAACCTATGTTTTGTGGAACCTTTGTGGTTCTGTGAGTGGTCTATAGGGGTTCTGTGTGTGGTATATAGGGGTTTTGTGAGTGGTATATAGGGGTTCTGTGAGTGGTATATAGGGGTGTGTGGTCTATAGGGGTTCTGTGTGTGGTCTATAGGGGTTCTGTGTGTGGTATATAGAGGTTCTGTGTGGGGTATATAGGGGTTCTGTGAGTGGTCTATAGGGGTTCTGTGTGTGGTCTATAGGGGTTCTGTGAGTGGTCTATAGGGGTTCTGTGTGTGGTATATTGGGGTTTTGTGAATGTTCTATAGGGGTTCTGTGAGTGGTCATCTGGGGTTCTGTGAGTGGTCTATAGGGGTTCTGTGTGTGGTATATAGGGGTTCTGTGAGTGGTCTATAGGGGTTCTGTGTGTGGTATATAGGGGTTCTGTGAATAGTCTATAGGGGTTCTGTGAGTGGTCATCTGGAGTTCCACGACCGGTCCTTAGGGTTTCAACAAGTGGTCCTTAGGGGTTCTGCCAGTGGTCCTTTGAGATTCTACAAGTGATTTATTGGGGTTCTGCAGAAGATTGTGATAACGAAGTATTTGACAAAATTGTTTGTGTCTGTCTGTGCTTGTATTAATGGGCATTCCCATATGTTAATGCAAGATCTTTCTTCTGATCCTGGTGAAACGAGTTATTTACTTATTTGTTCCTGTTTAGTATATTGTTTCTAGAGCCCTCTTGCCAGCACAGAAGACTGTCTTTCTCGTGGTAGAGTCCATTCTCTATTTTTGCACATTAATTATTGACATATAACGTATTACGGCACGTTATGTATTACATATAATGAGCACGTAGATTATACAGGGGATCTGTGAGACCAGAACATTATTTCAAGCGATTCTCAGAATATCAAGATTGAGCAAGTCTTGTATAAACGATGACGCGAAGTAAACCATACCCAAAGTAAAAAAAGAAATAACTTTGTGAGTTTTTATTAAAACGCTGATGAAAAGATGAAAATTTGTAATGATGTTGATCAAATATTGATAATCAAAGATACTCAAATGTCAAGTCTATCTTACTGTACTGTTCTGTGATGTGGGGAACAAAGAAAAGTACAACTTTAAAGGTGCCAATTTTCATCAATGAATGCCTGCGCCGTATTGAGAGAATAAAATAGTTTGATAAATTCACAAATATAGAACTGTGGGAAAAAATCAGACAGATGCCAGTATGACTAGACTTGAAAAGTCATTGACGATGAATAGGACACATTATGGAAACCAGCTGATAACATTACACGACATTGACTGTTCTGGAATCCTCAGGGCAACAGACGTAGGAGCAGACCTAAACACTCATGGAGAAGGGAAGCCAAAACAAACCTAAAAACGACAGGTAAGACGTGGCGGAGCCAGAAATGATGGCACATAACCAGAAGACTTGGCAAGTATTTGTTAGAAGTCTATGCTCCTCAGCAAGTTGAAGCATTTTGATTGATTGATTGATTGAATCATTGGCTGATTCAACGTTACAGGACATTTTCCAAATGACCTTCTTGAAACTTTATTTTTACGGGTCACCCTTTTGATACATAAACAAAACACATGTTACGTCAAAAAGGTCATCCGCCAGGGGCAATAAGCACGTGAAAATAGCTAACTAATATAACAACAAAGATGTATACAGATATTGTGTGTACTTATCCTAGACAGATGGATGAATGGATAAGTAGGTAGATAAAACCAATCAGCAATGATCAATGTGGTAAGTGACTAGGAATGGACGAGAGAGAGAGTCAGTAATGCTGGCCAGATTGAAATAAGTGTTGATTTTTTGTTTTGGTTTTTTGGGTTGTCATGTTTCCTAAGGTGGATTGTGTTTTTTTAATGTTTTAAGGCACAGGGCATCCGACTTCAGTATTCATTTTAAAAATGAGTTCTTCACATATGACACTGGCTTGCTGGATGTGAACATATGCATGTTTGTGTTGGGAGTCGTGTCACTAACCACTTCACATATAGAGACATTACCTTGCTGGATCTGAACATATGCATGTTTGGGTTGTGAGTCGTGCTACTAACCACTTCACAGAAAACCATTACCTTGCTGGATCCGAACATATGCAATGTTTAAGCTGCAAGTCGTGTTACTAACACAATGTCCTTTCCAGGACGAAAGCTGAAGAACAAGAAGGCAAACCATTTTGTTACGTACCCCGATGAAAAAGAAGTTTGAAAGAAAATAATTTTGTATTTGTATTGTTCATTATACCTCCTGAAGACGTTTGTTTAATGTATGTATGCAGGTGCAATAACTCATCAGTTTCAATAATTATCATTGAACGGTAAACGTGACACGTTACATGGGAACAGTTAGAGGTGACGACCAACACAGTCCTCATGTCAATTGAAAGAAACCAGTTTACTAAGCTAATTAAATAATGTGATCAGTCCCTGACCTTGACATGTTCCAGTTTATTAGGCTGCAAATAGGTACATGACTTAGATTTAAAGAAGACAAGGCTACAAGGAAGAGAGCTGATCACCCTGCCATGTAGAAAAATAAATAAAGGAGATCACAACAGAACTAAAAACACTTAATCTTTGATGACAGCAGTGTCTGCTGTGAGACGCCTCTTACCTGTTTATATCGAAAGCTCAAAAAGTCATTCTTCTGCTTCATCTTTCTTTTTTCGTTCGCTTGAAAATATAACATCCATATCTGCAATGTTGTCGCTTGTATAAACTTCACTGTCTTTTGTAGTTCACATACAGGTCCATACAGTTTCTCTTCCAGTGTTGTTTCTATGGGCCAGTGGGTCTGTCTCTGTTTTGTCATTAAAAAATCATTCAATAAAGCAAAGAGATGTAGTTTTTTTTTCCTGTACTTTTGCCAATTCCTTGATGAAAACTGAAATTGTCAGGCCTCGGCTGTTATTGTTTTTTTTTTGTGAAATTGTAATTTCAGATTTGAACTTCCATCACCAGTATTGTTATGCTGCAGTGCTTATAAAAATAATAAAAAGTTTGCTTAGGTGTCTGAGGTCCGTTGCATCGATTGGCCACATCTGTGACACACTGCTGCGACATGGTTCCAGGGCTCTATATCTAGAGCAATACTGTGCGGGAATGGCCTCTTCTGCATCTCCAGCCAGTTGGGGGAAGTCTTTTGGTGCTGAGGAATGATCTGTGAAACATCTTTGGGGCCGAGGTTTCCTGGTCCAGCCGTATGACATGACCGAACAAAGAAACTCGAGGAATCTTCGAGATTAGGTGGAGGCTTTGACATCTGGTAAAATCATTTGTGTGTTATACTTGTTTGTAGTCCCTGTGTCCTCTCAGCTGAAACGGGGAAAGAAAACTTAAGGAAATTCTGTTTTTGATTTGATGTCAGCTTGAGTTTACTTACACTCACACATACAACAGTTGTGAATGTCAGCACAGACAACATCAGTGATTATCTATACGACAAGTATATGACAGTTTTGTGTGACAGCACAGACAACATCAGTGATTATCTATACGACAAGTATATGACAGTTTTGTGTGACAGCACAGACAACATCAGTGATTATCTATACGATAAGTATATGACAGTTTTGTGTGACAGCACAGACAACATCAGTGATTATCTATACGACAAGTATATGACAGTTTTGTGTGACAGCACAGACAACATCAGTGATTATCTATACGACAAGTATATGACAGTTTTGTGTGACAGCACAGACAACATCAGTGATTATCTATACGATAAGTATATGACAGTTTTGTGTGACAGCACAGACAACATCAGTGATTATCTATACGACAAGTATATGACAGTTTTGTGTGACAGCACAGACAACATCAGTGATTATCTATATGACAAGTATATGACAGTTTTGTGTGACAGCACAGACAACATCAGTGATTCTCTATAGAACAAGTATGTGACAGTTTTGTGTGGTAGCACAGACATCAGTGATTCTCTATAGAACAAGTATGTGACAGTTTTGTGTGGTAGCACAGACATCAGTGATTCTCTATACCAAAAATAAAAGGCATGCTGTGCACAGTCAGTATACACAATATGTGTATAGATTTATTTCTTCGAGCACCATTCTTTTAACACACACCTTCGTCGTTGTTGATATTACCACAATAATTGGATGCAGACTCCACAGTTATGTGGTGTTCGTGGTTCAACAAATGATATCACGTTTATTTATTAAATACATTCATTATTCTTTGGGTTGCATGTGGACACTGTTTATATAATCTGGTTTTGGGATTGTGTGGGATGGGATGGAGGGATGTATTTGTTTGTGTGGAATGGGATGGAGGGTATGTCTGTTTGTCTAATCAGTGGGGTGGGGTGAGGGTATATCTGTTTGTCTAATAGTGGGATGGAGTGAGGGTATATCTGTTTGTCTAATAGAGGGATGGAGTGAGAGTATATCTGTTTATGTAATAGTAGGATGGGGTGAGGGTATATCTGTTTATAAAAAAGGTGTATCAGGCGAGGGTATATCTGTTTATGTGGGAGGAGAGGTGAGGGTATATTAGTTTGTATAATATGTAAAATGTATATGTAATATATGGGATGGTAAAAATTGTTTTAAAAAAATGCTGTCATGTCATTCGGTGCATAGGAAATATGGTGTTAGGCCTATATTATTTTGTAACCAACAGCACTTAGTGGATGATGTGGTCAGCATCATGCCGGCTGCCTTTACTTCCCTGACAGAAAAGGTTTTTATTTAAGGCTGGGTCAACCCAGGTGCCATTGTGGTCTGAAAAACCATTTCCACTTCAAATGGGGAATGAACCCAGGACCACTCAGATACAAAGCCACTTCGCTACGCAAATATGGGATGGAGTGACGGTAAATCTGTTTATGTAGTAAGTGGAAAGATGTGATGGTCTATCTGTTTATGTAGTAAGTGAGATAGAGTGATGGTGTATCTGTTTATGTAGTAAGTGAGATAGAGTGATGGTGTATCTGTTTATGTAGTAAGTGAGATAGAGTGATGGTGTATCTATTAATGTAGTAAGTGAGATAGAGTGATGGTGTATCTGTTTATGTAGTAAGTGAGATAGAGTGATGGTGTATCTGTTTATGTAGTAAGTGAGATAGAGTGATGGTGTATCTGTTGATGTAATAAGTGAGATAGAGTGATGGTGTATCTGTTGATGTAGTAAGAGAGATAGAGTGATGGTGTATCTGTTTATGTAATAAGTGAGATAGAGTGATGGTGTATCTGTTGATGTAGTAAGAGAGATAGTATATATGTTGATGTAGTAAGAGAGATAGAGTGATGGTATTTGTGTTGATATAATATGCAGAAATAGGTGATGGTATATCTGTTACATAGTAACTGTCACTTGTAACTGTGATCACATTAACAGCGGCAGTATCGACCAGACCAGCTTGCAATATTTCATGAGGCTGGATCTTACAGGCTTCGTTATTCTTGTATATATCTTGGGAGGGACCCTTCTTTTTAAAGGGCACGTAGCTTGATACTCAGATGACACATTTTCATGTTGGCTTGGTTCATGTCAGACATTTTTATTTGTTACTTTTATAACATGGTCACTGTGTGGCTGCCAGTCCTCGCTATGGTCACTGTGTGGTCAGCAGTCCACAGTGTGTTCACTATATGGGGCTACCAATCCTCAATATAGTCACTTTATTGGCCATCATCCCCAGGTATGGTCATTTTATGGTTAAGTATTGATGGGTAGACATTTTTATAGTATAGATAATACTTAATGTTTACGAGTAAAAATGTTCATTTTCTAGCTAATATCAAGTGTTGACAAGTAGGAATGTTTGTATTCTAGGTAATGCCAAGTGTTGACAAGTAGGAATGCTTGTATTCTAGGTAATGCCAAGTTTTGACTAGTAGGAATGCTTGTATTCTAGGTAATATCAAGTGTAAACTGGTAAATAATGAAATCCATTTTAATGGTCGATTACAAAACCAAAATAAAATCAGAACATTTTGGACAAATATTGCTTCATTGATGTGCACACAGTTTCGCTGGTGAGGATATAACTGGTGATACATTGAGATGTTTGACCCAGTGTCAGGTCAGCCTTGTTAGTGTGGATATGTGTGTTGATATGTAATGACCGAGTGTCAGGTCAGTCTTGTTAGATTGGATATGTGTGTTGATACGCTATGTTGTTTAACCTTGTATCAGGTCAACTTTGTTATGTTGATATTGTTAAGAACCGTTGACCAGCAGACAACTGTCAGTCATCATTTCTTGTTTGACTGGCTATAGCAAACGAAGAACCTACCGACAGATGACCAATCAAAATACACCATTTGTTTATTTTGTTTGTTTATTTGTTATTTATTTTGTAATTGTGCTTCTGTCTTCTTCTATTTGTTTCTGTGCATGAAGAAGCTGTTTGCAAAAACTCATATGATAGAATCGAACTCTTCAGAAAAGAAATACATAAAATGAATGCTTTAATATGTGTTACGTAGAGTTGCTATGTTCACTTACATTTTGTAATATGTGTTACGTAGAGTTGCTATATTCCCTAACATTTTGTAAAATGTGTTGCGTAGAGTTGCTATGTTCACTAACATTTTGTAATATGTGTTACGAAGAGTTGCTCTGTTCACTAACATTTTGTAATATGTGTTACGTAGAGTTGCTCTGTTCGCTAACATTTTGTAATATGTGTTACGTAGAGTTGCTATATTCACTAACATTTTGTAATATGTGTTACGTAGAGTTGCTCTGTTCACTAACATTTTGTAATATGTGTTACGTAGAGTTGCTATATTCACTAACATTTTGTGCTGTCTCTGTTTTACTGTGTGTTAGTTCTCTTTAGCAGATCTTGTAGGTCAATTTATCTGTAGGGAGAAAACAGAAAATGAACTTTTGCGTCGTGGACTAGGTGTGTATTGAATATTCGGTCCGCATTTGTTTCAATAGGCTATTCCTATTTGTTTCAACAAGTTATCCGTGTTTGTTTCAATAGGCTATTCCTATTTGTTTCAATAGGGTATCCGTGTTTGTTTCAATAGGTTATCCGTGTTTGTTTCAATAGGTTATTCATTTTTTTAAAAATAGGTTATCCATGTTTGTTTCAAAAGGCTATTCCTATTTGTTTCAATGGGTTATCCGTGTTTGTTTCAATAGGTTATCCGTGTTTGTTTCAATAGGCTATTCCTATTTGTTTCAATGGGTTATCCGTGTTTGTTTCAATAGGTTATTCATATTTGTTTCAATAGGTTATCCATATTTTTTTGAATAGGTTATCCGTGTTTGTTTCAATAGGTTATTCCTATTTGTTTCAATAGGTTATCTGTATTTGTTTCAATAGGTTATTCATATTTGGCCATAAAAGCTATTCGTATTTAGCCAAAAAAACCTATTCGTATTTTTTTCAATAGGCTTTCCATGGTTTTTTCAAAAGGCTATTTGTATTTGTTTCAATAGGCTATTCATATTTGTTTCAATAAGTTATTTCTATTTTTTCAATAGGTTATTCATATTTGGCCAAATAGACTCCCTGTTCAGCACAGCCACTCAAACATAATTTAACAACAGAACTGATTTTTTTATGGCAGACAATGCTGAGATAACTTTTTTTTATGGCAGACAATGCTGAGAACTTTTTTTGGGGCAGACAATGCTGAGGCTGAGATAACTTTTTTGGGGGCAGACAATGCTGCGATAACTTTTTTGGGCAGACAATGCTGAAATAACTTTTTTTTGGGGTGACAATGCTGAGATAACTTTTTTGGGAGCAGACAATGCTGACATGACTGCAGTCAATGCTGAGAGCCTAACATCAAATGAAAAACGTCACATCGTTGCAACAGAAAAAAAATTGCCTGCGAAAATATTGGGTGTAACAAGGAGAGACAGGATAAGAAATGATTACATTAGGAGACTGGTGGGAACAACACCAGTATTAGACTACATCAAAAGACTGCAACTAAAATGGTTTGGCCAGGTAACAAGCCTACCACACGCACCTCTCCTCCCTCCCCCAACAAGCAATGATATTTAGATACAAGGGATTCAAAGCCAAAAGCCGACCACGAAAATGATGGCTTACAGAAATATCTGCGGTGGTGAATGCCACTGCAGGCACACAGACGGGCACGTTTTAGAGATCTCGCCATAACCTGACGCTGAAAGGCAGAACAGGATCAATGACAAGATAGAAGAGAAGAATGTTGAGATAACAGTTTTAAAAAAATGAAAATGAATGCATGTTTTATGCAGCAATGAGTATTGAGCGGCGCTACATTTCGGTATATCCGCTAACAGAAAGTAACATATCTGATAGGTGATGTACTGAAACTGTTGGACATATGCCAAGCAAGGCAAAGTCCAAAATATAGCCAGGCAGACTCTCACGTGGAATCTTCAAGGGAAGAGAGAGATCGATAGATCTATAAATACACGAATAAGAGAATGACAGAGGGGACAATGGTTACCAATGGAGACGCACAGAAAGAGTAGACCAGTGACGTGTACGCTCGCGAGATGTGGCCAATCAGTAAGAGGAGTAATAGGCTTTGATTGGTTGAAAATACTGACGTGATCGTTCAACTGTATATTCAATCTCTTCTGATTGGATAGTGGACATTGAGGTATCGAACCTTGGGATTTTGAGTAGATCTACTATCCTGGTCTTGTGGAAATGAAAGAGTTGACGTTCTGGCCACAGAGGCCAGTCATAGTTGGAACATTAACAATGGGTAGAAGTGAGATTGAAAAGTTGATGCAGCGACCACCTCTTGGACGAAGACACAGCGATTGATGAACCAGTGATATCGACAATCTAAATGTAGCCTGTACGGATTACAGTGTGAAAATCAACATAGAGAAAAATCAAAGTTATGCCGGTTGCAAAAAAAGAAATAACAAAAATCATACAATAAGTGAGATCAAGATGCTGAGCAGCGCATGAGCTGCAGTGGTCAGCAACCCATAGCTGACTGCTAGTGTCAGGGCCAGCGAACCAGAGCTGCCAAGACCCTTCTACACCTCCACGTGGTGATCCCGGATAACAGGCTGCAGCAGGGCAGACTGACTAAAGAGAAAGGATCGAAGAGGGAATGCTAACCCGGTACTCAAAAAATGCTTGCTGAAGTCAGATGTGTTGGGCTGAAAGGTGCAAATATTGTAGTCAAGCTGTAAGCTGGAATACATTCTAGTACTTAAACGCATTCCGTTCTCTGGACTGCATTCTACTACTTAAACCCTTTCAGGGTTTGGTAGCGAGAGATTGAGAACGAACGAAGCCAAGCCATACAATAACAACAGGTGAAACATGTCATGTACCTGAATAACATAATCTCAGCAGAAGGCAAGGCGACACCGAAATCCACAACAGATGTAATAAAGCAATTTACATCATTGTGTAAATGTCCCCGATATTACAATATAAGCAAGTGACAATGGATACAAAAAAGAACACCATACAACACAATATTCCTACCCACATTATGCTATCCTTATGCCAGAAAGGGACATTAACAAACAAAGATTAAAAGACACGTAACAACAGAGATTAAATACCTGCGCAAAAATGCTTGGAGTAACAAGAATGGATAGAATCAGAAAAGAAGATGTTAGGAGACAAGTAGGTACAGCCTTATATCAGCTGGTTCCTGCTGACTGTGAGTGACAACTGCAGTATCATCAACGAAAAGCAGGTCCCTGGTGGTGATCTCCATGATCGTCGTTTTGGCCTTGAGCCTTGCAAGGTTTAACAGCTTACCACTCGACCTAGTGTGAAAGCAGTTTCCTTCACTTGAATTACCAAATTCATATTTCAGTAACAGAGCAAAGAAGATTCTGAACAGTGTTGGGACCAGAACACAATCTTTCTTAACATCACTTTGAATACCAAATGGTTGTGATATCAATAATATCAACAAGCTACCATCAAATTGGATCATTTTGAAGAGGTCATCCCTAACTAACCAAAACAAATGCCTTTGTCGTGTCAATGAAGGCGACATAAAAGAGCTGTTTCTGCTCACCTGACTTTTCTTGAAGTTATCGAAGAGAGAAAATCATGTAAATCGTTGATCTTTCAGACCTGAATCCACACTGGGACTCTGGATACACACGGTCCAGACCTGAATCCACACTGGGACTCCGGATACAGACGGTCCAGACCTGAATCCACACTGGGACTCGGATACACACGGTCCAGACCTGAATCCACACTGGGACTCTGGATACACACGGTCCAGACCTGAATCCACACTGGGACTCTGGATACACACGGTCCAGACCTGAATCCACACTGGGACTCCGGATACACACGGTCCAGACCTGAATCCACACTGGGACTCTGTACACACGATCCAGACCTGAATCCACACTGTGACTCAGGATACACACGGTCCAGACCTGAATCCACACTGTGACTCCAGATACACACGGTCCAGACCTGAATCCACACTGTGACTCCAGATACACACGGTCCAGACCTGAATCCACACTGGCACTCTGGATACACACGGTCCAGACCTGAATCCACACTGTGACTCCGGATACACACGGTCCAGACCTGAATCCACACTGGGACTCTGGATACACATGGTCCAGACCTGAATCCACACTGGGACTCCGGATACACACGGCCCAGACCTGAATCCACACTGTGACTCCGGATACACACGCTCAGCCAATTTAGGTAGCCTTAGTGGGATTACTCTGGCAAAGACTTTGCCTACAACACTGGGCAGAGAGACATTATTACAGTCACTTCTATCACATTTGTTGTTGTATAATGTTACAATCTGTGTATCTCTCATATTTATATGTATAGCGTCATCTTTCCAGCACTGACACAACATCATATACATCGGTTGCAAATGTGTATCCTTACAGCGTTTGATCAAGTCTGGTGGGATCCCGTCGCTGCTTGGTGCTTTGTCCAGGATCAAGCTGTCAATAGCTTTATTCAGATCTTCTATAGGTTCGATGTCCAGCTCGTCCATACTGGAATAGCTTTTGACAGCGTCAAGGGTTGTGAGAATGACTAAATTGTCACACGAGTAGAGTTCGAGAATAGTGCTCTACCCATCGCTCCATCTGCTTTCCTTAATCAATTATTTTCTCACCAGTGATGGATTTGAGTGGTACAGTTTACCTACTCGCAGGAACAATATCTTTCTTTATACCATCGTACAGTTGTCTGATGTTCCCTGTTTGTGCTACAGGCTGGATGTTTTCACTGAGCTGTAGCCAATACTCATTGGACAACGACGAGCTGTTTGTTGGACCTGGCTTCTGGGGGACTTGTAGTTGTACAGAGTACCTGCATTTGGAAGTTGTTTGTATTTAATCAGAGCAGCACGCTTGACCTCAATGACGGGTGTCATATCCTCCACGTTCTCTTGAAACCAGTCATCTGATTTAACAGTTATTGTATCAAATGTAGCAAGAACTGTGCTATGGATGTCATTTCGGAGTTGTTGCCAGGTCTATGTAACATCGGTGTCATGTTATTGGATATTGAGAGTTTCCTGAAAAGCATTGTAAAATCTCTTGATCAGCGCAGGGTCCGACATTCTACTTGCGTCGATGCATGGCTCGCCTTTGCTTCAGGTGTGATGGAACTTCTTTGGCTGCAATTTTATTTTACAGCGAACCAAAGAATGATCGCTGTCACGTCTGCACCTATGGTAAGAGCGTGACAGAAGCATATACTTAAATAAAGAGCGTCTTGCAAGAATTAGATCCAGCTGATGCCAGTGCTTTGATCGTGGCTGCATCCACGATACGGTATGGTTGGGTTTGGTCTGAAAATAGGAGTTGGTCATATAAGTTCATATATCAGGAAGTTCACCATTAGCAGTATCGTAGGATCAATCCCCACCTAGTTGGTCAGGCTGCTATTATACAGTCTATTTCCAGGTGTTTATCGTGGCTGTGAGTTATGGTCACCGGCAGTATGTTGTACCTGACAATAGTGAATACTAAAAAAAAACCGCGCGAAGAAAGAATCCTCACAATAGAATTGTGACAGAACTACGATTATAGTTCATCTGTTTGGTGCCTGCCCGCTGTTTCATATAGAAAAAGTAGATCAGGAAGGAGGCGTAATGATATCGAAAAGCAGATCAGGGGACAGAAAATAAGACATGTAATCTTGTTAAATGAGGAAAGGAAACGATGACAGTGATACATACACATATCTCATCTGCTTGAAGGCGATAACTGACGAGAAAGCATTGTGCCAACTGAGGGCAAATATTCCATGAAAGATTGAGCTCGGATCGATACCACAAAGGGAATGCGTTCTAAAGCCAGTCACGTGACCCTCGCACGAGAGGTAACAAGCTGATTGACAGATAAGCTGCGCACGCACGCCTGATAGAGCTCACGGACGGAAGTGCTCGAAGATCCACGAGAAACCTACTAATAAATAAATTAGTTTGCATATACAGCACCACAAGTGATTCTGTCTGACAAGGCGTAGCTCCGTGCTGACATACCCTGCTAACGTCGTTAGTGGTTGACCAACATCTGCGCTCTGGGAAGTTTGTCAGCTCGCTGTGGTTTGTATCTGATTCACGATCAGGACAAGAACCTCTGCCCTAGCTAACCTCTCCATTCTCCTACATCTTTAATGAGGACACCGCCATGTTTGACTTGTCCACACGAAGAACAATCCGTGAGTTGACCGACGTCAAACGACGCTCGCGCGAATTACTGTTTTAAAAGTTGTCATAATAGAGAACTTTTGTCACCCAAGGGGAACTAATTAGACTTTTTCAAGCGGTTCAATGATTAACAAAACACAATACAGGCACGGGAGGTCATTGACAGCAACCGGCCGATACATTGATGCCGAGTTCAGGTGGACGGATGCTATCAGAGTGCTCAGTAAAAATATGGTCCGGGCATCAGTGATTCTGTCAGCGTCTTTACCTGGTCGTACAGTTCTGACATCGTTGTCGTGTCCTTGCTGGGAGTAACTGGGGGTCATTTTGTTAATGCTTTCTCTTCCGGTGTCCAGGAAAACGAGTTGTGTATTCATCTACTTCTTTCTTCTTCTTCTTCGTTCGTTCTCAATCTCCCACTACCAAACCCTGAAAGGGTAAGTAGCAGAATGTACTGCTCATCATCTTGATCCCGTGTATTCATCTGATTCGGTATAGGAGAGATAAATAGAGCAGATAAGAGAGAGAGAGAGAGAAATAAAGCTGAGAGAGATAGAGAGATAAATAAAGCATATGCGAGAGAGAGAAATAAAGCTGAAGATAGAGAGATAAATAGAGTATATGGGCAGATGAGAAAAAAGGTGACACTTGAGCAGGGAGTACCCCAAGGGGGAGTACTGTCACCCACACTTTTCCTGGTGTATATAAACACTATCACAGAGAATATACCAAGAAGAGTCCACAGCTCCATGTTTGCAGACGATCTGGCTATGTGGACCTCTGAAAAAATCTCACCATAGCAAGCAATCGGATGCAGCAGGTCTTAACATTGCTGGAGGAGTGGGCGAACTCATGGCTGGTCAAAATAAACGAGGAAAAAAAAACATGTACGATATTCTCGCTTTCAAACAAACCACAGAACACCAAAATAAGTCTTAACGGCAAATATCTGCGGCCAAACGATAACCCAAACTACCTGGGAGTCACATTTGATCGGCGAATGACATGGAAAAATCAGATCGCGAGAAACCGAATGAGAGCCAGAGAAAGAATGGCAATCATGAGGAAACTTGCTGGCACAAGCTGGGGAGCAGACGAAAGTATACTAAAGAAACTGTACACTGGAAGAGTGAGACCAGTTCTCGAGTATGGCATTGCGGCATGGACAACAGCAGCAAAGGCGAACTTTGACAAAATTAACAAACTTCAAAACCAAGCCATGAGAGTTATAACAGGAGGCATGAAGTCAACGCCAATTGTAGAACTTGAAAAGATTACAAATCTGCAATCCATGACCGACAGAAGAGACTGCAGAGCCCAGCAGCAAGCAGAGAAACTCAGAAGACTGACAGACCATTCAATGCATCCGAGACTAAATAGATTTGGAAATGGGAAACTAAAGCGGAGAAACTTTGCAGAAATAGCCAAAGCAAAGATGAGCGAAGACACTATGAACGCATTAACAGCACCAAAGCCCATCCCTGCTGTACGCAAACCTACCTGGAAGCAGCATATCATTCCGGAGGTGGTAGAAAATATACCAAGTATTGGAAACAAGAACATCCAGACTGAAAAAGAAAGAAGAGACATAACCCTGAGGTACATAACGAAAGCTACCCAAGCATAGACTGGAGCCATGCATACACCGACGGTTCTGTAACAAACACAACACAGAATGGAGGGACAGGAGTATTCCTGAGCCTACCAAATGGTAGAAAAATAACACTGTCAGTGGCAACTGGAAAATACTCAAGCAATTTCAGAGCGGAGGCAGAGGCACCGAGGGCTGCAGCAGAAGCAATGTTGACAGGCAAAAGAAATTTAAGCCATATAGTCCTGTTTACAGATGCCCTGGCCGTAGTCACACGCTAAAAAGCCAGAAAAATGCTGAACTTAATGATTTAAGAGCAGTACTCTGTCAACTATGCCAGCAGTCCGCACTAAAAAGAATAGTGGTACAGTGGGTTCCATCCCATTGCAACACCCAAGGCAACGAGGAGGCAGACAGACTGGCAAAAGAAGGTGCAAGACTACCACAACCAGATTCTCGTGTGACCTACGAAGAGTCCAAAAGGCTTATTAGAGCCAGATACATGGCCAAATGGGAAACAGAACATACTGGCTACACCAAAAACGATGCCTATTACCAGTTGAACAGAAGAGAACAGGTAGTGGTCTACAGACTCCGCACTGGCCACAACAGACTGAGGTACCACCTATTCAATAAACTGAAGATAGGTGGCACTGACGAATGCAGTTGTGGTACCGGTAAAAATGACCGCTGAACATCTGCTGCAAAACTGCCCGAAATACGAGGACCAAAGACAGCACATGTGGCCACCACCAGTGGCAACACTAGACAAGCTCTATGGCAGTGTCGACAGCCTCAGGATGATAGCTGTTTATTTTCGAAAAAAATACTGGTTGACGTCTGACAGCGTACGAAGAAGAAGAAGAAGAAGAAGAAGAAGAAGAAGAAGAAGAAGAAGAAGAAGAAGACGATAGATAAATAGAGCAGACGAGAGACAGAGAGAGAGAAATAAATAGAGCAGATCAGAGATAGAGAGATTTCGTCTTCTTCTTCTGCGTTCGTTCTCAATCTCCTGCAACCAAGACCTGAACAGGGCTTTGCAAGTAGCAAGATGTAGTCCAGAGAACGGAATGTGTTGTGTCGCTAGTTTACAGTTTGAATGTGATGTTTGCACCTTTCGGTCTGACACATCGAGAGGTAAGTAGAGCAGATGAGAGAGATAGATAGAGAAAGAGAGAAAGAAATAGTGCAAATCTGAGAGCATCAGAGAGAGAAATAAAGCAAACGAGAGAGCATTTGAGAGAAATAATAAAAGAGTGTGAATTAGAGAGAATGTAGCAGATGAGTGAGTGATAAAAGGAGATAAATGAGTGTGATGGGTGATAAAAATAATAAATGTATGCGGGATTAATATAGTTAGAAACGGGGTGTTCGAGGAACAGCTTTATAAGAGAGAGAGAGAACCAGAGAATATGACAAGGATGTAGACATACATGTGAAGAGAGCGAGCCGATTAGATATACTTCAGAATGGAAAGATCGCGAATAAGCGATAAAGAGAGAGAGAGAGTAGGAGAGAGAGAGTAGGAGAGAGAGAGAGTAGGAGAGAGAGTAGGAGAGAGAGTAGGAGAGAGAGAGTAGAAGAGGACAGAGAGTAGGAGAGAGAGTAGGAGAGAGAGAGTAGAAGAGGACAGAGAGTAGGAGAGATAGAAAGATAGAGTAGGAGAGAGAGAGTAGGAGAGAGTAGGAGAGAGAGAAAGAGAGAGCGAGTAGGAGAGAGAGAGTAGGGGAGAGGGAAAGAGAGTGTAGGAGAGAGAGAGTAGGAGAGTGAAAGTAGGAGAGAGTAGGAGAGAGAGAGAGTAGGAGAGAAAGTAGGAGAGATAGAGTAGGAGAGAGAATAGGAAAGAGAGACAGAGAGTATGAAAGAGAGAAAGAAAGAGACAGAGTAGGAGATAGAGAGATACTAGAGGGTGTGTGAATGTGATGTAAAGACAATTATAGTGACAACAAAAGTAACGGATAGAGAGATGAATGGATATAAAGAGTGAAAATGCGGGAGAAAGAGAGCAGACGTATTAAAACAGTGTGAAACCTAGACACAGTTCACCGGTATGGATGAATATGGGGGGGGGGGGGGGGGTGTGACACGTAAAGCTACGTTCAATTCATTGAGTTCTGAATTGGCCAAAGTCGGTGGTCCATGAGGTCAATAAGATTTGGTAATTAAGACTTAAATATTGTAGAAGTTAATTAGGACCTGAAGCAGACCTATCTCTCTACAATCAGCCTTGGTCTGCTAGAAGACGTCTCCCTGATTTGACCTATAATCTGTGACCCGGCCCGGCCACCTACAATTGGACGGAAGATGCACGTGGGGTGAACAGATTCCGTTAAAACGTTGGTTATGAAAATACGAGGGAGATTCAAATGAAAACATTGAAGGTGGGATAGAAATTAGGAAAAAAACCATGACTTTGCATTGTGACTTGATAATATGGTTGCTAAGGATGTCAAGAGCGTCCAGCTCGTGCCATCGCGGTGCATGCGAACAAAATGACGTCATAATCGCAGTCTAAAGATGGCCGCTCTAATATTGACATGCACCAAAGATGAGTAGAGCTCTGTTATCCGTTGTTTTGACATCAAAGTGGTGACACTTATAGAAATTCATTGTTGTCAAACAAAATGGAATGTTTGACTGAGCAATATACAGATCAATGTTTATCTGAAACTGAGAAACAAACTACGACAATGTCCATCTTTGACATAAAATTACAATGTCAGAAAAATGACCTTCTTTGTCTTATAAAATTAGGTCAGAAAAATGTATATCTTTGACTGATAAAATTACGTCAGAAAAATGTCTATCTTTGACTGGTACAATTACGTCAAAAAAATGTCCCTTTTTTGATTTATAAAATGACATTGTCCAGGAAAATGTCCATCTTTGTCTGATACAATTACGTCAGAAAAATGTCAAGAAAAATGTCCATCTGACCGATAAAATTACAACCAACCAATCAAGTCCGTCATTCCTCTCGGTGCATGGGCCATCGACAACATCCCGCCAGCGTGCACGGTCCTGGACTGCACTTTCTGCCTCTGTAATTATTTAATTTAAATTTCTTCTCACATTCTCTTCTCCTTGTACATTTGGGTCTACCTCTCTCTCTCTTCTACGAAAGAGCCTGTCTGGCTATGTTAGACTGTGCCTTCCGCAACGTATGTCATATCCAGTCCCCTTTTTTTGGCTTAATTTGTTGTTCTAGTGGCTGTTGTTGACTCCTATAAAATTACACCATCAGAAAAATGTTCATCTTTGACAAAAATTACTGTCAGAAAAATGTCAATTTTTAACTGACAATCATACCGTGACATGCAAATTGTCATATTTCACTGACTATCATACCGTGACAAACAAATGTGCATATTCAACTGACAGACATACCATTACAGATAAATGTTTATGGCAGATAAATGCCCACTTTTGACTGACGAACATGCCATGACAGATAAATGTCCACTTTTGACTGACGAACATGCCATGACAGATAAATATCCACTTTTGACTGACGAACATGCCATGGCAGATAAATGCCCACATTTGACTGACGAACATGCCATGACAGATAAATGCCCACTATTGACTGACGAACATGCCATGACAGATAAATGCCAATCACAAACTGAGCACGTCTTATATACGACGCGTGTTCAAATGAAACCGGACCAAACTGCACCAAGTGAACATAGTACAATGCGCATGATGACGTCACATCTGGCATAAACAGCACATACCAACCGTCTAGTTTGCACAATTTCATTATCCTCCGATTCATAGTTTCCTCAGCAGATCGTTGAAAACATGGCGGGCGTGTTACGAAATCCGTCAGTGAGCGGTGATTCGGTTTCTAACTGAAGAGTGTCGACCATGTGACATTCATCGCAGAATGAAGGCAGTATTTGGTGACAAAAGTATGTCGAAGACAACAGTGAAAAGCTGGACAACGATGTTTAAAGAAGGACGCGAGTTAACACAAGATCTTCCGAGAGCAGGTCAGGTGCATATTGTTGCGTCAGAAGATGCCATCGCCAAATTTGATGCAGCAATTCGGGTGGACCGTCGCCGGATCTTACGTTCGCTAGCAGAGAAATTTGCTGTGTCGCTATGGAGAGTTCAAAAAGTGATTAGCAAGAAACTGAAGTATCGGAATTTGTGTTCACAATTGGTCCCTCGGCTGCTGACCAACCACCATTAGGAAGAACGCATGGAGTTTGAACCACTTGCTGCGATACGAAGAGGAAGGTGATTCGTTTATTTTGCGCATAGTGGCAGGTGATGGATCGGGGTGTCACCACTTTGAGCCGAGCAGCAAAACTGCTAGCATGCAATGGAAACATCCCGGATCACCGAAACCAAACAAATTCACGTCACACATTTTCGCTGGTAAGGTTATGCTGGCAACGTTTCTTAACCATGAGGGACTTTTGTTAATAGACTTTAAAGAGCCTGGCGGGAACATCAGTGCCATCTGCTACAATGACACACTAGACATGCTCCATACAGCAATCAAGAATAAACGAACAGGCATGCTTTAGCGTGCTGTGATTCTGTTGCACGAGTATGCGCATCCACATGTCGCGACATTGTTCAGAAAGCGTTAGCACAGAAAAGATGGGAAGTATTGCCACACCCATCCTATCGCCCAGATATGTCGCCTTATGACTTCCACTCGCTCTGACCCTTAGCAATTTTTTTGAAAGAAAAAAGATTCGACTCGGATGCAGACGTCATGGGTTCGGTGACCAAGTGGCTCAAACAGCAACCAAAGTCATTTTTTTTCAGACGGCATCCATCGTCTACCCAGGCAGTGGGATGCGTGTCTGAATGCCTACGGCCACTTTTTCCAACTAACCCTGTGGCATGTTTGCTTCATAACAATTACTATATTTAATTCTGTCACACCAGATGATGTAACTTTCATATGTTTATATTATAGCCGGTTTCATTTGAACACGCCTCGTATGTGTTTGCGGATTTCGTTCGGAATTAATGCCATTTTTATCCACACCAACGAAAGAAATGAAAGTAAGGGAATGGTTAAATAAATCATGGCCTTCTTTAGTATATCTAGAGTTGGCCATGGTGCAACCGATATGAAATGGGATACAACCGTTGTACACATAGTTTGCCACATTAATCTAGAGTTATTCCCCCTACAATATTTTGTAACACGATTATCTTTTACGGATCTCCCAGTACAAACAAACTTCTGATAAGAAATCGTTTGTTTTTCTCTCGATTTTATCACTTCTCCACGTACAGAATGGATTGGAAAACAAAAACAAACAAACAACAACTATGCTGCAAGCTGCTATAGCTAAACATACACAACATAACATTACATACAGATACACACGTACAACTATAGACTACCGATGTGTCCTGACAGAACCTAGAAAGTCCACGTTTTGAGTTTGAAATAAGCGTGTCTTCGCCATGAGAACATAGAAATGCTTTTTTGTTGATTTGGTAAGGCACTCGCCTCTATAAGCGATGAGCGGAGACGGCGTGGGTTCGAGTCATGCATGCTTCAAGCGACACCTGGTCTCAAATGAGGTGAGACCAGAGTGCCTGCATCTTGAATTACATTCAGTCGTCTTGACTTATGTCTTGCCCCTGACCAAAGGTAGTTCGGGACCAGAAACTAAGGTTGATGACCATTGCAGCTTCTTCCTCACTATAATCCAAATACAGAGCAAGAAAGTGTGACTGGGGATGAATGACTCGAAGACCAAAGTTTTGTGCAATCGCTTCGCCATTTGTGATCCTTTCTTCTTCTTCTTCTTCTTCTTCTTCTTCTTCTTCTTCTTCTTCTTCATCGTACGCAGTCAGACGTCAACCTTTATTGTTTCGAAAAAAGCAGCGGTCATCCTGAGGCTGCCGACACTGCCATAGAGCTTGTCTAGTGTTGCCACTGGTGATGGCCACATCTGCTCTCTCTGATCCTCGTATGTCGGGCAGTTTTGCAGCAGATGCTCAGCGGTCATTTTCCCGGTACCACACGGGCATTCGTCAGTGCCACCTATCTTCAATTTGTTGAATAGGTGGTACCTCATTCTATTGTGGCCAGTGCGAAGTCTGAAGACCACGACCTGCTCTCTTCTGTTCAACTGGTAATAGGCATCGTTTTTTGGTGTAGCCAGTATGTTCTGTTTCCCATTTGGTCATGTATCTAGCTCTAATAAGCCGTTTTGACTCACTTGTGATCCAGTCTTCCTTGGCGAGGTACGCTTAGAGGATGTTAACAAGTACATCTATCTTGGACGTATTCTCAAAATGGAGAATAACCTGGAACCTTAACCGACAAGATGTCTCCGCGCGGGTTGGGCAGCCTTCTTGTCTATTAACACGGTCCTGGACCGTTGCATTACCAGGACCTCCGAGCCTCCCTCTCCAATTCTACGGAACTTCCTGTGATGTGCTTCGGTGCCGAGACGTGGACACCAACAAAATCAGTAAAGAACAACTTGAAAGTGACCCAGGCCTCCCTTGAAAGTTACATCATTAAGACAAAACAGTCTGATGTTGTCGCCATCCTCTCTTGCGATGGGTAACTAACAAAACAAGGCAAACCTTGAACAAAACAAGGGCAAACCTTGAACAAAACAAGGCAAACCTTGAACAAAACAAGGCAAACCTTGAACAAAACAAGGCAAACCTTGAACAAAACAAGGCAAACCTTGAACAAAACAAGGCAAACCTTGAACAAAACAAGGCAAACCTTGAACAAAACAAGGCAAACCTTGAACAAAACAAGGCAAACCTTGAACAAAACAAGGCAAACCTTGATAAAAACAAGGTAAACCTAGAACAAAACAAGGCAAACCTTGAACAAAACAAGGCAAACCTTGAACAAAACAAGGCAAACCTTGAACAAAACAAGGCAAACCTTGAACAAAACAAGGCAAACCTTGATAAAAACAAGGTAAACCTTGAACAGAACAAGGCAAACCTTGAACAAAACAAGGCAAACCTTGAACAAAACAAGGCAAACCTTGAACAAAACAAGACAAACCTTGAACAAAACAAGGCAAACCTTGAACAAAACAAGGCAAACCTTGATAAAAACAAGGTAAACCTTGAACAAAACAAGGCAAACCTTGAACAAAACAAGACAAACCTTGAACAAAACAAAACATTCTATGTGAAGGTAGGAGATGCAAAGTCTAGTAAAGGAACCAATATACGAGGCGTGTTCAAATGAAACCGGACCAAACTGCAACAAGTGAACATACGTACGATTCCCATGATGACGTCACATCTGGTGTAAACAGCACATACCAATCGTTAAGTTTGCTAAATTTCATTATCCTCCGACTCATAGTTTGCTCAGCATACCGTTGAAAACGTAGCGGGTGTGATACGGAATCCGCCCAGAGTTGATCAGCGAGCGGTGATTTGGTTTCTATCAGCTGAAGGATGTCGACCAGTTGACATTAATCGCAGAATGCAGGCCGTGTAAGGTGACCCGAATTGCTGCATCAATTTTGGTGATAGCATCTTCTGACGCAACAATATGCACCTGACCTGGTCTCGGAAAATCTTTCGTTAACTCACGTCCTTCTTTAAACATCGTTGTCCAGTTCTTCACTGTTGTCTTCAACACACTTTTGTCACCATACACTGCCTGCATTCTGCGATGAATGTCAACTGGTCGACATCCTTCAGCTGTTAGAAACCGAATTACCGCTTGCTGATCAACTCTGGACGGATTCTGTATCCCACCCGCCATGTTTTCAACGGTCTGCTGAGCAAACTATGAGTCGGAGGATAATTAAATTTTGCAAACTAGACGGTTATTGTGTGCTGTTTACACCAAAAATAACGTCATTATGCGCATCGTACGTATGTTCACTTGTTGCAGTTTGGTCTGGTTTCATTTTAACACACCTCGTATATACACACACAGTGCATATGAAAACACGTTATCAAAACAAAAATGAATTAATAATATCTCATATTTATAAATTAGTTTACTGGCTCTACTTGATACACTTAATAGATGGACGGTGACAAGAGAATAGGATACATCAAAATACAGAGTTTAGTACGACATAGAACTAACAGTATGGTTTACCAACAATACTCGCACTTATACGGTGTGAGTTGGATCAAGATGCTGAGCTGCAGCATTCAGCGACCCATATCTGACTGCTAGCGTCAAGGCCAGCCTACCAGAGCTGCCAAGATCCTTCTACACCTCCACGCGGCGATCCTGGATAACAGGTTGCAACATAGCAGGATCGAAGAGAGAATGTTAACCCGGTACTCAAATATGCCTGCGGAAGTCAGATGTGTTGAACCGAAAGGTGCAAATACCGCAGTCAAGATGTAAACTACGACACAACGCATTCCGTATTCCGGACTACACCCTGCTACTTGCAAAGTCCTTTTCATGTCTCGGTAGCGGGAAATTGAGAACGTTCAGGGCTTGATATGGGAGATTGAGAACGTGCATGTCTCGGTAGCGGGAGATTGAGAACGTTCAGGGCTTGATAGAGGAGATTGAGAACGTTCAGGGCTTGCTAGCGGGAGTTTGAGAACGTTCAGGGCTTGGTAGAGGGAGTTTGAGAACGTTCAGGGCTTGGTAGCGGGAGATTGAGAACGTTCAGGGCTTGCTAGCGGGAGTTTGAGAACGTTCAGGGCTTGCTAGCGGGAGATTGAGAACGTTCAGGGCTTGGTAGCGGGAAATTGAGAACGAACAAAGAAGACTAGAAAAAATGTGTGAGCAGGGCATGATGCCAGTCACGACAATTCATGCAAAACAACGGCTTATAAGTCTTCCCTTTCATTTGAATAAAGGAAACTAGCACGAAATTATCCAAACGATAGACTATGCACTACTCCCTGCTAAATTCGTTGTGCTGTCGATATAGTTAACGAGCGACGGCCTGACGCTTCCATCCGCTGAAAATCTCATATGATGCATGGAAATGCTAATTTAAGGCTATTTCTGTTGATAATATCACGTCTGCTGCTATCTAGAGGACATGTTGTAAGTGCTTTCGACGAATTATGTGTCCGTGTGCTGGCTTCCGGCTCGGTCAGTTATTAAATACCATCCTGGGCAGAGACCCATCGTGCACGTTTTACTCTCTTCCAGAACAATGGAGGAGTGTGAGTGAGTACTGGCCACGGAAGATAATCTAGCTATACCTTGCAGACCCTGGAGACGCGTTTCAAAGAAGGCTGGTTGTACTGTATATCTGTTCCGATACTTGCACATCACGCTTGGTTGCTAACTACACTCTCTACACCCTACTGTTCCAACAGTCCGTCTTTCTCTGGTGTCTTATGGAAATTATAAACAATAACTCTCGTACGGTTATCGCCTTAGGGTTTTCTTCGCCTCCAATCTGGTACGTCTTACTGACGCGTGGAATCAATTCTAGCAGAAGATACAATCCCAGTTCGCGCGGGAACGAGTTGGTTATTCTAATCGTCGGACACGATTAGTAACACTCACTTCTGGTGTCCTGAACATGCTTCATTAATGTCCTTCTGGTGTCCTGAATCATGCTTCATTAATGTCCTTCTGGTGTCCTGAATCACGTTTCATTAATGTGCTTCTGGTGTTCTGAATCATGCTTCATTAATGTCCTTTAATTGTCCTGAATCATGCTTCATTAATGTCCTTCTGGTATCCTGAATCATGCTTCATTAATGACCTTCTGGTGTCCAGAATCATGCTTCATTAATGTCCTTCTGGTGTCCTGAATCATGCTTCATTAATGTCCTTCTGGTGTCCTGAATCATGCTTCATTAATGTCCTTTAATTGTCCTGAATCATGCTTCATTAATGTCCTTTAATTGTCCTGAATCATGCTTCATTAATGTCCTTTAATTGTCCTGAATCATGCTTCATTAATGTTCTTTAATTGTCCTGAATCATGCTCATTAATTTCCTTCTGGTGTCCTCAATCATGCTTCATTAATGTCCTTTAATTGTCCTGAATCATGCTTCATTAATGGCCTTCTGGTGTCCTGAATCATGCTTCATTAATGTCCTTCTGGTGTCCTGAATCATGTTTCATTAATGTCCTTCTGGTGTCCTGAATCATGCTTCATTAATGTCCTTCTGGTGTCCTGAATCAGGTTTAATTAATGTCCTTCTGGTGTCCTGAATCATGTTTCATTATTGTCCTTCTGGTGTACTGAATCATGTTTCATTAATGTCTTTCTGGTATCCTGAATGATGTTTCATTAATGTCCTTCTTGTGTCCTGAAACATGTTTTATTAATGTCCTTCTGGTGTCCTGAATCATGCTTCATTAATGTCCTTCTGGTGTTCTGAATCATGCTTCATTAATGTCCTTTAATTGTCCTGAATCATGCTTCATTAATGTCCGTCTGGTTTCCTGAATCATGCTTCTTTAATGTTCTTCTGGTGTCCTGAATCATGCTTCATTAATGTATTTCTGGTGGCCTGAATCATGTTTCATTAATGTCATTCTGGTGTCCTGAATCATGTTTCATTAATGTCCTTCTGGTGTCCTGAATCAAGCTTCCTTAATGTCCTTCTGGTGTCCTGAATCATGCTTCATTAATGTCCATTAATTGTCCTGAATCATGCTTCATTGATGTCCTTTAATTGTCCTGAATCATGCTCATTAATGTCCTTCTGGTGTCCTCAATCATGCTTCATTAATGTCCTTTAATTGTCCTGAATCATGCTTCATTAATGTCCTTTAATTTTCCTGAATCATGCTTCATCAATGTCCGTCTGGTGTCCTCAATCATACTTTATTAATGTCCTTTAATTGTCATGAATCATGCTCATTAATTTCCTTCTGGTGTCCTCAATCATGCTTCATTAATGTCCTTTAATTGTCCTGAATCATGCTTCATTAATGTCCTTCTGGTGTCCTGAATCATGTTTTATTAATGATCTTCTGGTGTCCTGAATCATGTTTCATTAGTGTCCTTCTGGTGTTCTGAATCATGCTTCATTAATGTCCTTTAATTGTCCTGAATCATGCTTCATTAATGTCCTTCTGGTGTTCTGAATCATGTTTCATTAATGTCCTTCTGGTGTTCTGAATCATGCTTCATTAATGTCCTTCTGGTGTTCTGAATCATGTTTCATTAATGTCCTTCTTGTGTCCTGAATCATGTTTCATTAATGTCCATCTTGTGTCCTGAATCATGTTTCATTAATGTCCTTCTGGTGTCCTGAATAATGTTTCATTAATGTCTTTCTGGTGTCCTTCCATAGGCATACTCATACATGCTGTCCTGAACTGAGTACTTGAAGATGAGTTGATATTGTTTCTCCATGACAGAGACGACGCGATGACAGACGGTGACGAGAATATTAAACATAGGAGCAAGGAAGTGATCGTCAAACTGTATAAAGCTTTAGTTAGACCTAGATTGGAGTACTGTGTACAGGTGTGGAGTCCTTATCATAGAGGGGATATAAACATGCTGGAAAGAATTCAAAAAAGAGCGACAAAGCTGATAGTGGGATTCCAGAATTACAGTTATGAGAAAAGACTCAGAAAAACCGGCCTACAGTGTCTAGGTCAGGTCAGGTCAGGTCATCCCGTAACCGGTGAGGTCGTTGGGGCACACATGAAGACATTCTCACAACTCCACGCCATCCCTCTCTGTCAGATGCCGCTGCCTGTGACTCTTCTGGATACTGGTCCATTTTTTTATGTTGTCCTCCCATCTCTTTTTGGGCCGGCCTCTTCGTCGTCTGCCATGCACCTTCCCGTGGAGGATTGTTTTTCAAGACCATTTGATCTCGATATGTGACCGTACCAAGTGAGTTTCCTTCTTTTGACAGTTGCCAAGAGATCTTCGAAAGGCCCTATTGCCGTTGTAATTCTATTTCCTATTTCCTCGTTTGTAACTCGATCTTTGTACTTGACGTTTAAAAGTTTTCGGAAACATCTCATCTCCAAGGCCTGTATCCTTCGTTGAAGGTCAGCTGTAACTGTCCATGACACACGCATAGAGGAATATTGACAGGACCAGTGATTTTCGTGCGTAGGGCTAATCGTTTATCTTGCCAGTGTCTAGAAGAGAGAAGAATTCGTCGTGACTTAATACAGGTTTATAAAATGATCAGAGGAATGGATAAATTAGACTATTACAAGTTTTTTAAAATTCAGCCACACACAATAACCAGACAGTTAATGCATTTAAGAATAAACTGGATGCGCATAGCTTTTAGAGCAAGATGATATAACTGGTTGTATACAGACTCTGAAGGGTCTTTTAAATCAGTATAAAGACGTTAAATTAAGATAGTGACGAGATGGAGACTCGACGGAGACGAGATGGAGACGAGGGTGTGACGAGATAGACGAGATAGTGACGAGACGGAGACGAGGGTGTGACGAGACAGACAAGATAGTGACGAGACGGAGACGAGACGGAGTCCTCTTGGCTGTAGTGCCATGCAAGGCTCCCAATTAAACTCATCACTAAAGGAATTACAGTGTCCAACCTCGCTGACCAGTCTGCTGTCACACAAACTGATTCCAGGAGCAGGAACGAAGACGATCAGCATGTGTCACCTGACCTTGATCACTCTTCTCTGCCAAAACTGACTAGTCGAAGATGATAGTTTTCAATTACGTATCTGGGATCAAGATGCAGAGAAGCGCGTGAGCTACAGTGGTGAGCGACCCATAGCTGACTGCTAGCGTCAGGGCCAGCGAACTATAGCTGTCAAGACCCTTCTATACCTCCATGCGGTGATCCTGGATAACAGGCTGCAGCAGGGCAGACTGGCTAAGGAGAAGGGATCGAAGAGGGAATGCTAACCTGGTAATAAAAAAATGCTTGCTCAAGTCGGATGTGTTGGACCGAAAGGTGCAAATATCGCAGTCACGCTGTAAACAAAATAAAAGCAGTGTAACACACAACACCTTGGGGAATAGAGAAATAAAGCGAACGCCAAAAACAAAATACCCCAAAAAACTACGACACAACGCAGTCCGTTCTCTGGGCTACATTCTGCTACTTAAGCCCTTTCAGGACTTGATAGCGGGAGATTGAGAACGAACGAAGCCAAGCCAAGCCAAGCCAAGTTCGTATCTCCAAGTGGAGGAATACAGATAGATGTGTGTGTGGGTGGGTGTTATGTTTTAATTTGTTGTTTTGTTGTAGTTGTACTTTTGGGTGATCACGTGGTGCTGCAGTCTTCCGAAATCCTTACAACAAAGAGATAGTTACGTAAAAGTAGGCGTGTCTTTATCTAAGGCACTGTGAACCGACCAGCACGCTGAGAAAATTCATGTTCATTTTAGGTCTGACATGTAAGTACAGGTGCACGTGCCAAACATGTTCTTTCCTTCATTTTGCTATCTTTGATTATGCCAAACAAGCTACGAAAATGGGGCTGTAAAATATCACCAATATGTTCGTTATGCTGCGTCTAAACGTGGCATTAGCAGACGCGGATAATATACATACGTATAATAGTCTCAAACACGCAGCCCGCGGACCACACGAGGCACGTGAAACCTTAACCCTTTCCCGCAGTCTGATTAGTATTAGACTAGGGGGCACGTACAAATAAAAGTTTATAAAGTATGGCACTAGTTGGTAGGTGTTTCTTTCCTCATTCTGTCATGATAATCCAATTTCAATCTCGGATCGGGACCAAGATGCTGAGCAGCGCATGACCTGCCGCGGTCAGGGACCCATAGCTGGGCTGCTAGCGTCAGGGTCAGCGAACCAAAGCTGGCTGCTAACGTCAGGGCCAGCGAAACTGAGCTGTCTGCTAGCGTAAGGGCCAGCGAACCAGGGCTGTTCAGCGCATGAGCTGCAGCGGTCAGTGAACCATAGCTGGCTGCTAGCGTCAGGGCCAGCGAACCAGAGCTGTCTGCTAGCGTTAGGGCCAGCGAACCAGGGCTATCAGCGCATGAGCTGCAGCGGTCAGTGAACCATAGCTGGCTGCTAGCGTCAGGGCCAGCGAACCAGAGCTGTCTGCTAGCGTTAGGGCCAGCGAACTAGGGCTGTTCAGCGCATGAGCTGCAGCGGTCAGTGAACAGCGGTCAGTGAACCATAGCTGGCTGCTAGCGTCAGGGTCAGCGAACAAGAGCTGGCTGCTAGCGCCAGAGCCAGCAAACCAGAGCTGGCTGCTAGCGTCACGGCCAGCGAACCAGAGCTGAGCAGCACATGAGCTGCAGTGGTCAGCGGATGTGTTGGACTGAAAGGTGCAAATATCGCAGTCAAGCTGTAAACTACGACACA
The DNA here is from genome assembly GCA_036924085.1 of Ariolimax columbianus. Classification (NCBI taxonomy): domain Eukaryota; kingdom Metazoa; phylum Mollusca; class Gastropoda; order Stylommatophora; family Arionidae; genus Ariolimax; species Ariolimax columbianus. Next base: position 11,654,064 of record JAVGWX010000016.1, read on the forward strand.
GCGCATTCCATTCTCTGGACTACATTCTGCTACTTAGGCCCGTGTCAGGGTTGGTAGCGGGAGATCGAGAACGAAGGAAGCCAGGCCAAGCCAATCTCAGATCGAGTCTTTTTTGTTGTATTTTAATCAGGACATTATTGGCACTTTTCGACTTGTCAGACGATAGTAATTGTGCTTTTAGCATGAAGCCCGGGCAGAAATATAGAGACTGTGTTGACCATGCAGTACGGTCCCTCTCTCGGTCTGTCTTGTTGGCTCCAAGGGAAAGGTGATACCAATACATTTGGAACAAGGCAAGCTCCAGAAGCTGCCGGATCAGCAGAGCAATGCTCTATCTGTTCGCCTGTCGAGGCTTCACTCCTAGACCAGCCTCAAACCAAGGCAAAGGGCCTGGTCTGCCCTAGCACAACACTCAGCTGAGGTTGCCTTTCCTCGCTCTAGGAAAAGTCATTGTATCCTCTTGTGTGTGCTCCTTCGCACATCGTCGGTTGGCAGGTTTGGTAGACGCTGACCAACTTTCAGAGATCAGAAAACAGGGTCCACAGCCATATCTGACAAAACCCGACAAGATACACCAGTATCTTATCCGCAAGGCTTCAGGTGGTTTGAAATCAGAGTTTTCCTTCTCTTAGATGAGCTGCCTTTCTAGGCTTTCGATCTCCATCTGCCCAAAACTACTGGTTTTAAGGCGCCAGTCTTCCGCTCCTTGTCCTGTTAGTCAAAAGAATTCTGCACCCGAAGGCCAGGAGCTGGGCTTTGTTGTCAGAGGCTATATGAGACGCACGCCATGGAAGCATTTAGTTGGTGTTGAGAGTCCCTCCTCAACCCCGGCTATAACAACATTTAGTGTTGAGAGTCCCTCCTCAACCCCGGCTAAAACATCATTTAGTTAGTGTTGAGAGTCCCTCCTCAACCCCGGCTATAACAACATTTAGTGTTGAGAGTCCCTCCTCAACCCACCCCCGGCTATAACAACATTTAGTGTTGAGAGTCCCTCCTCAACCCCACCCCCGGCTATAACAATATTTAAAACATAATCTGGACATGATAAATATGTTAATGGCATATAAAAAGATCAATATTATTTTCACGAGTGATGAAAACTTTTTCTCATTTCCTTCATCCAGCCCTTTCAGTTGAGTATTCTGTGAGTCAGAGTTGTGGATGGGTGCGAACATGGTTGACTTGTCCGACATGCATCTACATAATCGCAAGCAGTGAAAGCATGGAGTGATCATTTCGTGAGACAGTTAACAGGCTTTTCAAATTCTGTCTCCGCTGTTACGCTGCAGCCTTCTTGGGTGCCTGGATGATACTGCTCCCTTGTGGAGAGCTGTGGGCCAGGTTGTACGCTCTTTTGCAACCTCTTCCCGTGTTTCGAGGTAAATGCTGAAGTCCTGTGTCGTCATTTTAAGCGTGTCTTTGGCTTGGCTTGGTTTGGCTTGGCTTCGTTCATTCTCAATCTCCCGCTACCAAACCCTGAAAGGGCTTAAGTAGCAGAATGTAGTCCAGAAACGGAATGCGTTGCGTCGTAGTTTACAGCTTGACTCCGATATTTAAACCTTTCGGTCCAACACATCCGACTTCAGCAAGCATTTTTTGAGTACTGGGTTAGCATTCTCTCTTCGATCCCTTCTCCTTAGCCAGCCTGCACTGCTGCAGCCTGTAATCCAGGATCACCGCGTGGAGGTGTAAAAGGGTCTTGGCAGCTCTTGTTCGCTGGCCCTGACGCTAGCAGTCAGCTATGGGTCGCTGACCACTGCAGCTCATGCGCTGCTCGGCATCTTGATCACATGAGTGTCTTTAAAACGCTTCTCCTCCTCCCCACCCACATAAGACCGTTTGCCCCTCTGCATCTCGCCATAAAAGATTATTTTTGGTAACCGATAGTCTGGCCTGCAAATCACAGGACTCACCCAGCGAATCTGTGATTGCACTATATTTGACCTATCAGACTAATAATATTTTAAAAGAGAAATTGTATTTGTATAAGCAGAAAAATATAAATATTCCTTAACGGGACACAGTGACCAGAATTCAGCTGAAAGCATCAACTAAATGTTAGTGGGCGAAGACTCGGCAGTGAATGAGACAACAGTAGCCAGGGCTGCTTTCCAACCATTGCTGACCAAGACCCTATTCCATCTCAAAGTGGCGGCCCTGGGAATAGGCTGCACGCATGCAGCATGGCTGAGAGAATAAAGATCAAGGAGGGAAATCAAACCAGATCGTAGATACACCGTGCTTAAATCAGATGAGCTCCCCAAAATACAGCAGATATCGCAGCCTTGATGTAAGCTACCTCGCAAAGTCGCAACATCCTTTCCAATTCTGAACAAAGGCCAAATAAAAGGAAGAAAAAGAAGAAGAAGAACAAAGAAGAAGCGAACAAAGAAGAATGAGATGAAGAAGAATAAAAAGGAGAAAGAAGAAAAAGAAGAAGAAGAACAAAGAAGAAGCGAACAAAGAAGAATGAGATGAAGAAGAATAAAAAGAAGAAAGAAGAAACAGAAGCAGATTAAATGTTAAATTTGTGTTTGAAATGCGAGGTGGCTCCAAATGAACACCGTACATTAAACAAAATTGAAATAAACCCAGTGGAAAATTTTAACATTGTTCTCATTATGGATATCCTCTAAACGAAGACGTCAACTCTGTTCTCATTATGGATATCATCCAAACGAAGACGTCAGCTCGGTTTTCATTATGGACATCATCCAATCGAAGACGTCAATTCGGTTCTTATTATAGATATCATCCAATCGAAGACGTCAATTCGGTTCTTATTATAGATTTCATCCAATCGAAGACGTCAGCTCTGTTCCCATTTTGGATATCATCCAATCGAAGACGTCAACTCGGTTCTTATTATGGATATCATCCAATCTTCTTCTCTTCTTCTTCGTACGCAGTCAGACATTATTTTTTCGAAAAAAAGCGGGGGTCATCCTGAGGCTGTCGACACTGCCATAGAGCTTGTCTTGTGGTTCCACTGGTGATGGCCACATCTGCTCTCTCTGATCCAAGTATGTCGGGCAGTTCTGCAGCAAATGCTCAGCGGTCATTTTCTAGGTACCACACGGGCATTCGTCGGTACACCCTATCTTCAATTTGTTGAATAGGTGGTACCTCAGTCTATTGTGGCCAGTGCGAAGTCTGAAGACAACGACCTGCTCTCTTCTGTTCAACTGGTAATAGGCATCGTTTTTGGTGTAGCCGGTATGTTGAGTTTCCCATTTGGTCATGTATCTGGCTTTAATAAGCCGTTTTGACTCTTCGTACGTCATACTAGTATCTGTTTGTGGTAGTCTTGCACCTTCTTTTGCCAGTCTGTCTGCCTCTTCGTTTCCCTGGATGTTGCAGTGTGATGGGACCCACTGTACCACTACCTTTTTTGGTGCGGACTGCTGGCATAGTTGACAGAGTGCTGCTCTTAAGTCATTAAGCTCAGTGTTCTTCTGGCTTTTTAGCGCTGTGACTACGGCCAGAGCATCTGTAAGCAGGACTATATGGCTTTCATTTTCTTTATGTGTCACCATTTCTTCCACTGCCGCCCTCAGTGCCTCGGCCTCCGCTCTGAAATTGCTTGTGTACTTACCAGTAGCGAATGACAGTGTTATTTGTCTGCCATTTGGTAGGTTCAGGAATGCTCCTGCCCCTCCGTTCTGTGTAGTGTCTGTTACAGAACCGTCGGTGTATGCATTGGTCAAGTCCATGCTTGGGTAGTTTTTCGATATAAAGCTTAGGGTAGTATCTCTCCTTTCTTTTTCAGTCTGGCAGTTTTTTTTTCCAATACCTGGTATATTTTTTACCGCCTCTGGAAATAGGATATCATCCAATCGAAGACGTCAGCTCTGTTTTCATTATGGATATCATCCAACCGAAGACATCAGCTCTGTTCCCATTATGGATATCATCCAATCGAAGACGTCAGCTCTGTTCCCATTATGGATATCATCCAATCGAAGACGTCAGCTCTGTTCCCATTATGGATATCATCCAATCGAAGATGTCAGCTATGTTCCCATTATGGATATCACCCAGGAAAGACGTCAACTCTCTTCTCATTATGGGTATCATCCGTGGAAGAGGTCGCCTCTCTCTTCGCCATGAACGCTAGCATGACCAGAACAAGGTATCATTAAACCGCCCATAAGACTTTAGACACTTTTTCTCAAATCATGTCATATCATGTCCTAGCCAGCACATGTGTCCCTTCCGAGGAAAGTATTGAGAGTCATCCGATGACAGTCCTTGCTGTTTACCAAAAAGCCGACCGTTACGGTGTTTATTTCGTTGCTGGGGTTCAGCGGGAGGGTTTGTATGTCTGATGAATAAAGGCCGCTTGCTCCTCCATTCACCGTACGATGTACATATTCAGTTTTTGTTAAATCTGTTATAGGAAAAAAACCACGCGATTCGAGGATTTGAACGTATGCCCCCGTGGTCAAAGACTGATATACAATCCTCTCGGTTAGTCACTCGTATTTATAGTCTATATATTTATTGCTAATGACAGGAGTGGTCCCCGGCTAGGGGCTCGGAAAGAATTAAGCTACTGCAACCTTCCAAGCCTATCGTAAAACTCAACTGAAGAGGGCTGTCCATAGAGGAAGCTACTTCATCATTGGTTCTTCTTCCTCTTCTTCTCCTTCCTCTTCTTCTTCTTCTTCTTCTTCTTCCTTTTCTTCTTCATCTTCTTCTTCGTTCGTTCGTTCTCAATCTTCCGCTACCTAGCTCTGAAAAAGGCTTGGTCGAGAGCAGGATATTGTCCGGAGAACGTGATGTGTTGTGTCGTAATATACAGCTTGACTACGATATTTGCACCTTTCAGTCTGACACATCCGACTCCAGCAAAGGTTTTTGGGTACTGGATTAGCCTGCACTCTTCGATCCCTTCTCCTTATCCAGTCTGCTCTAATGCAACCCAATATCCAGGTTCACCGAGTGAAGGTGTAGAAGGGTCTTGGCCACTGGTTTTCTGACGCTAGCACCCAGCTATGAGTCGCTGACCGCTGCAGTTCATGCACTGCTCAACATCTTTGCCCCAAACCATTGCTTTGAAACCGTTACTGCAAATTCTCGGAAACAGGCTTCCCTTAAACAGGCCAATACAGTGGTGCCCCCCCCCCCAACCCAACCCCCCCCCGTGCTCCATTTCTAGTAAAAACACGAATCCTCAAATCATGCATTGCTGAATAGTTTCTAACTATTTCTCGCCGATGACTATTTGCAACTTAAAACTACACATATTCCAGATAATTATTTGAGAAAACGTTCTTTTTTCCTAAACGTCTTTCTATTTCCCGTAACGTCTTTATATTTTCCTAAGCGTCTTTCTATTTCTCATAACGTCTTTCTATTTCCCTTTAACGTCTTTCTATTTCTCCTAACGTCTTTTAATTTCTCTTAACGTCTTTCTATTTCCCCTTAACATCTTTATATTTCACATAACGTCTTTCTATTTCCCCTTAACGTCTTTCTATTTCTTCTAACGTCTTTCTATTTCCCCTAGCGTCTTTCTATTTCCTCTAGCGTCTTTCTACTTCCCCTAGGGTCATTCTATTTCCCCTAGCGTCTTTCTATTTCCCCTAGCGTCTTTCTACTTCCCCTAGGGTCATTCTATTTCCCCTAGCGTCTTTCTATTCTCCCCTAGCATTTTCTATTTCCCCTTATGGTCATTCTATTTTCCCATCGTCTCTCCCCCCCCCCCCCCCCCCAACGTCTTTATATTTCCCCTAGTGTTTCTTGCACGAACCTGTTTGTTCTTTGACCGGTGACATCTGTATAAGACACGCCCCTTTGTCGTCTTGCCAGATATGAATGACTTACGCATCTTGCTACACCAGCTGCTCCGTTTCTTAACTTCCAGCTCTAGCGCTCGCTGTTCTGTCCATGATCTTCAGATCACAGATAAGCATCTCATTATGTGGCTAACGAGGCAGACTTACCCGGATCACCTTCCCCACAAGAGTGCTAATGGCGATAGGTAACGCACACCCATCATGTTATTGCTGCTGTTATTGTTGTTGTTATTGTTGTTGTTATTGTTGTTGTTATTGTTGTTGTTATTGTTGTTGTTATATTGTTTCTGCTGTTATTGATGCTGTTATTGTTGTTGTTATTGTTGTTGTTATTGTTGTTGTTATTGTTGTTGTTATTGTTGTTTCTGCTGTTATTGATGCTGTTATTGTTGTTATTATTGTTGTTGTTTTTGCTGCGGTTATTGGTGTTGTTATTGCTGCTGTTATTGCTGATGTTATTGTTGTTGTTATGGTTGTTGTTGTTGGTGCTATTTTGTAGTTGTTATTGATGTTGTTATTTTTGTTATTGTTGTTATAGTTCTTGTTATTATTGTTACTGTTGTTATTGTTGTTATTGCTATTACTGCTGCAGCTGTTGTTGTTGTTATTGCTGTTGTTGTTATTACTCCTGTTATTGTTGTTGTTGTTATTATTGTTGTTATAGCTCTTGTTATTGTTGTTATTGTTGTTGTTATTGTTGCTGTAATTGTTGTTGTTGTTGTCTTTGCTGCTTATTGTAGTTGTTATTTTTGTTGTTGTTATTGCTGTTGTTATTATTGCTGCTGTTGTTGTTTTTCTGCTTGTTATTACTGCTGTTATTGTTGTTGTCATTGTTGTTGTTGTTATTCTTGTTGTTATTGTTGTTATTGATGTTGTTATTGTTGTCATTGTTGTTGTTGTTATTCTTGTTGTTATTGTTGTTATTGATGTTGTTATTGTTGTCTTTGCTGCTATTTTGTAGTTGTTATTGCTGTTGTTGTTGTTATGATTGCTACTGTTGTTGTTATTGTTGTTTTTCTGCTTGTTATTGCTGCTGTTGTTATTTCTGCTGTTATTGTTGTTGTTGTAGTTATTATTGTCACTGTTGTTATTGTTCTTGTTGTTATTGCTATTGTTATTATTGTCATTGTTATTGCTGCTGCTATTGCTGTTTTTCTTGTTGTTATCGTTATTTTTGTTGTTGCTGTTATTGCTACTGCTACTGCTATTGTTATTGTTGTTGTTTTTGCTATTGTTGTTGCTGTTGTTTGTTGTTGTTGCTGTCTGAGGTTCCTCGTTGTGAGATTACTCTTGACAACGTTTCTTTGGTTACAGTGGCTCTCCACACATTCCGAGGGGTACTCGAGAAGGTGGACAGTGGTTATCTTGGCTATAGTGTAATGCGAGTCTCTTCTGTAGGCTCACCATGAGGATCCCAATGTTGATCCCCACTTCGTTGACCAGACTGCTGGGACACAGTCTGTTTCCAGGAGCACAGACGAGCAACCTCACTATGTAAAACTACTACCACTGAAAGCACGTTGTAAAGAGGTGGATCCACGATTCCATAAATACTCCTTAGTGTAATACAAATATAGTATTGGATCTTCTTCTTCTTCTTCTTCTTCTTCTTCTTCTTCTTCTTCTTCTTCTTCTTCTTCTTCTGCGTTCGTTCTCAATCTCCCACTACCAAACCCTGAAACGGCTTTAGTAGCATAATGTAGTCCAGACAACGGAATGCGTTGTGTCGTAGTTTACAGCTTGACTGCGATATTTTCACCTTTCGGTCCAACACATCCGACTTCAGCAATCATTCTTTGAGTACCGGCTTAGCAATCCCTATTCGATCCCTTCTCCTTAGCCAGTCTGCCCTGTTGCAGCCTGTTATCCAGGATCACCACGTGGAGGTGTAGAAGGGTCTTGGTAGCTCTGGTTCGCTGGTCCTGACGCTAGCAGTCAGCTATGGGTCGCTGACCACTGCAGCTCATGCGCTGCACAGCGTCTTGACCCCGCGTTGGATCTATAATCTTGTTGTTGTTGTTGTTGTTCTTCTTCTTCTTCTTCTTCTTCTTGTAACAGAGTTGTGTGTCAGTGGCAGTATTGAAGGGGATCATCTATCAGGAAGCACAGTGGTCAACGCAGTTTATTGTCTGGAGCTAAAATTAGTTGTGGCAGGAATAAGATATTCCATTGAGGCTGGCACAGTTGAGTGAGAGTTCTCTCTGCGTCGTCTCCATGTTAGCGAGGCCGGTGTGTCGTAAAGAAGGATGGGATAGAAAATGGTTAGGACAGCCGACCGTTTAGGTTGTAGTATCTGGAGTCCAGAGTAGGGGAGATTTGGACGGCAATTAATTGGATGTAAGGCTATCACATTTAGAATGACAGTGTGACAAGTAGCCATAAGCGTCAATATTATTCAAAAGGTGAGTAGCTGAGTAAGATTGACTGCTGACCAGTCAATTGGAATGGAAGAGAGGACTTGACGACCACCGCCATCTTCGTTAAGGCTAAGCTAAAAGGAACTGTAAAAGTAGAAGATTAAAAAAACAGACAGTCAGGGCGGATGAAGTATGTTATCCCACTATATATATCAGGGGCATTGCACTACTGCCAATTGGCATGTTGGATAAGAGAAAAGGAGGTGAAGGGGAAAGGCAAATCACTTGTCCTAAAAACGCCATATTGGAGCAGGAGGTGTCAGAAAGAAAAAAAGTAGTCTTATTCTTCATTTCCATCTTTGACTCCGGCCGGAGTATAGGGGCACGACTACTGTTGGCCTTCTATAGAAACCCTGCGTCAAAGCACCTTTCAGGATTTTACAGTTGGCGATTTTTTTTTTGCAGCAATTTGTTTTACACTATGAGACTGCAAATCTCGCTCACAACTTTCTTTGATTGCCTTTAACGACATATAAATTGTGCTTCAGTGGTCCCGTTCTTTCTTCTCGAGTAAGGGATTTATGTATCGATTCAGGGAGATGTAGTCAACCTAAAGTAAATAGAAAAGATGCGGTTCGTTTAGTTTAGTAACAAGAAATAGATTCACCGACAGCACACACACGAGAGTATATCAAGGTAATACGTGCCGATAAAGGTCATAGCTCAAGGACGATTTGTTTCAATGAGATGACGTTTTAGTGTTGGTGAAAAGTTGCAAAAAATATAAAAGAAATGTTTCAATCAAAACTGTTCTGCTTCCTATAGAGCACATAACTTCAACAAACGCATAAAGGCACCCGGTCCATCTTTGTCCACGCCTTCCGTAACCGTTGTGTTTATTTCAAGTTCTTTTCCCTATGGGTGTTTTCAGTGGTCTCGAGGTAAAGTGTCCGCCCCGGGCGCCATACGAGGGCTACTCCTTATTATGATTATTAGTATCACCAAAATAATGAGCACAAGGCAAAGACCAAACCTAAAATTATTATTGAACAATAGGAGATTGAGAAAGTCACATCACGGAGGTCCTGAATATGACAGCAACAGAGGCGGGGAGTTTGGGCTAGAGATCGAGTCTTACAGATCGGCTGTTGTGAGAGCGACGTTCTGGCTAGAGATCGAGTCTTACAGATCGGCTGTTGTGAGAGAGACGTTCTGGCTAGAGATCGAGACTTACAGATCGGCTGTTGTGAGAGCGACGTTCTGGCTAGAGATCGAGTCTTACAGATCGGCTGTTGTGAGAGAGACGTTCTGGCTAGAGATCGAGTCTTACAGATCGGCTGTTGTGAGAGAGACGTTCTGGCTAGAGATCGAGACTTACAGATCGGCTGTTGTGAGAGCGACGTTCTGCAATGGACATGCTACATGATAATGATGTTGATGTATCATTAAGGCTTCATCTAATTAAAAAAAAAAATATGTATACAGATCATATATCTCGCAAATATACCAACCACACAACAGGTAACTTACAAGCCCTTGAAAAGTTCAAAGACAAAAGTTTGAGCTGCAGCGATCCTGGACAAGATGAGAGATGGTCACATTGTCAGATTTCAAATCACACAATTTCCCTCTCCATCCTGTCTCTTTTATCTTTTCTTTTGTTCTTCCCAAAATCCCGCCTTCCTGTCATGACCTATACAAAATTAGCCTTATTCGTCACTGGAATCACAGCTTGAACCGTCACGCATGAATTAAGACAGATGATTTTGGATAGTCACGCGCTCGCCTGGACTGGATACAATTTCCACTTTCTTGATATCGGGAAAATCTGATTGCTGACAGCTGAGTTAATGATCAGATTAAACAAATCAATTATGTTTTATACACGACGAATATCAATCGTTACCTGGACTAGATATGGATGTTAAAAAGGCACAACTGTAAATACATTTATGATATTTTTTCTTTCTTTCTTCGTTCGTTCTCAATCTCCCACTACCAAACCCTGAAAGGGCTTAAGTAGCAGAGTGTAGTCCAGAGAACGGAATGCGTTGTGTCGTAGTTTACAGCTTGGCTGCGATATGTGCACCTTTCGGTCTAACACATCAGACTTCAGCAAGCATTTTTTGAGTACCGGGTTAGCATTCCCTCTTCGACCCCTTCTCCTTAGCCAGTCTGCCCTGCTGCAGCCTGTTATCCAGGATCACCGCGTGGAGGTGTAGAAGGGTTTTGGCAGCTATGGTTCGCTGGCCATGACGCTAGCAGTCAGTTATGGGTCGCTGACCACTGCAGCTCATGTGCTGCTCAGCATCTTGATCCCAATTTATGATATAATAATTTTGTTAATGTTTATTTACTAAATTGTATTTATTTAATTTAGATTTGTATTTATTTTGGACAGAAATGTCTGATCAAGTTACCTCAAACAAAAAAACAGGCATTGATTAAAATACCCTGGAGTAACGCTAGATTTCTTTACGTGTGCACACCAAATCCTGTAGACAGCCGCAAGCTGTATATTTTCAATATCCGTTTGAATTAGTACATATTTATATCGCTTGTTATATTACCAAATATCGGTTTGAATTAGTAAATATTCATATCACTTGTTATATTACCAAAACCCTTGACATTACTCGTAGGAAATGAAAATCAAACTGTATAAAGCATTAGTTAAACCTAGATTGGAGTACTGTGTACATGTGGGGAGTCCTTTTCGTAGAGGATATATAAACATACTAGAAAGGATATAAAAAAAGAACAATAAAGCTGATTGTGGGATTCCAAAATTACAGTTATGAGGGAAGACTCAGAAAAACCGGCCTACGGTGTGCAGAAAAGAGAAGAACTCGTGGTGACTTAATACAGGCTCATATGATAAAGAAAGGAACGGATAAAAAAAAATTTTTTTCTTCAAAATACAACCACCTACAAGAACAAGAGTGCATAGCTACAAATTAACTAAAGAAAGGAACATATTAGATATTAGGAAATATTTTTTAGTCAGAGAGTAGTGAATGTTTGAAATGCATTGCCACAGGAAGTAGTGGAGGTAGAGACAATTAATGCATTTAATAATAAATTGGATGCGCATAGGTTTTAGAGCAAGGAGATGTAAATGGTTGTATACATACTCCGCAGAGTCTTCTAAACCAGTACAAAGACGTTAAGTTAAGTTAAGTTAGTTTCCGACAACTTCCAAACCAGGCAGGACATTTGTAATGTGGAACACCTTGTCAACGATTACTACACTACTGACACGATACTGCCACAAGCAGTTTCACACGCCTGTCACATTCTGAATTGAAAGTTCTGTTTTAGTGTTTTGCCTCATGGGAAACATACGGATGGTAAATCAAGTCCATCACTTGAAGTACTTGATCGCTAGCTGTTATGGTCACAGATTTGTGGTGTACAGTTTTGTCGAATGTCGATCAATGAAAAGACTTTGGCATTATGTTGTAAATCTGTTTGTTTTCTGATCACCAGGACAACGAGACACTGGGAGAAAGGCCCCCACACAAATATACTTCTACAACTCCTATATCCTCGAAAGTAAGTAACATGCGAGAAGGGAATGAAGGACAGATGATCTGTTTTATAGACGCATTAGAAGCACGAATTGATGTTCTTCGCTGCTGTAATGTCCAATTAACGACGAGTGTTTTTGTCACGTGATCTCAGACAAGCTATTAATAAATTATGGACACATGCGTAATGTCAGTTGTGCCAAATATATTTCAATATACATTTACCGATTTTCAGTCTGCGTAAACTCAAATGTCTGAAGAATGATACAATAATTGACATGGCTTAAATGACGATAGAAAAATGACTACTTCAGACTCGGCAATTAAATTGACTCAAACATTTCTGAGTTTGTGAAGAAGGTGCGAAATCTAGATTTTTGCCTACAAGTAAGTACATTTTGTAAAAACTATTTACCTAATTAAAAATTATTTTGGGCCTGCTCCAAAAATGTCAATTTTCAGGAGGAAATATTAATGGCTATAGATAATTTTGTTCTACAATATAGCCCATATTAATTGATTAGGTCTTTTCACGTGGGCATGACAGGTACAGTGCTGCATGACGGTCAGGAATTTGAGGCTTTCGACATTAACAACGGAGTTAAATAAGGTTGTGTCCTGGCCCCGATTCTATTCGACATTTTCTTTGCTATCGTGCTTTAACCACGCCTATGAAACTGCGATGGAGAGGGTATATCTGCGTTCTAGGTCAGATGGGAGACTATCCAATCTTAGCAGACGCGAGCAAAAAGTAAGAGAAGGCAAACTGTCATTCTGCATATTCTCTTCGCAGACGATGCTGTCCTGGTCACCCACACCGAAGCCGAGTTACAGATCCTCATAAATAGGTTGGCAAAATCCTGTGATCTGTTTGGACTCACCATCAATGTACCAAAAAAAAAACAACAACACGAAAGTGATGGCTCAGGGTGCAGATCCTCCAGACATTGTCTTTAACGATAACAATCTGGAGGTAGTAAATCGCTTCAACTAGCTCGGATCTATCATCACCGACAACCTTTCACTGGGCCCAGAGCTGGATCTATCATCACCGACAACCTTTCACTGGACCCAGAGCTGGATCTATCATCACCGACAACCTTTCACTGGACCCAGAGCTGGATCTATAATCACAGACAACCTTTCACTGGACGCAGAGCTGGATCTATTATCACCGACAACCTTTCACTGGACCAGAGCTGGATCTATCATCACCGACAACCTTTCACTAGACCCAGACCTGGATCTATCATCACCGACAACCTTTCACTGGACCAGAGCTGGATCTATCATCACCGACAACCTTTCACTGGACCCAGACCTGGATCTATCATCACCGACAACCTTTCACTGGACCAGAGCTGGATCTATCATCACCGACAACCTTTCACTGGACCCAGAGCTGGATCTATCATCACCGACAACCTTTCACTGGACCAGAGCTGGATCTATCATCACCGACTACCTTTCACTAGACCCAGACCTGGATCTATCATCACCGACAACCTTTCACTGGACCCAGAGCTGGATCTATCATCACCGACAACCTTTCACTAGACCCAGACCTGGATCTATCATCACCGACAACCTTTCACTGGACCCAGAGCTGGATCTATCATCACCGACAACCTTTCACTGGACCCAGAGTTGGATCTATCATCACCGACAACCTTTCACTGGACGTGGAGCTGCAGAAGCGATTAGGAATGGTATCATTATCACATCCCAGGCTCCCATAGAGAGTGTGGAATAACATGCTGACCATCACGACAAAGGTTGCCATGAACATATCATATGTGATTAGTACCCTGCTCTATGGTAGTGAAACATGGACTGTGTATGCCTCACGCGATAAACGGCTAAATGCTTGTCAAACGCGCTGCTTGAGAAGCCTACTAGTATTGTCATAGAGTGACACAGGGACTAACAACGACATGTTGGACCGCGCAAAGATTATCATCTTAGTTACGATAGTCAGCCAGCGCTGCTAGCGGCGGCTTGGTCACGTGTGCAGAAAGGAGGATGGGCGAATACCAAAAGATATCCTTTTCGGAGAACTGACCATGGGCAATAGTAACAAAGGTAAACCCTTCCTCTGCTCCAAAGATGTTGGAAACGTGAACTGAAGGCGTTGGATATAAACACTTGCAACTGGAAGGAACTTGCAAAGGCAGACCCGGCT